>JAHTLZ010000074.1:11959763-11992517 GCA_023846285.1 Phrynocephalus versicolor | reverse complement strand
GTGTGTGTGTGTGTGTGTGTGTGTGTGTGTGTGTGTGTGTGTGTGTGATAAAGTGACCCAGCACTAAAATAAATAGTCTGCTTTAGGGTTTAAAGGATAAAGTCCATTGGGGTGGGTGTTCCTAATGACCAAGGTTAGCAAGTCACCATAATACCATCCATAGCCCCCCCCCACACACACACACACATACAACCCGAGATAAGAGAACTATGCATGTGGAAAAGGACTGGGCTGATTTGCATTGGCCTTTGCATTGTATGATGAGTTGCAAAAGGTTCAACGTCATGTGTTCCACCTCCGTAGAAAATCCCTGCACTGTTTGCCAGTGCAGGCCCCCAGTCCTGGTGGAATTCTTGTCAATACCTGAAAGTGGAATGACAGCTCAATGGTGTGTTACTTTTGATTAACTTTTTTTTAAAAAGCACTGAAAACTTACTGAGTGGGCATAAACAGCTGTGTGTGTAATCCTAACAGACATTTTCTTCAGCAGTGGTAGTTGTTCCGGTCCTCCCTCTCCTCTAGAAAAGCAAGTGCCCCTTCCAATCACAAAAGGCTTTCAATCCAGCAGAGGAGTCTCAAGTAGAGAAGAGAAGGCAAAGCCATCGTCACTGATTTCCAGTCCCTTTCCCCAACTCCCTATAGTTGGATTTTCAGGGGGTCCAAGAGACCTAGAGGTGGGGGCTACCTCCCTACCCTCATAGGTAGACAGTCCCGTAGACTGGATCCTGTTACTGAGATGCTTCTGACCTTGAAAAGAAACTTAGGAGCCATGCTCAAGTTTCTAAATGTACCAAGAGGTTGTTGTTGTTGTTTGTTGTTGTTGTTGTTGTTGTTGAGGTTTCAAATTTGAAATCGACAGTGGTGGGAGTTTATCCACACCATGCCACAACTCATATTTTCATCAGCCAAAAGCAAAGTGTTCTGCTTATATACCACCCCATACAACTTCAAGTAGTCTCTGGGCAGTTTACAGTTTAATTACAGTTATGCAGGCTACATATTGCCCCCCCTCCCCCGCAAGCTGGGTACTCAGAAAGATGGAAGGCTGAGTCAACCTTGAGTCCTGGTAGCTGGGATTGAACCCCAGGTTGTGAGCACAGTTTTACCTGCAGTATAGGCATTTAACCACTGCGCCACGAGGCTAACAACCAACTGCAGTGAAGAGAAAGCCCTCACTCCCAATTTTAGCTAGGATCAAGCACGTCTTGGCTTTTCCTCTCCTAGAGTTGTCCCCATCGGGTCATTCATGTAACAGCAGGAAGAACGGAGAGTCCAGCACTTTCTGTTTTCCTGTTGGTTCCCTTTCCCCTTTTCTTTTTAGTGGCAAGCCTGCCAGAAGGGCCTGCCTCTTAGTTTCTGCACAGCATTTCAGAAGCTTTGAGAGGACGGCCGTGGGAGGCACTCTCAAACAAGGACACTTGTGGTACACACACACAACATCCAAAACAAAAGCTTCCACAAACTCTTAACCTCTTTTTGGATCCATCAGACGCAGCAGTCCTGAAGTGCCAAGTTCTATTCCAGCGCACAATGACGCCTGCTAACAGACTTGTAGTAGGCATTAATAGCCTGTTTTGTAAAACCCATACATACATTTTGTTGGTTCTCCAGTGAATTCGTTATGTCCTGGGTTCACTACACTAAACCACCTAGTAGACAAAACTCAATATATATATATAAAGGCACCCTTGATTTTACATGTGGTATAAAAACCATAACTGCATGATCCAGAGTATGAATAGAAGAGCTCTTTGCATTTCTTCTGGTTCAACAGCGTTCCACTTAGAATCCGCTTCATTTGGGATTGACTGCCTGTTTCTCTGCCCACCACTTTGCATTGAATTAAACAAAAGAACCGCCAATTCCTTCCATTAGCTTCTGCGCAACCACGACAAACAAGGAGACCACAACCCGAAAAACCAGTTTCAGGAAAATGCATAATTAAGCTGTAGGAAAAGTACTGTTTTCATGCCTGAGAAAGTACACCTTCCAAGAAAATCCCTTTAAGAATTCACTAAGCCTCCCTTACCTAACCATGCCACAGGGATGAGCTGTAGCTAAAATAAAGGATGCAAAACAAGAGACCCTAGTTTTCCACAGGCTATTCACTCTTACTCTCTCTCTCTCTCTCTCTCTCTCTCTCTCTCTCACACACACACACACACACACACACACACACACACACACACACATACGCACACGCATACATAGTAGTTGTAGAAGAGATAGCCATGTTAGTCTGTGCAAGCATTTTAAGCGGGGGGGGGGGGAATCAAAGTAAAAAAGTAAAAAAAGACAAAAATGTGGCGGCACCTTATAGACTAACGTCTATATTTTTTATGCGAGCTTTCGTAGGCAAACCCACTTCATCAGATATGTCACATTGAATATATATAGAAGTTAGTCCTCAAGGTGCCACCACGTTTTTACTTTTGTTTTTACCTATAGTACACATGCTGTACTGTATGTGACTGTCACAATGAGGTATTTATTACCTGAAAGGCTTATTCAGTGGTGTCCAAACTTCGGCCCTCCATTTGTTTTGGACCACAACTCCCACAGTCCTTTGGCATTGGTAACACAAGCTTGGAATTCTGGGAGTTGTGGTCCAAAACATCTGGAGGGCTGAAGTTTGGACACCCCTGGCCTACATAATGAATCTTATATTGCTCACAACCATATTATCATGATCTCTCTCTCTCTCTACCTCTCTCTCTGCACATTTTATATATTTTTTTAAAAAAGATAGTGTGATTTTCAACTTAATATTTTATACTTCCAGCCAAACATATCCTTGATATTGGAGTTCACATTACTTATATTGGATGCATGATATTCTAATTATAATTTTGAAAACAGAATCCATTATCAATCAATCAATCAGTCAATCAAGTTTAAAAGCTTCCTTCTTCCTCATGGATAACAGGGAAATGTCAAGTCAGTACAATCATGTATATGAGGCAGCTTTTCACTCCTGAGAGGACATCAGACTCTTCTCTCCTGCTTTGCCTCAGCCTGCAGAGGCATTTCTGGGCAACATCTTTTGTCTCAGTGATATCCCCAGCTTTTCGGAGGTCTCAGAGAACCATCTGCTCCTTGGCAGCTTCTCCCCACCACCACCACCACCAATACAAAGCGGGCAACAGAGCTTATGTTATATCTGCAAGAGCTAACACTAAACACTTTATTCAAGGGGTGTGTTTTTGGCAGGACACTGTTGAATAAAACCTAGACTGGTATTAATAAACCATTTCCTTGCTTCTTTTTAACGGATATGAACATTAGATAGTCAAAACATTGTTTTGAGCACCTTGTCATCTATTTCACCTCTCCATCAGACCTATGTGCTCTTTTCCCCTTACAAGAACTAAAAGAAAGCAGTAAGAACTAGACACTCTCATCGAGGATGCTGGTTTTACAAAAGGTGGCTGTCTACTTGCATTTTTCCTTTAATTATTTTTTTTTTTTTGCCTATAAGATAACTGCAATTTTTAAAGTTTGGAATAAAAGTGAAAGTAAGTGATCAGATGCAGCACAATGTATTTTATTCAAAATTTATTACTGGAATAATTTTAAGGCCTTGCAAAAATATTTCGTATATTAATATATATTATATGTTATACTAATAGTACATCACCTGAACTGAAATCATCTCTGCAAACTATCAAACCATTACATATATTCAAGTCTGCCATAAGTCATGAAAAGAGGTAGGCAGTTGCTAATCTACCATAAATAGTTCCCTAAATTGCATAAAATGTATAGCTGATACCAGAAACCTAATCAAGCAACTGTAATCTTCCCAGACAGATGGTAGTTAATTAGTCTGAAACAAGCACAACTGAGCCCAAATATCCTATTTGTGTGCTTCACCAGCTCCACACCCTTCTTCTGTTGGCACATCTTTACTTTCCACTCTAATGAAATCCAGTATTGCCCCCCTTCCAACCCATTCTGAGTTTGTTTGATTATCTGACTGGTACGTATTCCATCTTTTTCCTTAACTGGGAGTCAAAGTAGCTCGCAGTAAAATTAAAATAGATATAGATAAAATTAAGTATTGATTAAAAAAACATGCAAAAGATTGATATACAGTAACCCCCTGCCATTTCGCGGTTCATGCACTGCGGCCCCGCTATATTGCAGGACTGTGGTACCTGCCCAGGCTCCAGCTGATTAGCACTGGGGTGGGGGAGAAAAATCTTTGTGTTCCCACCCCAGTGCCAATGAGCTGGAGCCTGGGGTGCGGGGAAGGGGGGGGAGGTTTTAAAAGCCCGGGTTTTTAAAACCTTTTTTTCCCTTCCCTAAGCCCTGGGTTCCATCTCAGTGATAGATCAGATCCCCCAACGCCGCTCGCCCGGGCTGCTTCAAGAAGTCTAGAGCGAGCAGCGGTGGTAGATCTGATCACCCCCTCCCCCAGGCTCCACCCGACCTGCATCCGCATATCGCGGATTTTCAGTCATTGCCGGTCAGGTGGGTACCTAACCCCTGCGATAGGTGGGGGGTTACTGTATTGAAAAAGACTTAAACAAAAATGTATTTATTGTGCACTCAACAGCAATTTAAAACATAGCATTTACACACACACACACACACACAGCATCAATATGTCGAAAGCTCATTCCAAGCTTCCAGCCATGCACAGATCATCGGAATCCATACACTAGAAACATGGAAACGGCTCCTAATTATCCCTCTTTCAACAACAGCTCAAGTCAGCAGGCTTGGGTTCCCGCCAGTCACTGCAGCAGCTTTCACAGAAAAGTTCAAGGAAAGGGCTAATGTTTTATTCACAGGAGCGAGCTAGGCGATCTGTAAATGGAAACCTTGACGTGACCCACAATCCGTGGCGTGAAGTCTTAGATCTTCTTCTGCTCCAAATACCAAACATGAGGCACCTCTTGATTCCAAAGAGAAACACCAGCGTCTAGACCATGTTTGGTTTTAACCACCAACATTCAGACTACATTTGGGGGGGGGGAGCTTTGGTCCTTCCTGTGAACTGTTGAGCTCACAGATCACAAAGACGGTTACTTCACGTCCTTCCTCATTCCGAGTTGATGTTCGTTTCGGGATCACGTCGCTTGCAGTCACGTGGTCTTGTCCTGGTACTGTCCCTGTTCCCATGTACCCATGGGCATGATTGATGGTACCATGACAACTGTTACTGCACGTCTTTGTTTCACGACAACATCTGAACTTCTCAGCCTTCGTTCTTGGTTTTTTCTTTGGTACGACCTTCCATTTTTCAATCTGTCGAATCTCCTCAACTTTGCCTTCAATGCATTATGGAGCTAAGTTTGAGGCATTTGTCTTTTAATCTCTCTGCACTGCGTTGCTGACTCCATAGAGAATGTACTGGAGAATGGCACTTTGCACTCCAGGGCACTAGATGGGAGAATGGTACATTGTGTGATGAGCCTTACCTCACGGGCACTCGTCTCGGAATGAGAACTTAGACGAGCAGATTCCCGAGGGCAGGGAGGGGAATCGCTCATCCCGCTTAAACCCCAGTTCAGGGGGCGTGGTCAGGACGAACTCCCGTCGTCATGCAATAGATGTGGAGTAACATTTCTTTGTACCGGTCCCAAGCGGGACGGCGAACCGCAATGAAAGGGACATGAAGTAATGGCCTACGTCTCTTGAAGTACTATAGCAACCTAATCCTCCAGCCATCTACCTGTTCTCCAGCTTCAATGTTCTCATAAGTTTTAGCAAGGCACATTGCAATCTAGAAAACACTGGCAAAATCCATGATTGCCCCTAGTGATACAGACTCTTGTTGTTGGGCTGAATGGGACTGATGTGTAAGAAATACCCTCATAATTACTTTTACTGAGGAAAATTGAGATATTTTGGACTTGAACTCCTAGAAACCACAGCGATCATGGCGAGCACAAGAACTGTATTCCAAAAACATGAAGTGGACGAAAGGCTTCCCAACCTTTTCACTGTCCTTCACACTCAGGTCGTTCTGTACACCACACGTAACAGAAGACTTTGGTCTACGGTTGGTACAAGGTGAGAAACCCACGTTGTGCATGGAAGGAACAGAAATGCAACCTCCCCAAAAAAATTAAATAGAGAATACAGTGCAACCTGTTGTCATAAGAAACAGTTGGGGAGATAGCATGACGCGTTAAGCCCTTGTCCCAATTCAAGTTAGGGGAGATAAAACGGGAACCTCTTTACGTTTAGCTGTTGTCCTTTGGAAGTTGTCTGTGAGGTTTCAAAGCGGCAGATGGTATTTGGCTCAGACAGCCTTTTCTCCACTGGTATGTGTGTTAATCTGCCTATCTTTGGTTGGATGGACTTTGCCAGCCATGAGCTTTCAATAGCTCTCAAGAGCTACCACCGCAATCTGCAGTTGTCACCTTGCAAGGACTTCCCTTACATGAATCTTAATCACCCCTATCAATATCATTAGCCTATTAGACCTCCTACACTTCCATCACACTTCAACTTCCTGCCTTCGCACTCCTATATGTGCGTTTGCATATACCGAGGAAAACAAAACATCATGCATCTGAAGGATGGGGCTACAGTCAATAATTACAGCATGCAGGCTACACATCAAAATTATTAAGCCTCCAACATGCTACAACATGTCTCCCCCCGAATCCTCCTGAACATGCACCAATTCCTGGGACGGGTGCATGTTTGCGCAGCTCCAGCGGAGCGGGTTGGGGGGGAGGTGCGATGGCCACCTCGTCCTTCTTCTTAGTTGCTTCAATCTTTTTTGCACAGATCGAACCAACCAAGAAGAAGGACGAGGTGGCGATGGGCAGCGAATGCTGCTCTCTGCTCCGCAGTAACAGCTGACTTTGACAGGTTGGACCTGTCAAAGTCAGCTGTAGTGTGGAGGGGACAGCAGTGTCGGTAACCTTTGCAACCCCCCCCCACAATTGAGGGAGGCTGGGACAGCCTTCCCATAGGAATACATTGAAAACCTATCCCTCCAGAACAAATTAATTGGTTTTCAATGTATTCCTATAGCAAACCGCTGTTCAACTTGCGAGCAGATCGACTTATGAGCATGCAGTCGGAACGGATTAATCTCATAAATCAAGGTACCATTGTAACTGCTACTTCAAAAATTTTGGAAGAGATAAGATAAAGTACAAGCACCTCCCTTTTGTTTTTGTCCATCTGATATTTTGGGAAGGGGGTCTCAACTCTACATACTGTATATACATTTCCTCTTCCACTGCTAAAGAATTTGCATCTGATACTAATTTGCACCTCCCCAGCAAGGCTTATACCCAGCCAGGCAACATGCTGAGTAGCAGGCTGCATGAAAGGTACAAACCAGCACCCCATACCTATCCTGGAGCAGTGGTTGATAACCTTGCGTAACCCAGGTGTTCTTGGACTGCAATTCCCAGAAGCCTTCATCACCAGCTGTGCTGACCAGGGTTTCTTGTCCTTCGGAAGCTGTCTGTGAGGTTTCAAAGTGGCAGTTCAAGAACGCCAGGGTTAACCAACATTGGGAACTGCTGCCCTGGAGGGTACATGCACTGGGGACCCTGGAATGTTCTGTTTGGTTCCAGCCAGCCTAAAAGAAGCAAGCAAATCTCGCATGCTGCTTTCACCTTGCATGCAATTTTCTAGCAACCTAGGGATCTCGAGGTTGTTAAAGACCCCTTGCAATGCTTCAGGGAACACCACTTAGATTCTGCTTTGTTGGCTACTATTTATTTTTATTACAAGTGGGCCCTCGTGTAACAAACGGTTTGTATAACATAAAATCTGTACAACATAAAACATTCCAGAGATAGGGGAAATTTGCTTAACAGAATTGTCTATGGGGCGAATCCATACAACATAAAAATGGTCGCAATTAGGGATTACTCTGTTTTCAATGCATTCCTATGAGAAATTTGTATAAAGGAAAATTTGCTTAGGAGAATTTCATTTGGAACGAATTAACTCCTTATTACAAGATACCACTGTATTTCATTTTATTGTTTACTGTTTATTTTTAGTGCTACAGATTGCATTTGTTTAATTTATCTGTTAATGGATCAGAGTAGTGCCTTGCACAAATTGGGCAGTATAAAAGTGAAATAAATAAACAAACACTATTTGGCATTCACATCTTCGTCGGATTAAGCTTGAGGGAAATTTGGAAACAACCTCCATTTTGGCCACCATGGCCTGATTACCTGTCTCATGTTTTCTATACCTCACTTTGGATTTTCCTATTAACATTTGCAAGTTCAACTACTATTCCTGACCAACACAGTCATGCTGCATTTTCATTTTAGCATTCAGCTTACACAGCGAAACCCGCTGTGCAAATTACCACATCAACTTTCCTTTGAAGTTCAGACAACCTGAATCACACACCCAGAGATTGGGTTGGGGGTGGGGTGTGAAAGTGGAGGAAAAAAGCAAAACAGATTGCAACAATATCAAAGGAAGACTTTGGTACAGTAATTTTTCAGCTTCACTCGGCTCCCACAGGGCTGTGTGTGTACAACACCGAGGGCATGCTTACCAGCACAGTATGGGAAAGGAATGAAACTCCAGTGGTGTCAAAACTATGCAAGAGCCAGCCAACTTTTTAAGTACTTCAAGAATCTAGGTGTCACCAGGGACTAAGAGGAGTTCAGAGGGGCTGAAGCCAGGATCATATCTAAGAATGGATGAACAGAATAGCCGGATGGCCTTCTCGGCTCAGATTTTAAAACAAAAGAAAAATTGCCTTCAAATGACTCATAGTGTTAACTAGTCCTAACGCTAGAAGAGCCTTATGGGGCATTGGTTCAACTGCCGTACTGCAGCTCAAACTCTGCTCATCTCAGGTTCAATTCCAGGTTCACTGGCTCAAGGTTCACTCAGCCTCTCTTTCTTCTGAGGTCAATAAATTGAGTACTGTACCCAGCTTGCTGGTGTGGGGAGGGAGGGTTGCAATGCCTTGCCTGCAGAATTAAATTGTATAACACAAAGACAGTGCCTTAAGCCTTATGTGGTGGTGTACACACAGCAGGCTTTTAACATACCCCCCCCCCCCAGAGACCATCATATGCTTCATTTTGACCCCTTCTGTGGAACTT
Organism: Phrynocephalus versicolor; assembly: GCA_023846285.1. Taxonomy (NCBI): domain Eukaryota; kingdom Metazoa; phylum Chordata; class Lepidosauria; order Squamata; family Agamidae; genus Phrynocephalus; species Phrynocephalus versicolor. Next base: position 11,983,458 of record JAHTLZ010000074.1, on the reverse strand, counting down.
GGAGTAACGAAAAAAGGCCAAGAGCTTGAAAAGGATCCCTTTAAAGCAAGATCAGATTAAGTGCTGTGGTAAGTGAGGTATATCTCAGTTGCTATAGCCCTGAAGAAAGTTCTGTTATTAAAATTCTTTAGAATTGTAGTATGTGACATCTCCTGAAGACAGAAGCCACGTTCTGTCCTCAAGGTCACATCCATTTTTTTCCTTTTTTTGGGGTGGGGGAAGGATTTCAGGGGTGGATGGAAGAGGAAAATGGAAAAAAGAAAATATATGCAAGATATAAGGTCCCTGGGGGGAGGGTAGCACTAATATTTTAAATAGGTGTATTATGTTTTATGTTTATGCTTATGTTTTATGTTTATGTTTAAAAGTTAAAAATTAAAAAAAGACCACATCCATAAGAAACCAGGCAGGAGATCACACAACTCACGTTCAGACAGGGTAGGTGAAATCCATCAGGGAGGCTCAAAGCTGCCGTACGGTCCACAGTGCTTTAAACACGAGAGGGGTCATTTCTGCATGGCCAGGAACACAGATCTTAGACACTTGTGTGTATTTTTACTTATCCTCAGGGTTTTTAAAATAAGACCACTCTGAGCTTCCTGTCGATTACCTAAGGAGAAGTCAGGTACACAGAGAGAGAGAGCCAGGCCCAGAGGCAGCATGATTTAATGAACCAAGGCTCTGACTCATCTGGAGCCAAGCAAGGAAAGACTTAAAAGGCAAAACAAAGCTAACAAGGGGCGATCAAAAGAACACTGCAAAAGCTTGGCTTGGTTTTGATATAAGAGGGAAGGAAAATTGCACAATACAGTACTAGAAAGATTCCACAACCAGTATCTTATTAGGTCTTGCTTTAAAGCCAAAAGCACAGTCCAGTGTTTGCCTTCACACATGATGCTGATCTCAGGTGTCAGTGTCAAGTGTTTACATGACACTGGGAAACATTTAAGTGCACAATTGGGAAGTGTGCATTTTATGCGTCTACTATTGAGACCAAGACTGGGTGCAAATCCCTGTGGCCTGTTCAGCGTTTACTGTTGCCATCAACCTGAAAAACAGGCTCAGAGATGAAGAGGTGGAGGCTGAGGCTGCAGCTGACTCCTCCTCAACCCTTTCATGGGGAATATTTTTATTAGGTAGCACAGTAGTGTGCTTTGATGTAGGATGCAGCACCAGTTCTTCAGATATAACATTATTCAGCTCATGGGCTGAGAATTGTATTTAATATATTCATGTGGAGTTGTAAACATGTCCCCTTATTCCCCGCCCATAATATTGGAAAATATGACTGCAGAGCAGAAGAAAAAAACTTTGTAAGGATCTGAAGATGGGGACATAAATTGTCACATCTGAAAAACTGGCCAGACAAGCTCATTGATGGGGGGGGGGGAATGCAGTGGGCAAACCAGTCTCCAACAGACTTCTTCAGACTCAGAACCTAGACACATCGTCATTTTGGACTAAAACTGTGAAAATGTCCCACATTTTGGAATCAGTGTGCAAAAAATAATGTTTCCTACATCCGCTTCAGAGCTGAGCTCTGTGAGACAGAAAAGAGCCATGAGATTTCTATAGTGTTGCCCATATAACATTTCAAAATTGAAAAGTAAAATTATACCACCAACTATTAAATGTATTGCTTCCAAATTCTCTGAGGGAGTGACTGAGGAGCGGGGGGGGGGGACCAATGTTCCATCATAAGACAGACCTTACAATTATCTTAACCACCCCAGCCATAAGGTCTGCCATTAAGAATCTATAGAACCATGGGCTGTGATATCTCCAGAGAAAGCAAAGCCCATCTCCACAACCTGTGAAGCAACTGCACAACCTTAAAAATTACTGAAGGATTTCTGTACTGACAAAAACATTGTTTTTGAGACACCCCCCCCCAGCCTGTCCCAAACCCCCCTTTTGTTCTGGCAGAATGCTGAACTGCTACTCCTGGGATCCTTTAGGACAGGGGTGTCCCAACTCCGGCCCTCCAGATGTTTTGGACCACAACTTCCACAGTCTTTTGTCATTAGCAATGCAGGCTTAGAATTCTGGGAGTTGTGGTCCAAAACATCTGGAGGGCTGAAGTTTGGACACCCCTGCTTTAGGATTAATAGTCATCTCTATCATCTTACACCAGTGGTGGCGAACCTTTGGCATTCCAGATGTTTTGGACCACAACTCCCAGAATTCAAAGCCTGTATTGCTAATGACAAAGGACTGTGGGAGTTGTGGTCCAAAACATCTGGAGTGCCACAGGTTTACCACCACTGTCTTACACCATCTTACATCTTATTTACCTCCCAGTTCTGTTTCTTTGTCCTCCTCTTCTCTGACCCACTGCAGCTGCCTTCTTCTTCTCTAAAAGGAAGGGTTGAGGAACACCCCTCCAGACACTGTGAACTACAATTCCCACAGTAATTTGCCATTCGTTCTGCTGGCTAAGGATTCTGGGAAGTCCTAAACCCCTGAAGAGCTTATACATGGAACCTTAGTTAAGCGTCCCCTGAACGTTTATGTTCCAAGCTTCAGGGTCAAACAGAATTAGGCCTATGGCAGGAGGTGTTTCCTAGCAACCCATGAGAAGCTGGGAAGTTAAGTTTGGCTGTGGACCTCTGCCAGCCTCATTCTCCCAACAGGATGCTACAACCAGGATGCTGTCATTTCAAACCGGAGCAGGCAGCCAAACAGAGAAAGAGGGAGAGGGGGAGAGGGGGAAAGAAGGGACAGACATTCCCAAAACAACCCACTGGAGGCTGCATAGTATTGCAGGACCAAGGCCCAAACACTACCACCAATGACTTGACATCTTGACGCCACACCTCAGAGCCACAGGAAATGTGGCACATGAGCACTGGCCCCCTCTAAGTAAGGCCAAAACTCGGGAGGCAGCATGGATGAGTGAGTGGAGCTTAAATAGCCATGCTGCTCATCTTCAGTGGGTCCTCCCTAGCGCTGGTTCCCTTTCTTCCATCAGCACCGATAGCATCAATGGGTGTACGGCAGGGTGGCAATGCAAAAGGAGAACTTGATTGACAAGGGAAAAATCAAGTATAGTGGTACCTCAACTTATGAATTTAATCAGTTCCAAATGCATGCTCTTAAGTTGAACTACTCTTAAGTCAGGGTACCTATCTAAAAAATTGAAAAAAATAAGTTAAAAAAAGAGAAAAAAAGAAAAAAATGTAAGTCGAGCAGACCATATCTAAAATTTGTAAGGTGGCAGTTAAAACACCAACAGTTTTCCGCTCTTAAGTCGAATTGCTCTTAAGTCGAGCTGCTCTTAAGTCGGGGCGCCACTGTACTGTATGTGGAAGACGACCAGGCTAAGAAGGATATGACATCCGCCCATACGCTTTGCCATACTTCATTGGCTAGTCTTCGGCAAACTCCATGCATATGCAGAAATAGTCCAGAGTACTTGCGTTGCTACAGACATATTAAGATTGTAAGTTGGTTAGGGTTCGTGGGAGCAGCAGCGCCACTAGCTGCCCACTCCTAAAACAAACAGATGCAAATTTTGTGGCCAGTGCAATACTATAATCCAGTACATCGTGGCACTACAGCACCTTGTGCTTTTCTACAGCATTAAAAAAAAGCAGATCTGCATTGAGCGGAATTGCTTGCAGACTGTAACACTAGGCAGAGATGCTTCGGCAGATTACATAATTAATTAATTTCAATTGCTTATTCAGGCTTTCCGCAAAACTTCTGCAGTGTTGCCACTAACCTCCTCCAAAACAGCCATATTTCTGCACCCGTAAGCATTCAGGAGAACAGCTGACACGATGTGGCAACATCCCACACTGTCCAGTAGCTAGCTCATGCTCAAACGGAAGCACGGTCACTGTTTATGTTTCAAAACCAAGAGGCAACCTTTTGAGACAGCATACAGACTTTGACCTGGGATTGGCTACGTCTGTACCTCTCTCACACACAGTGGATAACAGATGTCCCCGATAATTCTACTGCCACTATAAACATCGTCCTGACAGTCGGATACACTTAGGTTACATCTTGGGAAAACATATTATTGGCTGAAATCCAGTCACAATTGTCAGGATTCGGTGGCTCAACGCCTGTGCAAAATTCCATTTATTCACTGGATCTATTCTCTTTGTGTGTTGCGTTGTTACAGTCGTGACTGACTCTTCGTGACCCCATGTCCATGGAGTTTTCTTGGCAGGAATACTGGAGTGGTTTGCCAGTTCCTACTCCAGGCACCTAGTTGCAATTTATTACTGGATTTCAGACACTGTTTTAATAGTACTTGATCTTGTTATGTTTTGTGGCTTTTTGCCCAACTTGCAAAGTGATTTCTGAATTTTTAAAGACAAAAAAGAGACACAATAAAATGAATGCAACACACTTCAAACTTTCTGTGTGACCTGAATTACAAAATGAAAATATTCCCTATCATGGAAATTACTGGGACAAATATAGTATGGAAAACTAAGAATGTTGGGCTGACAAATTAGAACTGTCCGGAGACAAGAGTTTTAAAAACATGAATCAGATCATTTGACTCTTAGTATAGTCCCAAAATGATTATTTCATTCCTTAGGCGCATGTGCTTATGCCTACAGACTAACTCACATTGTCAAAGAGAAAAGTTGTAACCCACATATTCGAAGATAGAACTTAGGTTGCCATGGGCTAGATGGGCGATATAAATGTCAAATAAATAAATAAATAAAAGAAAATAAAACTTCACATTTATATTTAATATTTAGACTACAATTTTGTTGACCATCCAAACACCACTCAACATTCTCTTGACAATAGCAACTACTAGACTCAAATCCAGGCACAGGGCAAGGGAATTTGCAAGAGGAATATTCCCTGAGGCACTATTCTGCCTTACGAACATTAAAGTAGATTGGCCAAAATCCTGTTGCGCAAAAGTTATTTTTAAACATGAACTGGCACAAGTTGGTGAAACTCCACAGACATTATCTGTCACATCGAGCTGCATAACTCTCTATGGAGATTTCCTAACAGCTCTAAAAATTATGTCTTTTGTGTAACTGCTCAGAAGGATTTCAGTCGCTGTGTTCTCTACTGAGAACAGACCTTGGATTGATTCAGATATAATATTGAGTCGAAGTTCAGTGTTATGACATGAAGTCTGGGTGTAAAACTTATAGTTACCCTCCATGCCCACATCCTCTAGGGCAGTGATGGCAAACCTTTTAGAGACCGAGTGCCCAAACTGCGATTCAAAACCCACTAATTTTTCACAAAGTGCCAATATAGCAATTTAACCTGAATACAGGTGGCTGTGAAGAGGTGATGTCGGGTGCCCACAGAAAGGGCTCCAAAGGCCACCTTTGGCACCAGTGCCATAGGTTCGCCAACACTCCTCTAGGGCATTTTTTATTTAACTACGGATTCCTGCATACCTAAACCTGGAAAAAAAAACCTGTAGGTTGTAGTAACTATCACTAATGAAAACAAGACAATTTAAAACCAAACTTTATGAAGCAGCTCCACAAACAGCACTGGTAATGAATTATTGAACCATCACTCAAGATCCAAGATTCTACTTTGTAACACACTCTTTCATGCCAGTAGTCTGTTCTACAATAGTGTGTTAGAGAATTTTTCTTGAAATCATGTCACTGAGAAGATGTTTGAGATGCTTGCAGAGATGTCTTTCTGGCTTGTATTTGCTTGTCTTACCAACACCTGTCATTCCACTGAAAAATGCAACTGTGAATCTGAGAGCAACAAAGGAACTATCAGGTTACAGGTTGCAAACCAAACCGAATCTTCGCCCTAAAGGATTCAGTTAGAACCAGTGAGAACCCATGAAAAGACCACGGATCCCTGCTGAATTCTTAGAGAATTCATATTTGGCCCAATCAAAGAACTAAAATCTGCGAGACAATCCCCTCCTTTTGAAAATCTGTCGGACTCTTATGGCGTAGATAGGATCTCACGTTTTAACTGCCCTGCTTGTGCGGTGGACTTCCCACAGGAGGAAACGGGATGTTCTCGAAAGGAAAAAGGATGCTGACCAGACAAGTCTTCACTTGCCATTTTATAAGCAGGATTTCACTGAGTCAGCCTCCCAAGCAGTGTTCAATACAGAAAAAAGTTCCGTATAATGTATCGTAACAAGAACCCCAAATGCATGGGGACATTACATACAAATTTAACACCACGGTGAACAGAAACATCTTAACCTTGCATTGAATAGCCTCATAAGTATTGTGCGGTATATATAATAAACAACTCTGTAGGATGTATGGCCCAGTAGATTCTAACATTCTCATTAGAAGGATGTTGTTAGAGATCTGAAGGCTAATGAAAGGAGTGGTCCTGACCCTTGCATGGAAAAGTAGTGGGCTGTTGTTGTTGCACTGCCCTACTAACGCTCAATATCGAAGCATCTGATGTTGATTCGGGAACAGCAACACAATCCAATGAAGAGGTTAATTTTGTATAATCTACTGTAACTCACTCCATCTTCCTTTTTAAAAAATCATCTGTACCAAACAAGGGCAGACACGAACACCAACTGCATGCTAAGGAGAAACAGGAAAGAAGCTCCATGTTTTCATGTTGGTTTTAAGTTCTTTTTCAGGCATTGAGATACAGTGGTACCTCTACTTACGAGCTACTCTACTTAGGAGCAACTCAATTTAAGAGTGGAAAACCGTTGGCGTTTTAGCTGCTGCCTTACAAATTTTAGATGCGGCCTGCTCTACTTATATTTTCTTAATTTTTTAAAGATTTATTTATTTATTTAGATTTTTTAAAAAGATACAGCTGCTCTACATACGAGTTGTTCAACTTATAAGCATGGATCCGGAACGGATTAAACTCGTAAGTAGATATACCACTGTACCTTGATTCATCCCAAAACCTTGGAGAGTGGTTTGCTACTGCCAGCTCTCATGCCCCAGAACTTCTCTTCTCTTCTAAGAAGCCACAAAGACCTGGGTGTTTATACCCCGTCCTTAGTGAAACCAATTCGGCACTAGAACTACAGCTGGAAAATTACAAACCGAGAGTCCTCCTGACACAATGCTGCTGCGGGTTACTAAAGAACCCAAATGGGATAATGAGCGCACATAAAGGAATTCTGAGAAACTTCTTTTCTGTTTAGAAAGTAGATTGTTTGCCACTATGCAGAGAAAGGCTTCTGTTCAACTTTTGTTTCTCAAAACGGGAGGCAGATAAGACACTGAGATGGAACTCCAGATGGAAAAGGGAGGCGGGCAAGAGGGCTGACTGAGGAGTCAAAGGATATCACTGTCTAAGCAGAAGGTAGGAAACTGTATCCTTGGGCTGCCAACTCAAGAGCAGGAGATTAGGAGCCACGGAAGAATTACTTTGGTCCACATAATCTACTTATTTTTAATTTAATCTCTCGGTAGAGCCTTTCCCCTTAAACCCTCCATTTTGTTTTTATTTATTTTTTAACAGAAAACTTCAAAGCCGTCAGCAAACCCAAATTAAGCTAAAGCAGGTTTGGGAGTCTCCGGGGCCTTGGGCCCTCCTATGCCCACTCCTAGAATTTGTAGGGGTGGAACCTGCTCCTACTATCATCCCCCCCATTCACTTTCTCTTTTCTTACCAACAATCGAGAGCTTTGACCCTACTGAAAGGGCCTCCACTGACCGAAGCTGAAAACATTAAAAAGAATGAGGTACCGGGGCATGAGGAATACCTCAGAGCACAGCAAAAGTACTGCCTGTCACCTAGGGAGCCCAAAAGAACACACCCACATGCCTACACACCTCTATAAAAAAATTAGGGTGTGCAGGGGTGACAACAGACCACATTTGGCCCTGAAGGAGTTTGCATGTTGCCCTTTCGTTGCCCGTTGCCCACTGGCAAGAAAGATTTGGACAATATGTTGCAGCTAGATTGCTTACAGGGGCTAGTTCCATGGATCACATTCTCTCTCTCTCTCTCTCTCTCTCTCACTCACTCACTCACTCACTCACTCACTCACTCACTCACTCACTCACTCACTCACTCACTCACTCACTCTCTCTCACTCACTCACTCACTCACTCACTCACTCTCTCTCTCTCACTCACTCACTCACTCACACACACACACACACACACACACACACAGAGAGAGAGAGAGAGAGAGAGAGAGAGAGAGAGAGAGAGAGTGTTAGAACGGCTCCTCAGTCCGCCCATTCATTGCTAGGAACAATTCAAAAGTGCTGGTTTGGATTTATAAACCCGAAAATGACTTGGGTCCAAGCCACCTGAAAGCTCATATCTCCTCCCCTGAACCTGCCAGGGTTTTTAAACCATCAGGGGAGGCCTTCCTTCCATTCCGCCACCTTCACGGGTACGCTTGGTGAGGTCACAAGACAGGATCTTCTTTGTCACCACTTCCCAAGCTGCGGAACCCCCTCCCATGAGAAGCCAGGCTGGCCCCATCTCTGCTGTCCTTCCACAAGCAGGAAAGACCTTCGGCTTAATACGGCTGGTTGCCTGGTTGCCTCAAAGGGCTTCTTTATAATGGGGCTCCTGTGTTATTGTTATTTTTCATGCTGTTGTTTTTTATCTTGTAGTTATTTTACTAGATACAGTAGACCCTCGTATATCAAGCGGTTTGTTTAACAGAAAATCCGCTTAAAGGAAAAAATTTCCAGAGATAGGGGGAAATCGCTTAACAGAATCGCCTATGGGGCAAATCCGTACAACAGAAAAATGGTCATGATTAGGGATTAATCCATTTTCAATGCATTCCTATGGGAAATTCGTACAAGGGAAAATTTGCTTAACAAAATTTCATTTGGAACGACTTAATTCCTTTATACACTGTACCACTGTACCACTGTATCTGTGTAATTCTTGGTAAATATTACAGTAATTTGCCCATTGTAGCTTTTAATGTTGTTTTAATTTCCTAAGCTGCTTTGGATCCTCCTGAGAGGATGAGATATAAATATTTTAAATAAAAAAATATCAGATGGAGATTTTACATGCTGTTCCACAGCAATAAGATAAGCACAGCCTACTTTGTATTCCAGGAAAGGACAAGGGATTTTTCATTCTGTCTGCAAACATTCGAGACAATGGAAGCTACACAAGCTTACTCACTATTCAAGAGACGAAATCTATATTTGTAATGCAAAAGAGTGAGCACCTGGCATTAAAGGACACTGCAGGCTTCACCCTTCTAGCCAGCGCTTCAGCCCCCAGGGTAGGAAGGCTCTCTCTCTCTTTCAGACTAAATTATGTGTGAATGACACTGCACCTGCCCATGGAATGCACAATGCTGTCACTTCCAGTTGTTTACTAACAGGGACACATACAGTAATCTAACTCAAGTCATATGAAGATTTTCTTGATTGTTATCCTTCCCTGCTTCTTCTGAATCAGGCCTATATGTATTAATACCTAACACAGAAGACAAAACAGACTGACACTGAAGAAAAATGACTGCATCTCTTCTTTTTTACATGGCCAGGTTCATTGCCTTATATTGTGGTGCCAGAAAGACAGCTCAGTGCACCTTTGGGTTCTGTCAAGACTCATGGAAGCACAGGGGAAAAAAATAAGACAAAGGTTGGTGACTGTCAGCAGTGAAGAGACTGGCGGAAAAGGTCAAAGGGCAGCCAAAATCAACGGCACCCTTTGGAACAGGGGTGAGTGGGTACCCTTGCCTTGGAATCTGGCAGGCCATAGAACATGATTTCAAACATGAGGCAAGAAACCTACAATGAATTTGGGCATTCATGGCCAATTGCTGGATCCCATTCTTCACACAAGAGGGCAAGAGGAGAAGAAATGGGAAAGGAAAAACAGCCAAACGTAACATGGGAATGAGCTCTGGGGGCGGGCAGGAGGAGGAAGACAACAATACAGGGGTACCTCGTAAGACAAAGAAAAAAACTCACAGGAAGAAAAAAAATCTGGGAATAAGCATGCTTTGCATCATTAAAAAAAATCCCTATGGGGTGCTTTGCAAGACAAAAAACTGTTCCACATGTACCCAGGGGAAAAAACCAGTTATTTTTGTCTTTAATCCAGCCCCCAGAACCGATTAATCCGTTCCCAATGCATTCCTATGGGAAACCACATTTTGTTAGACAAAACTTTTTGTAAAAGGAAGGGACCCATAGCCTCTGGAACAGATTAATCCATTTTCAATGCATTCCTATGGGAAACTGCATTTCGTAAGACAAAATTCTCATAAAACAAACTGACCTTTAGAACAAATTTAATTCGTTTTTAAAAGGCACCGCTGTAATTTCAATCTCAGGCAGCCTGCATCCAGACAAACCAGAGTTTCTCTGCTGCCACCAAGGCTGAGCAAAACCTGGGTCATGGCTAACCAGACGTGTTTTGATCCGCAGATTAAAAGCCAGAAATGGGAAAGGTCTATTCATGCTCCATCTCTACCACATGCGGGTAAAGTGGGGAGAGAGTGTAAAGAGTGAATCCCACATCCCAGCCCCCAAAAATTTCCACCCACAGCCTAGCATCTGTGTTATCACAAGGAAATCTCCTGGCTGCCCAGGTAAATATTTATCCCAAGGAGTGACTAAGGACTAAGGAACGTAGTACAAACCATGTTACTTTCCTGCTTCATTCCTTCTAGGTGAGGCTAACTTGGAAAGCTCCACATCCCTCTATGAAAATTCCATTGCTCCAAAGGGGCAAAACAATCTTAAGTGGAGGCTGGGGAGATGCAGGCATCAAGTGGTAAGCTTCACAGGAGAGAGAGGATACTAAAACGGAGGAACGGGGAGATGTGTGTGTGTGGAAAAGGTTCAACGATTACCACCACCACCACCCCAAAAATAACCCCAGAATGGCAACCCATCCCAAAGACCTTTAATGTCTAAAAGAAGGGTAGGTGGACAACCAACAGCCTACCAGATGTTGCTGGACTACAACTCCCATTCTCCTACACAAACAGCTAGAGCTGGTGGGAGATGCAGTCCCATATCCGGAAAAGGACTTCCAAATTGCCCCACTCCCCTGCTCCAAATGCAGAACTTTGGATGCTTTAATCTGCTATCAGTCCTCATTATCTGTAAAGTTGACAATCCCCCTGTGTGTGTGTGTGTGTGTGTGTGTGTGTGTGTGTGTGTGTGTGTGTGTGTGTGTGTGTGTGTGTTGTGTCGTTACAGTTGTGACCGACTCTGCATGACTCCATGTCCATGGAGTTTTCTTGGCAGGAGTACTGGAGTGGCTTGCCAGTTCCTAATCCAGGCGCCTACAGCACCTGGTATTCCCTGGTGGTCTCCCATCCAAGTACTAACCAGGGCTGACCCTGCTTAGCTTCCGAAATCAAGCGAGATCGGATGTGCTTAGGGCACCTTTCCCCCTACCTAGCATCAAATGTCTCCATTGCTCATGGTTATTTTGTTACTGCAAGGGGGATACGTTATTTCTAAGCTTACAAATGTATCTCTATCTCAGAAATCATATATACCTGACCCCTACTTTGATACATCATACATGGGTCACCCTTCTTCCTCCCCCGCAAAAAAACTAGCAAACATGCACTCATCTTGCCTTCGTGGTGCTTCTTAGGTGGCATTTCTCTATAAAGTGTCGTCTAATCCTCTAGTGAGCAGCTGCCACCAAAAAGTCTAGATACAACTGCAGATTAGCTCTACTGAGTTCTAGAGATAATTTTACTACTGAAAGCACAAACTGTAATATAATGAATTTTTCCATGCATAAGACTTTTAAAAAAACTAAATCTATTAGACTAAAAATTTAGGGTAGTCTTATACACGGAAATAAACCAACGAGAGAACCACACAGTAGAGAAACTGTTGTTTCAGGCTGGAAAACTGGGGGTTGTCTTAAACATGGGGACATCTTTTAAATGGAAAAATACAGTGCTTTGTTTTGGCTGACAACCACAGGCAGTGGGGTTCAACTCTGCCTTGCACTTACAATATTCAACAAAGGAAGAAGCCGATAAACAGGTACGTCTGGTCTTTTGCGGTACAATGGTAGCATGATTGCAAACAATCAGGACAGTAGTGCAGGCCCTGGTGATTTCGAGGATCGACTATTGCAATGCCCTCTGCGTGGGGTTGCCCTTGACCCTCCTCCGGAGGCTCCAGCGGGTGCAAAATGTGGTGGCCAGGCTGGTGGTGGTTGCTCGTAGATTCGAGCACATCACCCCAGTTCTGGCTCGCTTGCACTGGTTACCCGTTGTCCTCCGGATCAGGTTCAAGGTCCTGGTATTGATTTTCAAAGCCCTCCACAGCTTGGGACCAGAGTACCTAGCGGACCGTATCTCCCAGAGATCAACTGGGTCCAGACCCACGAGAATGGCACAGGCGTGCTCACTGAGGGTGGCCACACCCAGAGAGGCGCAGAAATCACGTATGCTTGACCGCACCTTTTCTGTGGTGGGACCTACGATGTGGAACCATCTTCCCAGTGAGCTGCACCTTGCAGTGTCCCTGACAGCCTTCAGGAAAGCCCTGAAAACCCATCTATTCAGGGAGGCTTTGGGCAACTTTTTCAGTTTTTTTTTTTTCGTTCTTCTTTGCCGCCATTGCCATCTGTTGTGGGGGGTATGGTCCCCCCTGCTTTTATTGTCTCTTGCTTATTTTTATGTTTGTCTCTTTTTCTTTGTTTTTATTGTTCATCGCCCCGAGCTCCTATAGGAAGATGCGGCGGTATATAAATGCAACAAATAAATAATAAATAATAAACAAGGGGTGTTACAGCCAAGCAGATTTTGGATGAACTGTCTAGAATAGATGGTCAGGATGTGAAAGGCCTACAGGTGTGCACATGGGATACATTTATTTATTTATTTATTTATTTATTTATTTTAATACTTATACATACATACATACATACATATATACATATATATGTATGTATGGGTCCTTTTCAAGAAGAAAGTCTTTCTTCTTGAAAAGGACCCAAGGTGGCTAACAACACTGAAAGAATATTTCAAGTTGTAAACAATGAAGATAACAGTGGTTAATATAATTAAAGACAATAGTAAAGTTAACAACAATAAGTATATAATTTTCTTTTAAATGCCCTGCTGAGAAATGGGAAACACAAAAAATGGAAAACACGGTAGTACTAAAAATCCAGTCAAAGCAATAATGCATAACAATCCATTTAAAAAAAAATCCTTGGTCCTTGACCACTCCCAGGAAACTAGAGGCAAAATCCAGGACTCATACAGTCTGGGATACGCATTGAAACACTGTCTCATTGTACCACCTTATTGACCTGGGATATGCTTGTCAAACATGGGAATCATCATGGCAGTTCACTATACTACAGTACTCCCCCGTTTATCACGGGTGTTAGGTTTCCGACCCACCTGCGATAAAGGAAAACCCGTAAAATCCAGAGTTGGACTGCTCCTGTTGGTGTGCACTTCCAAGGAGAGGCTTTTAACCCCCTCCTGACACCTCAACAAACAGATATTGGGTTGCTGCTGGAACCAACTGCCAGGAGGAGCCCAAGTTCTGTTTGTTTCCTGAATTTGGATGTGATAATGCATAGATTTGTTTCTTTCAGACTAGTTTGATATACAGTAGTCCACATCATGGTTCATATGTTACGGTTCCAGTATATTGCACATTTTTTCATCCAGCTCAAGCCATGGCTTGTTGCCACAGGTGTATTTGCACTTTGCCTGGAGCCACATTTCAACCAGCTATGCCATGTTTTGTTGTGATGTGTGCTCAAGCTGACAGTTAATTTGATTAACTTTTAAAATCATCACATAACAAAGAGGCTCAACTTGAAACAGGTAGCAAACCTCCAACAGCTTCTCATTTCCACAGTTTATTTATTTATATATTTATATTGCGATCTTGCATATAACCCTTGGAGCCAACAGGTATGTCTTAATTATCCTAGCAAGATTCCCCCCCCCCCGCCCGCCGCCACTGCCACAGGAAGTTTCAAAACCACATAACCTTTGCCTGGTAAAGAGTCATCCAGCCCAATTTCTTGTTTACTGAACTTGCCCACGCCCAGCTGCAAATCCAAACTTGACTTCTCAGGTGTACAAGCAGTAGACATTCAGATATGACATCTTGCTGTTACCTAGCCACACGAGGAGAAGACTTTGAACAGGCATGACGAAAACAGCAAAAAAAGAGCAAAAAGGTGTAGCACGCTGTGCATGGCAGCTGCCTTAAATCAGGCACCTGAAAAAGACCTCATCCACAAGACACAGACACTGTGAGGAGTGGATTCAGCTGCTCCACTACCAAAAAATGAGGGATAAATGGAAGACCAAACAGGCAGTAATAAAAGAGCACGGACTAAGACAATGAGGATAAACTACAACAACCATAATCTCTAGCCATTTTAGTCATGGACTCAGGATTCTGGGGGTTGTAGGCAAGCAACATATGATAACCCAAGGCTGAGAACACACTGCATTTTTATGGACAAGTCAACCGTCTTCATGAAAGTATCAATTAAGGAATGAACCATTGCACCAGTAGAATCTCAGGCCAGCTTTTGAGAAGGAGACTAAAGCTGTCATTTTGATTGTGGCTAAAACCTCCCAAAGATCCTTGTGGGGAAAGCATATTTTGCAGAGCAGACTGAAGACAAGAAAGAGATCTCAAGAAGGGGTGGCAAGCCCAGAACCAAAGTGCCTAAGAGAAACACGCAGTGTAGGCAACTAATGGAGAAAGAGGAAACCCAGAGGAACAGAAGGGATGAGGAACTGGGGGGGGGGGGGCGGAATTAATGTAAAACGGAACTATGAAGAAGTGCCAAACTGCACAGAACCCAGACTGTATCTTCCATGAGATGCCATGATTTCAACTCACCAGCTCCAAACTCATTGTTGCACAACATCATTGCCAATCACACATGGTGTTTTATCTGTTCATCAAAGAAGTTAAAAAGCAGCATTTTGAAGAAAGAATGAACAGCGGAAGCACATAATAAAAAAAGGCAGGGAGCAAATACAAACTGGCCAATATCTTGCAGAGAACTGGGTATTATTATGAAACAGGGTTTTGGAAATTCTGAGATCAGATACAATGGAGAGCACAGAGTGAAGTTCCATCAGAGATTTCCCCGATGCTGCGGACAACTCTGGACCACTGCAGAAAGAGTTGGGTAGGAGAAGCTTCTTGGTCATGGCTTCTACAGAGGACGCAGCAATGAAATCTAGCAGCAGCCCCCGAAGCCGACCAATTCCTGGCAAAGCCACAAGCGGTTAAGCCTCCCCTATTCATCTGAATCAGCCACAACCTCCTGGGCTGCAGTATGGAGCCTCATGGCAGTGGCCAGATCCAGATGCCAAGACTGGTGACAAGGAGCTGAGAGAAGAACCCTTTTTTCTTGGCTCGATTCGGCTGCAACGCTGGGGGGGGGGGCACCCCCAACTCGCCAAGGCTTTCGGATCAGAAGAGAGGAAAAACGAGGAGGTCGGTCCAAAGGGGACCTTGCAACTCAGCAGAACAACTCCTCCTCCTCCGATCCCCTCTCCTTTAAAGAATCAAAGCTGGGCTTCTGAAACAGCCCGCCTCTCTTCCTTGCACCGGCTCTTGCCAAAGCGCAACGACCCGAATCTTGGGATTTCTCCAACCCGGGTGGCTTTGTTCTCCGTATCCCTCTCCTTCGCACCATTGCTCCTGGAGGCAAGCCACCTTCCTCGGAGCCACTCGCCCTGCTGCAAACGAGAGACCCCCACCCCACCCTGCCTCATCCCGCAGCCCCTTTCCACTGGGCTCAGATCTACCAGCTGCTCATGCAGGGCGAGGCGCACGCTGGATGGAGCCGGCGGAACAGCCCCCCACCAGAGGGATGGAGGGAGGGAGGGATGGCTAGGCAAATGCAACGCCCTGCCTGGCACTCCTCCTCCTCCTCCTCTTCCTCACCTGTCCTCCGAGACGCTGATGACCCCTTCTTCTTTAGGCACGATGGCTGCCATGGACACGGCGTCCTGCGCGCCCTCCACCTGGCCGAGAAGGAGGGGCCGCCGGGTGAGGGGCTCGGCGGGCACCGGCTCCGACGCCATGGGAGAAGGAAGCGCTCGCCTGCCAGCCGCCGCTCCGGTAACCAGAAGCCCAGCCCGCCC
Source organism: Phrynocephalus versicolor (assembly GCA_023846285.1). NCBI lineage: Eukaryota > Metazoa > Chordata > Lepidosauria > Squamata > Agamidae > Phrynocephalus > Phrynocephalus versicolor. Next base: position 11,967,432 of record JAHTLZ010000074.1, on the reverse strand, counting down.
CTGCCTACCCTGCCCCCCCACACACACACCGCGCCTGCGCACTGAGGGGGGAGGCCGGAAGCAACGGGAGTGTGTGTGTGTGTTTGGGGTGAGGGAGCGAGAGAGCCCAGGGTACGGGCTCAATATGCGTCTCGCGCACTACTTCCGGATCCCGATTGCCGCTCGCGTAAAAGGCTCGGTGTAAGCAGGCATGAGGGGAGAGAGTGAGGAAGGGGCGTTGTAAATAAAGCGGGGCGGATCAAACCTCCTCCTCCCCCCCCCATGGATTGTTTTTGCACTACTGGAAAATAAACGTGCATTCTTTTTTCTGTCTGCTCCATCCTTCTCTAAATTATATATATCATTAAAGATTATAAAACTACAATGCAAAAAAAAAACAAAAAAAAACCTAAAGAACAACAAAATACTGCAAAGGAAAAAGAAAATATTTATCAAAACAGACACCAATATGACAAAAATATAACAAATATAACAAAAAAATAAACCCTGTGCAACCCACCCACCCCTCGGGACTTTAGCAAAATTTCCCGATTTATTCCTAAACGTTGCCTGGGATTGGAAAAAGAAAGCATGGGTCAATAAATCAGCATTAGAAACTCCTTGCTTATGGCGCTGGCGGTAGAAGAAAAATCGCGTTCCCTGTTCTGCCGGCGCAATTAGACGACTGGATAGGGTCCTCCAAAGGTCACCCAGGCTGGAATTCTGCAGGTAAAGCATCCCAAACAGGTGGCCATCTCGCCTCTGCTTCAAAAGCCTCCCGTGGAGGAGAATTCACCATATTCCTAGGCTGGCCACGTCTAACACTACTCGAACTTGAGATGTGTCCTACACAAATAATACAGCAAGCACAAGAGGTCAACGCCATTCTCCTGAGTCCCTGAAAACAAAAGGCTTGTTCTTCCCTAGAACGAAGGTCATTTAAACCCAGTGAGATTTATCTGGCCCCAGCGGTGGATCAACTGAGAGAGCTAAAGGACTGCCATGGATAACAGTCCCTGCTGGCATATATAGGCCAGTATATGGATCAGTGTTGTATTGTTTAATGTTACCTTTTAACGTTCCAAGATGCCTCTTCTAATTTCCTGTTCTTAACTTGAGAACAAGAAATTAGAAGAGTTTTAAAAAGAATTTGTTTTGAGGTAAAATATTTTTGTTCAAAGCCATCATGGAAAACAACAAAGCATATGTTCAATAACAATGTAACACTTAGGGTAGTATCTGGGAGTTGAGTCATGGCTACTGGACTTCTTTTTGAGAGATAGAAACGTTTCGCTGTTCATCCAAACAGCTTCATCGGTCTGAATACAGCTAGTGCAAGAGACCTTCTTATAGTCAGCTTGACCTCTTGTCCCCTGGTCTGATTGGCTCATAAGATGAACAAAGCCTGAATAGGCTCGTTAGGGAGACATTAGTGTCCATGGCCTTAAGGTAAACAATGGCCTAAGGTGCTGAAACCCATCAAGAATGGGTCGTTAGCTGTGACCTGGTGGTGAAGGCTCCTTGATTTGCCTGGGTACTGTGGAAAGTACAGCCTGATAAGTAGCAGACAGACTATGCCGGAGCCCACCACCTCTGTTGAGGGTGGGATTTTCAATGCTAACATGAATGGCTTCTCTTACTCCTCTCTCAAACCACCTCTCTTCTTTGTCTAATATGTGTACATCCTCATCTTTGAAAGAGTGGCCTTTTTCCTTCAAATGGAGGTGTACTGCTGATTCTGGTCCTGAACTGTTACCTCTCCTGTGTTGGGCCATTCTTCTGTTTAATGGCTGTTTAGTTTCTCCAATGTAGAGGTCTGAACACTCTTCACTGCATTGGACTGCATATACTATATTGCTCCTTTTATGGTTTGGCATCGGATCCTTTGGGTGGACAAGTCTCTGCCTTAGTGTGTTCATGGGTTTGAAATAAACAGGGATGTGGTGTTTGCCAAAAATCCTTTTAAGCTTCTCCGACACTCCCGCCATGTAGGGAATGACCAGGTTCTTCCGTCGGGTCTGGGTCTCAGACTGATCCCTTGTTCTTCTGGGATGGCCCACTGCTTTGTTGAAGGCCCACCTTGGATATCCACAGGCCTTAAGAGCTGTCTTCAGGTGCCTGTCTTCCTTCTTCTTGGCTTCTGAGGAGGTGGGGATGCTCTCTGCTCTGTGGCTTAGGGTCCTGATGACTCCTAGTTTGTGTTGTAATGGATGGTGGGAGTCAAACAGTAAGTATTGATCTGTGTGGGTGGGTTTCCTGTAAACTTCTACTCCTAGGCCACGGTCAGGTCTGATGATGACTGCACAATCCAGGAAAGCCAGCCTGTTGTCTTGGGTGTCTTCCCTAGTGAACTTAATATTAGGATCCACTGCGTTGATGTGGTCTGTAAAGGCCTGTACTTCCTGCATCTTTATTTTAACCCAGGTATCATCTACATACCTGAACCAGTGGGATGGTGTTGTCCCTGGGAAGGTGTTGAGTGCCTTCTTCTCCACTTCTTCCATGTATAGGTTTGCTACAATTGGTGACACTGGGGAGCCCATGGCACAGCCATGCTTCTGTCTGTAGAAGTCCCTTCTGTACATGAAATATGTGGTGTTCAGACACAGGTCCAGGAGCAGGCCTATCTGGTCTGGGTTGAGGCGGCTTCTGGAGGTGAGGGTGCTGTCTTCTCTTAATCTTCTCTTTACCATTATTAGCGCATCAGTGGTGGGTATGCTGGTAAAGAGTGATGTAACATCAAAGGATACCATGGTTTCCTTTGTATCCAGTTTGAGCTCCCTGACTTTAGCAACAAACTCTTCTGAGTTGTGTACGTGGTGGTCCGTGTGTCCAACCAGTGGGGCTAGGATAGTTGCCAGGTATTTTGCGATGTTATAAGTCACTGAATTTATACTGCTGACAATCGGTCTGAGGGGGATTCCTTGCTTGTGTATCTTGGGAAGTCCATAAAAGCAGGGGACTGTCTCTCCGGGATATAACCGGTGGTAGGTCACCCTGTCAATTGCGTTTTCCTGCTCCAAGAGTTTTAAGCATTCTATTACTTTCTTCTTGTAATTGCTGGTGGGGTCTCTTCTTAGTTTTTCATATGTATGCTGATCATCTAAAAGTGTGATAACCTTCTCGTGGTAGTCCACAGTATTGAGGATGACAGTGCACCTTCCTTTGTCCGCAGGCAGAATTGTGATGCTCTCATCCCTGCTGAGGGATGTCACAGCACTTCTCTCTTGGCTGGTAAGGTTAGATGGTGGTGGTTGAGCACTGGACAATGCAGCAGAGACTTTTATCCTGAGTAGTTCTGCTTCTGCTGCTGGCAGATTGTTGCTGTAGATGGCTGATTCTGTCGCTGTGATGAAATCCACAACAGGAACCTGTTTGAGTGTGATGGCAAAATTTAGGCCTTTGGATAGGACAAGAGGTCAAGCTGACTATAAGAAGGTCTCTTGCACTAGCTGTATTCAGACCGATGAAGCTGTTTGGATGAACAGCGAAACGTTTCTATCTCTCAAAAAGAAGTCCAGTAGCCATGACTCAATTCCCAGATAAACGCACCTGGATGACTGAGAATCTTCACAGACTTAGGGTAGTAGAACAAAACAGACCAATTTCTCCCATTGAAGGCTAGTACAAGTAGTACAGTACAGTATTTCTAAGTGCTGCAACCACGCCTTCACAACAAAGTTGAGAGTTGCCAATGAAAGCGCCACACAAACCTACTCACAAACCTGCCTTCCAGTAGACAATGTGCTGCTGAAACTCTTCCCCATTGAAATACATTCAAGGATGAGAAAAAAAAATTAATGCCATCCAACCTAATGGATGGATAGAAAAACCCAATACTAACACCTTAATTACCACTCTGTATTGGACAATTTTGCTAAAAGGCAGAAGGAAACATTTTGAGGTACTGAAAGGATTGACACATAGCACTGGAGCCTTATAAATGAGCACTAAAATGTTGACAAGAAAGAAATTGAAATAGAGATACTGGATGTCTGGGTTCAACTGATGAGTCATTATGGAAATATAAAAAATATATATAGAATTATTGAATTGGGCACTAAACTTTAACCCCCTTAAAAGCCAGCCAGGGAGCCCAGTCCCCCCCCTTTCCTTTCCACCCTTCTTGCCTGCTTTTTTTCCTGGCAATTTATTTCTATCATGCTCATGGCTTTCAGGGAATGTTTGTGAGCAATCGCTCTTGGGAACCAGGGACTCCAGCACACCAAAAGGACTGTGTTCATGGGTTTTCAGCCTAGCTGATTCTTAGCCCCCAACTACCAGTGCCCCACACATCTCTCTCTCTCTCTCTCTCTTCTCCCTCCTTCCTCCCACTCCATCTACACATTTTAAACATGTCTCTGCTCTACCTAATGGCTCCTATATCTACCAACTGGGGCAAGGGAGTTATGGCATGGAAGAACTGGCATCATGGCAGCACCACAAGACAAGCTGCATCTTCTGGAAAGAATCCATTTTCTCCAAAGCTTCTGGCAGGTCCACAGCAGCTATTTCCTAGATCACCAGAGCTCCAGACCCAGATGTTATCACCGTCTGAAGCCTACTATTGTTACATTTCTACATCCAACTAAAAGATACCATCTGGCAGCAAAGGACTTTTCCGGATTAAGCCTTGCCACCTCCATTGTGATCCTCAAACCCCCCACTGTGGCTGTTCCTCCCTGCCTACCTGTTGATTGTTCCTTGACTCCCTAGACAGATTAAATCACTGCCTAGAGGGGTTTATCATTTCCACCTTGTCCGGACTCATGAGACATCTGTTCCATTGTATTTCCCCGGATGGTCTAATCAGGGAACACCTGGGTTCATTAGCATTTGCATGAACCCCAACTCCAGCTCATCCAGGACTGCCCAGAGCCGCCCCTGGCCACCCCTGGACTATCCCAATTGGACAATTTGAACTTCCTTCAGCCAATCCCTGAACAAGGCGCCTTCTGGGGTGGGAGGGGGGAAGAATCAATAAAAGTTTGGGGTTTCCATGTGCTCGTGGTCGAACATCTTTGCTCTGTCTCTGGCTGGGTGATCACCTGCTGCTTTATTAGGCCTAATAAACACAGTATTTGCCTCAGGATCTCTCTCTCGTTGGACTTTTATTGGCATCTGAGGGTCCAGCGGAACTCAGCAGGACTAGCCTGACTGAAACGGAATTTTAATTTTATTTTAAACCCAACACAACTGTTTATCAAAATATAGACTGCAGCCAAGAAATTAAAAGAAAACTGAGATTTTGAAGGACAGCAATGAAGGAACTAGTAAAGATTGTCAAGTATAAGGATATGTGACTGGAGACAAAGGCCAAGATCATCTACACAATTATATTTCCAGTCACCACGCATGGGTGTGAAATCTGGACAGTGAAAAAGGCTGACGGGGAAAAATGGTACATTTGAAATGTGATGCTGGAGCACCGCTTGGCAGATACTCTAGAACTGTCAGAAAGGTGGTGAATGAGTGGCTCCTAGATCAAATGAAGCCTGAGCTATTTCTGGCGGCAAAAATGACAAAACTGAGGTTGCCTTACTTTGGGCACTTCATGGGAAGATTCTCCAGAAAAGACAATAATATTAGGAAAGGTTGATAGTAGCAGAAGATGAAGATGTTTAAAATCCAGAATTAACAATTATTCATATTTCCTCTCGACAGTATTAAATAAAAATAAAATAAAAATCTCATTCTCATAAAAAGAATTGAAAAGAGGGGAAATGTATAGAAGGGGCTGCAACTAAATTTCAATTTTTTTAAATGAAATGATTTGGACAATATTTGAACACCCTGTCTTAAAATATTTTATTCATTATGTTAAAATAAAACATTCCATAATCATTTTTTCTATTTCTTTTTTTCAGTTTTTCAGGGGGGAAACCAAAAAAGCTTCAGGAAAAAAAATGAAAAACAACAACACACATTCCCCCCCCCAAAAGTTTTTCATATTTTTTCCCACGCCTTTCCATCTCTACGAGAGTCATAGGGTCAAGTTTTCAAGAGCTGAACAGGATTAATGAGGACAGGCGATCATTCATTCACAGGGTCACCATAAGTCTTGCACAACTTGACAACAGCAGCAGCAGCAGCAGCAGCAGCAGCAACAATATGAATGAGAGATCTCCGTTGTCAAGTGGCTTCTCTCAAAAGGCTGTCCACGGAGATCTTAAATTCTTGCCTGAGAGTATAATGTTACCTATTTATGTCTAGACGATCTGTATTTCAGTAACCGCGAATTTGATTCCAAATAGTCATATATAAAATTGTATTGTATAGCATTTTTTTAGGCACCCTGAAAAGGCTTTTCCCCCTTGGAATTCCTGAAAGCTTCCTTTAAAAAAAGCCCAACTTCAATAAGCAAACAAAAGTGTTTACTATTTCAGTTTGCTTTTGTTATAGAAATACCTGTAATAAATACTGTATAGCCTCCCCAAAGTACAGTACGACCCCCGTATCCATTGATTCATTTTCTACTGATTCAGTTATCCACGGTTGGCAGAGGAAAAATAAATAAATAATTCAGCAGCCGCAAAGCAAGCTACTGTCACAAAGAGCAGCTGTAAAACAAGCTACTGTATAAAAGAGCAGCCATAAAGCAAGCTACCATCAGAAACAACAGCTGTAAAGCAAGCTACTGTTGCAAAACAGCAGCTGTAAAGCAAGTTACTATCACAAAACAGCAGTTTTGGGGAACATTTTGGCATTCTCTCTTATCCACGGGAAGGCTTGGAACCAATCCCCAGTGGATACTGGGGTCCTACTGTAGAGGTAAATTCACGCAATATCTTTGGTGAAACAGTAAATTGCATTGAAATATTGGTTGTTTGCATGGGGGCGAAGCAGCAGGAATACAGAGTACTCTGTGTTGTGTCACAACCATACAGTATTTGCCATGTTCTTCCAACAGAGTAAAACCCTTTGCTATGACTGGGAAGGAGGCCAGAACCAAGTGCTTAACACTGTTTCTGATTGCAGGTCCCAGAATCTCCTGGCTGGGTGGTGGGCACAGTTAATTACCTCTCCGCTACTTAACATTTAATTTATTTTCCCGTCTTTAAAGAACCCTTAGCGTCAATGAAATAATAACGCAAATGTCAACATTTCTCCTCAGAATTCTCCTAAAATGGGTTTTAAATGGTCTTTAAATCACTTTACGCATGAATAAAACATTCCCTGCTACTTCATTTTTGTCATAATCCCTACTCACATTACTGTTGCAATATTGCTTAGCCATCCCTTCCTGGGGGTGAGACTGACATGTAATACTTCTTACTTCTAAGCTCTGGTCTGCCTTGTAGCTAGTAGTACTCGGAGGCACTAGGCTCCTTGCTCTTATCAATCATTTTAAAAAAGCACTCTAGCGCCACACAGTGTCCTTCCTGAGTAAGAGCTACTGGTTTTCAAATGAAGTTGCGCCATCATCTAGATTCTAAGAAGTAGACAACCTTAGTACATTTACTCATGTGAAACATACCGCATTTTTTGTCTATAAAGACGCCCCCATGTATAAGACGGCCTCTACTTTTCCAGCTCAAAATTACAGTTTCGCAACCATACAGTTCTCTCCTTGGCTTACTTCTGTGTAGAAGACAACCCTCAATTTTTAATCTAACAATTTTAGACAAAATATAGCCTTATACACAGAAAAATATGTATGTATGTATGTATGTATGTATGTATGTATGTA
>JAHTLZ010000074.1:11949536-11959753 GCA_023846285.1 Phrynocephalus versicolor | reverse complement strand
GTGTGTGTGTGTGTGTGTGTGTGTGTGTGTGTGTGTGTATTTTAATACTTCTATACCGCCCATCTTCTGGAGGAAATCTGGGCAGTTTACAGCAGAATACAAACAATAAAGACAATAAAAAATAATGGCAATTAAATTAAATTAAATTAAGATACCATAATAAAGACTACAAGAAGAGTCATTAGCATCATTGGCGTGATGGCGGGGTGGGTGGGGAAACAATCAAACAAACAAAAATTAACTGTCGCCAAATGCCTCACAAAAAAGTCAGGTCTTTAAGGCCTTTATGGCAACTTAACTGCGTCCCCTGTGCTCATGTATATTCCTGCCAAGAGATGATAAGTATAGTGCTAATATATGGGACTCAATATCAGAAACAAAGATGGGAGGGGACAAATGTTAGCTTCAGCTGAGTTAGAAATTTATTGTTTATTTGTTTGCTTGCTGTTTTTTTCCTTTGTTTTGTTTTGTTTTGGTATGTGTGAGTGAGTGACCTTTTTATCAATATAGGGAACCAGGATGGCTCACACAAATAATTAGAAAACAAGGGCCAAGTAAAACATAGTAAGTGATGGCATTACAACATAATTATCTTTTGTTCTTGTTATGTGCCATCAATTCCGTGGTGATCCTCTGAATGAGAAATCTGCAGAATGCTCCTGTCCTCCACAGCTCTGCTTAGCTCTTGTAAACTCAAGCTTGTGGCTTTCTTGATGTGGATATTCCATCTTACATTGGGTCTTCCTCTTTTCCTGATGCCTTCAACATATCCCACCACTGTCCAGTGACTCTTCCCTTCTCATGATATGTCCAAAGTAGGATAAGCCTCAATATTTTAAAACTGCAAATAAAAGCAATTTAATGGCACTCTTTGAAAAAGACCCCTAGCCTTTAAAAATGGTAAAGGGGGGAGGGGGGAAAGCAAGGGGGGAAGAGTCTGAGGAGAGAGGGAACACAGTATGAAAGGTTGATCTCAACATTCTTAGGCATCATGCAAATATATACAGTATATTTGTCCTGGTTACAGATAATTAGTTGCTCTTCTACAGAATATACTTCTAGTTATTTTTCATTTTCATTTTAAATTTCTTGAGATTTTCTTTCAAGGCATCTAAAAAAGATTCCCACTTTTGAAACTAAAAGGTTGATCTCAACATTCTTAGGCAAAAAGCAGTTACAGTGGTACCTCGACTTACGAATTTAATTCGTTCCAAATGCATGCTCTTAAGTCAAACTACTCTTAAGTCGGGGTACCTATCTAACAAATTGAAAAAATAAGTTAAAAATGAAAAAAGGTATTTGTAAGTCGAGCAGACCACATCTAAAATTTGTAAGGCAGAAGTTAAAATGCCAACATTTTCCCGCTCTTAAGTTGAATTGCTCTTAAGTCGAGCTGCTCTTAAGTCAGGGTACCACTGTATAATATATTTGACCCTGTTACAGATAATTAGTTGCTCTTCTACAGAATACACTTCAAGTTATTTATCATTTTCGTTTAAAATTTCTTGAGATTTTATTTCAAGGCTTCTGAAAAGGATTCCCACTTTTGAAACCAAAAGGTTGATGTTTTAGGCAAAATGCAGTTATATATACAATAGACTCTCATATAACAAGTGGTTGGTTTAACAGAAAATCCGCTTAATGCAAAAAAATTCCAAAGATAGGGGGAAATCGCTTAACAGAATCACCTATGGGGCAAATCAGTACAACAGAAAAACAGTCACGATTAGGGATTAATCCATTTTCAGTGCATTCCTATGGGATATTTGTACAAAGGAAAATTTTCTTAACAGAATTTCATTTGGAACAAATTATTTCCTTTATACAAGGTACCACTGTATATTTGACCCTGTTACAAATAATTTGTTGCTCTTCTACAAAATGCACTTCACGTTATTTATCATTTTCATTTTAAGTTTCTTGAGATTTTCTTTCAAGGCCTCTAAAAAGAATTCCCACTTTTAAAACAGAGCTACTTTTATTTTATGGAATCAAACAAGGGTTGGATCCTATTCATGGCCTTTTAGAAATAAAATGCCATCAAGTTCAACCGGCGCTTGCTTTTTAGATAAAGAGAGGCTGGATTGTGGTCTAGATAGAAGACCAAGTGATTCTTAAGGTGGACTCCCCCCCCCCCCAACACATAGTCACATTAATCTCCCTCTTCTTGCTGCAACAAAATGAATGTGCGAAATGTTGTCTAGGGTGGTAAAATGCTGTGGTTCCCTCCAGGAAAGAGAAGAAACTTTCTATTGCCTTCTAGCATTTGCAGTTGAGAGCTATCACTTTGCCCCTGGGTTACCGAAGCCAAATTAGTGTGGGTGAACACTCTTCGTGGGCAGGCAGGGCAGGGACTGATGGCTCAGAATCCAGCCTTAACTCTGTCAGGGTGCGAAATGTGATTTAAGTTACAACTGTTACTCGACTAGCCAGGTTTCCGCACTGAAAGGTGGTCACAAAACAACTGGGCAGAACAGGGTCAGCATGTGCTGACTCATAAAAAGGTAAAGGTTCCCCCCGCCGCCGCCCGCACATGCGTGCTAGTCGTGTCTGACTCATAGGTCAGCTTTTCTAACAGTCATCTAACTTTTTCCCTTAAAAAGCTAGACGTGCACCTGATGGTGTACATCTGCAGCATGGCTAGGCTGTAGCAAAACATGTTGTGTCGTTACAGTCGTGACCGACTCTTCCTAACCCTACGTCCATGGAGTTTTTCTTGGCAGAAATACTGGAGTGGCTTGCCAGTTCCTACACCAGGCACCTACAGCACCTGGTATTCCCTGGTGGTTGCCCATCCAAGTACTAGCCAGGCCTGACCCTGCTTAGCTTCTGGAATCAGGCGAGATCGGATGTGCTTAGGGCACCTAGGGAGCTCGGCAAAACATAGCCAGGCAATAAGGCAAATCTACTTCCATCATTTCCCTTCCTCACTGAGTTCTCTCTCCTTCAACACCCCCCAGTCTATCTCATTCAGCCTATTCCTTCCACCCACCCACTCGCCATAGAAGTCATTCCCATTGTCTCTCTAGAGAAATATGTGTGTGTACATATCTGGAGCAAAGAGCAGGCAACATGTACCATGCATGCGAGTGTTACATACATAGGTAAGTCCTATGCTGTTTTAGCAGTGGGAAGGTCTGAAGTGTAGACATAGGTATCCCAGTCCTACAGAGTCCTGCTTAAACCAGCTGCAAGTACTGTATTTTCATTGAACTTCAAAACTTCTTACTAGAGATGGGCACGAAACGAACAATTTTTTGTTTCCGTTTTCGTTTTTTCATTTCGTTATGTAACGAAACGACAAATGAATTTTGTCTCTAAAATGAAACGAAACGAACAGAAACACCAGAAATTTTGTCGTGCGTTTCGTTTCCATTACTGCAATATGAGTGAATTGCTTAAAATCCTAAAAACAACCAAAAAATTGAAATAAATGGTAACGAAATGGTAACGAAACAAACAAAAACGAAAACAATTTTTTTGCAAAAAATTCACGAAAAACGGAAACGAAACGAAACGGACCCTCCAAACGACAAACGACAAACGAAATGCCATTTTTTTTATTCGTGCCCATCTCTACTTCTTACCCTTGGTGGTGGTGGAGGATCTCCCTTACTTATGAAAAACCCTCTTAGTGTGAACTCTTTGTGATGTGACATAGTACTGCAGACAATAACAGCTCTGCTTAAATATGATTGGAAAACAAAATGTTTATTTTAAGAACCAAATAACTGGGAAATGAACACTTCAATACATACACTTAATTCTAATTGGAGTTACAACCGAGCTAGAGTTAGACTATCTCTTTTTCTATTATGGTTGTAGAAGATTAGAACACTTCTAACTCAGACACTGACATGGCCAATGTTCCTCCGCACTTGAGGTTTCAGATAAGCTATTTTCTCAAAACTAACACAAGTATCTAAACCTCTCTGCCCATGTCTATTTTAGTATCTGTGAAGGAAACAACTTCCTTTAATAATAAACCCATTAATGAGCTCCTTTGGAGCACCCTATAAAGGAGGGGTTGGGAACCTTTGGCCCTCCAGATGTTTTGGACCACAGCTTCCACAGTCTTTTATCATTGGCAATATAGGCTTGGAATTCTGGGAGTTGCCGTCCAAAACGTCTGGAGGGCTGAAGGTTCCCCATCCCTGCTATAAGCCCCCCATCCATTTAAGCATGAAAGGATGACAATAGCCTTGAAAATCTACCCTGATGGATGAGCAAAGCTTGGAAGTGGGATCGGGAGGGAACCCGCAGGAGGATCTTTTAAAAATAGAAAGTGACATTGCCCTGTGAAAAACAAAGCAACTCTTAATTGTTCAATGAAATGATCGTGCCACAAACTGAAAAGCTTTTTTGTTTAAAAAATAAAAACATAACTCTTCTCTTCCAATTTAGCTCTAGGGCAGTGGGGGAATTGAGCCCTTCAAATGCTGCTGGACTACAGTTCCCGGCCTTTTTCATCATTGACCCTGCTAGCTAGACCCAATGAGAGTTGCAGTCCAACAGTCTGGCACAGTGTTGGCAAACCTTCGGAACTCCAGATGTTTTAGACCACAACTCCCACAGTCCTTTGTCATTGGCAATCTAGGCTCAGACTTCTGGGAGTTGTGGTCCAAAACATCTGGAGTGCCAAAGGTTTGCCATCACTGGTCTAGCAGATGGCATGTTCTCCACTCAGTTTTGCAGGCAGGGAGGTGCTTCACGGTTCTAGACTCATCATGAAAGTGGGTCATGAACTGGCCCATTAAGCAGCCACATGGGGAAGAGACTTCTCAAGCACCACTCAGTTCTACCAGGTGGGCTAAGCTTCCACAGCTAATACATTGTGACAGATACAAGAACATGTATTGATTCCCAATCCATGCCAGCATGAAGGGGCAATCTCTTTGCTGTCTAAACCAGGGAGACTTGGGGTCAAACTGGACATGGCAGAAAGCAGATAATTACAAGAGGGAATTCTGTTGGGATTGAAGGCATCTTACTGTCCCAGCAGGATCTTTTTCAAACTTGGTTAGCTTGGTGAGTAGGGTATATGGCTGTGGAGCCAGAGTTCAGGAGATCACCATAGTTCCCCAGTGTGCAGGCCAGAAGAAAAGCCTGCCCGTGTGGCCTTGGGCCAGCCACACACAGAAGAAGCAACTGATAAGGCCCTTCAGAGTACTTTCCGTCTAGAAAATCCTAAAAAGAGTTGCCAAGAGTCAGCACTAGTGCAGTGGTTAAATGCCTGTACTGCAGGTAAAACTGTGCTCACTACCTGGGGTTCAATCCCAGCTACCAGGACTCAAGGGGTGGCGTGTGGGCGGGCAGGCAGCAGTGGCAGGGGGCTGGGCGGCGGCCAGCAGCGGCGGGCCAGTGGGCGGCCGGCGACGGGCGGTGGGGGGACAGATGGCAGGGGCTGGGGGCGGGGGGCAGCAGGCTGGCCAGCGCCCCCTGTCCATTTTGGCGCCCTAGGCAACTGCCTAGTTCACCTTAATGGACGCGCCGGCCCTGCCTGCGAGGCCATCAAACTGAATTCTCTGATCCATGCAGAAATACAAATCAAAGGATATCTGCCAGGTGGTTGTCCAAATGTCTCTCGAATCCTTCCAGTAGTGGAGCACTCACCACTTCTTGAGATAATAGGTACCATTGCTGTACTGCTCTATTAGGAAGCTTTTCGAAAGCTGGGTTCTTTTCACTTGAGTCCATTGTTGCGCGTTCTGCACTGGGATGATTAAGAACAGATTCTGCCCCTCCTCTGTATGACAGCCTTTCAAATCTTTGAAAAGTGCTATCACATCACCCCTCAGTCTTCTTTTCTCTAGGCTCAACGCGCTCAGTTGTTTTTGGTTCCTTAAGTTATTCTTCTGTAGCTCATGAAGGCACAGAGGCTGTGGTCGCCCTCTTATAATATTTAGTCTTTTGACAAAGAAGTGCTCAGCAGATCTCAGATCAGAAAGATTTATCCAAGAGAACTCCTTTGATGTCCTGGAAGGCCAAACCAACACAGCAAGTGCACACTAGTGAGAACCTTTCTTACAAGCTCTGAAGAAGGCTCATAAAGAGTGGTCCTTCTGCAGAAAATCTGTAGATTTTTTGCAGTAGGGGGTCAAAGCAGTTAGCAAGAGGGCCTATAGAAAAAGGAATAAAAAGATTCTCCTCTTCACACTGCAGCTTCCCTGGGTGCATTTTTATAATGCACCTGTAAAATGGAATCACAGAACAGCACAGTGTATGTCATCGGACCTGAAGATTTTTGAGGTAACTAAGTATTACAAATAAAATGAAGCCACTATATAAATGGCAAAGAGGACCCTTCTTTATTTACAGTTCTGGGCTTCTCACAGATCCCTCTTAATATTATTCACAGGGCAGAAAGTGCTCTCTTTAAATCTAGCATGGGGCGGGCAAACGAGAAAGCAGACTGATTGGAGCCTGTACTTCATGCCTTTACTGTGAAGGGTGTGTAAGTCGTCCAATGAAGAGAACTGAACCTGGAAAGAATGAAAGTACAATTTGTAACCTGAGCTTTCTTTTAGAAATATACTCCCTCTTGTGTATTATAATTAATTAACTGTGTTAATTAATTCCACGCATAAGCATCCCTTCATGCATGCAACAGAATAAGTAAGTCTCCATGATCAGGGAATCAAATTTACTACACCGTTACACAGAGAAACAAGTCATGTTTGGAAGCTGAAAACAAATATGTTCATATTTTAGTTTCTAGAATATTAGTAAATATTTTACAGCATTTATACAATATATAGTAGTTAATGAAAAAGATATTCCCAATAAAGCAAGCAAGAAAGCAGTATTTAACAGGATTTTTTTTAAAAAAAAGACACACAGACAAATAAATTGCCTCCTATTTACTGCATTTTTCCATCTATAAGACACCCCATGTATAAGACAGCCCCCACCTTTGCAACCCATAATTACAGTTTCACAATCACATAGTTATCTCCTCAGCTTACTTTCATGTATAAGACGACCCCCAATTTTTAGTCTAACAATTATAGACAAAAATATAGTCTTATACATGGGGAAATACTGTAATCCAGTGGTGGCAAACCGTCGGCACTCCAGATGTTTTATTTAGACCACAACTCCCACAGTCCTTTGTCACTGGTGATACAGGCTTGGAATTCTGGGCGTTGTGGTCTAAAACATCAGGACGGCCGAAGGTTTGCCCCCACTGCAGGCTGCTTTGTTCAGAAAGCCAGGGACATCAACCAAGTCTTTCATATACTTCAGAGTGTAGGTGGCCATGCTTTCTTATTTACCAACACTTTTCTTGGATTGGGGAATTTTATGTGAAAAGCTGGCTGGACAATGTTTTCCAGCAAGATCCATTCACAGAGTGAAGAAAAGTACCCACGAGAGGATTATGCCAGTCACCGTTCTGAATCTTTGAAATTGTTTTCAATTTTAAACCTAGGCTTAAAGTAATGCTTCTGAGCACACATGGTGGTAGAAAATATGTACTCTCTAATGTTTTCTGTGTATTTCATATTCACTGCACTGCATCAGTGTCATTGAAAGGTCTGCATTCAGTGCAGGTGAAATATTGAGTATCTAGTTACACTACATAGATGAGGCAAAGGCCACTAATTGAATCCTAGTGGGTTAAAATTAGAAAGTTATTAAAATATATGCATAACTTTAGAAGTGATCATTTTTATTGAATGCCTTGAATCCAGCTAGATTAGAAAGGAGCCAGCTCACCCATATCTTGACCTGTTCAAAAGTTTTGATGATCTATAATATCCTATATTTTCTGTAGCAAACCTGTTTAGAATTGATTGATTATATCATCTAAGTTGATTGATTATTCTCTGGTCAATTAGCTATGAAACCATTATCTGTGCTACACTAAGATTCCAACTTTTTTTCCTAAAACAGTTGTGGACATTTAAATCAGAAGCTTTATACAGAAAACATTTAATGTCCAATCTGTCAACTTTCTTTGAGAAAGTTTTGTTCTCATGTTCACTGCTATGCAGGATGTTGTGGTTGAGATATGGTACAAAACAGTCATTTCCAGGGTTGTTTCCTGAAAGGAAGATGAGCAAAAACCCCAAACAAACAGTCAAAAACCCCAAACAATATCCTGTATCCCTAAACTAAAGAATTTATTTTCAAGCTATGCAACAGAGATGCGAAATGCATTTGGCAGTCACACCAATAGCATGTTATAGGTGTGTTTTAACTCATGCTTACCTGTTCTGGCTTGCCATAGGAGGAAGTTAAAAGGCCTGTCTGCTTTGAAGACGGGAGCCCGTGATCTTTTCAGCAGCACCATAGCTGTGTTACAAAGCAATTTGTGAACCGGTGGCATTTAAATTTCCTTATGCTTATTTTCAGAATTTTTTTAAAAAGCCACAAGCTAATCGCCACTTTCACTCTGAAAATACCTCTGTTCTAATTTCTTTAAGCCAGTGGGTCTCAACCTGTGGTTCCCCAGATGTTCCTGGACTGCAACTCCCAGAAGCCTCCACCACTCACTGTGCTGGAAGGGATTTCTGGGAGTTGCAGTCCAGGAACATCTGGGGAACCACAGGTTGAGCACCACTGCTTTAAGCCTTGGTGGCAATGGAGCCTGGGGGTGACTCCTATTTCATTAGGATGGTGAGTACACTCTGGGTTTTCCAGACTTCAAGGGAGCTATCCAAGGTGTTGAGTCCTAGCCTTCCCCCCCAATACTAGCACCATGGCTAGCTCCTTCCATGGTTGGATTAAAGTACGGATCTTATTCATCACTTCAGTGAAATCATAGCCACCAGCTTCCAGTGCTTGGTGAGCTGTGGTATAGACTCTACATGCTGCTCAAGGTGCTGATTCCAAGCTTGTTTATCTCACTACTTCCATCTCATGCTACTCTTCATAGGACTTACTTGGCTATTGAGTGTTGAAATTTCGGATCAAGGTCCAGTGGTCATTGCACTACTGAGTCCCTCGCTACATGGCTCAGACGTCTGGACACCCAACTAAAATATCCCATTCACAAAATGCCTCTCAGAAGAGTCAAGCATGTGGGATTAAGGAACTTGCTGTTATCCAAGTTAATGCAATTGCAATCTCTGTCTAGTTTACCTGTGATGCCTGAGGCCCTTGTGCCATCTTCTGTCACTTCAATCTTTGCTTTATGTATGGCTTCCGAGATGTAGAGATTTCCCTGATCTAGTAAAATCAAAAGAAGTCAAGACAAAGAATAAAAATCGCATTTGTCTGTGTAAATTCACAGCAACTTTACTTGCCTAAAGAAAACACTGCCCTAAATGGCTTAGGGATATGGCACAGACACTCAGATCAGAGAGACATATAAAGTAACAAAAAGTCCAGTGGCCCCTTATACACGAGCATAATTTATTGGTTTTGCTGTCACAGACTAACACAGCTATCCCTTTGTAAACTGGAAGATGAATCTTAATCTCCTGAATTCTTTGTATGGCTTCCATTTGACAATAGTGAACACAACTCAGTTCAAACAAACAAAAAATAACATGAAACTGACCTCCAGGATGGAAAGGAAGGAAAAGCATTAAGATGCCTTCTAATGAGTTTCAGGTCTTAACATATCTCACTGTCTGGATTTTAAAGTTGGCAGGTACTGTTTCACAGCTAGGAGCTCCAGTCAAACATGGGGAGTAACTTTTCACTTTTCAGGTGTTTTGAACTGCAAACCACTAGTCACATCTCCCTTCATTGGCCATGATAGAGAACTGAAGTTCCCCACCTTGAATCAGAAGGTGCGTTGTGCTGCATTGTTGATAGGCAACCCAATCCACTGACTGAACCACAATAGACAAGTCGTAGATTTACCTGAAATGCCTTTAAAATTAGCCACCGCTGGATCAAACATGTCTGTAATTCCCAGTGTTGGTAAAACTGCCTTCAGATCCACGTGGTTTTGAATTCTGAACCTGAAAAGAAGGCATACAGACATTTTTGCAAATATCACTCAAACATTGCCATTTTCTAGTTTTGCTTTGTTCTGTTAATTTTTTGTGCCTGGTTCACAAATGGCCAGAGCAGGAAGTTAAAAACACATGCTAAACTTTCCTGGCTGAAATCCTCTTGCTTAGCTTATTACTAAGTAGGGCCATTGAATCAGTGAGAATTGGATGAGTCGACTGTTTTATACATTCCATTGGTTCAATGCATCTACTCCAGCAGTGACTTCTTCTTCTTCTTCTTCTTCTTCTTCTTCTTCTTCTTCTTCTTCT
>JAHTLZ010000074.1:11937261-11949526 GCA_023846285.1 Phrynocephalus versicolor | reverse complement strand
TTCTTCTTCTTCTTCTTCTTCTTCTTCTTCTTCTTCTTCTTCTTCTTTTGTTGTTATAGTCATAACCAACTCTTCGTGACCCCATGCCCATGGAGTTTTCTTACCAGGAGTGGTAAGACTGGAGTGGCTTGCCAGTTCCTACTCCAGGTGCCTACAGCACCCGGTATTTCCTGGTGGTCGCCCATCCAAGTACTAACCAGGCCCAACGCTGCTTAGCTTCCGAAATTAGGCAAGATTGGATTTGCTCAGGGCATCTAGTGTGCTAAAAAAACAAGAATCCAGCCACTGTGTCCCAGGGATTTTCCCCACTAGGCACCCACAATAACAGGGCCTTTTCACACGACCCCTAAGATCCTCTGGCCACTTAAATTCGGACCAGAGATCTTGGGGGTTCGTTGCTCTTTCTGCGTCCCCACCCCTCCGCACTTCCTTGATCCTGTCTGCGTGAGGGGAGGGAGAAAAAAGGGGACAAAAGAATGCAGGCTCACCTCCGTTTGCCGGTCCAAGCCTCCCCAAGCCTCTCGGGGAAGCAAGCCCTTAAAAAAGGGAGATGGAGCTTGAAGGGGGAAGGCTCGCTGGTGGCGGCAGCCGTTTCTTGTTACGGATCAGCGCTCGGATCTCCCTGGCTGGAAAAAAACTAAGGCGGCGAACCGTCAGCCTCTTCCACGCCACCAGAAACCTTCTCTTAAAGGGGCGGGAGGCAAAAAAAACAACAACAAACAGAAGCGAGGAGAGCCAGGCACTCACTCCTTTACATGCGGATCTGGGATTTTTCACCCTCCAAGAGCAGGTACCTGAAAAGTGCGCTGGGACGCGCTTAGGTGGGCGTAGCCGCACTTAATTTTCTGTAAACTCCGGAGCTGGTGGGTAAACAATTTTAAGCTCCGGAGCTGGGAGCCATTTGCGGCGGAGTTTAGGGGTCGTGTACAAATACCCTAAGTTGGTACTATTGCATTTTCCAACATTTTTTAAAATTGAGCTGTTTTATCCATGCATATTTACTTTTCTTGTACATTTAGTTTAAATGTGTTGGCCTAGTTCTTTCTTGTCTGCTTTAAGGGACAGATTCTTGTCCTAGTCATCCAGGCAGAAACACAATTGTGTTTCAAACAGTGCTCCAAAGGGATGACCTGGCAGTGCACTGTCTTGCACAACCCATTTGCTGTCGAGCATAAGTGACTTGTTGAACAAATGGTACACCCCAGCAAATGTTGAGGAGTGAATCTTCTTGCACAGTCCCTGAGCCACTCATGCCAGTGAAATATGATCCAGAATTGCCTGAAAAAATCTCTGCAGAAGATGCATTCTAATTCATTGCTTTTCCTACTGTTGGAGGTGAAATGGGTATCATCCATCTTATACTGACGTATGTATTTGGATGTGAATGATTATGGGGAATCTCCTTATATCTCTTAGACTGTCTTGCCCTGATCTTCCTTCAGCCTAGACCAGTGATGGCGAACCTATGGCACGGGTGCCAAAGGTGGCACTCGGAGCCCTTTCTGTGTGCATCCGACATCGCCCCTTCATAGCCACCTGTATACAGGTTTAATTACTGTATTGGCACTTTGCAAAAAAAAGTGGGTTTTGAATTGCAATTTGGGCACTCGGTCTCTAAAAGGTTCGCCATCACTGGCCTAGACTGATATTCTGACAGATGTGGGTGTCATTTCAGTTTTCAAGACTTGCTCCTAACGTAATATTATGGCTTTGGAAATCTGCTGAGCTGTGTTGAACCCAACAAGACCAGTCACAGAGCTCTGGGAAACCACGCCAACCTGATGAAATTGGCCAGAAGAGTCTGTAGCAATTATACATACTAATAATCTGTCTCCTCATTGCAACCTCATTGTACATCATTCCCACCACGCTTGTAATATTTACACGTACTTACACCAGAAAACAAGTATTGTAATCAAAAGAGCCATGCAACTGCACACGTGTTTCCATTTTACCTTGGGAGAAAGAGATCCATCTTTGTTCTTCTCAAGCTGTTGGACCACAGTAGGAAGGTTCTTGAGGAAAGGTGCATCTCAACCTTAGCTAGTGGGGTTCTCCTGTCAGATGGGAGGATAACAAACATGCTGACGGTCTCGCCCAGATAGAACAATTCAACGACACTGACCCGTTCCAGAGAGTCCAATAAGAATTCTCCTGCAGTTGGAAAAGAAAGGTGGCGCTTAGTGTTCTCCAAGAAGTGCTTCCCAACCTTGGATCCCTAAGTGATCTTTCACTAAAAACCTCCCAGAAGCCTTCACCACTAGCTGTGCTGACCAAGATTTCTGACAGCTGAAGCCAAAAACCAAACCAAAAGAGAACAAAAAACTACCTGGGAACTCTAGGTTGGGAACCACTGACCCAGAGGATGACATTAGGACAATATTAGAAGAAGGGCTCCCTGAAGAGGTCAAATGCATCTATTTGTGCGGGCATGTGCTTGCCCCACTCTACAAAGTAAGAGCATGCTCTTATTTTGTGATTGGTCAACTGGACAGCAGACATGTGATGGTCTTCATTTGCAGGTTTCATTGCTCAGGGACAGAGTTCTGAAAGGACCTCATGTTTCAAAAGGAACATATTAACACAAATTTGTATGACTGTGGAAGATTCTCAGTCATCCAGGTGAATTTATCTGGAAGTTGAGTCATGGCAATTGGACTCTTTTTGGGAGAGCGAGATTGAAATGTTTCGTTGCTCATCCAAATACCTTTGTCAGTCAGCCAGCCAGCCTGTCTGTCTGTCTGTCAGCCAGCCTGTCTGTCTGTCTGTCTGTCTGTCTGTCTGTCTGTAAATAACACAAAGAGGTGTGGGGGACAAAACCATGACTGACGTGAAGCTTTGGTTGAACACCTGATGAGAAAGTTCAGATATATTATGGACAGACAGATAGGATAAGGGCTATAAACCACTTTTTATAAGCTTGGTTATATGGCATGTATTTGTAAAAATTACACTGAAGGGTAAAATTCCTTTTTGAAAGATACGTTTTAATTTAAGCTCCGCTTCAAAACTCATAAAAATACCTTTAAAAGCCGCAAATTCCTGATTAGTCACAAGAGGTTGCTATACTGTAAAGACACCATGCAGAGCCACCTGCATTGTTCTTCAGTGTGGCATGGGCTAGAGATGGTGAAGCATTATTGCTTTAACTATGATCAGTAGAAAGAGATCACGAAGCAAAGAATGTATCAAGACTTCTTCCACCCCTTAGCTGCATATACCTCTGCTGTGAAAGCTTTCCCATTAAGGCTGAATTCCAGAGCTTGGCTTTCCTACTATCCAAAGAAAGCCCGGAATGCCCCTCTCTCAGCAGAGGTTGGGGGCTCAGGCACAGTCTATCTGCCACTTATCAGGCTGCGATTTCAACAATACCTAGACAAAATAAAAAATTCACGCCTTCACCAACTCATAAACCCATACTTTATGAGTTTCAGCACCTTAGGCCATTGTTCACCTTAAGGCGATTGAGATTGTTGTCTACCTAATGAGCCTATTCAGGCCATTGTTCATCTTATGAACCTATTTCACACCAGGGTGACATGAGGTCAAAGCTGACTATAAGATGGAGGACTTGCAGCTAGCTTTCCTCAGACTGACGAAGCGGTTTGAATGAGCAGCAAAAAGTTTCAGTCTCTCAAGAAAAAGAAGTCCAGTTGCCATGACTCAACTTCCAGATAAATTCACCTGGATGACTGAGAGTCTTCAGACTATCCAAAGAAAGGTTTTCTTCCCATGGTGATGCTACTCTGGTTGTAATTACTGTATAATCTTCAGGACGTTGTCCACCCCCACTGTAAGGTATACCACTATTATCCCTCTACACACACACACACACACACACAAGCTGGCCCCTTGCTCTGGAACCATCTTCCGAGTGAGTTGCGCCTTGCACAGTCCCTGCCCGCCTTCAAAAAAGTGTTAAAAACCTTGCTTTTTAGGGAGGCATTTGGCGACCTGGATTAGGTCCCCCCCCCCATCTTGCCGTTGACTTATCTATTTCTTTGTTGAGTTGTTTTATTTGATATACAGTACTATTTTTTATTTTGTCTTGATCGTTGTTGGGTCTGTCTTGCCCTCTGTCTTCACCGCCCGGAGTTTCTTCAGGAACACGGGCAATATAAAAATGGGCAAATAAATAAATAAATAAATAAATAAATAAATAAATAAATAAATAAATAAATAAAGGCCACTATACTGTTCTGACTCCAGAAATAATAATAAAGGAAATGCATAGAGTGGAAAGCTCTCTTTCTCTCAGAGCAAAGGAGAACATTTGAAGCCAGGTGGAAAGGTAGGCTTTAGCATAAATTAATTTGCAAGGATGCACACAAAGTAATCCTGATGCTTTGGATTCTCCGTTTGCATCAGTTTGCTGTACGTGGCACTCTCCTGCCCACCGCAGAGACTATTTTGAAAATATTTTATCTATCAGTTAAACTGAATTACATGGGCTCTGGATCATTAGAACGCCGACAGTAGCTTCCCCTTGGCTCTTGCAAAGCAAACAGGAGCACAGGCGTTGCAGCAAGCTCTCCTGCCACCTGAAATGAAAAGATAGAGTCTTCTCCAGCCAGCCCCAGGTTTCCCCTGCAGGAGGAGAAGGCCCATTGGTGCCATAAAGCCAAGGAATGAGAGAGGGTGGCCAAGTTGTGACAGCAGGGGTGACGATGTTGTGATAATGGGGGTGATGACGACTGGATCCTGAAAGTGTCCTATTTCTTCAATAAATGCTCAGTTCCAAAGATTTAGAGCCTTTTCACATGACCCCTAAGATCCGCTGGCCACTTAAATTCGGAGCAGAGATCTTAGGGGTTTGTCGCTGTTCCTGCGTTCCCACCCCCTCCGCACTCCTGGCTGCTGGCTGTGTGAGGGGAGGGAGAAAAAAGGAAGAAAAGAATGCCGCTCACCTCCATTCTGCCATCCCGGCACTGCATTCAGATCTCTTAAAGGGGCAGGGGGCAAAAAAAAAAAAAAAAAGCAGAAGCAAGGAGAGCCCGGCAGTCACTACGTTATATCTGCATCAGGAATTTTCACCTCCAGAGAGCAGGTACCTGAAAAGTGCGCTGGGACGCGCTTAGGTGGGCGTGGTCGCACTTAATTATCTCTAAACTCCGGAGCTGGTGGGGAAACAATTTTAAGCTCCGGAGCTGGGAGCCATTTGCGGCGGAGTTTAGGGGTCGTGTACAAATAACCTTAGATATTGAAGAAAGAGCCAGCTGTGGGGAGCTGCCCAGAGCTGTCGCTGTGTGGAACAATGGGATCCTCCTTTGACCTCTTTCATAAGAACATAAGAAGAACCCTGTTCAATTAGGCCAAAGGCCCATCTAGTCCAGCTTCCTGTACCTCACAGTGGCCCCACCAGATGTGTCTGGGAGTGCACAAGACTAGATATCTGTCTCCTGATACCACTCCCCTGCATCTGGCCCTTGAAGTACTCCGGTTTTAAGTCTGGAAATTACACATCTCCATCAAGCCTGTGATGGACTTCTCCATCAGGAATCTGTCCAATCCCCTTTTGAAGGCATCCAGGCCAGATGCCATCACCACGTCCTGTGGCACAGACTAACACCACGCTGGGTAAAAAAAAAATTCTTTTGTCTGTTCTCACTTTCCCAACCCTCAATTTGAGTGTATGTCCCCTAGTTTTGGGATTTTGCAAGAGGGAGAAGAGCATCCCTCTGTCCACTTGACTGATGCCCTGCATTATTTTGTACGTCTCAATCATATCGCCCCTCAGGCGCCTTTTTTCCAGACTAAAGAGCCCCAAATGTTTTAGCCTTTCCTCAAAATGGAGGTCCCCCAGCACATTAATCATTTTAGCCACTCTCTTTTGCACCTTTTCCAGTTCCACTATGTCTTTTTTGAGATGTGGTGACCAGAATTGTACACAATACTCCAGGTGTGGCCTAACTATCGTTTTGTACAATGGCATTATAATGTTGGCTGTTATATTTTCAATCCCCTTTTTGATAACCCCCTGGCCTTCTTGACCGCTGCCACACATTGGGTAGATACTTTCATTGAGCTGTCCACCAACACACCAAGAGCTTGGAGCTTCGCATGGTACTTACTGCAAGAGGGGTTGTCTTCCTTTCAACTTGGTCCTGCAATCTGGGCACAAGATGTTTACTTTCCTTAGAGACCCTTTCATACAGTATTTTACAGAATGGGTGGTTGCGGCAAACCAGATATAATTACCATAATTGACTTCTGCGCTGAGATACATAGTGGGCACCTTTAAAGCCATCCCATCGATCGTGGTAAAGGACAAAGTCTGCGTATCCGTGAAGGTAAATTTCCTTTGCCAATTGCTTTTGAAGTACATGGTGCTCACCACAGCTAGCTGGTCAAGTGGCGGACCAATGGTTTCCAAGGGTAGGCAATTAGCACCACCACCTACAATGGAAAGAAATCAAAATAATGAAGGCAATTGCTGAAACAAATCTCGTGGCGCAGTGGTTAAATGCCTGTACTGCAGGTAAAACTGTGTTCACAACCTGGGGTTCAATCCCAGGTAGCAGGCTCAAGGTTCACTCAGCCTTCCATCCTTCCGAGGTCAGTAAAATGAGTACTCAGCTTGCTGGAGGGGGGCAATGTGTAGCCTGCACACTTTAATTAAAAACTGTAAACCGCCCAGAGACTACTTAAAGTGGTATGGGGCGGTATATAAGCAGAACACTTAATGTATCTTCCTTCATGATCTGAAAATGTTTAGAGTTGGGTATGTTTCCATGTTTGTTTTTATTCTAAAGCTTAATTCCGGGCTTTACCCCACATGGAGGATTTGCTTAGTTCCTTCTTTCTCCTCCTTGAGACCGAATAAGTGTGGAGCTTACTGTGATCTCTATAATTATATTTTTTTTTAAAAAAAGCTTCTGTTCCCTCTAAGAAATCAACATCTGTTTAAGAAATATTTCATTTTTTAAAAAAACAAATACTCTTGAAGAAACCCTTTTAAAATGGTATTCTCTGTTTAATTTTGTTTCTGTCGGTGGCAGATTAGTGCAAAAACTGAAAGCTTCTAACAGGAGCATTTCAAGGAGAACACTGCCTGAAAATCTATATATTTTCTCTTTGAAAACACTGGTGTGTGGGTGTGTGGGTGTGTTTTACTATAACTCTTTCAAAAATCTTGAAGAAAACATTTGAGAATGGCATTTTCTTCTGGATTATTGTTGTTGTTGCCATGTCTGCCTAGTGGTGTTTTCATACAAAACTACCCTCTATCCTATGGCTTTAGGTAACTTCTCATTCCAATAACCATTCAGGTAACTGCATCTTGTTCCCAAGTGAGGATATCCTGTATTGTGTTTGACTAGGGTCTCAAGATAACTAATGCTGAGCTGGTGTTTATCAAAGCAGGCAGCTGAACATCACCTTACCTCCAGTATTCATGGCAATCCATTCATTGATTTGTGCTGCAGTTCCTTGGGAGTCACTGAAGTTAGTTTCCTGCACTGTGTTGTTTACCCAGAATGCAACATGTTGAACAAAGTGGGGAGAAAGATGGATTCCAGCTTGAATGAAAATGGCACACGCTAGCTGTGCTATGGGCCCTTGGCTTGAGTTGGCCCCTTCTTTGTATACATTCTCCAAGAAGTCCTGCACGTCTTGATCTATGAACAAACCAAGTCCTTGCTGATCAATTACACAGACATCAAGATAGCACACTATGGCGGTTACTTCATGTCAGTTTTGTCTCTCTTAGTGTTGAGCCTAGGAGTGGTACAAAAAAATGTTACTTCCCGTCCGTTGTGCAACTACTGAAATTTGTGTCAACCACACCCCTGGAATGGGTGCTAAGAGCAACAATCCTGTACGTGGTGCTGGGGTAGGGTTTTCCCTTGCCACTCTTTGTTCCTGCTTTCTGTTCCGAGACAAGACACCGTGTAGTAATGACTGTCATGCAACAAAACATTCATTTCTCTCAGAAAACTGTGTCCGGATTTGTTTATTTTTAATTTTGACTTTTCAGAAGCGAAATATCGAAAAAGAATTTTTAACCACCACCACCACCACCCCCAAAAAAGGAAAAAGGAAGCTAGACAAATTCAGTGTTTGTCACGGTAGAAGACCGTGAGGCAACACTTGTCACGAGACATTGTCAAGTTCCCACGACAATTCTGGAGTTATCACGACCATGGGAACACTGAAACAGGGACAAAACCACGTGATCACAACCAACACTGTCACGGTAAAAAACTAGTCATGGAACAAAGAAGGACGTGAGGTAACTGCCTATGATAATAAATAAGGTTGCCCAACAATGTTGGCTTCAAGCCCTGTGATCTTTAGAAGGATTTTTCAGAGAATGAAAAATTATTGCGGCTAGTCTGATCCGACTTTGCTCTCCTCCTCATCTCCCTCTAGCTCTTTGCATTACTTCAGACCTGAACTGTGGCTCAGGAAAGTTCCCAGACTATCTAGAATTTATTTTAATGACACACAGTATACTCTGAGTGGGGAGTGGATTGCCTCCTTCTTTGGTTCCACTGACAGAAGCAGTTGTGTTAGTGGAACAACGGTGCTGGATCCATTCCTACAAGCTTCCAGTCCTCCTTAAACTCATCTATTCAGTGTTTTTAATTCAATACAGTATTTCCTGATCCCTATCTATTTCCCTACCAACTGTTTTTTTAAAAGAACAAAGAGCAGCTATTAAGACGATGCACCAATTGCACAAAACTACTTGCAAGGGAGCTGACTGCTTAAACAGCACAACACAGAGCTGCAACGTACAATAAAAAATCAAGGGACACTCACACCCTCCTACATATTTCATTTTTAATAATTGGCACAGGAACGCTTATGAAGGAAAAGAGACTACCTTTTCAGAATTTCACCTTGAGTGTTATCTTTTCATGGAAAGGTGGGGAATAAAAGTACGGTAATAAATAAAACAAAATAAATAAATTGAAGCCAAGACTGAAAGGTGCATTCTGTGAGGTGTTTTTAAAGGTTACACAAGAGATGGGCACGAACTACTGCTCAGTGGTTTGGCCACACAGCCTCCTTCCATGCGCTTCCTGGCTTCCTAGCCCCACCTCCTCCTCTGGTGGGTGCCCAATCACAGGCAGTGGCCAGGCTTCCCAGCCCCACCTTCTCCAGCAGGACGTCTGCCACTGATTTTGAAAAGAGGACAGGACACCAAGCAAGCAGTCAAAAACATCAGTGAAACAGAGGTGGCTTTCTATTACTTGGACACCTTTTGAATCCAAAGCAGAATCAGCCGTCATAGGGTGCAGCAGCCTGAGACAGGTTGACCAAGGGGTAGTTTTCCAAAGTTCTCCATTCATGTTGCATGGGAACTTTGTACATTGTGTGGTACATGGAGTTTGTTCTGCTTGTTGCAATTTCATATTCCACTCTCTCTCTCTCTCTCTCTCTCTCTCTGGCCTGTGCAGAAAGTGATGTAGCACTAAACTAACACAGAAATGTAATTTTTTTAAAAAAAAAGAATAACAAAAAAATAATACTCCAAAACAATTATGAGAGGGGGCATTCTTGCTGACCTAAAACATCATGCCCCAACTTACTCTGTCACCAGAAAGCCATCTAAAGTCTCTCACACACGCAGGCCTTTTGTAAAATGCAATAGACAATGACACAAGCAAATACTGTTTGAATTGTTGCAGTTGAGAAAAAGTAGAAGCTCCCAGCAATGGGTTGGCTGGAGTGGGGGGACAAGATTCAAAATGGGGAATGGACGGGCTGATTCTCGCAGTTTCATGTCATGTGATCACTGGAAAATACTTCAAATTCACCCATGACAATTCTGGAGCAAAATGTGAAGTATTTTCCCGTATAATCACATGCTGAGTTCTGGAAAACACATTGTTAAGAAAGAGAAAGGTGCTCTCCATATATGGCTTTTGGGGTGTGTGTGTGTGTGTGTGTGTGTGTGTGTGTGAGAGAGAGAGAGAGAGAGAGAGCTTCTAAAGGTGGCATTTAAATGTTATGGCATGTAACTGCTGGTGAGAGTCAACTTCTCAGATGGTCCCTTACCGTGAATGGTGTATCCAAGAGCACGTTTCAGTTGGGCGAAGGTGTTCCCTTGAGCTCCAAACTGCAGAAGTCCCAAAGATAGAGAAACACTTGCTGGGGAGATGATGAGATTAGTTCGGTTATCCAGTTTCACCAAGCGTTGATAAAGAGTGAAGGCAAACTCAGCGTTTAGGTTCTTTGGGTCATTGTAGTGATCGCAGCCTCCCAAGTTCAAGTGGCAAAGTGACAGAATCAGGATCCTAACGAAAAGGGACAGCATGAAGACAGAGGGCTTCCAGAGAGGGTCTGGAAGAGAGGGTCAAACCTGCAACCATCAAAAGGGAAGGTTTAGTTTCTGAGCCATGGTCTTCTAACATGACACTTGCAAAACATTCTCCATTCCCTGCTATGTTAAATGTAACCTTTTATTTCCCAGCATCTTTACTTCATCAGGCCATGTAGATTATTAAAATAATAACAACAGATGCTTAAAGACCAGTGTCTTTTGTTTGGCACAAGCCTTTGTGGACGGTAGCCTCACCTTCATCAGACGCAAGTTCACAACTACAAGCAGGGCAGAGTTATATCTGACGTTTCATTTAAATCAATTTAAAAAATACGGGAGAGGTTTAAACACCTAACATTAAAACAAAATGATAAGATCCACAGCCATAAAAACAAGCAGGAAGAACCAGGAGGAAAACGAGTCAGCCACTGGAAATCTAAAGGAGGCAACAAACATGAATCTTGGGAGAGAACATTCTACAACCTGAGGGCCACCACTTAAAAGGCAAGGTCTCTGGTCACCATGATCTGGAGAGGGTGGGGTGGGGGGGTTCACTTTGGGGCAGGTAATTATTTCACAATTTATTTCTGCTCCCAAATGCACAAATGCTACCTTTTAAAAAACCATACAGTATCTCTATCTCTATCTCTGTACAGTGGTACCTTGTATAAAGGAATTAATTCCTTTCAAATGAAATTCTGTTAAGCAAATTTTCCTTTATACAAATTTCCCATAGGAATGCTTTGAAAACAGACTAATCCCATGTTTATGTTGTACGGATTCGCTCCATAGGCAATTATGTTAAGCAAATTTCCCTATCTCCAGAATTTTTTATGTTGTCAAATTTTATGTTATACAAACTGTTTGTTATACAAGGGCCCACTGTATCTCTATCTCTGTCTCTATCTGTATCTCTATCTGTATCTGTATCTCTATCTCTATCTCTGTCTCTGTGGGAGAGTAGCTCTGTTAGTCTGTAGGAACAAAAACAACGATGGTAGCACCTTAAACCAGTTTTATTCAGCATCAGTTCTCATGGATTGCATCCTGAAAAAAGAAAAGTCCAAAAATACAGGTGGGCTACCACTCCAGTCCAGGCAGCCTATGCGAGAAAAAAAAATAAGGTAAATTTTTAAGGTGTCACAATAGTCTTCTTCTTTTTTTAAAAAAAAATGCCTGTGTGGCTACCCCTCCCCCATAGTCCTAAAAATATAAGACACAAAATTAGAAAGACAATCTGTGATTTGTCTTTTGGCTTGTGCATGATTTAAGTGCACCAGGCCTGAATAGATCCACAAAGCTACAGAGAAAAGAGGTAGCTCTTTCTCAACTCTATAAGTGAGGCATCATGACGCCTTCAGGTGAAGATCAAAGCATACTTACCCGAATGTTTAAAAATCTCCTCAGTGGTTTGCTCAAAGTCAAAGTTGCACATTCAAAAATGAGCCCGAGTTTTGTTCTGGAGTTTTGGGTCAACCCCTGCGTTTCCCTGTTGAACAAAAGAAGCTCCTCAGCTTTACTGACTGGGAAGACAGTGCTTCTGTGGTGATGATGTCTTCCTGCTGTGCTTCCTTTAGCCCTGCATCTGTTTTAGGTCTACCCCTTTCCGTGTAATATATAATGAACTGGGGTCTTATGACTAAGACCCCAGTGAAAGGGATCGCCCGTGATTGTGGTCTTTGCTGGCGATGTCTGTACCATTCCGTCCAAGTGCCTGTAGGCTCTATAGGGAGCCAGGCGAGGCGGCAGGCTGCGACCAAGCAAATCCCAGGCAGGGAACAAAAAGGTGCTGGTGGAGAAGGAGCCAGCAAGCACAGTTCAAGCTTTGGCAGGCGGGTGACCTGCTTCTTCTCATAAAAGTGTCACCTGCTGGCATCACTTCCCTCCCTCCCTCCCTCCTGTTGCCTCTTTTGCTCTTTGAGAACATTCCATAGATTTGTTATTTGCTGAAGGAAGGAAGGAAGGAAGGAAGGAAGGAAGGAAGGAAGGAAGGAA
>JAHTLZ010000074.1:11914533-11937251 GCA_023846285.1 Phrynocephalus versicolor | reverse complement strand
AAGGAAGGAAGGAAGGAAGGAAGGAAATGTACCTCACATTGTTGAGTTACTAAAAAAAAACAAATAACATTCTTCCTGAGTTTAATTTGGGGAGCAAATGATAGCATATAATGATAATGACGAGGACGACGTGCTGTTAAACTGATTCCAACTTATGGTGACTTTTTATAGAGTCTAGGATTTTCTAGGCAGAGAATTCTCAGAAGTACAGTGGTGTCTTGTATAAAGGAATCAATTCATTCCAAATGAAATTCTGTTCAGCAAATTTTCGTTTATACAAATTTCCCAGAGGAATGCACTGAAAATGGAGTAATCCCTAATCACGACCATTTTTATGTTGTACGTATTCGCCCCATAGGCGATTCTGCTAAGCAAATTTCCCTTATCTCCGGAATTTTTTATGTTGTACAGATTTTATGTTATAAAAACCATTTGTTCTATGAAGGTCCACTGTAGTTTACTATTTTCTGCCTCTGGGGGCATCTTGGGACTCAAGGGCTAGCTCTACTGTGCAGCTTGCCCAAGGCAACACAGGCTGGCTCTAATCACAGGAGGCATATTGGAGAATCAAACTCCCACCACCCAGCTCAAGAGCTAGAAGCTTGAACCATGGAGATATCCAACTAACTGCAAGTCTAGCCGATGAGGAAATAACATGTTAAACCCTGGAAACTGGTGGAAAGCATAGGTCAGTGGTGGTGAACCTTTGGCACTCCAGATGTTATGGACCACAGCTCCCACAGCCCTTTGTCATTGGCAATCTAGGCTTGGAATTCTGGGAGTTGCGGTCCAAAACATCTGGAGTGCAGAAGGTTCATCACCACTGACCTAGGTGAACAATGGGAGCCACTGAGAGTGGGAAAAAGAGACCTTACTTGCCCTCTATCTCCTTTCACTGTTTTCTGTTGGAAAGCAAATGGTTTCTTCCTTGATGTATTTGAAATCACATAAAATACGGAAAAGGCTGAAGTTAAGTGGTCTGCATTTGGCCATTGCCTGCATGAGATACAGTAAACCCCCACCTATTGCAGGGGTTAGGGACCCGACCTGACCCGCAATAATTGAAAATCCTCAATATGCGGATGCTGGCTCAGGGCAGGACTGGGAGGACTCTCTGGGGGCTCTTGTACTTACCACAGGCCTGGTGCTGCCCCAAACAGGCCTGCAAGGGGCTTTCCAGTCCCCCAGAGGCTCCCAAAGAGATTTCTAGTGATCTGGAGGTCACTTCTGGTTTACCGGAAGTCACTTCCGGTTTGCAGGGAAACACTTTTGGGGCCTCTGATGGGCCTGGGAAGGCCTTTCCTCTTTGCCCCAGGAGGCCTTTTCTTCATATACTTTGGACCCGTGATATACCAGGACCATAGCATATGAACCGCGAAAGGGTGGGGGACAGCTGTACCACTTGGAAACAAAGCAGCAGCACCTTGCTTTCTATAGAACAAAGGTTGTGTGGAAATGGAATGAATCAGTATATACAGGCAAATCAGTATATACACTCCTTGAAGGATTTGAAGGTCACCATTTTGGAACAGAATCATTACAAAGCCAGAATACAAAGAGAAACAGCTGAGATAAAATTCCTAC
The DNA here is from genome assembly GCA_023846285.1 of Phrynocephalus versicolor. Lineage (NCBI taxonomy): Eukaryota > Metazoa > Chordata > Lepidosauria > Squamata > Agamidae > Phrynocephalus > Phrynocephalus versicolor. The sequence continues at coordinate 11,935,667 of JAHTLZ010000074.1, read as the reverse complement.
ACATGATGAACACACACAAGAATGGATTAAACATAAGTCTGGGTTTCTTGAGTCATTATCAAATTTAATATTACTATATTGCCACTTTTTTCATGGAAGTTTATCTCCCACCTGGACCCTAAGGTAAAAACTCCCACTCTCTCACCTCTCTCTTCCACCACCCCCCTCACCCCACTCTATCTGGTTCTGGTTTCTGATTCTTGAGGAAAATACCTTAAAACCACATTTAACATGTCTACAGACCCTGGCCACAGAGCCATTACCAATAATTAACATATTTATGACCCCCCAGCCAAATATTCCTTCCCACCATTTGTACAACTAATCATCTCTCCCTCCTCCGCAGACCCATTAACAATGCTTAACATATCTATGACCCCTGGCCAAATCCTCCCACTATTTCTACAACTAATCATCTCTCCCTCCTCTTCCCCCTCCCCTATCCACCAATGAACATCTGGTATGAAATGTGTATCTCATCACATACATATATTATGCACCTCATTCTGCCGCTATATGCCTGAAGAAGTGGACGTGTCCACGAAACGTTACATTAAAATAGGAAAGTTAGTCTTTAAGGTGCCACATGTTTGGTGTCTTTTGTTTTGTTTTGTTTTTCTTTGATTTTTGCCCGCAATTCTTGAAAGGGCTAACATGGCTACCCTCTCTGAAAGGTAAACCAACTGGAGTGACAAAGGTTAGTTGTATGGTAGTGCCTGGAGAATTAGTTTCTTTATAATGTATACTTAAAATCATGTTTATAAATGCATTTTAAATGAAGATAAATGTTGTAGAATAAGGGAGAAATGACCCTAGCCATTTACTTCACAATTCCATCACACCTATAGCTGTCATACCATATGTTGGTGGTGTAAAAACCTTAAAATTAAACCAATTGTTTTTAACCATACCTAACATTTATATTAGGGCTTAAATCCTATTTGGGCATCAGTAGTCTGCAAGTTGGAATGGGGTGCAAATTCCCCAAGGTACACCTCAGAACAAAGTTTGTCTTAAAAGAATATTCCCATGTGCAACCATACACACAGAAAAAGGGCAGATAGACCGCAGTCATACCTGCGTTTTCTGCGTAGTTTCCAGTCAGCGAACTACGCAGTAAAAGATCACGTGCTAGCTAACCAGGAAGAGAAGCAAATTCTGCTCCCGGCTGACCATGCCCCTTGAACAGCAGTTTCAACGAAGTTTCCTAAACCACCGCCAGCGGCTGGATTAAAATTTTTTGCTTGAAAATGCTTACTTGTTTGCTTCTGTTGCAACGACAGGACACTGAAAATACGCAGTAAATTCAGTTTCTCCCCTTTCTACCCGGCTTAAAAGACGGAGCCTTGGAAACTAGAGCCAGAAAGTAGGACAAAATGCATAGTACACAGGTTAGGAGAGAACCAGAATAGGAAGGTATGATGCAGAGGACAGGGCACCAACTGCTCATTAAAAACCATGTGACCGCTCCCGCAGGAGATTTAAATATGAAGGAAGCCCAGGTATGACCGGGGTCATAGTTAACACATTGGTGCTGTTCCAGAAACAGGAGGAGAAACATCCACATCTAGAGCAAACATCAGATGGGAAGAGGGTGGCAGGCCAACAAATTATTATCTTAGCCAAGGTGTTTCATTTTATGGGCCATTGATCCATTGCATGTTCCAGACTGGTTTACATTATGGGAGCCAAAGGAATCTGGCCTTTCACTCTCTTTTGCTTTTACCACTTCGATTTTTGCCTCAAATTATTTTAAGGAACTAATCAAGAAATTGCCATGTTATTTTTTTCTCTTACAGTGTTGACAAGATTGTGCTGACCTGTATCTATTGATTTAAAATCAATGGTTAAAAAAAAACTTAAGTTAGGGAAGTTCCATTTTCTGCAGAGGTGAAAGATTTTTTTATTAGTGGTTAATCTAAAAGTGAATGGATCACAGACTTGAAATTCCATCTTCTTGAGAACCCAGGAAATTAAGTGAGCCTCCAATTGACATACCATAAAGGACACCTCTAAATACAAAAACCTAAATATTCCAAGGCCAGAGAACTAGTTACTCTCTAGAGCTTCTTGAACTCTGATTCACTCACTTTATAGCCAGCTTGATCAATGGTAAGGCTGAAGGGAGCTGATTTCACCAACATCTGGAGGGACCTATCTTCCTCACATTTCATTTGGATGTACTTCATCCCCTCAATATATCTCTGAGAAATGGAAAGATAAAGAAGAAAACAGAATAGTGTGGGTGGTAAGCTGTCCTGTCACAGCAGCATGGCCCTAATTCGATAACACATGCAACGCTAGCACACAGACACCATTTTGATGGGCTGTGAATTAATATGGAACTCTGAGCACAGATCTCCTGCATTACATCTGATAGTGGAGAAATGCAGTGACTTAAAATGACTCCTAAACATATTTATTTAATATAAATAAACATTATACCTATTTTTTTTACATACCTCTTCTGTCCTGAAAGCTCTTTACCAAAGGAAGTTAAGCTTAAAAATATCCTGTTTTACTCAGATGTGCAGATATTGAGTTCAAGCATATGTTTATTACGTTACGTATGCACTAATAACATCATAAGTCATTATTTGTATTGGAGGAAAGTCATGTTTCAGGCGATAAAAGAATTTCACATTCCAATAGATTGACAAGTGTAATGTGTTGTTTTGAGAATAGTAAGTTATTCTCTCTCCTTGAACTGATGTCCTGACCGTTCTGTTGCTAGGGTGAAGAGCATGCTGCCCGTTAATGATGTAGCTATTAATTATTTATCCCCCGCCCCTTTGTGGAGCTCAAACACTGGACTTCTAGTTGGTCTTCCCCATAGAAATGTAGGGCAATGACTTATTGGGAAAAGAGAAGAGATGGAAGATCATTATCAAAGAAAAGGTATAATAATTTATTTATTTATTTATTTATTTAAAGGCTTATATCCCGCCCATCTTCCCTGGCGGGAACTCTGGGCGGCTAACAACGTTAAAAACACATAAGTGTAATATACAAGATGTTAGTTGAGGAGGCATATAAAAGGATAGCATTAAAACAGGTATGGCAAGGAGACTTAACAATGAGATTAAAGAAGAAACTTGGAATGCGAAATGTGGGGAAGAATAATGAAAAACATGTGAGTGAGAATAAAGGAAAATTGTTACAAAGTTATATGGAGAAGTTACTTAACACCAGTAAAATTGCATGTAATAAATAAGGAGGTAACACCTATGTGTTGGAGGTGCAAGAAGGAAACAGGCAAAGACCTTTCTCTTCAGGCAAGCTTTCCCTGAATGATGGTCTACCTACTATGTGTCTTTTATATGAATCTTCAGGATCACATAGACTTTATGTTTATAACTACTTATAACCTTATGGGTTTACATTGACACTAGGTTTTCAATGTTAGTTTCCATCACTCATAACTTTACATGGAACTTTACTCCCCTTTAACTGCTCATCTTCTCTTGTAGCTTTCATGTAATGTTGTCTATTAATGCTGTAAGATGTCCCTCAATTCCCTGTTCTCAATACTTGAACATGTCTTAATTGTACTGGACTGTATATTATCTCTCATTCTGTCAGCTGCCTTGGGTCCTTTTTCCAAGGAGAAAGGTGAGGTAAAAATACACTAAAATAAATAAATACATACTATGTGGTGGACTTGTGAAGAAAAACAAAAGGAACAGATAATAGTTTTTTTTTTTAATTTAAGTAATTTTATTCGTTTTTTGGGGGGGGTGAAAGAGGGAGGGGAGGGGGAGGGAGTACACTATAAAAATTACATTAAGTATATCAAGCCAAAAATAACAGTTTAACATATTAACAAATCACTAAATAATATCACAATACTAATAAGTTTGTTACTTCTTGCCATCTTTTCCGGGAAATCTCATCGTAGTCTCCCTTTGGAAAACCGGAGAGTCTATCGATTTCAATACATTCTCTTATCTTTTCGTGGAAGTTTCTCTCTGTTGGCACTTCTGGTTTTTTCCAAAGTTTCGCATATAGTATCCTTGCAGCAACTATTACATGATAAAGTACATATTTCTGGTCATATGAGATATTAATATCTACTATATTTAATAGAAAAAATTCTGGTCTAAGCTCTAACTTAATCTTCAAATATCTTTCTAAAAATAATTTTACCATGATCCAATATGCCTTTGCCTCTTTACATGTCCACCACATATGGTAAAAGGTACCACTGTCATGTTTACATTTCCAACATTTGGGTGAGCAATTATACATCTTAGATAAATGGTGAGGGGAAAAATGGCATCTAAAAACATCTTGTAACAATTTTCCTTAAAGGCTATAGATTTAAAGAGTTTAACTGTATTCCACAAACAGTCCCATTTGTTTAGATGAATAGAATAACCAAAATTTTCTGCCCATCTTATCATAGTATCTTTGACCTGTGTATCAATCATTTTTTCATTTAACAAAATACTATAGAATTTACTGAGAAGCTTTGAATCGCCAGAAGATAGTATTTTGTCAAGTGGAGTGTCATTAGTCATAAATCCCCATTCTTTAGTGAGATTTTTAAAGTGTGAGTATATTTGTTGGTACGTCTACCAATCTAACTTGTAACCTTCTGATACTAATTTTTCTAGTGGCTTCTAGGAGAAATCAGCATTCAGAAGTTGTCTGTAGGTTAGAGATTTAAGGCTTGCACTTGTATGGGGACTGGTAATCGCTCCTAACGGAGATAGCCACATTGGTGCTTTAGGGTAAAACTGTTTTTTTTATGGATAACCATATTTTAACTAAGACATTCCTTATCCAATGCTTTTTGAAAAGAGTAGGTATATTACCCTTATACCATACGTAATGGTGCCAACCCCTGTCCAAATCGTGACTCTCAAGCTGCAGTATTCTATTGTTTGTCATCAAAATCCAGTCTTTGATCCAAGTCATAGCAGCAGCCTTATAGTACAGCACCAAGTTGGGCAGGGCAAAACCACCAGTTTTAGTTCTGTCCTGTAGATAGACATTTCTAATCCTTGCTTTTTTCTTTTGCCATATAAACACACGTATACTTTTTTCCAGGTCTGAAATAATCTTAACGTTAGGTAATATAGGTAGACATTGAAATAAAAAGAGCAATTTAGGTAAGACCGTCATTTTAACTGCAACAATTCTGCCCATTAAAGATAACTGAAGTTTTGACCAGGTTTCCAGGTCAGCTTTGATTGCTTTTATACCATTAACATAGTTATCTTTAAGTAAAGTGTTACAACGGTTGGACACAGTAATACCCAGATATTTTTCCTTACTAGCATGTTGGAAACCCGACTGGTTAACCAATTTTCCAATCACAAGTGCGGTCATATTTTTTGTGAGCAACAGTGTTTTTTCTCTATTAACCTTTAGTCCTGAAATTCTAGAGTAGGCCTCCAAGATCTTTAGCAGTTCTGGAAGTGAGGTCTGTGGGTCCTCCATAATAAACAACAGATCGTCCGCGAAGCCTTGCACCTTATAGACTTCTCCTTTGCTTTGTAGACCTTGAATACCTGGGGTATTTCTTATAACATAGAGTAGTAATTCTAAAGTTAAAATAAACAGCAAAGGAGAAAGAGGGCATCCTTGCCTGGTACCTTTATGTATCTTGACTGTGTCTGTAAGGTAGCCATTAACTACAATCCTAGTGTTTTGGGCGTAGTAAATTTGTTCTATATCTCGTAGCATTCTGTGGCCACATTGTAAATAATCTAACTGAGTTTTGAGTCAAGACCAGGATACATTATCGAATGCTTTCTCGGCGTCGATGAATGCGAAGGCTACTTGCTTCTCAGGGTGACATTCATAGTACTCCAACGCATCAAGGAAAGTTCTAATGTTGGATTGGAGGCATCTTTTTGGAAGAAAACCATTTTGATCGGGGGATATCAGAGACGGTAGAATCGTCTGCCATCTGTTTGCCAAGATGGTTGCAAATATTTTATAATCCACATTTAGGAGAGCAATTGGCCTGTAGTTCTGTATCAGGTCTCTGGGCAGATAATAGTTTTTAATGAAATACAAGAAATTATTGGAACAAATATAGAAAGATGTCCAAGGATTGCACTGCTAAACATAACTAGAAATTGTCAAACAGAAAAAGAGGTAAAAGATTTGATTATAATTAGGGTAACAACTAAGTGCAAGATTAACAATGGCAAAAAATTGGAAAGTTAACAAGAAGTTGAGTATAGAAGAATGGTACGATGAAATGTGGAGTTTAGCCATTCATGATAAACTGACTTGTGAATTGAAAAAGTTTTAAAAGGGCTGTTGAAAGAGAATGTTTTTAAACCAATTCAGCATACATTTATTGAACATGTATCTCTAAAACATAAGAAATATACTCCCTCTGAAGAATCAGTTCAGTTTTGGAAGCAGACATGTATATATAAAAGTACAGTGGTGCCTCAACTTAAGAGCAATTCGACTTAAGAGTGGAAAACTGTTGGCATTTTAACTGCTGCTTGACAAATTTTAGATGTGGCCTGCTCGACTTACATTTTTTATTTTTTTATTAATTTTTTCAATTTTTAGATAGGTACCTCGACTTAAGAGCATGCATTCGGAACAGATTAAATTCGTAAGTTGAGGTACCACTGTAATGTTATATAATGTAATGTTATATAATCATGAGGGTAATATAGCACAAATGTGTTGTGGGGAACCTATGTGCTGTTTATTTTGTTATTATATATATTTATTAAAAAGATGGTGTTCCTTGTAGACTCTGATGAAACTGCCTGTGGTGTAGCATCTGCCACTTTGTTGGTATCCCGTGTCTTCATCCTGTGTAGTGGGAGAGGGAACAGGGAGACAACCATGGCTAGGGGATTCTGGGAGCTGTACTCAATAGGGTAGTTTTAAAGAGCAACTTTCCCAGAATTCCTGCCACTGCCCTCCTCCCAGAGTCATACACTTCTAGCTGAATTTCAGGTCTCTCTTTCACCCAAAACATGAGACATGCCAGAGGCAGCTGAACATTAAATCATGAGGCTTTTGTTTTGCATCGCCAACACACATCGTCGTTTAGGTGACCTGGCAGGGTTTTTGAGGGGCAAAAGGAGAAGTTTGCCACTGTTACCGCTGCCCAGGGAGTTTTCATGGCTTTGAGCCCAGGTCCCTGAAGTCTATCCACTACACCACACTGGCTCTCTTAATGCCGCATCAACATAGAGGAAATTCTGCTTCTTCGATTCTTGCTTGTCCACAGATCGTTGGCCACACCCAGGTCCAGGGGCAAGCTGTAGCCTGAGCAAAGGGCAAGGTTGCAGCCCCTTAACCTGTGGCCGGAGAATTAAAATAAGCACAGTTTTATTTAAAGGGGGGGGGGTGGAAATCCTGCACAGTTAAAGAGATTAAGTTTATTGGTACCAAACGGTGGAGATTCCGTGTTTCCTAATTCTTTTGTCTACGCAAAGGTCAACAATCTCCCATCGCTTTTCCACATTATGCAAGGAGACCTTTAAGGTACTTAGTACTTTCTGACCTCTAGTGCCCTATTTACACACAGAGACAGGCAGTCAGCTTGAATTAATCCGACTCTAATTAAACCACACACATCTATTTGCTCACTGTGGAGTAGCGGGCTGCCAGGTACGCGGAGGTAAAGCGAGCAGGATTATCGGCCAATGAATGTGCTTCCCAGAGGCAGATCTAACGCTCACTTTTGTGAATGAATGAGTCACAGGCACATTTAGTTTTAAACCCTCCAAAGCATAAGACATTTTTGTGTAAAAACCACAGCCTGGTGTCACCATGGACCTGCCTTTCACAGAAGTGACTGACACCGGAGAAATGGGGGAATACAACGATTACTGGGAAAATTCATTTCTGAATTTTCCCAGACAACTATTTCTCCTCGATTTGTTTGCAGGCATCTTATTTAGAAGCAAGGCACCCAGAGATTTTATTTATTTATTTATTTATTGGAGAGTGTGAATGGAACCTCTAGGTGGCATTGTTTTATCCAGCTACTCAAATGCCACAAAAGGAGTGGAAACAAGACGGGGCAACCCTGAGTGGCAAACCAGACAGACTTCTCCACCCTGTGGTCAGGAAACAGTTTCCAGCAAAACAAAACAAAACAAAACAAAAACAACAAAAGATGCAAGAAATGTTGGCCTTGCTGACTGGAACATTCTGAGAGCTGCAGTGTGGGATCATAGGACGGGGAATCCTATCTCTGATCACATTCATGTCCCTGTGGAATATCAAAGCAGCATTAAAAATGGCTGCCTGAAGGACTGTAAGTCATCTCCTTCATATAAAATGGATGTTCAGAACACCGAAAACATATGAGCAGGAAACCACTCTGCTCGGCAAGATGCTTGGCAACTGAAGCCATGCAAATGTCTGGGCTCCTCACTTCTAAGAAGAAAAGAAAAACAACGAGTTATACAAGTGCTAGGCTGGATTTGAAACAACATACATTTGGAGGAGCTATTCATACCATGCTTATAAATAAAAGCAAAAGGGGTGGGGGGTTGAGCCATGTGGCCATCACAAAATACAAATGCAAGGCTAGGCTAGTGATGGTGAACCTTTTAGAGACCGAGTACCCAAACTGAGATTCAAAACACACTAATTTTTCACAAAGTGCCAATACAGCCATTCAACCTGAATCCAGGTGGCTGTGAAGGGGTAATGTTGGGTGCCCACAGAAAGGGCTCCGAGTGCCACCTTTGGCAACCATGCCATAGGTTCGCCAACACTGCTATAGGTGATACCTTTAGAGGCCACTAATAAAATAACAAAAGGTCATTGCGAGTTTTCGCATGCAATGCATTCTTTTTCAAAGCACTGACCAAAAGTCCAAACATGGCAAAAGATGTGCTTTGCCAGGAGATCGTTCTTAAAAGTTCTTGGCAGGATGATATTTGCCAGGCAGGCTCTTCTTAGATGAGGTAGGAAGTAAGGTTGTCCCCTGCTCTTTCACGGTTCATATACTGCAGTCACGGTATATCACAGTCTGCAGTATATGAAAAAAAGCCCCCCTGGGGTAAGGAGGAAAGGCCTTACCAGGCCCATCAGAGGCCCCAAAAGTGCTTCCCTGCAAACTGGAAGTGACTTCCGGTAAACCAGAAGTGACCTCCAGATCACTAGAAAGCAGTTTGGGGGCCTCTTGGGGACCGGGAAGCCCCTTGCAGGCCCGTTTGGGGCAGCGCCAGGCCTGCAGTAAGTACAAGAGCCCCCAGAGAGCCTGCCCAGTCCCGACCTGACCCAGCATTCACATATTGCGGATTTTCAATTATTGCGGGTTGGGTCGGGTTGGGTCCCTAACCCCTGCGATAGGAGGGTGAGCCTAGTTTTGCATTTATAAATACAGTGGGCCCTTGTATAACAAACGGTTTGTATAACATAAAATCTATACAACATACAAAATTCTGGAGATAGGAGAAATTTGCTTAACAGAATCGCCTATGGGGTGAATCCATACAACATAAAAATGGTCGTGATTAGGGATCACTCTGTTTTCAATGCATTCCTATGGGAAATTTGTATAAAGGAAAATTTGCTTAACATAATTTCATTTGGAACAAATTAATTCCTTTATACAAGGTACCACCGTACTTAAGATCAGCCCAATAATCAGAGGCTTAGCTTCTGTAAAACAGACCAAAGCCACAAGATGGCACCAGAGGTTGTGTGTTTAGGCCACTTTTGCCAGTCTTGGCTGTTTCCCTGCCCCCAACCCCAACCCCATCCCAAGAGGATCAGGTTTTCTAGACCTACCCGAGCCATATGTTGGCATTTCCAAAGAAGTCACAACAAGGGTTCAGACAACCCAGATGAATAAAAATCTTGGGCCCTTTCGAGGAGAAAGGAGGAATAGAAATATTTTTCTAAATATTTTAAATACAAAATCCAGCCCCATTGGACAATGCTGCTCTGTGCCTTCCAAGAAGAAGCCTGGCATCCATCTTGCCAAGTGGACTTTTAAGAACTCTCTCCTGGCAAATGACATCCCTTGCCATGTTTGGACTTCTATAGCTGCTTTGAAAAAGAGGGCTTGCTCTCGAAAGCTCAGCAACTATTTTTAATTTTTCTACTAGCAGCCTATGAAGGTATCACCCATAGTCTAGTTTTGATTTTAAATACATAGTAATAAATAAGCAAATAAATCCATCTGCAGGCTGGACAGTTCAGTGGGCTAGGCTGTGGAACCAAAGGGTGGGAGTTAAGTTCTCCTCTGTGCACCCCAAAAGAGCCAGCCTGTTTGTCTCTGAGCAAGCTGAACAGTCCCAGGGTGCCCCAGCCCACCCCCTGCGAGAAGAAGGTGGTGGTAAACCATTCTTCCACTAGAAATCCCTGGAAAGGGTCATCATAAGCAGGCATCGACTTGATGGCAAACAATTTTATAACATCACAACATAAGACACTGCCTCTCACCAAGCAATGTAATTACTGGTAAAAGCGTAAGAAGTTCTCTTTGCTTGTTATTTCCAACAATGAGAGGTTAGTGGGCCATTTTTATGTTTTAAATTCTTTTTAATTAAAAACCAAAATTAATGTTCATAGTAACATATACTGACACTTTATTCACACAGTAACAAGTAAGTAAGTAAGTAAGTAAGTAAGTAAGTAAGTAAATGGTTGAAATCCTGTTTGTGTAAGTAAGCCTGCCTAAGATTAATTATGTCATCAGCAGGGGCACTTTTACAGAAATGAAATACTTCCTTTTTATGCCCCATGGCTCCCCCAGTTTCCATGCAATCACTTTCATAGCTTGGAAGGTGTGGGAATCATGGGACGGGAGGAGGAAGTCTTTAATCACTGAAATTCGCTGCTGGCGGTAATGTCATGCCATTGGTGGCAATTTTCAGTATCAAGACTTCCTCCTCCTGTGCTGCAGCTTCCCCCACCAATGAAATGGAACTGCAGAGCAGAAATGTGTTGTGTTGTGTCATTACAGTCATGACTGACTCTTCGTGACTCCAGGTTCATGGACTTTACTTGGCAGGAATACTGGAGTAGTTTGCCATTTCCTACTCCAGGTGCCTACAGCACCTGGTATTCCTTGGAGGTCTCCCATCCAAGTACTAACCAGGGCTGACCCTGCTTAGCTTCCAAAATCAGGTGAGATTGGATGTGCTTAGGGCGGTGGTCCCCAACCCCCGGGCCGCGGACCGGTGCCGGTCCATGGACCGGTCGGCACCGGGCTGCCTGGGGAGGCCGGGGAGGCTCCTCCCCTTTTCCTCCGCCGCCCTCCTCCTCCTCCTCTTCTCTCCCGTGGGCGGCCGGTGGAGGAGGAAGGCTGGAGGAGCGCAGGAGGAGCGGCGCATCCTCCTCCTCCTCCGCCCTCCTCCTCCTCGCCCTCCATCAGCAGCAGCAGCAGCAGCAGCAGCCACGGCGGCGGCGGCGCTTCCTCCTCCTCCGCCGCCGCCTTCCTCCTCCTCCTCCTCTTCTCTCCCACGGGCAGCCAATGGAAGAAGAAGGCTGGAGGAGCGCAGGAGGAGCCACCCGCCGCCCGAGGGACAGAGAGCGCGGTCATGTGGCTGCTGCCCTGGCACCTCCACCGCCTTCGCCTTCGCCCTGGCCTCCTCCTCGTTCCCGTCGTCATGCTCCCTGGTGGCCTTTGCACGCCCAGTTCTTAGAGCAGGACGGTGGGGGGTTGGGTTGGGAGGAGGCGAGGAGGGGCGAGCGGGCCAAACGGGGTTCGGGGGTTCGGAGAAAGGAGAGCCCACCCTCCCCCTTCCCCCTTCTTGGCTGGGCTTCGGGTCCTCTGGCGCCTCCTTCCCTCTCGCGAGAGACCCGGGACGATACTTGGCAAAGTGGGTGTTGGGGGGTGTAAGGAAAGGAGCCGCGGGCCGGGAGGTGGGGAGAGGGAGGGGGGCAAAGGGAGGGGGCGGCTCATAAGAGAGGAGGGGGCGGCGGAGCGGCCGAAAGCAGCCGGGCAGGCAGAGCATCTTACACACACACACACACACGTGCACGCCCCCTCCCCTCCAGACCCCCGTTCCACCCCCCCGGGGCGCCTCCTCCTCCTCAGCCCTCTTCAGCCCTTCGCCGGCTCTGCCTTCTCACCTCGCCCGGCCCGGCGGCGCTTGACAGGCGGCGGACGGAGGGAAAACGGAGGGGGCGGCGGCGGCGACTGGCGCTGGTGGTGCTGGTGGTGCGCGCCAGGGCATTCTCCTCCTCCCCCCCCTCGGCCGGGCTCTTCTCCACCTGCCGCCTCCTGCCCGCCGCCTTCTTCTCCTTCGCCTTCCCTCTCTCGCGTCCTCCAGCGGCGCCCAGCCCCGACGACCTGCGAGCCCGCGGCCGGAGAGGGCGGCCCGAGTCCCCCTCCTCCCTCCCCCCATCTCCCTCCCCCCATCTCCCCCCTTCCCCACCCCCAGCCCCGGGCCACGGAAAAATCATCAAATATTTTCTGGTCCGTGGGGACAAAAAGGTTGGGGAGCACTGGCTTAGGGCATCTAGGCAGCTAGAGCAGAAATAGGAAGTGTTTAATTTCCACTGCTAATAACATTAGTCTCATGTGGCCCTGGTTAAATGAACAGGATTCCAGCCAATATATAAACACACTATTTCCAATAGTATTTCTAACCCAGTGAACTTCTTAAAATACTATTCCCAGATCTGGGCAGTGATTGGGACTCTAGGCTTTCAGAGTTTCTTGTTAGATGTTTATCCTTACTGCCAGCCTTGAGAGATGAGAAGCAAAAAATTAGAGGGGAATGGATTACAGTACAGTATATCCCAGAACTCTAGAATGGTAAGAAGTTTCAGAGAGGGTAGCTGTATTAGTCTTTTCAAGAATTTCAGGCAAAAATAAAAGAGAAACAAAATAAAACAAAACAAAAGTCACAAGCCATGTGGCATCTTAAAGACTTTCATATTTTAATGTAACATTTTGTGGACACATCCACGTCTTCAGACATATAGCAGCAGAATGAGGTGTGCAGTATAATATGTGATGGGATATACATTTCATACCACATATTCATTGGCTGTAGTATATATAGTTGGGGGGAATGATAGGGGAGGGGGGAGAAGGGGAGGGGGAAGAAGAGGAGCGAGAGTTGATTAGTAAAGACGGTGGGAAGGAGGATTAGGCCAGGGTCTGTAGATATGTAGAGTATTGTTTTATGGCTTTGGGGCCAGGATCCGTTTATATGTTAAGTGTAGTATTATGGCTCGGAGGTAAACTCCTCAAGAGACTGTGAAGAGAGTGAAGCAGTTGTATTTTGTTGGAATCATCAGTTTGGGAGGGGTAATGGAAAAACCATGACCCATCCCTGGGAAAATATTGCATGGGAGGCATTAGGACCTGAATCCAAACTGAGTTAGACCAACTTGCCATTGCAAACATTAAAGCGGCGGTGTGGACTGGGCGGAGAGATAGGGCAATGAAAGGCATACTGATGCTAACTTGAGATTTTTGAATTATTTTATTACATTTCATCTACAACCTGAAACACACTGGGGATCTTATACAAGCACCAACAATTTTTTAATGGAATGCTTAATAAGATTTTGAACAACTAAAAAAAAAAAAAGAAGGAATATCTGCATTACCAAAACGGAACAATGAAAACAATGTCTTCCTGCCAGCAATGGACAATCAAAACTCATCATTCCCGAGTTCTGCTATACAGTAATCTCATTTACAAGATAGTTAAATGTAAGAAAGGGACCAAATCCAACTGCATTTTCTTCTCAAGTTGGAATATAAAATCTTAACTGCCAACAATAGTCTATGAACAGGGCAGATTTGAGCAAAAGTTCTCCTACAACATCACACACATCAAAAATCTTTAAAGCTTTGTTTCGGGAACAATAAACAAAGACATTCATCTTAGCATCCACATATACGGATACATAACATGGTAGGGAGTACCTTCGACTCTTTTGGATCACAACCTGCGGGATGTAAAAGGTATGAATACAGAACAATTACATACAGTGGCAATCCAAATACAGAGATATGATTTTCACAGCCTACATTTGGCATAGAATTTTGAAAACATGGCATTTTCTCGTCATCTTTCCTATTACTATCACTATGCAAATCCACCCCAAAAGAAAGTAATAACCTACATGGTTTTCTTTCAATGGCACGTACATGTTCACCTTGTGTGTGTGTTGCCTCGTTAACCTTAAAATGCTTTTAAACTTGTTGCTGATAACATCCTGCCCTGGGATGCTACCATCTCCTGGCAGTATATTTATCTTCTCTCAGCTCCTCTAAAGCCAAAGATCAAGATTAAACAAGGTACAGATTAGACACTACAGTTTAATTCAAATTAAAATCAGCTTATGCTAAATATCAGACCACATTTTATTAAACCACCCTGGAAGTTGTAGGGACAAGAATCTTTCAGCTTTTGCGGGGGAGAAACAGAGGGGGAAATAAATATTTTTTCCTTCCTCTCAGCATTGAGTTGAGTGGGATTTGTGTCTCCTTGAAAACGTTTGTAGAAAATGTCATGGCTATGCTTGAAAACTCCACTGCCGTACTTTCTGGAAGAAAATGTCAAGCAGAAGAGATTTACTAGAAGTTTTGTGCAAAATAGCTTCTTTTTGGAAAGGTCGATAAAGGACCAGGCTGCCCATTTTTTTTTGAAATTTCAATGCAGAATGACATCTTACTCACGCAGGACATACTCAAAAAGAGCTGAAGCTCAATGGAATATAGCAGTTTCTTGTGCAGAACAACAGATGGGAAACAAAGACAAGGGAAAGAAAAATGAGACTGCAGTCTCCTTATTACAGGGATCTGGGAAATCTTGCTGATGTTCCTACACACAGCAAAACCTGGAAAATCACAAGGAATGAGATATTTGGGGAGCAATTTTGCTAGTTCCCAACATTTCTGGTTCCCAGCATAAAGGTATCAATGCAATAATCACTCCATATTAAACAATCCCTCTGCCTCACACCAATTCCAGTTCCTTAACATACGGAGCACCGAAGAACAAGTTCCTTGTAATGAAAAGCAACAAATTACAGGTTCCTAACTGCCCCATACTCGAGGTGAAAGCATCAGCAGCACCTGCGGTGGCAGGACTGTTTATATAACTCAGTAAGCTTTGTGCGTTCCCTCTTCAAGCCAATAAGATCTTTAACTTCCAGCACAGAGTTATCCACCTTAATCTGTTTAGCTGTGCTTTTCTTAGCTTCGCGGCACTCTACCTCTTAAGTTCAGGGCACAGATCAGACCAAGGAGCAGCATTAGAATGCATCCTTCTGTGGGATTTGGATGAACCCACTGGAGATGTTTTGAGATTATCAGCTAAGATATTCAAAGATGTACTATCATGGGTTTGGAAGAGACTCTTGTAGCAGTACCTAACAGCACTAGGCCATAGCATGAAGGTACACGACTTTGCCAGCGTTTCATCTCATTCAAGAAATTATTTCCTTCATCTTCATGTCCAAAAGCACCTGCCATGACTGATATTTATTTTCTTTCTGGCAAGGAAAATGAGCAAAATTCTAGATGTCTGAGAGTCACTGTCACCACGGAAGAAACCCACTTGAAAAGGATTTTAAAAATCCACTCCAGTATACAAAATGAAACACAAAAACAGTGTCCTGTGCTCAGTCCTCATGTCAAACCATGTACTGTATTAGGGGAAATATTAAATCACCACAACTTTTGCTAGTCATTCAACAATGCAATGATTTTGTAGTTTTTTTCCACTGCAGGAGAACTTGTGCTCCTTTCTTGCTGAGTTGCAAGGGGACAAGGCAACTGTGAGGATTAACAAGAAACACAATACAGCCTAGTCAACATATGAAACAGGCTGAATCTTGGGGTGAATTCTAATATAACAAGAACACATTTATGCTCTGATCACATGAACCATCAACAGAGCTACATTTTACAGGCTGTACCACTGTGTGACTGCGTTGAACGCTGTCCAATGTAAAAATATTAATGCATAGAAGTAATGAGTGATACGTAAGGTAGTTACCTAAAATGCATTATCAGTTGTTAATCTGCTTCAAGAGCTTAATCAAACTATCTTCCAAAATACTATAAATGAGCTAAAAATCTTTAGCTTAAAAAGTGAACATTTTCTAGTTTCTTTTTTATTTACAGTACTTTAAAAAGGGTTTTTAGAGGCATTTTCTGTGGGATGTTTGATGTTTCATACCATCCACTGATCCATCCCTGGGTCCCACCCACCCATCCCCAAAAGGATGAAAGAAGCAATAAAAAGGAACATAAAATATAACCCCGCTTTCTTTCCTATTAATAGGAACAAGACATTTCTTGTGATTTTTTTCAAAAGAAAACAATGCCACTGCATCTAGCAATTATTTCACAAAATGTAGCATGCAATAATAAATAAATAAATAAATAAATACATATTTTAAAAGACTGTGCCACAGTAAAAAAAACCTAGAGCTAGAGCTGAACAGTACACAAAATTAGGTTCAGAGGTGAAATGTATTTCTTAGGTACTCTGTCACATTGGGTGTGAAATGTTACTAAAGAAGGGGTCATCCATCAGTCCATCACTCACAACTGAAGAATTCCCCTCTGGTGTTCTTACTTATTTCATTTACACTTCATCCTCTGTTTTGTTTTGTTGGGGGGGGGGAGAGAAAACACATTTCCATCAGATTCACCATTTATTGGGAGGGAGGGGTGCGGTGCAGAAATAAGCAGTTAAGGCTGAGCAGTGGCATGTTGGACAGGAGCCAAAAGGCTAGTTCAGTTTACAGTATTTATTACTACCACAAGGTCAGAAACCATTACTCAATGTCTTGACTCCCATGGTGTCTTTAAGACACTGATTTTCACTATTTTGGCAAAACAGGTCAAAGGCATGATGGCAAAACATGGGTGCCATTTTTAAAACAAATCATCCAAGGATGTGGCTTCCTTCTTCACCACTATTATAATTAAAAATATTAAGCTATTTCTAGCAGTAACTGACTGGCAGACTTCCCTTCTGAGGGCAAAATGCTTTCTAGAATCAATAGAATCAGGAGGAGAGAGTGAGACAATAGAGCAGTGGTTCCCAGCCTTGGGTAACTCAAGTGTTCTTGGACTACAATTCCCGGAACTCTTAGTCACTAGCTGTGTTGTCCGGGATTTCTGGGAGTTGCGGTCCAAAACACACCACAGTTATCCAAGGCTGGGAACCACTGCAGTGCAGAATCATATTGAGGAAGACAAGGTCAGATGAAACAACAACACCCCTCTGAATATTTTGACAAATACACAGAACAGAATACTTGTGGTAATGCTGCGGTCCCACATCTGAGCTCACATGTTCAAGTGTGGATGGCCTAAGGGTAAAATGGTGGTGAAAGAATTCTGCCAGTACAGAAATAAAGATTTTGTAAATAAAGATTATGTGCCCTTGTTGAAAAATGCATTGTTAGGAGGGGGGCAAGGTTTGTCAGTAATTACTACTCCCCACACCACAACAGCTTACTTAAAGCCTCTGGGCATGTCTTAGAAGCAAAGTACAACAGTGCAAGTCTTTGAAACACTGATCTTGAGCTTCGGATTAAATGTCGGCTCCTACCCCCTACCTCCAACAGGGTAGGAAAACTTTGGTTACGGTTTCCCATGACATGGTTATTTGATGGTTTCCCAGCTTTGGGATGGTTATTTTCCCATTCTAAAAGGCCAACATGCTTTTTAAAAAAAATTCAGGGCTCTTCCAGAAAGGGCAAAAATTCTACTCTTTCTCCCAGAAAGTTACAAAGGAGTGCAACTTAATACCAGGATTTGCATCCAAACTGTATTTTGTAAAGGCCCGTTTACTGAAAAGTGATTCTCTTCAAGAAATTTTATAAACCTTTTTAAAACTATGTAAAAATAAGTCAGAGAAACTGGAGCTTTTTTTCCGGAATGCTTGGGGGAATATTTTTTTTAATTTTATGTTCATCAGAAATTTCTAACTAGAAGCTTCTAAACATCAAATGAACTCCTTGGGAAGTGCCATAGTTCTAAATTCCTCTCTGAAAAATATACCATGCCTTCAGGAAGGGCAACAAAACAGAGAAAGAAATGAAAAATAGCACTCAACTGAGACCAGAGGAATCAGAGTTGGAATAGACCTCAAGAGCCATCCAGTCCAAACCCCTGCCATGCAGGAACCCCCATCAAAATACCCCCAACAGATGCCATCCTGCCTCTGTTTAAAAACCTCCAAAGAAGGAGACTCCACCACCCTCTGTGGTAGCTTATTCCACTGCCGAACAGCTCTAACCGTCATGAAGTTCTACCTAATGTTCAAATGGAATCTCTTTTCCTGCAGTTTGAAACCATTGCTCCGAGTCCTAGTCTCTGAAGCCATGGAAAACAAACCTGTTCCCTCTTCATTATGACATCCTTTCAAATATTTAAACATAGCTATCATATCCCCTCTCAGCCTTCTTTTTGAAAGGCTAAACATTCCCAGTTCCTTTAGCCATTCCTCGCAAGACATTTCTTCCAGACCTTCAACCATCCTGGTCGCCTTCCTCTGCACCCGCCCGAGGCTGTCAACATCATATAGAACATCATATGGATGGCAGGAAAAAAAATCCAAAAACATCAATACATAGTCAGGTACAGTACAATAAAATATCTTATGTTCTGCCTGGGGAAGAGAAACCCCAATAAATGGAAGATATTTAAGCTAAAATACTTTGGCGTTTGATGTCCCACCCTTTCGCTTTCATCTTCACCCAGCACTGAAATGACACCTTTACCTCAAGAAAGTTTGTGGAATGGAATTTGGCAGCCAGAAGGAAAAACAATTCCCAATTTCAACCCCCCAAAAACTCGTACTCTCTCTCCCTCCCTCCCTCTCAAAAGCAGTTCAGATATAGAATTCTTCTTCATTTGCTTGTCCACCACCAGTGGTTCTACTGTCATCAAGAGAAAAGACTGTTCTCCTTGGCCAATGTCTGCCTCCAAACTGGATGGCTGAAGGAGAAGCAGATGGCGATGTGGAAGAACTAGAAGACCAATCAAAAAGAAAAGGAAGGCAGCTGGAAGATAGCTCAAAAGAGTTATACTTGGCCAAAGAACATCTTCCTCCAGAAATGGCCTGCTTAAATCTGTGGAGGCTTTGCTTCTGTGATGGACATTTTGTCTTTGCGCCTGTTTCCTTACTGAAGCCTTCAGGAGCTGAGTAAGCTGAGACCACCGAAAAATCGGAGAAAGCAGGTTTCATCCCGGTGTCCACATCAGTCTCTTGAACTCCTTCCAGGTCGTCAATGCTAACTCGGTTTCTTCTCCTGCCCACAGAAAAGAACGAGCTCAATGAGCTTGGCTCACTAAAATGAAAACATTTGGAAGTCAAGGAAGAGCTTGTGGTTGGCAAACAAGCCAGAGATTTGCTCCGCTGAAAGGAACCCGAGTTGGTCGAGGCCGTGCTGGATCTTCTAGGAAAGCGTTCTCGGCCACAGTTTCTCAAGTCTTGCTGGGAAACGACATGGCAAGGATTGGCAGGGTGGAATTCAAGAGAACCAGCGGGCCTGGAAGGGTCAGCCCTTTTGTGAAGAGTCCACGTGGTGCTGTAAGGGACGAAACATGGAAGTGGTGGGACAGGAACATTCCTTTGTGGGGACAACTGGCAATATGCGTTCTGTCTAGGGCACTTCTTATACCGGACCTGTGATGGAAGACAGACATAAAGATGCCATATTAGTCAACACCTGTTTCCAGTGCTGGAATTCTCTGACATATATTTCCACTGAATGCATGGGGCAGTAACAGAGAAGATGGCTATGTGAAAACAGAATTCAACTGCAGACGTGTAAAAAAATTATCACATGACATACCTACCACTGAAAGCTAGGGAACTAAGCAGAACTCCCAAGCCCTCTTCAGGCATTCAAGGAAGGGTTAATTTAAGCATTTGAGTAGGTAGGAAGGGCTACCTCCACCCCTCTGCCCACGGCTGTCTCTACCTGAAGGAGCATGGTCTGAAATGGAGGTCACCAGCTACGCTCGGTACCTCTTCGTTCAAATGGAAACACTGATCGGTTCAGAAGCCTCAGCAGTGTGGAGACTTTGGGCGCTTTTACACGGCCCCTAAGATCCGCTGGCAACTTAAATTCGGACCAGAGATCTTGGGGGTTTGTTGCTGTTCCTGTGTTCCCACCCCTCTGCACCCCCTGGCTCCTGTCTGCGTGAGGGGAGGGAGAAAAAAAAGGGAGAGAAAAAATGCAGGCTCACCTCCGCTTTGCTGTCGGGAGCTTCCCCGGGAAGCATTCCGATCTCTTCCAGTCTCTTAAAGGGGTGGGGGCAAAAAACAAACAAACAAAAAAACCAAACACAAGGCGAGGAGAGCCTGACACTCACTGCTTTACATCCGCTTCAGAAATTTTTCACCTTCGGAGACCAGGTACTTGGAAAATGCACTGGGACCTGCTTAGGTGGGCGTGGTCGTACTTAATTTTTTTTTAAATCGGGAGCTGGTGGGAAAACAATTTTAAGCTCCGGATCTGAGAGCCCTTTGCCTCAGATTTTAGGGGTTGTGTAAAAGCGCCCTTTGTGTTTAGCAGAAGCTTTATGCTTCACAAAGTCCTTCTTCTAATGGACCATGACTGTCCCCCCTGGTCACACCTTCAAATTAATCCCTTTTTGAATGACTGAGTAGGGCTAAAATGTAACAAGCCTATACATCTATGGAGAAGCGTATTCTGATTCTCCCTTCATTACATCTTCTTCATCAGTAGTATAAACGTCCTTAATATATAAAGCTACACCACCTCCTTTCTTACGAGGTCTGTTCCTTTGAAACAGGTTATATGCCCTCCAATAACTACATTCCAATCATAAGTCTCATCCCATCAGGTTTCAGTGATGCCAATTATATCATATTTATTTGGCTGTATTAGGAGTTCCAGCTCCTCTGGTTTGTTTCCCATGCTCTGTGCGTTGGTGCAGAGACATTTGAGTCTGTATGTCCCTCTTACAAGCTTTTTGCTTAACCTGTTTTTCCTTACACTGATGGTCTGTAATACTCCTTGTCCTCCTCCTACTGAAATTTGTTTGATTGATTTTCTTTGTTTACTTACTCTCTTGTGGTTTGTTGTGATTTTAATTATTGATCATTTATTTGGCTTTCGTTGTAAACCGCCCAGAGTTCCTTGTGGGAAATTGGAGTGGTCTAGAAATGCATAGATAGATAGATAGATAGATAGATAGATAGATAGATAGATAGATA
>JAHTLZ010000074.1:11895161-11914523 GCA_023846285.1 Phrynocephalus versicolor | reverse complement strand
ATTTGGGCTATTCCCCACAACCCCTTCTGGATCTCTTCAAGAAAATTTTCTCCCTCCCTCTCCGAACTCAGTTTAAAGCTCTCCTTATCAAATTTTCAAGCCTCTTAAAGAAAAATACACAGATTAAAACCCCTTTGAATGCCTCAGGATAAATTTACATATTTAGAAGTCAGCTCTGTATAACACAGCCTTAATTTGCTTCCAAAAACGCAGAGAGGGAGGGTGCCTGGCAAAGCTATGTCAAAAGCTTGTTTCAGAGGAAAGGGGACAAAACTAAGAAAACGGGGTTCCTCGTGTTGACTTTTTGGGGCCTCCTTAGGTGTCACAGTTCCTAACGTCAAGGGCTGTGAGGAGCATGTGGACAGGTAGCTATTTTTTGAGAGAGACATTATGTCGAACTTCAAGGTCCTAAACTGTGAGGAGCTTTACAGGTTATGACCTGCTGAAGTTCTGTACTGACTTCAAGGGCAGCACGAAGTAGAGAGTGTTACAGTAGTTCATTTTGGAGTAGAGATGGGCACGACCAGAAAAAATGACGTTTCGAGTTGTTTGTCGGGGTGGGTCCGTTTCGGGTCATTTCCGTTTGTCGCGGAAATTTTCAAAAATTTCTCGTTTCCGTTTGTCGTTTGGGTTGGGGTTGGGGTAAGTGGGCTCCGGGAGGCACCTCTCTGGGTGCCTCTGACGTCTGACCCACTAAGAAGGGAAGGGAAGCGTAACACGAAGCCGCCGCGTACCATACGTTACATTATGTTAGGGTGGGGAGTAAGTGGCAGAGGCACTTCTCTCTCTGGGTGTCTCTGACTCACTAAGAAGGGGAGCGTACTAGCGTACTGGCGTACAGGTTAGGGAATGGGATAGGGGTAGGGGATAGTGGGCTCTGGGAGGCACCTCTCTGGGTGCCTCTGACCCACTAAGAAGGGGCCTAATTAAGGCCAGGGTGACAAGATGTCAAAGATGCCTATAAGAGTGAGGATTTGCACCAGCTGTATTCAGACCGATGAAGCTGTTTGGATGAACAGCGAAACGTTTCTATCTCTCGAAAAGAAGTCCAGTAGCCATGACTCAACTTCCAGATAAACTCACCTGGATGACTGAGAATCTTCACAGACACTAAGAAGGGAAGTGTACTTGCGTACGGATCTGGGTTAGGGTTGGGGTTAGGGTAAGGGCTAGGCTTAGGGTTACGGTTAAGGTTAGGGTGGGTTAGTGGGCTGCACCTCTGGGTGCCTCTGACCCACTAAGAAGGACAGTGTACTGGCGTATGGGTTAGGGTTAGGGTTAGGGTTAGTGGGCTTTTTATGACCTCTGGCACATCCAGAAGTCTCAGTCAAAATCTGACCATGCGATTGGTGGAACGGCTCCAAAAATTTGCATGGTCCCATCCCATGTCCAGCCCATCATTGCACAGGTGTAAAAAAATAAAAATAAAAATAAAATAAAATCAATGGAGACGTTTTATTGCAAGAAAAATATTGCAGTCGCCATTTTGGATCCCCCCCAATGCATGGCAAATGGAGACGACGAGGATGCCCCCCCCCAGCCTGGTACCAGTCCAGCAGCCCAGGACAGGAGAGGGGGGAAAGGCCGGGGACCCCCCCAGAAACCACCCCTCTCTGGTAGGTGCCCTCACTCAGGCAGGCATATTTTCGCCTGCTTTTTTGGCCGGAATCGGTTTTTTTTTTATTTTTAAAACTTTTTTTCTGTGCTGCTTGGCATCGCGCGATCGCCGCGAACCGCGATGCCATGAACGACAACGAAAAATCAGACCCAATTTATCTTTATCGGGTCGGGTTCGAGCTGGAGCGGAGTAATTCTCGTTACCGTTGCCCGTTACGCAACGGAAACGACAAACGGTAACGGAAACAAGAATTTCGCCGCTCCGTGCCCATGTCTATTTTGGAGATTACCAACACATGGAGCATTATTGTTAAGCATTTCTTTTCCACGTAGGGACATCGTTTAGTAATCAACCAAAAGGAAATACCGCATGCTCATTGCCTTTATTTATTTATTTATTTATTTATTTATTTATTTATTTATTTATTTATTTATTTTTGAGGAGGGGGCTCTTATGAAACAATTTGTATCGTCCCAGGTTTTTTTACATATTATTTTAATGCTTGTATTATTGCTCATTTTCTAGCATAGTTTTATTCTTAGCTTTCCCTTCCTGCTAATTTATGGTTGTTGTTGTTGTTCTTCAGTTGTTTAGTTATGTGCGGCTCTTTGTGACCCCATGGACCAGAGCACACCAGGCCCTCCTGTTTTCCACTGCTTACCAGAGTTTGGTAAAATCAATGACACTGTCCAACCATCTCATTCTCTGCCGTCCTCTTTTCCTTTTGCCTTCCATCTTTCCCAACATCAGGGACTTTTCCAAGGAGTCGTATCTCCTCATGAGATGGCCAAAGTACTGGAGCTTCAGCTTCAAAATCTGTCATTCAAGTGAACATTCAGGGGTGATTTCTTTCAAGAGTCTCCTCTAGCACCACAGCTCAAAAGTGTTAATTCTGCAGAGATCAGCCTTCTTTATAGTCCAGCTCTCACTTCCATACATCACTACTGGAAAAACCATAGCTTTGATTATCCTGACCTTTGTCAGCAAAGTGATGTCTCTGCTCTTTTAAGATGCTGCCTAGGTTTACCATCACTTTCCTCCCAAGAAGCAGGTGTCTTTTAATTTCATTGCAAAAGTCAGCATCTGCAGTGATATGCAGTGGTAGCTGATGTTAATTCTAAGTCGGTTTAATGTATTCTTGAAGGCTTTCATGGTTGTTGTGTTTTTTTCAGGCTGTTTGGCCTTGTTCTAGAAGTTGTTCTTCCTGACGTTTCACCAGTCTCTGTGGCCGGCATCTTCAGAGGGCAGGAGCTCAGGGAGCTAGGAGTTCTCTCTGTGCTCATACAGGGTAGGGACATCCACATTTCAAATGCTTCTAGTTTCCTGCCTAATGTCATTAGCTTTTCTATTGTGTGAAGTGATCACCGGTGCTTGTGGCTGGGTGGAGATAATTAGCATTTTGCAGGTTGTAGATTTCAGTACTGGGAGCCAGGCTTTCTTGATTTTTAGACTTTCTTTTCTGTTGATGCTGTGATGGTGTTTGTGGATTTCAGTGGCTTCCCTGTGTAGTCTGACATAGTCATTGCTAATGTTGTCCAGTATCTCTGTGTCCTGGAAGAGGATTCCGTGTCTAGTTTGTTTCAGCGTGTGCTCAGCTACTGCGGATTCCCCCCTCCCCCAGTTTAGTCTGCAGTGTATTTCATGTTCTTTGATTCTGGTCTGGATGCTGTGCTTTGGGGTCCCAATATATACCTGGCCACAACTACAAGGTATCCACTATACTCCTGCAGTGCTTTGCAGACTGTAACATTTGCTGTATTTTTGTGGTAGGTCTAAATACTGTTTGTAGGTTGTGTTTTGTCAACATTTGGCCCATGCAATCCGTGACTCCTTCGATGTATGGCAGAAATACTTTGTTTGTGGGGAGCTGTTTTTCTCCTTCAGTTCTAAGTCAGTTGTTTCCCCCTTTTCTTGTTTATCAACTTGCAAGCTATTTTACTGAACAGAAAAAAAGGAAAAAGTAGAAGGTGGGGGTGCCGTCATCACTTTATCATGCAACCAGTCTGTGTGAACTCAAGGATAGTGAGTGAATATCCTGAGACCAAACATGCAGCTGGTATTAAATACAGCTGATGTCAACAGGAGTCATCTCCATGTAGATCTGTTCAAGGTCATGGTAACCATAATGGTTAGGAATATTGAGAGGAAATGTTCAAAAGGGGAAGAATGATTGGTTCCAGATCTGTACGCCGCTGAGAGTTCCTGTCTCCACTACACTTTGTCGCTGAGATTTTAACTCACACATATGGAGCTTCAGCGATCGCAAAGCCACCCGCCAGAAAATCTTGATGATCTTTATAGGACTTAGTTCTGAGCAGACTTCCCTTAGATTACACTACATAATCAGAATTTGCAGTTGACAAGAGATTAATGCTTTCTGCTATACAAAGCCCTAAGATTTCTCTCTTCCAAAACAGTATTCTGGTAACCAATTCTTGGTGAATTTTCCAGAAAGTAACCATTGTGGAAAAATATCTTTACATCTGAATTTTTTTTCTGGGAGGCTAGGGAGAATATTCCAGCTCATCTAGGGAAAAATGGTCCAAGCAGTACTGCTTCCCCCCCTTCCCCTTTATATACTTAGTTTCTTCAGAGCCATCACAGCTGACAGATTACTGCCTGTTTTCTGCACAATAGATCAGAAACAAAGGGTACCAAAGACACTCTTAGACTGGGCTCAGCTCCTAGAGATGACAAAAGCTCTCTGTACAAACTGATACACTTGTATAGACAAGGCCACAAAAGTAGCTTCTATTATAAACAGAGCTGCACAGTTTTTTTATCAACAGCATCAATCCTACAGGGTAAAAAAAATATGTAATATGGTGCCAGCTTCCCAGGACATCACATAATTCTCACATAAAACTTAAAATAAAAGCATAGTGTCCATTTCTAATGCCCCAGATATTTTATCTGAAGGAGCTGCTGTGCTGTGCCTAATGGCAGGACCGACCCTGTGCACAAAAATGCAGCAGTATATTGTATAGAAAAGGTGCCCTGATAACAGTAACAGCTTTCTATTTTTAGGGCATCCTGCTAAGGAACCCGTAAGACAGAGGCAATATTTTTGGGTTGGCTTTTCAGTTTATATAGAGGTTGATGGGTAAATCTCTAGGCTGCAAATAAATGTGGGGTATGCTAAAAAAAATACCACAAATTCCTCTGTAGTTGTGCAAAGTCCAGGAAAAACAATAATAATTATAGGTAAGGTATCCTTTAAGGATGCTCTTCTATAGAGATATCACTGAACAGATAAAGACAAAGACTTAATCTCTGGGAACCCAATATAGAAAAATGTGAACTATGGGGAGAAATTTTATGCTCTATTTCCTTACCCTATTAGGCTCGATTCTGGAATTCATTAAAATAAAATAATGATTCATTAAAATAATTATATTATTGCAATTTTTAAGTCTTAGATCTAAGATGCATAGGTGCACAATTTTTGCCAATCGACTTTGATAGTAAACAAGTAATGTTCTTAGGACAACACTGGCCACATACTTGCAAATGATGTAAAATACGGGATATTTTTGGTATTACTCAGTCTAGAACTACATTCTTCATATCTCTCAGGCACCAAGGGAGATGTGAAGCTTATCTTTTTCTTGCATCAAATAGTGTATTCTAACAAGCATGGGAAAAGATTCGGAAATAATCCAAGCACAAATGTACCCAAAATTCAGAATGGGAAGCGGTGTGCTTTTTTCGACTACAGAAATAAAAGACGAGCAGTGCTCAGGCATAGACCACCTTTCTTTCTCCCACATTTTTAGACTGCCACTTGTATAAGTTGTTACCTCATGCCGAGTGAGGCCTATGGGAAGAGTCATTCGAAACAGGTGGAAACCACCAGGTTCGTTATAAACAAATACATCTTAGAATGGCAGAGCTGAAGGGAATCCTATGGCTCCTCAGATCTGGCTCCTGTCAAGGGTCTCTACCACACACACACTAAATACGCATGCGCAAGACTGGTCACATGACATTTGATGCGCACTTTCCATCCCCACCGTAGCATTTTTGATGCTCTAGTCACACATCCACATGGGCCGAAAGCGCATCAAATTGCTGTTTTGAAAAGCTGTTTTCTCTCTCTCTCTCTCTCTCTCTCTCTCTCTCTCTCTCTCTGTGCCAGGTTTCTAGTTTTACTGCTGGAGGACGTGACAAACCCCCCCCCCCGTACCAGTAATCTGCTTTTTATTTTAAAGACCAGATAAATTTAAGAAAATATCAATAAATTGAGCAGAATAACAAAAACACGGGCACTAACAACGCCCCCACTTACTTTTGGTGCACACTTCAATTCTCCGAAAATGCGGATCAAAAAACCACTACCGGAGGGGCAAGGATCAGGAAAATGCTGTGGCTCGTCTTTCAGGAGGCATGGCAGAGGCATGTTTTTTTTTTTAAGCGCATCGCGGTGGGGACCAGTACTCCAGATGCGAATTTTAAAAATAAAAAAATGTGCTTTTCACGTGCAGTGTGATAGAGGCCAAGGAGGCACAGTGAGGGAATCAAGCTCCTACCTCTAGCTCCCCAGCCACAGACCTACGCCACTGGCTATAAAGCAGTTCTAACAGCTATCTATCACTGTCAGGCAACTCATTTCATTCTGGGGAGGAAATTTCCACAAATGGTTTCTTTGATGCAATTCAAGATCAAGAGGACAAGCGGTGTATGGTGAAAACAACATGATTTGATGTGAGTCCTTAAATGGTGAAGTATATCAAAGCTTCCCAAGACATTATTTGGGAAGGACAGGCAAAGAGTAACGGAAGCAAATGTTTTAGACAGTTAACTGGGGCTTGGTACACTAGAGTAAGTTACTATCCGTTAAAAGACAACGCTGGCTTCCTGTGATTATCTGCAGCACAGAATCTTGAGCTCTCTCAATATTACTAAAAGTCGATGTCCATACAATGTACTGCCATGTATCAGAATTATCAATAAAATCAATGGAATTGTGACAGTACAAGGAAAGAACAGTCTGAGGGTCTGTTAAGGAAGGACCCTAGAGTTATCTCTAGTCAGCCTAAATGATTTGAGGATGAAGTAACCAGATCTGTTACTGGCCTTGCCCCAATGCTTTTAATAGCAGGCTGGCGGGAATACAGAAATGTAGTATATGAAGACTTCCATGTTACTATCTTCCTTACCATCTGAGGCTGCAACGGCTGGGCCTCTTCACTCTTGAACGACATTGCCTAAGAGGTGACCTGATTGAAGTTTATAAAATCATACACGGTGTGGACAAAGTATATAAGGAAAAATTGTTTTCCCTATCATGCAATACTAGAACTAGGAGGCACTCCATGAAACTTTTGGGTGCTACATCTCAAACAAATAAGCGAAAGTACTTTTTCACCCAGAGGATCACTGGTTTCTGGAACTCCCTGTCAGAAGAAGTAGTGGCAGCTGTCAGCCTTGACAGCTTTAAGAAAGGGTTGGACAAGTTCATGGAGAACAAGGGGATCAATGGCTATCATTGTGGATGCCTAAGGACAACCACTGGGTTGGAGAGATAGGCAGGATATCTCTCCATGCCATTTGTGGGGAATCATAAGCAGGTGAAAACATCTGCTTGAGAATACCCTGAGGCAAATGGGTGAGCCGCTGTGGGAGACAGAATGCTGGACTGGAAGGGCTGTGGCCTGTTCTAGCAAGCCTGTTCTTATGTTCTTATGGTAGGACAATCAGGAGGTCAGGCAAAACTGCACTTGCCCAAATCTCCATGTTAGGCCCTCTGCCCATGCAGCTGTTGGGATCAAAATAATCTACAGCAGTATGCCTGTGGAGATTTTCAATCATCCAGGTGAGACTATCTGAGAGCTGTGTCATGGCAACTGGCCTTCTTTTCTTGTGGGACTGAAATGTTTCACTATTCATCCAAGTAGCTTCGTCAGTCTGAGAAAAAGTTGGTGGAAAGCTTCTAATTTATGGTTCACCTTGGTTTCACTAAATCAGGACCGTTCTACACCTCCACCAGGGAGGCCACTGCTAACTACCCTTGCTCATTGGGTTTTGGGAAGGGTTGCGTAGGCATGACTTTCACATACCCCTGGACATTGTCCATCAAATGAGCCTATTCAGACCAGAGTGGAGTGAAATCAACGAGGAAGATAAATGGGTGGTCTCTTACTAACCTCCCTCAGACTGCTACTTTGATGAGTAGTGAAACATTTCAGTCTCACAAGTCCAGGTGCCATGATTCAGTTTCCAGATAACTTCACCTGGATGACTGAGAATCTTCCCAAACATTTTACACTAAATGCTTTTTCCTCTAGAAAGCCTCTTTACATTTTCTAACCAAGTAGTTGCTTTAAACTGGACAACACTTGATGTTTTCACAGTTATGCATAATCTACCTGATTCTACCCATGTGACTCTTTTTGCAGCACTTCTCTGCCTTTTACTCCATGGTGAGGAATTTATCTGGTGTTCTCCTCCTTCCTAATTCATTCCAAAGCATAAGATGTGAGAAGCAAAAGTGAGTCTTGGATAAACCCGTCATAAGGATGTCATCTGTCACAGCTCCTTCTTGGGTTTCATAAGATGGTTTTAATAATACCCAACCTCTAAGAAGAGAGCCTTTGAAGAAGGTAAGGACTATTGTTCTTCTGACGTTCTGAGATGCAACACATGGAGATTTAGAGAGAGACTAACGAATACCTGCAGAAGGAGCTTGTTGCCATCTAGATCTTCTGTTTGCCATCGGCCTTCGCTGATGGGGCTGCAGGGATTGGGCAAAAGAGGTACAAGCTGCTGGACATCTTTCACACGGAACTCCAGCACTGCCGACTCCGTAGGCCTTGGCACCTGTCCTCGCGGGAGCCTTTTTAAAGAGAACTGAATATCTATGTCCACGTTGGAATAGACAGGAAACACACAGAAGTCTGCCTTCTGCTGATGGACCCGCCTTTTCAGTACCAACTCATAGAGCCTCACCGTACTGGCAAAGTTCTCATGCCTGCAGTAGATGGTGAAGCGGACGATTTCCTTCCCATAATGCACTGGCCGGATGGCCCACAAAGGAGTCCCCGGGGTCAAGATGAAGAAATCCTGGCTGCCTGGCATGTAAGGGAGGAAGTTGCCATGCACCCGCTCGGTGTGGTGGTAGCGCCAAGGCGGCCTCTGAAACGATTCATGGAGCTGCAAGATCGGTTCCTCGTCTTCGTCTTCTTGAAGAAAGAGAATGATGGCGAGCGCTGGCTGGGAAGGGGTCCCCCTGCCGCTCTTCTGGGGCCTCCTTGGCACCCGCCTCTCAGACACTCGGAAAAGCTGGAGTTCAGGATGGACCCAGGCCAACAGGTGATCAATGGCTTGCTGAAGAACGGCAGATTCTCCCGGATTTGCGATGATGTGTACGCTAACAAGAAAGGGATCAGGTATGTCCTCCACAGAGAATTCACCTGAACAGAGGTGGGAGAAACAGCAGGGGGGAAATGTTTCATTAAAAAGTTATTTCTGGTCTTTTGCAATTACAGTATATTCTCTGAGGAGAGGGGGAAATAACATATGTTTCAGAAAACAACATAAAACCGTTACCATGCCAGTTGTGAGAAATGAAAGTATTAAAAAGAGTTCTAACCACATCTGCCATTTTGAATGTCTGTGGGCTAGAATAGTGATTCCCAATAGTGTTGTCCTCAGCTGGACTACAGCGGTGAACATTTACAACCAGAAAGGCCAGTGGTAAGGGATTTTGGTAGTTGTAGTCCAATAACAACATTGTTGGATGCAACATAAGAAATCACTTGGCTGGAGAATCCATCCTTTTGAAGTGTATTTAAATCACTGTTGTGAGTTTTTTGGGCTGTTTGCCCGTTTTCTGGAAGTTTTTCTTCCTGATGTTTTTCCATTCTTTGTGGCCGGCATCTTCAGAGGGCAAGGAGCTCAGGGAACTGGGAGTTCTCTCTGTGCTATGGGATACAGAGTGAGTGAGAGTGTGGTGTTTTAAAGTTGTGGATAAAGGGAAACTTGTCCTATACAGGAGAATAGGTGTTAGACATTGCACTGTGATGGGGGGGATTAAGAAGTTTCACTGCAATCAGGGGTGGCAGGGATCCTTCTCTATGGTTGATAGGTGTCATTAGCTGTTCTATTGTGTGAACTGGGGCTTGTTGTGCCAGGGTGGGAATCATTGAACTTTGACCCTTGGTAGACTGTAGTTTTCAGTACTGGAAGCCAGGCTTTGTTGATTTTCAGACTTTCTTTTGTGTTGAAGCTTTGCTTATGTTTGTGGATTTCCATGGCTTCCTGTGTAGTGTGACATAGTGATTGGTAGTGTTGTCCAGTACAGTTTGTTTCAGGGTATGTTCATCTACAGCTGATTTTTCTGGTTGTTTTAGCCTGCAGTGTCTTTCCTGTTCTTTGTTGCAAAACGTCAGGAAGAAAAACTTCCGGAACAGCCCGAAAAACTCACAACAGCCATCAGATCCCGGCCGTGAAAGCCTTCAAGAATACATTGTATTTAAATCGTTTCTGGTCTATGCTAAGGTATGTTATGGTCTCCACCATGATCTATCTCTACCTTTATGAGGGGCTCTTTTCTTGGTTTGCTCCAGGGAGAGAAAGAGTTTTATCCCAAGCCGGCAAAGGGAAGCACAAGGACATGCAAAGTCAGGGACACAGACAGATCACAGCAATGGGGTGAACGTTGATAGTTGTGAATAGTTACTGTGGTCAATAGGTCTATTGAACGCAGTAACTATTCACAACTATCAACGTTCACCCCATTACTGTGATCTTCACAACTATCAACGTTCACCCCATTGCTGTGATCTGTCTGTATCCCTGACTTTGCATGTCCTTGTGCTTCCCTTTGCCAGCTTGGGATAAAACTCTTTCTCTCCCTGGATGTGGCATGAAACTTTGCATGCAAGATGCTTAAAGATGTAATGGGTACTGATTTTAAGCTACTTCCTTTATCTCCGTTTTCCTTTGTATTAGTGTTGTGACTATCTTACAAATTCAATATGTATTACAGTCTGTGTCTCTTGGTGGCCACAGACTTTAATAATAAAAATAACAGTAAAGGTAAAGGTAAAGGTAAAGGTAAAGGTAAAGGTTCCCCCCCCCGCACATGTGTGCTAGTCGTGTCCGACTCTAGGGGCAGTGCTCATCTCCGTAATCAAGCCAAAGAGTCAGTGTTGTGCAAGTCCATGGCCATCTGGCTGGCATGGCTGCAAGGAAACAGTTTTACCTTCCCACTTTTGATGAATTGTGCTTCATTTCTATCTTCCTGTCCAGATGCCACCCCCCAGAACAGTGGCTGTGAGGAGCACAAAGGGATTTGATGCCCTGCCTTTAACCGATGCTGGAAGGCAACATTTGGAAGGACAGGCAAGGTGACTCCTAGTGTGCCACTAGGAGATAAAAGGATCTGATAACGAGTGTGTTTTGTCATGCCCAGCACTCAAATAAGTTTATTTTCTGGACTACAATTCCCAAAATCCTTTCTCTAGCTAGCATGACCATTAGCTGTGCTAGCGGTAGGATTTTAGGAGCTGACATCAAAAGAAGTGGGTTCTGGAAGCTTGTCCATCACTGTTTGAGTCTGGTACCTCGCTCCAAATGTAGGTGGCTGTTATCTCTGACACAATCCCTACTGAACTGATCACTGGTTATTGTTTCCAGGGATGCTAAAGGCATGTGTGTCCTGCCATACCATGTACGTACATGCCTACTTGTGTCGATCTCCTTGGTGGAACATCAGCCCTTTCAACACTGTAACACAGTGCAAACACGGGGTTCATCTCAGAGAAAATGAACTGCTCAGGTGCAATTGAAGGAATCTGGCTCAGTTCCCTTTGTTCTCTGGCAAACGGCCTCCCCCCCCCAAGTAAAGCCAAGGCCCTGCAGTTTAATCAGGCTCCTTGGAGTGAGGGTTAATCCTGTGGGAAGTGTTACAGTACTGACCGGCCTCTTTCCAAAGCCCTCTGTGCCATTTCTACTGCCTTTCATTCTGCTCCTCTGGAATCTATGTATATTTGTATAACAAAAGCATCTTTTAAAGGAGCAACAAGACTGAAGCACAGGGGGGATTCAGAAGCTTAGCCCTAGGGAGAGTGTGAGGGCCCCTCTCTGAGGGGAATTTCTCTTATTCAGGGATGGTTGCCATGCCGGAAAGAGCCCACAGGAGAAGCAGGCTGTGCAAGCGCTCGCCCACCGTGACATCTAGGCTTGCCAAGGGGCCAACCCTCTCAAGAAGCTGTCAGTCAAAAGCAAAATCTCATCCTGACAAACCTGTCAAAAAGCCATGAACAGGCAAACAGGTCTAAACAATTCACATGCTTTTGCTCAGAAAATGAGGAGTGGGGGAGAAATATACCCCCGCCTTGTGCGCAGTGAGACTCGGGTCTGTCATTTCAAATCCATCACCAGTCTACCACAGGCAGATGACAAGGGGGGGTCTTGCCTCTGGTCTGTCATATACATGTCTCTTGCCAGCCGGCAGGTTCAAAACAGACTACAGCAATACCTCATTGGGTTCAGGGGTTTGCAAACTCCTCTCCTAGTGTGAACTGACATATTGAACCTCCAGGCTGACCAAATGAAGAAGGAAGTGGAGAAACACGGGAAAATATGCCGTACAACTTTGGAGCTAAGCTGAAAACCAGCTTCATCTGTCAATAGCACAACCACACAGGATGGAAATGGGCCCAGAGGGGAGGGTAGAAAATGGCTGGAACCCCCGCCTCTGAATTTAGTGACAGAGAGAAGTTGGGAGAAGCAAAGTGAACTTAAGAAAATGGATGCTTCCCACCAGCCCAGTCCTTGGTGAGCACAGAGAAAAACTGGCAATGGCAGGCGTATGTCAGTATACTTGTTGCTTCTCAACGCTTACTATAGAAGACTTGGTAATAGTTGCTCCAGATGCTCTTGATGTAGCCCATTATTGGGCAAAGTGTAACCAATATGTTTATCAGTTGTACTGTAGTGCTTCTAACATGAAGAAGTTTCAGGGAGTGTAGCCGTGTTAGTCTTTTCAAGAATTTCAGGCAAAAATCAAAGAAAAACAAAAGAAAAGAAAACAAAAGACACAAACATGTGGCACCTTAAAGACTAACTTTCATATTTTAATGTGATGTTTCATGCATATGTGCACTTCTTCAGACATATATAGCAGCAGAATGAGGTGTGAGATATAATAAGAAGAGATTGCATCAATATGAGCATGGAGAACCCCTTATTCCCATTGCTCATTACAGGTTGACTCCTGGCGAATTGTCAATAGATGCCCAACTATGTACGTAGTCAGCAAAATGGAGTACCAGAAACCATTTGGACCCTCTCTTTGCCTTGCAGATGCTGTTTGGCCCCAACTCACAGGCTCTGAGAGGGAGCTACCCCTTGCTTCCAAGGGAGGTCCTTCACCTCACTGTTGTTTGGGGGTAACAATCTCAGGTCCTCATCACACATTCAATGGAACATATTTTGCTCTCTCAACTGACCTCAGGATGAGGCTATCTCTTTCAGCCTTTAAGATCTTGTAGTGACCTTCTCTCCGGTTCTTTTTATTTGGGGGTTCTGTTCTGCCTGATATTTAAGCTCTTGGCTGCTGAGAAGTACAAGACAAGGACACCAGGATTGGTCCCTGGACAATCAGTTTGGCTTCTTCAAGACAGATTTTGCACCTAGGCACGTCTAGGTTTGGGCAGATGTTGGCTGGCAGCCTGGGTCTATGGCCGTATTGCAGGCAAGGGCTGGCTTGGTGTTGGGATAGGATGGTACAGTAGGAGAGCTTGAAAAATCCTACGTGGTGTCTAGAGGATCCTGGGGGTTGTAGTCCAAAGGCTCACTCAAGCTCTGTCATTACATTTGCACAACCCTTCTTGCGTAAGCCACTGTGCTTGCATGGGACCTAAACAACACTAGCATCTAATGTCCCACTGAGCAAGCTAGAGTGCTGCCCAACAGATGCCCATGAGTGAGCAAGAACCAGTGCAACGGCTCCGCCCAGCAGAACTGGGCTAACAGGGATTGTGACTCCGCCAATTTTTGGCTGAGGAAAGGGACTTTCTCCAAGCCCTGGATGATATTTTCACAGCCACTGGACACAGGCTGCTGGTAGCTGATTATTTATTTGAATCCCTGGATCCTTCTGCAATGGCCAAGAGAGCCCTTAGGGGGCTGGGGACAGTTTCAAGGGTGAAGTTGGGATGGGTCTTTCTCACGTCCATGCTCTTAACTCAGAGCTGCACCTCCAGCCGCTCCATTTGCTGCATGTAGGTCAATGATAAAGCCTGGAGTTAGATTGTCTTTTTGAGTTTCGCACTCAAAGATGTAACTATTTTGACAGGTGTCACAATCATTTACAGACTGTTTTTAAAGAGAAGCTCCAAAACCCAAAATGAAAAAAAAGCAAGAAACCCAAAGAAAACGAGCCTTAAATTAAAAGTGCATAAATATATCTGGAAAGACACCCAATCTTCACAACTTATTTATGGTAATATACATATAGTGGCGAACAAAAAAGATTAGAAAATAGGGGGAAATACATACACTGAAAAGGTATACCAAATGATGTCTTTCTGATGTGTGCTATACACAGGACACTGTACATAAAAACTCAATGTGTCATGGAAGATAACCGCAGACTGGATGGTTCATGGATCAATCACTGGTATTTCTAATTTTTAAAAGTTCCAGATGCAGATGATGGTGAGAAAGATTTCTCTTTGCTTAATACCCTTGAGCGTTACAGTTAGCTAGAGTATTCAACATGTGGAGACATAGCCAGCTGTGTTATTCATTGATTGGCCTGGCTTTCTCACCCCAAAAGCTGTTTGGACCATCTAACAATATATTCTCAAAGGCTTTCACGGCCGGGATCTGATAGGTGTTGTGAGTTTTTCAGGCTGTTTGGCCGTGTTCTGGAAGTTTTACTTCCTGGCGTTTCATCAGGCTCTGTTGTGTTCTTCCAGAACACGACCAAACAGCCTGAAAAACTCACAACAACCATCTAACAATAATTCATTCCGACCCTCTCTTCTCATGCAGAAGAAAACCTTCTCCCCACTGTCTCTATCTCTGTCTCTGTCTCGGTCTCTCACTTCACCATGAAAGTTAGACATGAAGCTCTTCTGCACAGAGGAACTTGCAGGGCAAAGGTCTGCCTAAATAAAAAGATCTTTGTTTGATAGCAAAGGACAACACAACAAAGGAAATGGAGCCTCCCTTAACAGGGAGTTCTAGTGTCTGGAAGTGGCCACTGAGAAAGCCGTCCCATCAAGAACACTGGGACCAAGAGTAAATCTTCCAACCAGCTGACGTGGTACAGGGCAGCCTGCTGAGTTACTCAGAGCAACTTACAGTTGGGCTATGCATACATTTTCAAATCTAGGAGGTTGTAGCAAATCCCTAGGATCAGAGCTGCACTCCAGAGTCCTTCGTATTACTCATGCTCAGCACACCAGCAACCACCGTGTTTCCAAGTTAGGGAAATCTGCTCCATAGCTCTGGACAGATTTAATGCTGGATATTTTCCATAAAGTGAAATATCCACTTATTGTTGAAGAGAGTGGGGAGTGGGGGGGGGAGAGGTCTGTAAGACCTTTCCTGCTGCATTATCTCTACTGATTGAGACCGGGTTCTTTCCAGTCATCATTTTATGGTGGACAATGTAGAGGCTGCACATCCATGACACATTCAAAAGGAGGCTAGGTGATACTTTTATTGGTCACTACTAAAACAAAAAATGTAAGCTAAGCTATTGATAGCAACTTGCTATCTTCATCAAAGCATTGTACCAAAAATTCAATCTTGATAGAGGATGTAGTCTATCAGGCACTGAGAATCTTTTTGGTGAGATGGAATACATACATCCATGACATGTGCACTAAGTGAGCCCGCATTCAGGGTCAGAAGCCAGCAAGGTTGCCAAAATTGGCCCAAAGCTCTTAACCAGAGTCTCAATTAATTCTATTTTTTTTAAACTATGATTTCCACAACCACTCAGTCAGCATGGGATCCTGGGAGAGGTACTCCAATCAAGGGACATTTCCAAGAATGATTCTTAACAACTTTGAAATAAAAAGGGGAGAGCTGTGTGGCCAATCCAGACATGCTCGGAATTATCTTGCCAAGAATTTTGCAGCTCAGAATAATCTCCGGGCAAACCACATTTTTGCTATGCTTGGAATTCTGGTACTGTACTTGCCTTGAAGAAGTGGAATTTGTCCACAAAAATTTCCAATGAGGCTTTTTTAAATGGTGCGGTGTTGCGTCATTACAGTCATGACCGACTCTTCGTGACCCCATGTCCATGGAGTTTTCTTGGCAGGACTAATGGAATGATTTGCCAGTTCCTACTCCAGGCACCGACAGCACCTGGTATTCCCTGGTGGTCTCCCATCCAAGGACTAACCAGGGCCGACCCTGCTTAGCTTCCGAAATCAGGTGAGATCGGATGTGCTCAGGGCAGCTTTATTTTTTATTAGTGGCCTATAAAGTTATCACCTATAGTCCAGTCTTGCACTTGTCTGAACAACTTGAAACCCTCACTGAACTAGATCACTTGCTGATATCTAATTTCCATGCAACATTGGGATTTAAATGAGCTCCCCACGTGTTGGAAAGCTCAATGGTTTAGGTCTCTGGCTGAGGAGCTAGAGCAGTGGTTCTCAACCTGTGAGTCCCCAGATGTTACTGGACTACACCTCCCAGAAACCCCTTCCAGCACAGTGTGTGGTGGACGCTTCTGGGAGTTGCAGTCCAGGAACATCTGGGGGTCCACAGGTTGAGAACCACTGAGCTAGAGAGTTCAGTTCCCCACCAAGTCTCCTTGACATGGACTGGACTTGATCATCCATAGGGACCCTTCCAACTCTGCAGTTTAAAGGCCATTTGTTGTTATTATTAGGTTATTGTCTTCTCCCTCCTCCATTTGTTCTTAACCTCCCCATCAGCCACTATCTTTCTCAGGCACTTGAGACACACAATACTTCATTTAAAAGGAAGAAGTCCCTCAGGTCAAGTGGACTAAATTATTGAACCCTTCTCCCTTTCCACTCTTTCTCTTCACATTTCGATCTTCAGAACATCCATTTCTCAAAGCTGCCAATAGGCAACTGTAACATCGTTACAGTACCCAACCCTCACCCACCAAATTTTAAAATAAAGCATACTTACTGCTAGAAGAAGACACACAGCTGTATTCTGACCTGCAGCAGAAAAAAAAATTGTACATTTAGCAGGGCTGATCTTCAGAAGTGATTGAGGAATAATGTGGATGCGGTTATTTATTTATTTATTTATTTATTTATTTAATGAGGAAAGGAAGGAAGGAACAAGGAAAATAAGGTTGGGAGGGAGGGATGGTGTAAGGGAGAGAAACAGGGAGATTTAGGAAAGCTTTAAAGACCTGGCTTTTCGTGGAACCCTTTGGTGATCGCTGAGTGCACAATTGTGAGCTGTTGTTGGTTGTTTCATTTTGTCCCTGCCCTTCTTCTTGCCAGATTCCTGTTGTCGTATTATTTGTGCTATCATTTTTAGTTTTATATTTGATTTGCTTATGATGGGGGTTTACTTGGCTTGTTGTGTTTGTTATTTATTGTACACCGCCCAGAGTTCCCAAGGGAAAATCAGGCAGTTAACAAGTAGAAATATAAACAAACAAACAAACAAACAAACAAAATGAGGATTAGGGGAAGAAGAGCACAATCACATTCTTTGTTACATCTCTATTAAAGCATATTACTTTTATACTCTATTAGCCCTATTATAAAGTATTTGTTTCTCTTAATAACTCTCATCATCATCTAGTCTATTAATCTCTCTCTCTTTTTAGTTTTCTTTCATAACTTCTTACAAATCCCTCTCTAAAACGGGTTCCAGCTTTCACATGCTCTCTCTACTGGTGGGTCCTTTATGTTTTCTGACAATATGTCCATTTCTGCTACTTCCAGGCATTTTCTATTAGTTCTTCTTGTTTTGGTATCTTTGCTTTTTCCCCAGTACACAATGTTCAAAATTCTAGCTGCAGTTATTACATGTATCACTAAATGTTTAGCTTCATGTATCCAATCTCTGGCATAATATTCACTAAAAGAAAATTCTGGCTTAGATGGTAAATTACATGACAGAATTTTTTGTAAACATTAATGTACCCTTCCCCAGTATGCTCTCGCTTCTTTACGTGGCCACCACATATGGTGAAAACTCCCCTCCTGTTTCTTACATTTCCAACATTTGTACTCATTTTAGCTAATTTTGCAGACAACATATACAATCTATAAAACATCTTATATATACAGAATTTTCCCTTTACAAATGGTAATAATCCATATATTAACTTTCTAAATCTGTGTCCAATGATCAGTATGAATATTATGTCCTGTATTTTGAGCCCACTTTATCATAGTCTTTGACCGCCTCATCCTGCATTTTATAAATCAACACATAGCCCTAGTTTCTTAAATAACTTTTCATTTGAGTCTACAGTAACTACATCTTATCAAATTGCATTTTTTTCTTCATAAAAACCCTCTGTTTTAAGGTTATGTTGCTATGATTACAGAGCCACAGCAGTGATGAGGGGCCCAGACCTTAATCCACTCCCAGCCATGAAATGCACCCGGCGGCGATAGGCCTAACTTACCTCAGACAAATCATGGAAGAATTAAAAAGGGTGGGGATACTATCTACAACCTTGAGTGCCCCTTACAGGAAAGAAAGGGAAACATGTAACAAACATATAAAATGAAAATAAATGATCATCGGACAAGGTAGGTGGTGATAATCAATTATGGTGTGTGATAATAATTAATAAAGGGCACAGTATTAACAAATCTGAAGCATTGCCTTTGATCTTTTTGAAAGGAATTGGATGGAGACCATTATTCCGAATCACCTGCCTGAGAGGAACCTGAATTAGGAAAACACAACCAGATTGTGTATAGATGACTAATATCTTTGTAAGAGAGTCCGCCTGCATATGTTAAGCCTTGCCTCTCTGTCTAAAGATACAGGATCACTACAAAAATGTGTTTTAAATGACTGCTACATGTAGAACTAACAATCTCTTGGGGTTTGTAAAGTCATCTGGTTCTGGATTCAAAATGAAAGATGTAAATCACTTGATGAGTGTAAAGCCCTAGAGACACACTGGAGTCTATATGCCAACTGTGCACATGGATAAACAGAAGGAGACGCTGTACGCTCTGGTGCAAAGGCAAAGTGACACAACAGTACATACACACAGATCTCCGTGTAGACCAGTGTTGGCGAACCTATGGCATGGGTGCCAAAGGTGGCACTCGGAGCCCTTTCTGTGGGCACCCGACATCGCCCCTTCACAGCCACCTGTATTCACGTTTAATTGCTGTATTGGCACTTGGTGAAACATTACTGGGTTTTGAATCGCAGTTTGGGCACTCAATCTCTAAAAAGTTCGCCATCACTGGTGTTGACTGTCTCCACACAACAGTGGGTCACGGGATCATAGAATCATGAAATAAGAGAGTTGGAAGGCACCTACAAGACCATGGACTCCAACCCACTGCTCCATACAGGAATCAAAATCAAAGCAAATAGGACAGGTAGTTGTCCCCACTTTCTCTAGAATGCCTCCAGAGTTGAAGCGCTCACTGCCTCTCAAAGTAAGGGGTCGATCACCGGTGGGTAGGAAAGGTACACGGGGGAGGGGGTTATTATGTGACACAAAGGATTGCATAAAAGCCCTCAAAAGAAGAAGAAGAAGAAGAAGAAGAAGAAGAAGAAGAAGAAGAAGAAGAAGAAGA
>JAHTLZ010000074.1:11881642-11895151 GCA_023846285.1 Phrynocephalus versicolor | reverse complement strand
GAAGAAGAAGAAGAAGAAGAAGAAGAAGAAGAAGAAGAAGAAGAAGATATCCCAGTGATTCCACAACGGGATGAAAAATAACCAAAATGGACTCTGAGGCACTCCGATGGCATTGTATTTCAGTATCGGATGCAAGTAGCTGGATTTTCATGTTTCACACACAAAAACAATTACAGTAGTACCTCTACTCATGATTTTAATCCATTCCAAATGCAGGCTTATAAATTGAACAACTCGTAAGTAGAGCAGCCATATCTAAAAAAAATTTTAAATTTTTTTAAAAAAATTTAAAAAAAATTAAGTGGAGCAGACCGCATCTAAAATTTGTAAGGCAGCAGTTAAAACACCAACGGCTTTCCGCTCTTAAGTCAAACTGCTCGTAAGTAAAGCCACCCATAAGTAGAGGTACCACTGTACACAGAATGTGACGGTTCTAAATGCCTGCTGCTTTTTTATATGCTCCCGTGGGGAGGGTGTTCGAGCAAATGCCTCCTCACTGTAGGTTTCCTAGCCGGTGGAAGCCCCTTTCTTGCCACAAGTCCGCATTGCTACGTGAAAAGAATCTTGTGACCAAAGGGTTCTGAAATCTGTCCTGAGGTTATAAGGACAAAGAGTGGGCAAGCTTCCATCCCGCACAAATGGTAGGGGCAAGTGAAAACCATGTTTGCGCCTGCAATCCTCTGCTCGCTGACCTGGGAGCAAGTTGCACTGAATTCACTTGGGCTTCCTTCCCTGAACACATAGACCGGAGTGTGCTTTTAGTGCTTCATTATTAACCACAGGTTGACTGGGCAATTCGGAGTTCTAGGATATTTCTTACTCTTTTCAGACAGTTCAGTGAGAAACGCTTTAAAAAACAACAAGAAGAAAATATTGCCTCAAATCATTTTGGCGCAATAGTTGTTATGAGTTTTTCAGGCTGTTTGGCCATGTTCTGGAAGTTTTTCTTCCTGACATTTCCCCAGACGCTGTGGCTGGCATCTTCAGAGGGCAAGGAGCTCAGGGAAAGACAGGTTACCTACCTGTAACGTTGGTTCTTCGAGAGTAGCATCTGTGAATTTGCACTTGAGGTATTCCGCGCCTGCGCGCCTCCTAGCCGGATGTTCCAAGCTCTTTAGTCCTATAGGTGGCCTCCTCCCTCCTCACGCATGCTCCACACGCGCCGTCCTCAGTTCCTAGTCTCACGCCGCTGCAACTGAAAGATATAAAGAGAGTGACGGAGAGAGGGGAGGACGGGTGGGTAGTGCAAATTCACAGATGCTAC
Source organism: Phrynocephalus versicolor (assembly GCA_023846285.1). Lineage (NCBI taxonomy): Eukaryota > Metazoa > Chordata > Lepidosauria > Squamata > Agamidae > Phrynocephalus > Phrynocephalus versicolor. Next base: position 11,893,887 of record JAHTLZ010000074.1, on the reverse strand, counting down.
TCTCGAAGAACCAACGTTACAGGTAGGTAACCTGTCTTTCTTCTTCGAGGCATCTGTGAATGTGCACTTGAGGTAGAGTAACAAGCTGTCTTACCGGAGGTGGGACGTCACGGTAGAACATGAGAAAGAACAGCCCGTCCAAAGGAAGCGTCTGAGCGCGCTCTGGTGTCTAACTTGTAGTGAGTAACAAATGTGGACGGGGAAGACCATGTCGCCGCTCTGCAAACATCTTGAAGAGGGACGCCCTTGAGGAAGGCCGAAGAGGTGGAGACAGCTCTGGTAGAGTGGCCCTTCGGCACGGCCGGCAAAGGTAAGGATGCGGAAGAGTAGCAGAGGGCGATGACCTCCGTTATCCATCTAGATATGGATTGAGAGGAGATCGGTAGGCCAACAGAAGGTGGAGCAGTGCGTACGAAGAGGCGTGGGGACTTCCTGAGGGGAGCAGTCCGATTAGTATAAAATAGAAGCGCCCGGCGAACATCCAAGGTGTGAAGTGCACGTTCTAGGTCCGTAGAGGGGGATGGAAAGAACGTAGGCAGGATCAGTGGTTGGGATAAGTGGAATGCTGAAACCACCTTAGGGAGGAAAGATATGTCCGGGTACAAAGTAACTTTGTTAGGGTGGAATTGCAAGAAGGGTGGATCGGCCCGAAGAGCTGCCAGTTCGGAGGCCCGGCGGGCCGAAGTGATGGCCAGTAAGAAGGCGGTTTTGATAGATAACAGGTGTAGATTGACGGATGCCATGGGCTCGAAGGGCGGTGACATCAGTCGCCGGAGTACCAACGTAAGGGACCATTGCGGGACCGGAGTGTTAAAAGAAGGCCGGAGGTTACGGATGCCCTTGAGGAAGTGCTTGAGTGTCGGGTCCCGAAAGAGCGAGGCAGCGTCTGAGTCGGATGGTTGGTATGCAATGACGGCGGCCACATAGACCTTGAGTGTCGACCAGGAAAGGCCCCTGTTGGCCAGGAGGAGCAGAAAGTCAAGCAGGGTGGGCAGATCTGTAGGGCTCGAAGGTCGATGGTGGCGAGTGGTGTAAGCTAAGAACGCCTTCCATTTGTATGCATACAAACGGGATGTCGAACGCTTCCTGGCGCTCTTCAGAACCTGTTGGATGGTGAGAGGAGCCAGGCCGTTAGATGAAGGGCCTGCAGGTCCGGGTGAAGGAGGCGACCTTCGTTCTGGGTGATGAGGTCGGGAAGGCGGGGAAGGATCCAAAAGTCCCGAGCCATGGTTCTCAGGGTGTGAAACCAATGTTGACGCGGCCACCAAGGGGCGATGAGGATGGCATGAGTGTGCTCCTGTTTGAATTTGATGATGGTCTTGTGAAGGAGCGGTATTGGAGGGTAGGCGTAAAAGAGGGGGCCGCGCCATGGAATAGTAAAGGCGTCTCCGAGGGAGTTGGTGTCCTTCCGGGCCCTGGAGCAGAACTGGGCGCATTTGGTATTGTGAGCAGTGGCAAATAAGTCTATGGTCGGAAAGCCCCAGCGATTGCTGAGATCCCGGAACACGGAGGGGCAGAGGGACCACTCGTGGTTGTTGTAGGGGAGGCGACTGAGTCTGTCTGCCTCTACATTGTCCTCTGATGCTATGTGGATCGCCATGGGGAAGACATGGTGGCGACAGCACCAGTTCCAAAGGTCTAAAGAAAGATTCAGGAGAGTGCGGGAATGCGTTCCGCCCTGCTTGTTCAGGTAATACATGGCAGTGGTATTGTCCGTGATTACCTGAACAGTATGACCGCGTATGAGCGGGAGGAAAGCCTTGAGGGCTTGAAGGATGGCAAGGAGTTCTAAGGCATTGATGTGGAGATGCCTTTGGTCGGCTGTCCACCTGCCGTGGATATGCAGGTCCTGGCAGTGTGCACCCCATCCTGTGGTGCTGGCATCCGTTGTCAGTTGGATGGTAGGATAGCGTTGGTGAAACGGGCGGCCGGTGGAAAGGTTGCTCTGTGAGTTCCACCAACGAAGATCTTGGGCCAGCGCTGGGGTGACTCGGAGGCGCCTGGAGGGGTGATGCACCACAGGATTGAAGCGCCTCAACAACCAGGCTTGCAACGGGCGAAGCCGAAGACGGGCATGTGGCAGTATTGAGGTGGTTGAGGCCATGAGGCCAAGAAGATGCTGAGCCAATCGGGCCGAGACCGAGGCGCGAGGAATGAAGTATTTGGTGGCCGACCATATCTTGGACTTGCGCTCTAAAGGTAGAAAGGCCTTGCCCTGCGTGGCATCCAGAAGCGCGCCAATGTAGTTTACCGTCTGGGTGGGAGTCAGGACGGACTTTCGCGGATGGATGCTGAGGCCGAGGGAGAGGAGGAGAGAAACAGTGAAGGTAACGTCTTTGATGGCTTGATCTTTCGTAGGGGAGACCAGCAGCCAGTCGTCCAGATAGGGGAATGCGTTGATTCCCTGGAGGCGAAGATGGGCAGCGACTGGAGCGAGGCACTTCGTGAAGACCCTGGGGGCTGTTGCGAGGCCGAACGGAAGTGCCTTGAATTGGTAAGTGTCCTGGCCAATTTGAAATCTGAGATACTTGCGATGGTTTGGACGAATGGTTATATGGAAATAGGCGTCCTGCAGATCGATCACGGTGAACCAGTCCCCTTTGTTTAGAAGTGGGATAATAGATTCGAGAGTAGTCATGCGGAATTTCGCTGTGGCGATGAAAGCGTTGAGGGAGCGGAGGTCCATGATGGGGCGAAGACCTCCGTCCTTTTTTGGAATGGTAAAGTACCGCGAGTAGAATCCGCAGGTATCTCCGGGTGGCACCGGCTCTATGGCGTTTTTGGCCAACAAGGAGCGGACTTCGTCGGTTAGGGTTGGAGATGGTTTGGTGATAATTATATTGCCGAGTGGCGGTGGCGAGATGAGCTCGAGGGCGTAGCCGTCCCGGATGATGGTAAGTACCCACTTGTCTGATGTTATGGAAGACCATTGGGGAAAGAACTGGTTCAGGCGGATGTCTGCAGGAGGCGACTGAGGACATATTAGGACGTCAGGAGTGTTGCTTGGGCTTCCTGTCCTGTCGACGGGAGGACTGTGTAGGACGTTGTCGAGATTGCTGGCTAGAGCGATAGGAAGATTGAGTGTTGAACGATGGACGGAATTTGTGGTAGGCTCTAGATTGAGTATTAGAGTAGTTTCTACGCCAGGAGTAAGAGGAAGACGGGCGCTGAGCTGACTGTGAAGAAGTACCTTGAGAGGAAAGGGTCTTGACAGTTCTACGGATCTTGACGATATTGTCGATGGATTCATCGGTGGAGGCTGCAAAGAGGCCTTCTCCATCGAAGGGAGAATCCTCGATTCTATTCCGCGCATCATCGGTAATCGTGGCAGTACGAAGCCAGGCGTGCCGGCGGAGAAAAACGGCAGTAGCAAGCTGCTTCAGCGCGGCGTCAGCGAGATGGCGAGCTGTCAACGTTTGGTAGTCCAAAATAGCGAGTAAGTCACTTAGTTGAGACTTCAAAGCAGACCGGTGGTCAGAGGGAAGATCGTCCCAATGGGCCGGGAACTTTTGGAGCATGTGCCTGGTATAAGCCTGCATAGCGACCAGATAGTTGGAGGCTCTCAGGGAAAATGAGCCTAAAGAATAATGCCGACGGCCAATAACATCAAGTTTCTTGGCTTCCCTGTTACTGGGCGCCGTAGAAGAGGTGGACTTAGATCGGTTTTGAGAAGCGTTCACGATGAGGGAGTTAGGATGAGGGTGCTTAGTGAGAAACCCAGCGTCCTCTCCATGAACCCTGTAAAGGTTGTCGACGCGTCTAGGCATGAGGGCAACCGAGGATGGTTTGGCAAACATCGCCTTCGATCTACGGAGGAGAGATGGAATAACCGCTAGACGGAGTGGAGGAGGGCGATTTTTGTTGAGGTGACCAAAAAATTGGCACTGGTCATCCTCATCCGGCAATTGAACTTCCAGACCCATGACTTTAGCCACCCTCCGGATGGCTTGAGAGTACTGTTTGGTGTCATCCTCTAGCGGTGATGGATGAGAGCTATCACCGTCAGAAGTTAGGGAACGACGGCGAGGAGAGCGAGATGGGGATCTACTGGAACCCCGCAGAGAGAACGAGTCGTGGGATCCAATGGAACGGTCCATAGATGCTAAGGAGTCCTGATGGCTAGAGTGCCGACGTTGGGCCGGTGTAAGATCTCTAGACGAAGGGCTGTGGCGGCGAGATGAGCGGGCCAGTCTCTTAGGTGAGATGGGAGACCGAGATCTAGAGGGGCCACGGCGAGACTTGCGGTGTCGCGAGGCAACCGGTGTCACAGATCTCGGTGTAGCCCGTGATCGGGACGCGGAAGATGTCGCCCGGTGTCTATAGGAGTCGGGGGTGCGAGAGACCCGGTAGGACTCATGGCGGCGCTTAAGGCGGTCAGGAGATCGTGAGACCGCTCTCGATGTAGTGTGCGACGCCACCTTAGAGGCTCGGCGGGTGGGTTCCTCTGGGGAGCATGAAACTACCCGTATGAGACGTCGCCTCTTGGGTTGGTCAAGCGGGCCGTGTACTTCCCGTGAAGAGGCCGAGGGAGAGTCATAAATGTAAAATGCTCGATGATGAGAAGGGCGGTGCGCAAGCCGACGTTCGAGAGATCGGGAGCGGTGGCGGTCAGATGGCGAGAGCCGCCGGGAGGGCTTTGGATCAGAAGATGTGGTTTGAAAAAGCGTCTCCACATGTAAAGATGTCTTGGCCGCGGCACGTTCCGCCCTCTGCAGGTCCTTAGGTACCGGAGTGTGACCTCTAGGAGAGTGACGGACATGGTCCCTAGTAGAGCGGTGGTGACCTTGATCCGCTGCTATCGAGGCAGAGAGGTCCCGTGGGCTACGCTGCCCAGATATGGTAACAGGACGGTCTCTAGTGGTGTGATCCGAGGGAACAGTCCTGGTATGGTCTCTAGGGCTATGGTCTCGAAGAGCCCTGGTCCGCGCTGAAGGGCTACGGTCAGCCGACAGAGCCCTGGAGCGTAAGCGCTCGGTGGTAGGTGCCGAAGCGCGGCGATCCGGCGTCTGATCTCTGGAGAGAGATCGGGCGTGGGCACTAGGGCTGCGGTCCCTGTGCGAAGGTCTGCCGTGGTACCGAGGACTGAGCTCTCCTGATAGAGCTCTAGAGCGATGTCTGGGGCTGCAACCACCGGAGAAGGACCTCGCACGCTTGGCAGGGAAGCGGTCTGCCGAAAGGGACCTGACGGCCCGCCTCGGAACATCCCCCCAGCTGCCTGAGCGGCTGGAAGCGGGGGATCGATCTCTCGGGTGTTCCGCAGTAGACTGCTGATCGGAGGCTGATGCCACAGCAGATGGTCTCTGTGCCTGGGCCAATGCCTGGGTTGCGGCAGGGCGCGAGTCCGATTTAGAGGACTTCTTAGATTTTTTCCCTGGTGTTTTCGCCGGCACGGACCTCGTGGTGGATTTAGAGGCCTGGGAAGACTTGGAGGCCGGCGAGGTGGGAACGGGGGAGCGGCGGTGTTGCTCCATGGCGCGTAACGACTGCTCGCAAAGGAAAAGTTTTAATCTATCCAGGCGGTGTTTCAGCGCTGGTCTAGTTAGCTTCTTGCACTCGGGGCAAGAGGCCGGACGATGGGCCTCACCCAAACAATAAAGACACAAAGAATGCCCGTCCGAAACTGGTAAACGGTTCGGGCAGGCAGCGCAAGTCTTAAAGAGGCCGCGAGCGGCCATAAATTGGCGGGAAGTCCCGGAAAGTCTATGGAGGATTTTTCTGCTTTTTTTTTTTTTTTTTGGGGGGGAGGAGGCAGGTAAGTAGAAACAACAAAACAAAGAAATAAAGGGCACAAGAACAATAAAAACTAACTGTACTTAACAATCTATTTCTAGGACGGAGCTCCGAAGGAACGCGACCGTTTGCGGCGGCGGCAAAAAGGAACTGAGGACGGCGCGTGTGGAGCATGCGTGAGGAGGGAGGAGGCCACCTATAGGACTAAAGAGCTTGGAACATCCGGCTAGGAGGCGCGCAGGCGCGGAATACCTCAAGTGCACATTCACAGATGCCTCGAAGAAGAACTAGGAGTTATCTACCCCAGAGCGCAAAGATAACTCCTAGTTCCCTGAGCTCCTTGCCCTCTGAAGATGCCGGCCACAGAGTCTGGCGAAACGTCAGGAAGAAAAACTTCCAGAACACAGCCAAACAGCCCGAAGAACTCACAACTATCAGATCCAGGCTCTGAAAGCCTTTGAGAATACATTTTGGCACACTCGTGGATACATTCTTTTCCTTCCTTAAACAGTCTGTATAAGAATATTAGCAATCAAGTTTACAAGCATGCCGGATAGATTTGTCTTCACAAATGTTTGACAGAACAGTACTACCATGCACTGAATTTAAGGCTGACGGGTCCCTCTCCTATCCCTCCACCCATCCCTGGGCTGTTCTCTGACATCCTTGGTTACATTTTGGTACATTATCCCCATTCCAGTTCCCAAAAGCTGCTTTTAGGGCTGCGGGGCTTAAGAGGCGGTGGGGAATTCTTTAAAAGAAAAGGCATCCCAGCTTGCAGGAATGGAAACAAATGCTTTCGCCAAATCCACTCCGGAGACACAAAAGGAAATGTCTGGGAAAGAGAACCTTTTACAATATAATCCGAGTCTGCAGAAATCTGTAACAACTTGTTTCAGGTGCCAAAAAAAGTACCCCGCCTTTGGGTGAAAAAGGCCCCAGGCCTTGAAAGCTTATGCGAAACCAAACTTCTTAGTTTTTATCTGGAAGTTGGGTCATGGCAACTGGACTTCTCGCCAACAGGAGGGGAAAAAATAAGTCCAGTTGCCCTGACACAACTTCCAGACAAACTCACCTGGATGACTGAGAATCTTCACAGACATATTCTTAGTTTTTAAGGCGCCCCAAGACGCCAGTGTCCTTTCTATAGTTGCTTAGCAGTCGCGGAAGAAACGCCCAGCTTAAAAACAAAACAAAACAGTATATAACATTTTTCTTCCCAAGTTCCATCACTTGTTTTTTTTAATTCCCCACACGCATGCGCGCACCTTAGGAAGCACTTGCTGCTCGGGCACAGCTCCTCCTGCTCGATTCCTCTGCTTTTAGGAGGACACGCGAGGGAGCGTGCAAACACGCGCAAGCGGAGCGCACACCTCTTTCGAGGGAATTGACTGGGACGCGTGTAGGCGAAGGCAAACTATTTCAGGAGAAAGAGGTGTGGGGAGAATGGAGGCGGAGGGGGCCGTGTCTTTTAGGAACCCTTCCATCCTTTTGGAAGCCTGTCATCCCCAGGTTTGCTCGACCCGGTGGGGTGGCACGCCGTCGAGGAACTTGCCAGTCCGAAACCGAATTGACGGGGGAAGAGGACGGATCGAGACCGGAGGGGGGGGGTGCAAAAGCGGAGTCCCCGAACAGCCGGCCGGCGGAATCAGGGGAAAGGGGGGGCGAAGTGGCGAGAGGAAGCCTTCCCTATAGAGTTGGGGCGCCCTCCACGTGCCCTCCGGGAGACGATCCCGGGGTCTGAAGCCGCGACTCACCCGCCCGTCTCGGCTCCGGAATCGGCGCCCTGGTCTTGGCCGCGGCTGCTCCGCTTCCGATGCATGGCGTGGCTGCGTCCGGCGCTCGCTCTGGAGGGGGACTGGAAGCGAGATGGGCGGGACTGGGCTGCCTAGCCTGGCCTTGGCCCAGCCCTTCCTTTGGCCTCCCGCAGAGGGGAGATTTGCTTGAGCACCCTTAAGCCGCCCGGGCGGTGCTGCTGAACCGATCCAGAACCGCACCCCACCCCACCCGTGCCGGTGGTCTTCGGGCGGCTCTTTATTTTTTTGCGAGGCTGCGTTTCGGGGGCCCGAAGGCGGCGGCTGTGGCGCTCAATGGGGAGACGCAACAAGAGGGTCCCGGTCTCAAACCCGGGACCTCTAGCTTGGCTGGCATGCGGGGCGGGCGCGCATTGGATGCCTTTGCTTTCTGCCTCGCCAGGAGTTTTGAATTGGGATAAGGGTTTCTGATCGCCCAACATGGATGCTAATTGGCTTAGCTGCTGCCGGGATGTCCGTGGTATCAGCGGTGGGCAAATGGGGCCGCCTCCCGGTCAGTAATGTCCGCCTTGAATTTCCTCCTATACTTGCCCTCTGAGGACCTGCCCTCCTGCTCCGATGCTGTATCCATTTGCTGGCAATTCTGGATAACGCTCCTGGCAGCCCACCAGATCCACAAAAATCTCTTAGTTGGCAGCAATAAATATGTGTTTTGCTTTTATTATGGAGGGAATCCTTGGCCTTGACCCAACTGAAGCTGGCCTTCTGAAACCTTTGAATAATAAACCTTTGAACTGTTGAGGTGGAAGGGACCCTCATGGGTCATGGAGTCCACCCCCCCCTTCTCAAGGTGGTCCATTGGGGAATTGAACTCCCAACTTCTATCTCTGTTGGCCAGAGGCCTAACTTGGTACACCAAAACTGCTTCCAGTTCACTCACTGGTTGGGCCCCAGTGTGTTAAGAGTGGTGGACAAGGACTGAACAGGGTTCAGATCTCCACTTGGCACTGGTAAAGGCACTCCTTAAATATCTCAGTTCCCATGAAAGCCCTGCTAGGGTGGCTATATAGTTCTGACTTGACACATGTAACAAACTACCTGTGGTTGGGACTAAGAATTGGTTTTTTAGGCCTTTGCTTGTTTTGCTGCTGCAGACGGACACAGCTACACCTTTGGAAATATCCATACAGGTATGCCTCCCCTTGCCAAAAAGCATTTTAAAATCAGTATTTCTTTATGATGAGGGAGCCACTTGCACTTGATTCATTGTTTTGCTTTGCTCCTTATTTCCTTGCCCCCAGAAGGAGTAGGAACAAGCTTCTGGACATGACACGTGGGTCTTTAAAAAGAAAGACAGCAGTTTAGGTCACTCAGCAACCTTGCTGTGTTGCCATGGCTTACAGGGCCTTGAGTCTGAGGCAGAAAAATGGAAGCCTCTTTTGAGGTGGGTGAGCTTTGTGGAAGCTGGAGGGAGTGTGACACCCACCCACCCACCCACCCACACACACACACACACACACACACACACACACACACCGCAGTGCTGCTACAAGGATTATAGGGCAGGAACAACACAGGAAGCATTTTACAATAAGAAAAATTATTTGGCCAAAAAGAGTGAAATCACACTGTAGTCAGTATTACCTCTGAGGCAATTGCTGGAGAATTTCTCAGAGAGAAATTTGGAGAAACTGTCCCCACAGCTTCCCTCCCCACAAATAAGACAGATGATTTTTGCAGGGCTATTCGTATTCTGCTGCTATTTTAGATGGGGGAACAGCACATAATTATCAGAAGGAGGCTCTAGCCCGGGCTACAGAATCTTATCTCTTTGTCTAGAGGGGATCAAATGGCATTGTGCTTGACTGTTTTGTGTGCTGGAGAAAAATTCTCTACAGACAGGAGCAGTAGGTTGAGGGGAGAAGCAAAATATTCAGTCCATTTTGGCAAAGAATTTGAGATGAGTATCTTATAGGACGTAAAAGGTAGAGAGTGAATGAAGATACATGTCTACCAGATATATTTCTACTAGATGTTTTACTAAATGAGTATGGTGGTGACTGCTGGGGAGTGCATTTTTGGAGCTCTGTTTAGATTACTACAGGTTACTAAAGAATAGATAGTTTACGGGAAATATCAGATATTCACTTTCTCCTTCAATGAGGGCTAGTTGAAGACCTCAGTCAAGCTGTCAGCCTTTCCTAATTTTGTACGATCCTGAAGTTTGATATTTTGAATATACCCAATGAAACAGAAGGATTTCCACTCATTAAACGGGAGTACACTTATGTGCCAATGTTTTCCCATACAGAAATGACAAAGAGCATATTGGGGCAGTGATCCACCCTTCTCTCAAGCATGTTTATTAAGGAAAAGATCACACTTCTGAGAGAGGCCCTGTGGGACTCCACAGGAATACTGAATAAGGAATTGGCATTTCCCTCAATGTTCCCCAGCCTGATTCATTTTCTGATGTGTCCTTGTGGGCACAGCCTTGGGAAGTTCACTTCCCCCCTTTTCCCTCCCTATCAGGAAAATTTAATTCAAAAAAAAAAATTCCAAATAATATATTTAAACTGTATTGTTTGCATAATACACACCTAGTAAATGCCCTATAGGCAATGGGCAAATATATAAAGAAGGGTAAAACAATGAATTTAAAAATGAATTCTGCAATCAAAGCAAATAAATCACCAATGACTCCAGAAGACTTGGATGCTAAGATTCAGTAATAACAAGTAAATAGTAAAAACAAAAATAAACATTAGAATAAATATCATGCCAGAAGGTACAGGCCTTATCCTTATATCTACATGTTAACTGAGACAATAGAGTGGTATCTTGGATAATGAATTTAATTCATTCTCCGAGGTAATTCACTAACCAAAAAAAAAAAAAAAACTGTTATCTGAAACCCGGTTTCCCATTGAAATTAATGGGAAACTGATCAATCCATTCCAGAAGTATGAAAAAAGGCAAAAAAACCTGTTTTTTTTTCCGGACCTCTTTATAAAGTGCACTTTAAAAGCTTGCAGTGCTGGAACAACCCCCACCCCCCGAACCTCCCTTGCAGTGCAATGCAAACAATGACAAAAGAAAGTGGCAAGACTATCCCCAGCCTGCTCCCTCCCAAAGTGCAATGGAAGGCAGTTCAAAGATAAAAAAAAGCTAGCTCCAAAACAAACTTGATTGAAATGTCATTAAGTATCCAAAATCCTATTAGATATTGACAGACATGCAAGACAAATCATGGACATTGTTGCAGTTTTCTGCAACTAATTGACCAGATCTCTGGTACTTAACTTCCATATGAACCCTACCTGGTCAGCTGGTGATTTCCACATTTCTCATGTAAGTGACTGATAGAATTCAGTCATGATTCAAAGTACTGTGTGTAAAAAGGGCATGAAAAGTATTATTTAAAGGATACCTTGCTGACCATTCTTAACAACAATGCAATAAACTAGCTAACAACTGACTGACTGACTAACTAACTAACTAACTAACTAACTAAATAAATAAATAATAAAATGCATACATAAATATTTAACCTTTTTTTTCTTCTAAAGAAGGACCCAAGGTAGCTAACATTATTAAAAGACAATATTTAACACTTAAAGCAGTAAATAGAAAAAATGCTGAAAAGGATGAAAGCAATGTCAAAAACATATTCAAGGCAGTAAGGCACAGCCATCCATTTAAAACCCTATGCATGCAGCCAGTCACTAAGGGAAAGCTTGTCTGAAGAGAAAGTAAGTAAGTTAGTTGTTAGCTAGCTAGGTATTTGCTTGTTTGCAGCAGGACAGCAAAGAAGGAGCCAGCTTGGCTTCTTGTGGCAGAGAGTTCTGGGAGCAGTGACAGAGAGAAGGCCCTCTTCTGTATCTCCATCAAACCTCTTGTGAGGGCAGTCGGACCAAGAAGAAGGCCTCTCCTGATCTTACGCCTCTCCCAGACAGGCTCATAAAGAGAGAAGTGGCCCTTGAAATGGCTTGGACCCGGCTGTTTAGGGTTTTATTGGTGGCAAACCTCTAATGCAACAATCTTCATAATCAGGTAGAAATATAGAGAGGTAGGTGCTCCTTTGGGTACACTAAGAAATTTAGAACTGTAAAAGTTGTTATTAAGGGCATATTGAACACACACACACACACGCACACACCCTCGTGCCTGTTTAGCGCTTGAATAAATGGCATAAAAAGAGCCAATCTGCTAAATATCCTTGGACAGACAAGGAGCTGCTTTTCCTCCAGGTTGGCATCATCTCTGTGTTTCCATATCTCTATTGAGGAAACCAAATCAAGCATTCCTATTTAATAACTGAATTTCCTGAGAGCTCTTAATAATGATGGTTAAAATATTTTAATCTGTTTTAGGATTTTCTTTTTGATAGGGTTGTGCACATCTATGGTCTAATTGTATGTTTTATTAGTTTTAAATAGTATTGTTGTTGTTACTGTGTATTGAGGGCTTGTGTGTTTTAGCTTGACATAAACTGCCCAGGGTACTGTTTCCATTAATGGAGTGGTATGCAAGTGGAATGAATGAATGAACGAACGAACGAATGAATGAATGGAGGGGGGCAGGGTACAAACAGTGATGACCCATGTGTGCTATGCAACATCACCAGTTTGGGATCATGGCTGACTTTAAACCGTGAGCCGCCTTGCGTCCCTTTGAGGAGAAAGGTGGCATAAAAATAAAGTTGTTTATTTTTTAGTAGTAGTAGTAGTAGTAGTAGTAGTAGTAGTAGTAGTAGTAGTA
>JAHTLZ010000074.1:11813838-11881632 GCA_023846285.1 Phrynocephalus versicolor | reverse complement strand
AGTAGTAGTAGTAGTAGTAGTAGTAGTAGTAGTAGTAGTAGTAGTAGGAAGAAGAAGAAGACGAAGAAGAAGAAGAAGACGAAGAAGAAGAAGAAGAAGAAGAAGAAGAAGAAGAAGAAGAAGAAGAAGAACCAATGGGAAAGGGAAAAGGAAGGCTTAATAGAATGTGGGGTGCTAGAGACAGCCTGGTTCTCGAAGGCCAGCGGGCAGTGGCTGATATTCATACAACTAGACTGGACATTAATCAGGAGAACAAAAAAGGCAGGGGAAGCAAAGATAGGGGAAAGAAAGTAGAGTGTGCCCAATCCATCCAAAGCCCATATATAATTCACCCTTCCATGATGTCATTCGCACACACTCAGTCATAAATTGTAATTATTTTTCTGCAAAATTTAATAAACTAGGCAAAATGAGGTAACATAGAAAAACAAGAATATTCCAGAAGGCAGGATGGTTAAATAAACAGCAGTGCAAGTCTTTCTCCTCAGCATAAAACTCCACAAATAAGAATGGCAGAATAATTGTGAACTAGTATATTCACAGATGGCGAGGTGACGTCACTCTGCGTCCTCCTTCCTTTGGTACCAGCAGCAAATGCACATGTATTATTATTTTATTTCCTGTTTCCTCAAGTCACTCCACTGAGCATCTTTTTAACCCTACAGATGCCGAAGGGGATAGGAAGGATTTGTTGTGGCATTGCTCCAACCCAGTGGGTTAACAGTGGTTCTTTGCTCTACCATGTAGTTGCCATTGAATGGCACAGATATTTCATATTTGGTCCATTTTCCACTTTTGTCTGAAAGTCAGGGTCCACCATCAGTAATTACCAATGTTTCAAGTTTGGCTAGTGCAGCTGATGGAGGACGTGGGTGATGTGTTCAAAATGACCAATCCTTTCATTTTAGTAGGGTCCCAAATGATATGAACATATATGATATGTATTTATTTATTTTCATTTTCTATCTATTCCCATGTCATCCCTGCCTAGTCTGCCTATTTGTCCCCAAAGCCAAAATTAGCAGTAAGAGAGTCATAGGTTGTGGCAGCATGTGAAAAACACACACTGCCTTAACCATGTTGGATTCAAGCAGTCATATAAATGAGCAAGACTTAAGAATTGCCTTCTCGAAGACTGTAACCTTATATATGGCATGAAATATTTAGCTCCTAGTTCATTTGATTAGTTCTTGTCCACATCTGTACAAAAGTCTTTAGTTATGGCTTAATACTTCCAAGTCCATATGGTTTTGAATTCCAAGCCTTGCCATGGCTTTTCCAATAGATTTATGTGCTTTACATGAAGTTGTGAAAGAAGGCAACCGTGTTACATCTGTGATAGTCCATGCATAGTCAGTCACTCCTGACAAGTCTGAGAAATTGATGGCTAGTTTTAATATATGGCTTGAGGGCCCAACACAGAGGGGGAGAGGGCAGGGGGAAATAACTGGATATGCCTATGAGCGCACATTAGTACTTGCTCCTCCATCTCTCATGGCTGCGCAATCAATTCTACAGGGCCTCAAGCTTTTTCACCATTCCAGAACTTCATACTACATGAACAATGATTCTTTTCTCCAGTTTCATGTTCCTTCCTCAAGGAACTTAGGCAGACTGGACTTGTCCTGTGTCCATCTCACCTTTAATTTCATTCTTACCTCACAGAAAAATGGACACAATGGACAAGTCCTGGAATCGCCCTTTGCCATTGACAACTAAATGACAAGTCCTTTGACAGATTATTTTCCTGATATACCATATAAATAAAGTTTTTACTTGTTTTGTTTTCTGGTTTCTTCTCACCTTCCTTCTGAGATGCAAGGTTTGGATAAATGTTATTTTCCTTATTTCTTTGTTGCCTGTCTTTGTTACACAAGCACCATCATTTTTGGAAATGAATTACCATTTGTTAAGAAATCTTTGCAGATATTGTCTGTTGTGTACTGAGTTGTTGCATACAAAAGGTTATGCTTTCTCCATAACTGGAACAGAATTTTAACCACCACTTGATTCAATGACATCCAGTGAGTTTCATAAGTCAAGGAAAACTCCAATCTGAATCTTCAATCTGGGCATTAACTTGTACTGTTTACCAGTTCTCTTTGCAACAGACATGAGTGGTACATGTTGATGATGGCAAAATAAAAATGTCTTCGGCGGAAGAATTTTCCAAGTCATGGGAGAAGAACTTATGTGTCAAGAAGTATTCATTTTGTTTGGAGTGGATTATGTTCTGTTCACTCTCAAACACCAATGACTCTTTACCAGCCATGTCTGGCTAAAGACATGGACAATTCAAATTATGATGTCCTCAAAGGGATCCCAAGAGTACAAGGATTCTAAATTTCACTCCCCTTGATGCAAGTTTAGGAAAAGACATGACTGTTCAGAGCAATTACACTGCATGCTTCTTGGAGTCATATGAAGTGTAGGTGACACCCCCTTTTACCCAAATGACATAGAAATATGATACATAGGGGCCATGAGGGAATAAAAAATGGTAGGTGGGATTTCCTGTTTCTGTCTTGTAAACTCCTAACACCTTGTCACATTTGTAAGATGGCAGAAAGAGTTGGAAGACCAAGACTGTTGGAGGTCTCCTTGCATATGTTTAGAGCAATTAGAATACTGCAATTGTTTGCAGGATCCAAGTTATGAAAACAGTTGGGATTGCTTTGTAGCAGTGTGCTAGATGGATGGTGTAAAAGTTCAATGAAATAAATAATAATAATTTGTTTTAATCCTGAGAATATGTTCAGCCAGATATATTAATAAATACCACCCACTGCTGCTTATTAGGTAAGTGTGTTTAGGAGTGTCATTTTATTTGATGTCCAGCTTCCCATGCTCTAACTTTGGTAATGCTTGTAATGGATCTTGGTAGCCTAGTTCAATTTCTTCTTAACAATGCCTGTTATCAGATAGCTGTAACCATCTCTCTGTTGCCATAGCAGAGAAAACATAATCCTTTCAAACAGCAGTTGAACTGCGGTCGGCTTCTGCAATGGGCTTATCTAATGTACACAGAGGCAACTGGTAGAAATGGTGGGAGACCCTGGTTTCTGGTGTTCTTTTAATTTAGCCTTATGAAATTATTGTCTCGGCCGTGTCATCTCTAGTTACCTCGCCAGGAAATGTGTTTGACTGCATTCTTTCTCCATGAGAGGAGTTCAGTACCATGGTCAGCACAAGGAAAACCATCAGCCGTGCAGCCGTAAGGTGAATCTAAGTGTTGGCGCTTTAGAGAAGGAGACCACTGAGGAAATTTGCATTATTTCATAGATGAGAATGCTCTGAAACCACTGAAGAGCCATAACGGAAGACAGCGGGATCGCAACTGCATTGGGTTCTCATTGCCAAGTGGATTCCTGTTGGCGGAGCTTCTGTAGGCAAGGATCCAGCATTAAGATGGAGTCCTGAGAGAGGGTGAAAGATACATGGATGGGGCGAAGAAGAAGCTGCACAATGCTCAGAAAGATACACGCCATATTCCACCCCAGCTCCCGCAGGAGGCATCTGTCCGATGGTATCCCTGCTGGTGATGGTTCTGCTGTACGGTTGATCCGTAGCACGTCCATGTACGTTCTTGAGGAACCGAAACTCAGTGAATCCCTGAAGAAAAGCAAAAGTAGCACCAGTCTCGATTCAGTTGCTTGCCTCCAGCTGAAGGAAGAAGAAAAAACATGGATGTACTCAAAGACCCAAGACTGTTTGCAGTACTTGCAGGATTTGCTAGCTTTGAGGAAAAAATACATCGAGAGCATCAAAGACTTGAAGTCTCTAGACAGGACTTCTCAAATGTCTCCTTTGTCGACAAAGTCTTCCAACGCCAGAAAAAACCCACCAGCCCCACCTCCTCCTGTTCAGTCATCGAAGGTAGGGAATAATTGCACTCCACGATTAAGGAATCATAGTCTAGAGAAGTTTAATGATAAATGGAACACATAAAGAGAGAACTTGAAAATATTTTGATGGCATGTTTTTGGTTATTTTTTTTAGATTTTATTGAAGTCCATTTCCCGCTTGGTTTCTCTTCCACATTCATTTATGGCATTGTTTATTTCTTTACTCCATATGTTTATATTCTGAGCGGTGACTCTGCCACTAATTGGGTAGGATAAAAATACAAACAAACAAATAAAACAAACTAAAATACTCTGCCTTTCCTTGAATAAGTACAAAGTGCCCCTGTCCTCATTTTATTCTGGAAACAGATCTTTGAGGAAGGCCATATTGAGAGAGATCTCTCTTCAGAGACCAAAACCTCGACTACCCAGGTCCAAGCCTGATTCTCATATTACTATGTAACATGGTCTCTCACAACTACTCACACGTACTCACTCAAAATGCATTTAAAATCTAGAAAGAGATCCGTGCACTCATCTTTCTCTTTAGTACTCATTCATTGAAAGCTGGCAAGTATTTTGATAGGAGTCACTCTCACTTTTTGTGTAGTCCTTCCCACCACTCCAACTGAATAGCTTTTAAAAAGCTGAGAATTGTTTAAAAGTGTTTCTCAGCAGCTGAAGAATGAAGATGTCTAGCTTAAAAGAATTTAAACTATGTCATTTAGCAGACAAATGGCTAAGGAAGTGTGATTTACAGAGGCCCTATTTGTTTTGATAAATTCATTCATTTTTGCAAATATATGTATCCTGAGCGTTCAGTATCATTAATTCATCTGTTTCTAGTCATAACAATCGCTCTAATGCTTCATCCAAAATTTGCCCTTCTTTCACAATAGTCATGCTCTCAGATAAGGTTAAACTTACTCCTTCAGCAACAATATCCATCTGAATTCTGAAGTGCTACAACTCCACACATCCAGACAGTATGAGACTCTTCTACATGTTTACTTAGACCCCAGACAGGTTATGCCTAATAGGACATGACTAGATAAAAGTGAATATGGTGCCAATATTGTGGAAAAACAAATTACATTATCTTTTACTACCACCCACCACTCCTACAAATACAATACTGCACTTGAGCTTGTTTTGCATGTGGTGTGGACTGAATCATTCCTTAAGTTGTTGTTTTTTGTTTTGATTTATTTTTTGTTTAATTTATAACTTACCTAGACTCTGATGACCTCAAACACGTATCTCTGACCTGTTTCCCCTTCATTTTATCCTGACAATTGTCATGTGAAGTAGGTCACTTTTTTCTCTTGTGTTTGTTTTTGAACTTCTTCTACAGGATCCAGGCCTGGTCCTTGAGGGTGCTTTCCAGAAAGCTAACACTAAAGCATTAAGACCACATACATATGAATAATTTTAAAATGCAGCCCAAAGAGAAATCAGATTTTTAAAAAGCACTTAGCCAATGATCAAAGAGGGTATGTGCCAAATAGCACAGGCAATTCTACTTCTAAAGTTTGTTTTTAAGCTTTCCGGGAACCCACGTTCTGTTGCATACTTTAATACTGTTCATTAGAGATGGGCACGACTTAGCGGTATTTTCGTTTTCGTTTTCGTTTTTCGTTTTCGTTACGGAAACGAAACGAAAACGAAAATCGGCACCAACCTGGACCGAAAACGGAAACGAAACGACTAATTTCGAGCCAATTTTCGTTTTTCGTTACTGGAAAAGCACTCAATTGAGCTAAATGGGGAGAAACGAAAAAATTTTTGTTTTCGTTTTCGTTTTTCGTTTTCGTTACGTAACGAAATGAAAACGAAAAATTTTGAAATTAGCCCACGAAAACGGAAACGAAACGACTCAGACCCTAGCCGAAAACGAAAACGAAAACGAAACTTTTTTTCTGAGTCGTGCCCATCTCTACTGTTCATTTATATGTAGCTAAACTACTGTTGTTTTATTCTGTTCAACAGATCTCAGCTGAGAGAAAAGTCTCACATTTTAATGCTGAGGTAACTGAGGCGATTGCTTACTTTGATACCATCATTGCAGAGCTTGATGCAGAGAGGCATCGAAAAATAATTGTGAGGGATCATCCACATGCAGATGTAGACTTTGATGGTAAGTGTGCTTCTGACTGCTCCCAGAAGTGTTTTGAGGAATCACAAATGAATACCATGGCTATCATTATATTGTCACCAAAATAAAAGACAATAAAAGGAAAGGAAGCCATGCCATATTGTGATAAAGCAACTTTAAAATTAGACTCTTAGATATAACAAATGTAAATGTAGGATGATTTTCCACATCGTGACTTCAGAATTACGGAATTCCTTGCATAGTTAAATGTGATGCAGAAGTATTAGGAGAAGGGTCAACTGCATGTCAAAAGTTATTCAAAAGAAAAAGAATGCAAGCTTGTAAAAGAAAATAATGCTTGCATTTCTGTCAGGGGTACTGACAAATCTCTTCACTATTATTTATTTATTTATATATTTATTTGTTTACAATATTTTTTAGCCACTCCACTACCAAGAGATCTCCAGGCAGCATACAACAATTATTAAAAACTATAAAACAATAAAATTATTAAAACTATAAAATACAATACAGTTAAAACAACATACAGTACAAATAATAAATTACAAAACCCTGCTGCTCATGTGTCCAACCAAATAATCTAATTAAAATGCTGGCCAAACAGCATTTTGCATCGTGCCAAAAAGCCAGAAGTGTTGGCACCAGGTGAATCTCTGTAGGGAGGGCATTCCAGAGTTGAGGGGCAACCACCGAGAAGGCCCTGCTTCAACATGCCACCCCCTTATCTCTTTAGAGGATGGCACCTTCAGCAGGGCCTCCTGGCCTGATCTTAAGAGTATGGTCAGGCTCATATGGAAGAAGGTGGTCCTTTAGGTAGCCAGGTCCTAAGCCGTTTAGGGCTATTAATACAACTCTCAAGTCCAGTTAGGACATTTCTTGAAACTTGTATTCAGCCCCTGCTCCTTCAGAGTTGTCACATACCCACATACATTTTTGAAACACAGAAGAGTTTTAGTAAATATTCTGCGTTAGCTGACTGCCTCCTAATGATATCACAGTTGATGATATCACACTACACATGATGGACACCACCTGTATGTGGGACACAAGATTCTTCCTGCCAAAATTGTAACTTCAGGTAGGAGCCTAGGACCTTAGAGGCAAATCAAAATGCATCTCTGTTATTCTCTGTATGTTTCTCTGCTTGCTTCTCATGCAGCGTCTACCATTTTTATTTGAGCAGGATTCCTTTACCATTAGAAGCTGCACAACTGAAAGGAGTTGAACAGCATTGTTTTCTTGATATTGCATTATTTTTCCTCCCTCAAAAAAGGTGCAGCTAGTACTCTTCTGTATCTATTCCATTTAGAATTGTGATAGTAACCTCCCTCCCCCATATACATACATACTCTCTTCCATCAGGAAGGCAGTTTTAAACACTGTTGGCCAGTATCTTGCTATTTAGCCTGTTCAAACCATTTCATACTTGTCCAAAGTTGTGCAATGGAAGTGACTCCATAGAGAGAACTTTTGGAATTTCAGTTCTTCTACCCCCATACTTTGCCCAAGACTCCCCTGACAATATGATGAGATGGTAGTCCTCCATACCTTCATACTTTGATCATTCTGCTTATTCTTTGAACAGCAAAGGAAGGAAGGAAGGAAGGAAGGAAGGAAGGAAGGAAGGAAGGTGTTATGTAGCATTTAATGTTACAGGAGTTCGGTCTGAAGAAAAATATATGATGTTTCAGATTGATTTAGGAAAGTATGGGAATAGAGGAGCTGAACAAGAAGAGCTGTCCAGGAGGAACATTACTTGGGCAGCAAGCAAATGGCAGCTGAATTACAGTTGAGCTTTTTAACTAGAGGTGCACAACTGAGAATGCCCAAAAGTTTTGGACAGGTCCTCCAATAATACAATTCCCACTGCTGAAGCCAGGTGGAGAGAATGAGAGTTATATGTCAAAAAAACCAAACATTTGGAGATAATGTTTGCTTGCTTTTGCATTAAGCTTTTATTATGAACCTGAATTATCCCTTTAGTCCAGATATTTTGCCAGGAAAATGATCTGTAAAATGACCTGTAAAATCAGTTGAAAAGAGTGTTGACTCTTTTACCTGGTGGTGCTGATTAGGGTGCTCCTGTCTTAACCTTATTCTTCCTTTTCAGTGGTTACGAGCTCACGAGAGCACAGTTTGCATTCCAACTGGATTCTTCGAGCCCCTCGGAGATATTCCCAGGATCCCACCTCAGGAGCAAAGACCAAAACTCTCCCATCTGAAGGAAGCAACCAAGGAAGAACAATCGGCTCCAGAAAGAAACTCGAAAGATATCCAATATATCTCCCGAAAGCTGTGGAGGGAGCTTTCAATACTTGGAAATTTAAACCCAAAATGTGCCCCAAACAACAACACTGATCTGGAAATCATGTGAAATGGCTCAAGTGTGAAATCCCAAGTGGTGTTTCACATGCAAGCACCCCCTCCACAGCAGGGTAGGCTAACCAGTGAAGGGCCTTACTACACAATCAGTGTCATTTTGTGTAAGAGGTTTGTGATAGTACATATTTATTTGATGCCTTTAACTCCCCCGTCCACTTGAGATTTCCATTCAGTTATAGGACTGCTACACTGTCAGTACAATATTTTGTATGCTGAAAACAGGGCCACTTTCCCTCTCGTGCACATGCAAAAGCACATTTGTTTGTAATTACCTTGCCATATACAGTAGGAACCCGGTAACCGCTGGGGATTGGTTCCAGGCTTCCCGTGGATAATGAAAATCGTGGATAAGAGAGAACGCCTGCCCACCCACCCCAAACTGCTATTTCCTGACAGTGGCTTGCTTTATGACTGCTGTTTTGAGAAAGAAGCTTGCTTTATGGCCACTGTTTGTGACAGTAGCTTGCTTCACAGATGCCATTTGTGACAATACAGCTGCTGTTTGTGAGAACAGCTTGCTTTACAGCTTGTTTTGTGGCTGCTGAATTATTTAATTTTTTAAATTAAATAACTGACTCAGTGGATAATGAATCAGTGGATATGGGGGTCCTGCTGTAAAATATGGTAGAATATGTTGGACATTTCCCGAGATGCTGTGAGAAACGAATGAGACACCATCCTTTGCCCTGCAGTTACGCCATTTGGTGAACCTTGTTTATATTGTTTTTTTTTAGCTTCATCATCCATGACTATGTACTTATCAATTATAATCTAGGATTGCTCATCAAGTCTGTTGTTGGTAAATGGCAACAAACAGATGGGCTTTGTCTTTTCTTTGTGAAGCTTTTAAATAAAACCTGCATAACATTTATAACTCACTCCTACCTGACAATTCATATCTTCTAGATTTTGTATACTTTGTCCTCTTTCTCTAGAACATCCAGTAAGTAATGCCATATATATAAATCAGCTGCAAATGTATCTGCACCATCCATCACATGTGGCAGAGAGCCCAGAATCACAAGAAGAACCAACAAGCCTATTCCAAGAGCTCAAAATATTTATTCATTGACAGTATTTATAGGCCAGCCTTTCATGGCCTTTACATTGAACAACAACAAAAAAGCAGATTAAGCTGTACAGTTGAAATATAACATCGTTAGATAGTTCAGAAATTGACTTTAGACTAGCTTTTCTTCAGCGGATCTTAATCACCAGCTTCTGAAATGGAGCTGGACTTCAAAAGAAGTTCAGAGGCCAGTTGTGCAACTTTTTACAGTACTCAGGCAGGTCATTTCCACTGGGTCTACCAGCTTTTCTAAACTTTGCAGTAGCTTGGTCCACAGCTGATTGCCAGCATATTATGCTGACCCAAGGGGAAAGGTGCTTTTCCCTCCTCTGATTGTGTTGAAAGGGGGAAAGATGTGTCATTATAGAAAAACTGAAGTGGTGGCAGGGTCATGCATACATTCAAAGAACATTTCCACAGAGCAATGTCGTTTACTCTTCATAGAATGCTAGAAGGCGATGGAACCAACTGAAATGAACTCAAATCCGATTTGAAGCCAAGGACACCACAATGTACGATGCCTATTTTGCCTTTGCGTTCCTGAAGGCCAACTGTGTGGCCGACAGGCCGATTATCATCGTATCTATAACCAACTGTTAGATCAGGTTGCCTATTCTTAAAGTTGTCCATTAAGTATTACATCAATGCAGCACTTAAGTTCATGCAGTTTATGCCCCACCACATGTACAAAAGAAGATGCAGCAAATGCCTGAGATAACACTACTCAAGTAGCTTCTGGTCAAAAATAGTTGAATTATCTTAACATTTTAATTTGCTTTGAATGCTACCTGTATTTCATATAATCATACTTTTAAACTGGACAACATTCTGATGATAGGCATAAAGAACAAAATACAATTGACATCCATTAGACAACAGGCACTTTTTGTATGTAATTTGCGGGTTATGTGGCTTGGATGGATGGATCTTGGCTGGAATTTAGTGGTGGTACCACTCTATTCTGCTCTGGTCAGACCCCACCTGGAGTACTGTGTCCAGTTCTGTGCGCCACAATTTAAAAAGGATGTTGACAACCTCGAGCGGGTACAGAGGAGGGCGACCAAGATGGTTGAAGGTCTTGAGGAAATGTCTTATGAGGAATGGCTTAGGGAACTGGGGATGTTTAGCCTTTCAAAAAGAAGGCTGAGGGAGGATATGATAGCTATGTTTAAATATTTGAAAGGATATCATATTGAAGAGGGAACAGGTTTGTTTTCCATGGCTTCAGAGACTAGGACTCGGGGCAATGGTTTCAAACTACAGGAAAAGAGATTCCATTTGAACACTAGAAAGAACTTCATGACAGTTAGAGCTCTTTGGCAGTGGAATATGCTGCCACGGAGGGTGATGGAGTCTCCTTCTTTGGAGGTGTTTAAGCAGAAGCTGGATGGTCATCTGTCAGGAACACTTTGATGGGGGTTTCTGCATGGCAGGGGGTTGGACTGGATGGCCCTTGTGGCCTCTTCCAATTCTATGATTCATTCTTTTTTACAGTCATAACATTTGTATTCGAGTTGATTCTAGACCTTTGCTGCCTTTGTCCCAGCATGACTGTGCGCATTAATGTTTGAAAGTACTGCTTTTGGTAATATGAAGCAGAAATCTAACAGCCATTATTTAGAGAGTTTGTACTAGTTAAATGCCCCAACTAAATACACCAGGCAGAAGAGTGTTTTCGTATCTCCATACTCCTCCCTGCCAAACAGGGCAGCTTGTCTATTCCTACAAATCCACCTTCAGAAATACAGTACTTTGTTGTGTCCAGAATCCCCTAGCCAGTTTCTCTGAAGTACTTTCTCCTCTATTAATTTGTTAGTTGGTCATTTTGGATACTTAACTACTCCACTCTTTGTCACAAGGAGCAAGCATGCTCAGGGGATGAAGGATAAAGGATGCCCTTGTCTTCCTGTTCTTTTTATTCCCTTCCTACCAGAACACAGAAATCTGTCAGGGCACTAGTCCATCTAGTCAATGCCCTCTGGCTAATTTCAGCCCAACTCTTATGTTTCCTCCCTTCTTGTGTCTTTTCACAAGAGTGCTCATCTTCTACTGTCTTTCCCTCACACACACACACACACACACACACACACACACACATCCATTACCTCACGCCCGTTTCTCAGCCTGTTTCTCAGGCTGAGATCTGTGGACTGAACTTACCCTTGCTGATTTGCACTGCAACTCCACGAGGTGCTGCCTTGCAAAAAGAGAGAAAGCACTCTGGAAAGATAAAATGGCCAACTTGATTGCTAAGCACACACACAAACAGAGTGAGGGGTGGGGGAGGGAGAGTAGCAACAAGGACTGAATACTCTTGTGGTTTGCAGACACTTATAGCTGCAACTCACAAGAGATCCCACTTGCGGAATGAACAAAGATTGTGGAAAGACTATACCATCCCAGAAGGGGATAGATCATTGGGTATCCAGGTAAAGTTTACCTCAAGAAGATTCACAAGTACCATAGGCCTTGGCTCCTGAAGGAGAACAACCTTGCCCAAGAAAGAATGAAAAAAAATCAGTAAACAGCATGAGGCAAGGGATTCATATTTCAGATATTCACCCTTAGGTCCATAATGAGCTGTGCAGTTCCTCACGGCTAATAATTTTATTTTGGAGTCTTGTAAACGGGCATTCGTTCACCCCTTAAATAACGTTCCCGGCTTCAGTTGCTGTCCTTCTCCTAAAGCCAGGACATTACGCTGACCATTAGGTTTGGATCTAACATCATGTGCACCCATCTGCGTGTGTGCATGAGAGACAGAAGGTGTGGAGGCAGGCTGCTACACTTGGTCATGATCCCTTCATATTGCAGAGGTGGTATAAAGCTGCAAGCACACACACACATACACACACCGGCTCTCTTTGACAGAGAGATTCTGATCGCAGAATGAAACGGACAAAAGGAAGGAGAGCAAAGAAAGGGAGGGCCTTTCGGTTGAGGAGGCAGCAGGGTCCATGTGGTGCAAGTGGGAATGCTAAAGAAGACTTTGGAAGATGGATGAGCTAGAGGACAGAGAAAAGCCAGAAGGACAGTTTTCCTGGAGGACGAACAGGAACAGAGGAAAAAGCTAGCACGATGATGGTTTGAAAGAGGTGAGAAACTCTGAAAGTCACATATTCACTTAAAATAGCTGGCATTAAGTATATGAATACCTTGTACAACTGTCAGACCATTAGTCCGTCTAGTCAATGACCTCTGCCCAATTTCAGGCCAACTCTTACAGCATAAGTGGCATTTCCTGAGACTTTGGTTTCCTGGGGAGATTTCCCTCCAGTTTTACTGAACTATCATTAAAAATTAGGAGTCCCTAACGGTTATACTATACTCCAGGGAAACTGGGTATTCTAGCATTGCTCCAGCATTGGGAACTCTCTTTGTATGTGTGCTCTGCTGAGATTCACTCTGACTTCCCTGAAGATGCTTCCTCATAATTGTTCTGTGGGCATTTAAAGGCCGAGGATGGGACCAAATTTTACCTCACAGCAACACTGGCTTAGGGAGGAGCTGTCAGTAACAACATCATGGTAAGCACAATCGAGTTTTAAAACATTGGTTTTGGAGAAGCAAGCAGAAGCGGGGGGAAATCTTCTCTTGTTATACTGAAATTCACAGCCAGCAGATGAAAGAAATGACCAGAACAAAATTGAAAGATACCTCATGTACTCTACTAATGAAGCACGGTATAAAAGGCATTGTTTTTGTGATCTGTTAAAACATTTTGAGCCGGAAGCTGAGTTTTGATTTGCAAAACTGAATATTGTTTACAGCCCCCCCCCCGGTAGAAAAATCCACTGATATAGTCATCCTAAACTTTCTTCATCTCACCAGAATGTATGGCAGCAATGGTGGTGGGAATAATTTTATTGGTGCTAATGTTAAACCACTAAGAGTGGGAAATGGTCGCTCATATACTCCAGATGAGAAATCCTTGCAGATCTGCTGCAGATAACATCAAGATCTTCTAAATGATACACATCTTCCTGCTGGCACCCCCTGCACAAAATTATATCCAGAGGCAGATGGTCTGGGTGTCAAATAACTCCTTTCTCTGTCCACTTTCTCTCTCTAGTATGGATTTATCAACACTTGTCTGAAATCGCTTCTTATAGATAAATTTGGTGAAGAAATATGGGAAAATCTCAGGTAAGTATCCATACCATCACGGCATTATGTAGCAAAAAATCAAATTTTTGTTAGCACTACTGTTCTCACAGAGTCTTCCTTCTGCTACTTATTTGTATAGTTCCAGGCTGTTTTCTGCCTGGTATATATTGTAAACATTTATTCTCCAATAGCCTGTTCTATATTGGTTCCAATCTCTGGAGGGTAATAAAAGAATAGACAGTTTAAAGTCAATCTGGTCGCGTTAGTTGGATGTAAGTTAAATTTGATCAAAATTATTTTAGAAATGTAGGCATCACAGGCTATATGATTAGGCTGCCAATCACACTCTCTGTTCAGCTTTTACAATCCTTGTTGTTGCAGAACACAAACAGGGACTGAAGATACCTTCATGACGTACATGGTGTATGATGACACTGTCACGATAAAATTGGTACAAGAAGCCTGCAAAACTCTAAGTACCAAGATAATTGTTGGTTTTGAACAATAGTTTTGCATTGTTTTAAATTTGACTTGTTTTTTAAAAATGATTTTTGTATTCCATGTTAATTTTACTGTTTTTCCTCTTTAGATTTGTCACTTGATTTTCACTTGAAATTATAATACCTTACTAAACTATTAGTTTATGATAGAGCAGAGAAATCAGGTGTCCTCAGTCTTCGGCATATTTACTTAGAAGCATGCACAATTAAATTAAACAATGCTTAATGCCTATGCAAATGAGCACACAATTTTAGCCTATACAACTTTTTAAATTTTAATTTCAACCTGGCAGCTTCATGGATAGAGCATATGAGTTTTGACTTGATCAGGTTCCAGTCCAGGTGATGATCCTGGGGCATTAAGCACCCATCTCCTTCATCAGCTGCACACGAACAAGGCCGTGAATTAGCCTACTTTTCATTGTAATTATGTTTTATTTATGTGTTTGTTTGTTTCATTTTTAAGTGGCCTTTTCCCCAGTAAGATTATGATTGTAATTATTAGTAAGGGAGCCAAACAAAACATCCTCCAGTGTCAAATACATCAAGGAAACTTGTAGCGAAGAGACCAACATCTCACTCATTGATTATGATACTGAAGCCAAAATCTCAACCAATGCTATTAAAATTTAGTGTTCCTGAAGAAAGATTCCCCCTCAAAAAAACCACCCCAAAGCCACATTGGGTTCAGATCAGATTCTAGGACTATATATGTTTAGACCTCTCCCCTCTCTTTTTGTTAACTGTTCCTTTTAGATTTCATTTGAGAATTATAGTCATTTCTAGGTAATGAAAGCAAAGCAAAGCAAAGCATTCTGCTTATATACCGCCCCATACCACTTCAAGAAGGTAGTCTCTGGGCAGTTTACAATTTAATTATGCAGGCTACACATTGCACCCCTAGCAAGCTGGGTACTCAATTTACTGGTCTCAGAAGGATGGAAGGCTGAGTCAACCATCAGCCGGCTACCAGGGATTGAACCCCAGGTCGTGAGCAGTTTTAGCTGCAGTACTGTGCCACAAGGCTCTTATCAATGACATGCTGAAAGCCTTATGATAACATGGGGCACTAAGAATGGTCTGAGGATCTATATTTTTGAAGGGTACAATGAGGGTTAGTGGCTCTAATCTTAACGGGGAATTGAGTCTTCTCTGGGTTTCAGTAACAGTTCTGCAGAAACCATCCCAAATGTTGAACCTTCTTCCCCAAACAGGTTCATCCTCAGACCGCAACTGCTTGGGAAGGTGATGAGAATGAACATGCAAATCATGGAGGTCTGGGCAACTGTTCCAGGCAACTCTACAGGAAGAGGCAAACTATTCATTTCCTGTTGTACACCATTGTGTCATCTCCTATCCCTGCAAAATTGTAACTTGGAAATGTTAAATTAAAAAAAAAAACAATTACACTCCTAGAAATCTTCAGCCAGGCCTAAGTGCCTTTGGGATTCTAGAGATATGCCCTAGAAAAGGAAATTTCCCAAGCTCTGCTCCAATTGCATAATGTCATTCCCTCTCATCCCTTCCCTGCACCCAACCTGTTGCTTGCTGATGCTGCTACTGATTTTTAAAAAATCTTATTTATCTCTTTCCAGAGGTGTCCGAAGAAGCCGTTCTGAAACTTTTTGGGGAGTATTTTTTCAGTTTCTGTAAGGTGTCTGGGTATGACAGAATGCTACGGACACTAGGAGGAAACTTGACCGAGTTTATTGAAAACCTTGATGCTCTTCATAGCTACCTTGCCTTATCCTACCAGGTACGTCCCTCAGCTGAGCCCTCACATAAGAGTTAAACACCCTAGAGAAAAATATTCCTTTTTGAACATATATGATAGGCATACAGTACTTTACTTGCTGGTTGTGAGAAGTTTAATGTGACACTTCTATTTGTTTTTTTTAAAAATTGCAATCCGGGGAGGTACTTTAAATTTATTGGGATAATTTTTTTAAAAAGAGCAAAGTGTTCTGCTTATACACCATCCAATAGGATTTAAACCACTCTCTGGGAAGCTTACAATTTAATTATGCAGGCTAGACATCCACAACCACCCCCCGCAATCTGAGTATTCATTTTACCAACCTTAAGAGTATGAAAGGCTGAGTGAACCTTGGGCCGGCTACTTGGGATTGAACCCCAGGTCATGAGCACAGTTTTGGCTGCAGTTCAGAAGTTGAACCACCATGCCATGAGGATCAGATAATGTACTGCTTGGAATGTTGCTGGACTAGGGCTTTGAAGATCCAACATACAGGGAAGGCTTGGACCAGTCACTCTTTTTGGGTCTGTCCTATCTCACGGGATTATTGTGACAGCAACATGGGAAGGAGAGAGAGCCACATATGTTACCATCTGGGGGAAAGGTGGGACATACATTTAGCCAATTGCCTAGAATGAATGAATCAAGAGACCAAGGCATCATTTCTTGGGAGGGAGGGAGAATTTGCTGCACCAAATGTATGTACAGTGACCCCCCCCCCATTGCAGGGGTTAGGAACCGGACCTGACCCGTGATAATTGAAAATCCTCGATATGTGGATGCAGGTTGGGTCGAACCTCGGGGGGGGGCTAGCTGGGGGGCCTAGAAAGGCCGTTGGAGGCCTCAGAAATTATTTTCGGTGATCCTGAAGTCATTTCCGGTTTATCGGAAGTCACTTCTGGTTCGCAGGGAGGTCCTTTTTGGTTCTCCAGAAGGCCCAGGAAGGTCCTCGCAGGCCTGTTCAGGGCAACGCCAGTCCGGGGCCTTCCCCCTCTTCCCCCAGGGGGCCTGTTTTCATATACTGTGGTCCCGTGATATAGCGGGACTGCAGTATATGAATTGCAAAAGGGTGGGGGGGCACTGTATTTATTAGAAAAGAATCATCAATGTACAGAACTACCCACATGAAAACTGAAGCAACCAGCAATGCCCGGTTGCAGAACATGGTGCAGAACTGATCTGTGGACATACCTGCGCTTCATGCTCACACTTGCTCTCTGGTTGTGCAGACCAGTCACAGCAAAGCAGCTTCCACCTGCACAACATGGTAGGAAATACTCCCTTGTGGAGAAGTCAAGGAAGATGAGAGGGACTCTTGAACATATATGTCCATTATTTTGATTGTGTTATTCTGCTTTGTTAGTGGTTGAAGAAACAGGAAAAATCACGAGAAGTCATGAGGGAGAGAGACAATTGCTTGTTAATATTCAGGGGGAGGGGTCACTGTATTTTCTGAAAGCAGATGAATGCACATTTCATCTGTGGAGCATTTCCATCAGCAAAGTGCATCCTGGGTCCAGCCATTATATAGCATTGAACAGAGGCTGTGACTACACATTTTTTTCAAATCAAACAATATGCAGGAGCAGTGGCAGAGAGCTCTGCTGACACAGCAGAAGCTGCCTTTCTTAATGTGCTGGTTAGATATTGCCACCCCTCTTTTAAAAATTTACTTTTCCTGAACTGATCTAGCAATACTGCCTTAAAAGCCTTATTTTTGTTTTCAAAAACAAACACAACAAAATCACACCCTTGTTTGCGGTTGCAAGGAACTGACACCGGTGCAAGTATCCTTTGCAATCAGATCAGGTGATCACACTGGGCAGAAGGTGGACAAAGATGCCGCGTGGAAGAGAAAGACAGAGACAGACAGAGAGAGACAGAGAGAGACACAGAGAGAGAATATTAAACCTTGCTTTTTTGTTTAGGAAATGAATGCACCTTCATTTCGAGTGGAAAAGTCAGAAGGAATGATGCTACTGCACTACTACTCGGATAGGAAAGGGCTGTGTCACATTGTCCCAGGTACAATCCCGCAAGATCTGGGAGGTCTGTTATGCAGTCGTGTGCCTACCGGGAAGGAGCTTTTTGACAAATGAAAGTCTGGTGCCTCACATTCCTTGGAATCAATGCCTTTGGGCATGAAGTAAGGGGTTAAACTGGAGCCAGGCCAAGGACCAAACTGGCTGTTGGTTTTCTCTCCTTGGATCAGGCACACAACTTATATCCACCTTTGTCACTCTGCCCAAGGAAATTGTAGCCTGGAAATTTCAGTGTCATTTTAAAATGGTTTTTAATCTGTTTTCCCCCACCTTAAAGCTAAGATTTAAACTTTGTGAAAGTTTCCTGGAGGAATGGTTCCACAGCCTCTCTTCTCTCTCAACAAGTCCCTACAGATGGTTCTTCTGAATACTGCAGGGAAAAGGGAGAGTGAAGAAAGGGAAGGAGAAATGTCCTCTTTGAATCTAACGACTCAGAGAGGCGGTTTACAGGAACGGTCCTCCCTGTATGAACTTCTTTAACCAAGGGCGCTTTTACACGACCCCTAAGATCCACTGGCAACTTAAATTCGGACCAGAGATCTTGGGGGTTTGTTCCTCTTGCTGTGTTCCCACCCCTCTGCAGTCCCTTGCTCCTGTCTGCGTGCGGGGAGGGAGAAAAAAAGGAGAAAAGAATGCAGGCTCACCTCTGTTCTGCCCTCGGGAGCTGCCCCGGGAAGCATTCCAGTCTCTTAAAGGGGCGGGGGGCAAAAAACAAACAAACAGAAGGCGAGGAGAGCCCGGCACTCACTGCTTTGCAATCCACATTAGAAATTTTTCACCTTCTGAGACCAGGTACTTGAAAAATGTGCTGGGACGCACTTAGGTGGGCGTGGTCGTACTTAATTTTTTTTTAAAGTCCGGAGCTGGTGGGAAAACAATTTTAAGCTCCGCATCTGGGAACCCTTTGCCTCGGATTTTAGGGGTCGTGTAAAAGCGCCCTTAGGCGGTTACTTCACGTCCCGTTCGTCCCTCCTTGCTGTCCCGCTTGGGACCGGTACAAAAAAAACCCTTACTTCACGTCCATAGAGTGACAGCAAAAAGTTGTCTCGACCACAGTGGGTGACAAGCCGTACCTGCCCGTGGGCTGGAGAATTCTTTTGTCTCTGTTTCTGTTCTGGGACAAGGTCCCGTGCGGTAACAACTGTCACAAAACAAAGGCAATCTTCCGCTTGTGAACTTGCATCCGTCCATTTCTCTGATACTTTTGAGTGCTGTGGATTGACATTTCGAATAGACGAAGCACAGGGGGTGTGGTGCGTCCTTTATTTTTATTTTATTTTTCAAAAAAGCAGATCTTGTCACGAAACAAGGCTGTGAAGTAACACTTGTCACGAGACAAGTTATCATGACCGTGAGTAAATGGAAACAGGGACTGAACAGGGACAAAACCACGTGACTGCGAACAACGCTGTCACGGTACAAACGTAATTGCAGAAGAAGGTAGGACATGAAGTAACCGCCTTATATAGAGGCCAGTTTGCTGTGTACTGGGAATATATCGGGAAGGATGTGATGCAATGGGGAGAAAATAAATTAAATGTCCTTTCTTCCAAAGGGATACTTGAAGCAGCAGCCAAAGATTTTTTTGACAGTGAAGTGACACTGGAAATTCTTCATCAAAGTGTAGAAGAAGAGCACACCGGGAAGAAAGAGCATGTGGTATTTTCTCTTTTGCAAAACTGTCCAGAAGGAAAGGAGAAGGTGAACAAAAATCCTAGGTCTGCCCGTGGTGATGATAATCAGAAGGATCAAGAGGTGATAATGTTGGCTTATGACTGGGTGACTTCACACAAATGAAAACTGTGTTTATAGATCTTGTTTTCTGTTTGCTAGAAAGTAGTTGTCAGTGTGTCTCAGATGGTGTATGCTTTCAGATGCAATGTTTCCTGACTTAGATAAGTCGTAGGATGCTGGCTCTTGCAGCTGTTCCAGGTGGACTGATTGTGGACTGAAACATACTTGACTAGTCACTGAAGAACTCAGCATATTTCCCACTATCCAGATAACATCAGACTTGTATTGATATGTCCACCCCAAAATGGCTTATTTTGTTTCTTGCATTGTCTCAATGGACATTTAGTGCTATGGGACTTCTACTATTCTTTTCCAAGTGCAAATGTTTTCAAGTAAATTTCTCAAGAAACAACACTGAATCATTTAAAAAAAAATTAAGGGATGTCAAGATTCCTCCCCCTCCCCCTTTTGTGGCAAGTGTACTTTAGGGAAGCAAAGAAGTACAGTAATTGAAACACTTTGATGCTTTAGTTTGGAGTATTACAGTGGATCCTCGTATAACAAGCAGTTTGTTTAACAGAAAATCCGCTTAAAGGAAACAATTTCTGGAGATAGGGGGAAATTGCTAAACAGAATCGCCTATGGGGCTAATCCATACAACAGAAAAATGGTTGTGATTAGGGATTAATCAGTTTTCAATGCACACCTATGGGAAATTTGTATAAAGGAAAATTTGCTTAACAGAATTTCATTTGGAACGAATTAATTCCTATATACAAGGTACCACTGTAGTTGGAAACTTGCAATTAGATATACAGTGGACCCTTGTATAACAAACAACTTGTATAACATAAAATTTATGCAACATAAAAAATTCTGGAGATAGGGGAAATTTGCTTAACATAATCGCCTATGGGGAAAATCCGTACAACATAAAAATGGGATTACTCTGTTTTCAATGCATTCCTATGGGAATTTGTATAAAGGAAAATTTGCTCAACATAATTTCATTTGAAATGAATTAATTCCTTTATACAAGGTACCACTGTATATACTATAGATACGAAAGTGGAGAGGGGAGGGGCTTCAGAAGAGAAGCTGCAGCAGTGAATTAGATTTTTGAATTCAAAGCTTTCTTGGGGGATAGAAGATTCAGAAAAGTGGCTTTTGAAAAATGCAGATCAGACAAGGCTCCTAGGAAGTTCCTTGCTCTTTCACTACCAACTGGGAGTGACTAGAGTAAAGAGGAGTGGAACCTTTTCCACATTTAGAAAAGTTCAGGGATTTATTTATTTATTTATTTTTATACCGCCCATCTTCCTGGAAGAACTCTGGGTGGTTAACAATAAGGGCAGAACTAGCCCAACAATGGAAAGCAATACAAAAATCAACACGAAGAAAAAAGAAATTAAAAGAAAAAAAATAAAAGGATAAAAGCAAATCAACGAGGTCATTAAATTTTTTTAAAAAATCATCGGCAGGATGGCGACACTGATTAAAAAAAACAAAACTGAATGAAATTAAGGGTCGACAAATGCCTCCCTAAAAAGCAGGGTTTTAAGTGCTTTTTTGAAGGAAGGCAGGGACTGTGCAAGGCACACCTCACTCGGAAGATGGTTCCAAAGCGAGGGGCCAGCCACAGAGAAGGCGTGGTTATAGGTGACAGATTTCTGCGCCACCCTGGGCATGGCCAGTCACAGTGAGAGCGCCTGCGACATTCTGGTGGGCTGGGCCTCAGTTGATCTTTGGAAGATACGCTCCAACAGGTATTCAGGACCCAAGCCTGATGGGATGTAGGAATATACACCATGAAATGGATAGACAGTACACAGATTTCATCCTTACACCAACTACCATCTGTTACAGACAAACATTTTGCCTGGTGTAAATAGTTAGGTACAATGTACATTATCAACTGTCTTATGTTAATAACCACCATGTTCTATGGGTGTGATGATGTTCTTTGCAGATGATAGGCACAGCTCGTAAGAAAGACAGGGAAGAATCTACTGAAAAGCTATCCCATCAGGATACTGTGAGACATATCGTGAAATCTGGGAGAAGTAAGTTAATTCCTTTCAAACTGTTGCAATAAAATTGGAAATCAAATAACATGGGAGGAATAGTATACGGAGTTATGGAATATAGCTATTCATGATAAATGGACATGTGAAATTAAAATTAGGAAGGAGTTGAAAAAAAAATCTAATGATTTTAATGGAATATAGGATAAATTGTTGGCATATGTATTTCACAAAGGTAAAAGGTACACACTGGGAGAAGACTGAATGTATTTTTGGAGAGAAATGGGATGGTCAATATCTTAAGATTTGTAAGCGCGACCTAAGTCCCGGGGGGGGGGGGCGGGGGGTTGAATGGGGCTTGTCTTGTTTTGTTTTGTATTGTTATGATTAACTTTTTTCTCCTTTGTACAAATATTATTTAATTTTGTTTTATGTTTCGTATTGTAGTTTTTTAAATTCAGTTTTTAATTTTTTTAAAATGTAGCAATGGTGGTGAAAAGTGGCCTTGGCCGCATTTTTTTTAAAAAAGAAAAAGAGGCCATGAAGGGTTTGTTGTACATAAGTGCCAACCACACCACAAGTAAGCTCACTTGTGGTGATCCAGCAAGGAGTATTTTGGAAATATTCGGAAGATGGGATTTGTAGTCCAAAAATTAATATCCCAAACTCTTCACTTTCTTGAAATAAAGCCTGCTTAGCACTTTCCAAGCTATACCTTTCAAAGTATCCTAGAACAAACAGCATGAAAGTTCAGAAGAATTAAGGACTTCGAGCAACTGCCAACAGAAAAAAGATGCAAGGTTGACACTACTAGGGAACAAAGGGAAATGTGGATGGGAAGGCGTGGATAGATGTATCAGGAACTAGTACTCTATCTAAAAGCTGCAGTGAGACTCTGTAAAGTGCTGACTCTGGCATGGGGAAGTGTGTGAGTTGCCACTTAGCACTCCACTTCAGGGGTCTAATCACCCACGTCACATGGCCAACACTGAATGGATATTTGGGATGCTAGTTTCGTATTAGAACTTGACACTCCTCCTTCAAAGGGAGGTGGGTGAGTTCTTTCAAGCCGGATCTGTGAAAAAGGACATACACCCATCCAAAATCAATAATAATAATAATAATAATAATAATAATAATAATAATAATAATAATAATAGAGGGGATGCACAACATTGCATAAAGATTTCCCTCTTTGTCCATCTCTTCTTCATAGGGAATCTTCTCCATACGTTTGAGCCTCATTTCCCTGAGAGACTTTGGGTTGAGAAGAGAACGTTCTGCCACGTGTTTCCTTTCCACATCGTGTTTGATGAAACAGTAAGTTACCTTTCATCACTTTTAGCTAAAAGCGAGACTCGGTGCTGGGTTTACACACAAGCTCAATAAGCAACAGCTTAGGGCTTTAGAAAACAAGAGGCCTTTCAATAGTTTTCTTCCCTACCCCTGCAAATTTGTATATATAATCTGTAAGACATCTACTGTATGCATTAACAGATATTTGCGAAAGCCCTGGAGCCTTTTTAAATCTGGCATTGTGGGGCCAGGAAGGGAGTCTCGGGGCTTGCCTATCATTGCCAAGGGCCTCAACATTTATTTATTTATTTATATTTCTATACTGCACCTTAGTGCAAACTGCACTACCCAGGGCAGTTACATGTGTCTTGGCTCAGCCTCGCCAAAATATCTGCAAATCTTCACAGTTACTTCCCTACTCAATGGATGTAGCTTTTATTAAGAGTTCTGTGCCTAAGATTGGTCTTTTCATCATACTCTAAATCAGTGGTTCTCAACCTGTGGGTCGCCAGATGTTCCTGGTGTGCAACTCCCAGAAACCCCTTCCAGCACAGTCAATGGTGGAGGCTTCTGGGGGTTGGAGTCCAGGAACATCTGGGGACCCACAGGTTGAGAACCACTGCTCAGTCTAAATGATACATCAGAGATGATCCTGTTATTAGAAATGCAAAGAAGTGTCTGGTGATCCCTGTAGGAGCTTTCCACACCTTCTGCCATTTTCCAATTTCACTTGTCTCTTTTTGCAAATGGTCATCAGGGTGGAAGCACAGGCTTTGCCTATAAGTAAAACTGTTCAGGCCTAAAGGGCTGCCTAAATTACGTCTCTGGAACATTAGCAGATGTTCGCCTTTTACGATGAACCTACAGTTTTTCCTTATGTGGGACAACTATTGTAAAAGGATTTTCATTATTTGCAAGAGTGGAATTTTGTTTCTCCTACCTGTTTGCTTCTAAATGTTCCCTTTCTCTGTGGTCCCCAGCTGAAGATCATGCAGGCAGGGGTAAACATCCAGAGGTTTGTGCTACAACCGCCAATGCTTGGGACCAAATTGGATAAATATTTTTCCATTGTTCATCCACCCGTGATGTTCACTATTTTCAGCATCAGAAAGTTCATCAACAGTCAGTTTGTCCTCAAGATGCAAAGGGATATGCCACCTGAAGGTGTGAAGCAACGGCCATCGCTAAAGCTCAGAGGTACCAAAATCAAGTTGCTTGCTTTTCAGAGACATGGTATTTTTTTAAGGAACACAAAAGAAGAATCAGCAAAATGACCTTCCAGAGCAATCCAGTCAATGAAATCTCAGGGCCCAACACTGACACCAAGGGGGCATGTCTCTGTGCCGTCATAGTGGGCATGTCCTTGTGATGTTCAGCACCAACAGCAAGAGGGTGAGCATGTGACAGACCGAAAATGGGGAGGTGCAATGATGAATGTAAGGGGCTGCTAAGAGGGATCTGCAGGTTGAGGGCTCTAGTTCACAGTGTGAGGCAGGCACATAATCGGAAAAAGAAGGAAAACTGCTTTCAAAACTATAGGTTGGGCAAGATAGTATTTAGATCCTCTGGATGATCTGCAATCTATCAGGATGAACCCCCAGACCATATCAGCAGCATCCTAGTCCCTGAGTCAGAGAAAATAAACCTGAGTCTCAAGGCCAAAGTCTGAG
This sequence comes from Phrynocephalus versicolor, assembly GCA_023846285.1. Taxonomy (NCBI): domain Eukaryota; kingdom Metazoa; phylum Chordata; class Lepidosauria; order Squamata; family Agamidae; genus Phrynocephalus; species Phrynocephalus versicolor. The sequence continues at coordinate 11,857,091 of JAHTLZ010000074.1, read as the reverse complement.
ACCTAGCAACATTCTTGTCACATCCAGGGCTGTAGCTATCACTATCACCTAGAGGACAGACCTGAGAGAGGCACAGAACTGACCTGAGAGTGTCTGGAAGTTGAGTCATGACAACTGGACATCTTTTATTGAGAGACTGAAACATTTTACTGCTCATCCAAACAGCTTTGTCAGTCTGAGGAAAGCGAGATGAAAGTCCTCCATTTTATAGTTCACTTTGACCTCATGTCATCCTGGTCTGAAATAGGCTCATAAGATGAACAATGGCCTGAAGAGGCTTGTTAGGTGGACAATAGGCTCATTAGGTGGACAATGGCCCAAGGTACATGAAAGCCCGATCTTTAACCTTCCTAATACCCAATGGAGCCTGATCCTGCAAAAAACAAACTCACCAAAGCCGAGAGGAGTGTTTAGAAAACAGCGGGGTGGGGGGTGGGGATGGAGCACTCAAGGAATGACAGAGCTGATCATGCAAAAAACAAACCACGGAAGGAAAAAGCAAGGTGAGTTTGGGTTCTCCTCCACCCCCCTACCCTGAAAGGCTTACTTGCATGTATACCACACTGCTTAATTTTTGCGTAATGATTTTAGAAAAAAAGTACTGTGGTATACATGGAAAAATACAGTATTTGTGCATTTTACTTGCTTCAGTTGCTATTCATTTGCCAAAGTCCAAGACAGTCTTGACCAAGACTTAACGTCCATTGGAACCCAGCTTCTTTAACACTTTAAACGGCACAAAAGTACATCCTTATGTCCGTTTCTACTGTATATACAGTACTTATTAGGACCTGAGGAAGATACTCAGATGACCAGGCAATGACATAATCCTTAGTCCTTTTGTATAGTATGTGGATAAGTGGACAGTATGTAACCATAAGAGGTTTTGTTTTTGCCTTCACTTCTAAGTCCATTTTTTTGTCTTTTGTATGAGTTTGTCAGATCGTTATGTTTGTTTCATTTTGTAACCTTTGTTGTATGTAAATAAATACAAAAAGGCACAAAAATATGAAAATTTTGGAGAGTTTGGATTTTTCAGGTGCAGAATTGGGAGTTTTTAAGCGCATAGAAGTTATACTTCCATACAGCTTTCCATACAGGATTTGTATTCAGTAACCCCCCACCTATCGTGGGGGTTAGGGACCAGAGCCGACCCACAATAATGGAAAATCCATGATATGTGGATGCTGGGTTGGGTTGGTACTGAGGGGGCTATCTGGGGGCTCCTACACTTACCTGAGGCCTGGTACTTCCTCAAACAGGCCTCCAACGGGCCCAAGAATTGGTTTCCAGTAATCCAGAAGTCACTTCCGGTTCACCAGAAACCACTTCTAGGGCCTCTGACAGGCCCGGGAAGCCTATCAGAGGCCCATTCGGGACAGCGCCAGGCCTCAGGCAAGTTCAGGAAGCCTCAAACAAGCCCAAGCAGCCTACCACAGGGGGCCTTGCCTTTCATATACTGCGGTCCCACGATATACCGGGACCACAGTATATGAACCGCAAAATGGTGGGGGACCACTGTAGTAGACAGTGGAACATGGTTCTCTCATGCCTGCCTCTCATCTTTCTGTGCTGTGAAAAGGACAAATGATCTGGATGGATCGTCTTCGGTGCATGATGTACTTGTGCTCACCCAAGTTGCGCAGCTTGGAGGAACTGGAGGAACAGCAGATGCACCTTTCCGACATAGCACCACATGACGTGACAAGGGACCTCATCCTTTTCAATCAGCAGCGCCTGGCGGAGATTGAACTGTCCAACCAGCTTGAGAGGAAAAAGGAAGAGCTTCGGATTCTGTCCAAAAACCTGGAGGCCGAAAAGAAGAAATCGGAAGCTCTGCTATATGCCATGTTGCCCAAACACGTGGCCAATCAACTCAAGGAAGGCAAAAAAGTGGAAGCAGGTAGAGTGCTCCTCCCTGCTTTAATCCTTTCCAGGGCACACATTGGGATGGGATTGTATATCATCAGAACAACAGTTCTGAAGAGGAGGTTTTGTAGTGATGATGATCATGTTTTATCAGTTGAATTAATTGAGTCTTTAATTAATCATTAATATGAGAGTGATGATTTGGGATTTTTTAAAATTTTAATTGAAGAATGTATTTGATGATTTTATACTATTTGAACTTTCTGGTAATGGCTACATCTATACAAATAACCATTTCTAACAATATTATCAGATTATCTACCCAGCTCAGAAAGGATCTAAAGAAGGAAGACTGCAGGTTCTGCTGAATGGGCTGGGCTGGGCTGGGTGGCTGGGTGGAAATATGTGATCCTCCACATATTGTTTGACAGCTCTCATAGATCCTAACCAACATGATCTACGATGAGGGCTCATGGGAGTTGTGGTCCGATATCTGGAAGGCCACACACTCCCCAACCTCAGTCTGGTAATATCAGCTCCAGTGACACTGCTGAGATTGTATGAGTGTGTGGGCTTGACTGGAAGCCAGAGTGGACAGATTTGGAAAACTAGCTCTGACTGGAATGTAGATTAAATAGATTTAAAATAAAATAAAAGGAAGACTGATGCAATTTCAGTTAGAATACCTGGGGAGCTAGATACTTCCTGTATTTCACTTCTTCAGGCTGACATATTGACGTCAAAATAAGACTCCTACTCAACAGTTTTCCCCTCCAAATGAGAAAAATAAAATAAAATTAGGATTGCTTTGCTGAAGCAACTAGAGTTGTAACCTAGATTTCAAGACATGTATTTTGTCAACAAGTGTCTCAATAACATGCCCCTCCCATGTTATGTTTGAGCAACATCTTAAATCTATCTATGCATTTAAAATACCTTACAACACAGATAATGTTGGGTCATGCATATTGGGTTGGGTGTTCAGAAAGATTCCTCCCTAACCCTGATGGTTTAAGAAGACGTTCCATTGAGTGTGTTGGACAGACTGCTGAAATCCGCCCCAAAATAGGTGCCCTTGCATTTTATTCTTGTCATGTTCAAAATAGCATTTGAAAATAATACTTCTTCTCAAAAGTTCTCAAGAAACTGTAGATCCCACAAGCAACGTTTCCAGTCTCTGCTTCCTCTTTTCCTTATACCCCGCCTAGGAGATTTTAGTTCCTGCACCATACTCTTCAGTGATGTGGTGACTTTCACAAACATCTGCTCTGTTTGTGAACCTATCCAGATAGTCAACATGCTTAATTCAATGTACTCCAGGTTTGATCGGCTGACAAATATCCACGGGGTTTATAAAGTAAGTATTCCTACTCATGATTTTTTTTTAAAAAAACAACAACAAACAGCCTGCTTCATTGGTTGCTGTTGCCCCCTGCGCGCACTTTTTGTAGCCAGCTTTATGTAATATTTTTACACCTGAAGACCTTTTAAAGGTGGCATTAAGAATAAGAATGAAAATGAAGGGCCACTAGTTTGCCATTGACACTAACCTCTCAAGCCTTTCTAAACCAACATGTCTTCCATACTGTCTTCTTACACCCTTTCCACAGGGTCATTTCCCTCACCGCAACGTTCAGGTGAGAGTAGAATTCCCCCCCCCCATACGTGAAAGGTTGCCCCCAATACCACCACATCCTTTTAGTACGTTTTGTTAATTAGCAAAGATAGATTGAAGCCAGATGACTCCAGCTGTAGCAATGGAGTATCAAAAAAAAAGGCCGGGATTTTCAAGCTGTTTGTTATTTCTGCATTGGTCATGCCTTTGTGGTAGAGATGGAGAGAGGTCCTTGTGCAGTTTTTTTTTTTGGGGGGGGCATTGTGTCCAAATATCATGACTGGCACCTTGAATTGGGTAGATGGCACCGCCATTTCCTACTGTGCCTCAGGCAGGAAGTATCTTGAGATGGTGTGGTTCTCCATCTAGCAGTGACCCCCACTCTACTTGTTCATTTATAAGCCTGCTCCTTCCCACCCACCCACCCGGCACCTGGCACTCACACCCTCAAGAGTTAGCAACTCCTGACCCCAAAGTGAAACACAGGGGGGGGGGAGAGAGAGATGTGAACTAAAAATATACATGGAAGGTGGGACCGCATGACCTTTAAGGTCCCTTTCAAATCCTATGATTCTTTCTCACTCTGGAAGAGAGAGAAATGAGCTCTGCAAGTGTGGCCATGAAGTCTGATAGGTTGTTTTTGTACATGCACTTGTATTAGCAAGCCTTTGTAGTCAGGCCGGCTCTACCATTAAGCAGAGTGGAGCAACCTGTCTAAAGCTGAAACATTTTTATTTGTTGCATGCATAGTAATGTGTTTCTTACCGTCAAGGCTGGGGAAGACGTGGAATCTTCTGCTCAGGTGGCAGAACAACCAGGTTGGGAACACCTTTCGATGACGGGCCTTTGGGCAGCTATGTGACAGTCCCACCTGTAAGATGCAGTGTGTTGCTCTTGGCATCATGCCTACCTGGCGAATCTCTCCCTTTCCCTCACAGGTGGAGACCATAGGTGATGCCTACATGGTTGTAGGAGGGGTCCCAATACCCATGACCAGTCATGCTGAAAGGGTGGCTAATTTTGCCCTGGGCATGAGAATTGCAGCCAAGGAAGTTACGAACCCTATTACTCAAAATCCTATACAGGTAATTCATGTGTTAAGATTTTGAAGCACGCAGAAATACACAGCCATTCCAACTGGCTGTGATAGGAGAGGTAAGATACCATGGCTTAGTGTAGAAATTTCCATTGGGGCTCCTGCTCTAGCCAGATGCCACGGTCACTAAAAATCTATGTATGAAGAATTAACCTGTGCTTGTTTGTCTCTTCCTGGACAATCTTTATTTTCTGGCAGCCATCCTGTGCTTTCTATGAGGTGTTTTTCAATATTACTGTGAGGTGTGTGGTTGATAGTTATTTTGTTATGTTCATGTTTCTCCTTTTATTTGAAACAGCCCAGAATAATGCCAGCTCACAAGATAGTTGTGGCAAATAACTTTTAATAAGTAAATAAATAATGCCAATTATATTGAAAGCTTATTGATGAGGGAAGTGTTACCTTTTTACAGGATTTGTCTATAGAGCAAGGTGGACACCACTAAAGCTCCCACAATGTCATGAGGACGGAACATTAAACTAGATATACAGTATTTTTCTGTGCTTAAGACTATATTTTTGTCTAAAATTATTAGGGTAAAAGTTGAGGGTCATCTTATACATGGAAGTAAGCTGAGGAGAGAACTGAATGGTTGTGAGACTGTAACTTTAGGTTTGAAAAGTGGGGGCCATCTTACACATAGGGGGTGTCTTATAGATGGAAAAATACAGTACCTTGTTTAAATACTGTATTTTTCTGAAGAAGGACTTAAGAATTCAAAACCTTGCCATGTACAGTATATGTACCGTGTACATTCCATTAAAATGTTTCATAAGCAAGCCAAGTACAGCTTCCCAGATGTGCTTGGTCAGCAGCTCCTTCCAGTTCTAGCCACTGCAGCCCATAGTGAGGAATGCTGGAAACTGCACCCTGTCAAATCTGGAGGGCCTCAATTTGGCCACCCTGGACTTAAGTCCTATGCTGGCCTTAATAGTGACCATGGGTGGAAAGAGGCTTCTGAGGCCTGGTATATAAGCAACTGAAGACAAAGCATCTTCAGTGTCCTCTGTGGTTCCCTACCATGGCTCCCACAATGTTTTCACACTACAACTCTCAGAAATCCTGGCCAGCAAATCCAGTGGTGAAGGCTTATGGGAGGTTTAGTCCAAGAACATTTGGGGAACCTAAGGTTGGGAACCACTGCTCTATGGATACTTCCTAGCTAGCACCATTCTAGATAGTTCGGTTCAACAAACCTTTATTGGCATAAAATAAATTGAGAACAAAAGCATCAAATTGTGGGATAGAAGATTAAAATACAGTGGTACCTCAACTTACGACTTTAATATGTTCCGAATTCATGCTCTTAAGTCGAACTACTCTTAAGTCAGGGTACCTATCTAAAAAATTGAACAAATAAGTTAAAAAATGAAAAAAACGAAAAAAAAACTGTAAGTCGAGCAGACCATATCTAAAATTTGCAAGGCGGCTGTTAAAAAACCAACAGTTTTCTGCTTTTAAGTTGAATTGTTCTTAAGTCGAGCTGTTCTTAAGTCGGTGTACCACTGTATAAGTAAAGATAAGTAACACCTTTCTAGCTAAATTCCCTCAAATTGTAGCAGACTTTCTCAATCTGGTGCCTACCATATGTTTTAGGTGTTAAACCCATCAGTCACAACCAAGAGGGTCACTGGTCATCTGGGAATTAATGGGAATCTCTAGAGAACCTCAGGTTCAATATTAGGTGAAATAAATAGTGGTGGGTAAATGAAGAGCAAATGCATTTCTGTTAGAACTATAATGCAGACCAACACTCTCCCTCATGCAGCCCCGTATTTTCTTGCCGCCCTTGTGACAACAGATTAGAATTGGGATACACACAGGGCCAGTGTTGGCTGGTGTTGTTGGAGAGAAGATGCCCAGGTACTGCTTATTTGGTGACACTGTCAATACAGCTTCTAGGATGGAAAGCCATGGGCTTCCAGACAAAATCCATATCAGCTCAACCACATTCAGGTAAGACCCTGCCAGTACTTAGCAATCAAAAGCATGTAACATGTTTGATTCCTCCCCTTACTTGGCCAGGACTTTTATTTATTTATTTATTTATTTATTTATTTATTTATTTGAACATAAGACTTAAAACAGTCCAAACTATTTTATTGGGTCATACTTGCCATTAACACTGTCCTGAACCTTATTGCCAATTTTTGCTTGTGTAAGGAAAATTGAATTTGTCCTTATGGGAAATTGCCACTCATTGAATATGGTGGTGCCTGTGTTTCTGGACACATGCCTGACTTGACCACAGAACACAACCAGCACCTTACAATGAGCAATGTTCCACCAAGACTTAGACAATTTCCCTTATATAAGCATAAACTGACAATGGCATTTTGATTTTTTTTAAACAATACTTTGGCAATGTATTACTTTTAAATTGATTTTTTTTAAAAAATAAAGTCACTGCAGCAATAAAAACAATGTCAGAACTTTCTTCAAAATGGCACCTCCCTAAAATAATCATAGAAGGATAGACTTATAGGACTGGAAAAGTCCCAAAAGGCCATCTAGTCCATTTCCTGCCTAGGCAGGAAACCCAGCACTAAAGCACCCCAACAGATGCTTTGTTTTTGCTCTAACAGGTGTTGATATTTTGATGTAATAAGTACATCTTTGAAAAATACCAGTCAACCCCCCATCAAAAATAACCTCCACGCCCAAATGCTTACAATTTCTTATTAAAATGTGTAAAAGCAAAAACGTTTGTCCTTATAACCAGGAACATTACTTCTAGCTCATTGCCTCCTACTTCTGCATTTTAAGGTGATGGATTTTGTTTGACAAAGGGGCTCAGAAGTTCTATTGCTGTGCTCCCTATCCATCCATCCATCCATCCATCCATGTAATAGATTTTTTTTCTAATAATTAATTAATTCTCCCATGCCCCACAGACATACAAGAGTCTTGCTGTATCATCAGCAAGACTGAGGCAAATCTCCATTTGCCACCCCCCCCAAAATAAACAAACAAACACTGGAGCATTTTTTGGGGTGGTGGTGGAGGTTCTGCTTTATATTTCCTATAAGAAGAGTTAGGAATGTAGCTACCATGGAGTGGGGAATTCATTAGAATTTATAGGCAAGAAGAAAGGGTGGTGATGAGGGTGTCCTTGATCAGTGAGCAAGATGCTTTATGGCACGGGTACTAGATCATGTGTAGTTTCTGTTCTTATTAGTTTAAAATCTGATATGTCCTCTATTTGAGGACTATACATTAAATGGATTTTTGGAACTAGGAGATGGCAGAGGGGCTTGCTCCTTCCATTCCATGCATTGACTTGATATTGCAGTACCTCCAGCAACTGCTGGAGTGCAGCACGATTCTGGAGGTGTGGGTTAAGAATCAAGGAACTGATAACCTCCCAGTCGTGTCTTTTATGTTCCACAGAGCATTGCCATGTGAAGTGTTTGAGATTGTGGAAAGAGGCGAGATAGAGGTCAAAGGCAAAGGCAAAATGACCACGTATTTCCTCAGTAAAAACCTTTGCACTGCTGAGAATGAAATAATGGGAGAACCCGAAGAGTGTTCTGGTAATGCTGATGACACTGTGATGTAAAAGCACACATTAAAAAAACACACACAAAACCCCCCAATTATTTTATTATGTCGTCATGTGATGTTCCCTTTCCTTGTATTTCTGCAATGCTGCTGGCTCACACAGTCTGAAGCAAAACTGCTTTGTCGCAAAATTACACACTGTATTGGTGTTGCAAATTGCAGAGGGAGTTGGACTACAACATCTGTTATCCCCAGCCCACAGAGAGATTAGCTGTGCTGGCCGTTAAAAGTGTTCTGCTTATATAACACCCCATACTACTTCAAGTAGTATCTGGGTAGTTTACAGTTTAATTACAGTATGCAGGCTACACAGGGAGGGAGATGCATACAGAGGATGTCAGGTCAACACAGGGTGACTTACGTTTGGAACAGGCCTAAACTCTGACTGTGTAGGCCATCTCTTGCATTTTGTATAGTTTTGAGCCTCTGTGGGTGAAACCATTTCTCCTTAAAATGCTGCAAACTTTCAGATACACAGAAATTGGAAAACAAATGGCATACTTCCTTAGTTCCTTTGGCTCTATAAGGTAACAAGGAAATGAATATATATTCCTGCTTGTTCGCCCTCAAGGCACAAGGGGACTTGAAACTGCAGGCAGTGCGACTATATATCTTGTCACTGATAGTTTATAGTTGTGTTCTCAGGGAAGCACATTGCTGATCTGCATTTTCCAGTGTTATTTCAATTTCATCCATTCCGCCCATAGGTTGAAGGGCCAGTGATCTGGGGGAGAGCCAATGTGAACTCAACTTATTTTGGCTGTCTTTTATGTCATTGAAATCTTTGGCGGTGTTGCTACTGACACCTTCTTTCTCTCGCTGTTGAACAGGCAGGTTGGCAAGTCAAGATAGGAAAATAGTGGTAAAGATAAAGTACACAGATTGTCCTGAATCGTTTACTTCCAGGGATGGAGAAAAGAGAGAAGTCAAAGGTTTGATTCAGCACAGGGCCATAGGGGGTTGAAGTTATAATGCCCTACACAGCAGTAGTGCTCAACCTGTGGGTCCCCAGATGTTCGTGGACTGCAACTCCCAAAAGTCTTCATCACTAGTTGAGCTGGCCAGGATTTCTGGGAGTTGCAGTCCAGGAACATCAGGGGACCCACCGGCTGAGAACCACTGCTCTAGAGGCCAAGGAGAGACAGATATAGCCTCTACTTTCTCATAATTTCCAGTGGTTTAAATTTTTAAAAAAATGTTGCCATACTGAACATGCAGTTCTGATAAAATGTGGATATGCTGTAATCTACAAACACCTGATCCCATTTTTTAAAAATCATTGCTTTTCAATTTCTGTGGATTAAACTACATGGCATATTAAATGTATAGTGTGTTGTTTATTATTCTTGCTCCACAATAAGCACCTCCAGACCCAATCTAGATGAGCATCTAGATGGTTGTCATGTTAAAACTTCATCCCTACCATATGAGGACTGAAAACACTAACCACTGATTCACTGCAGTTTTATTTTCCAAAGGTGGTTGTTGTTGTTGTTGTTGTTGTTGTTGTTGTTGTTGTTGTTGTTGTTGTTGTTGGTGGTGGTGGTGGTGGTGGTGGTGGTGTGTTGTACAGTCGCAACTGACTCTTTGTGACCCCATGTCCATGGAGTTTTCTTGGCAGGAATACTGGAGTGGCTTGCCAGAACACAATACATCTCCTGCTCCTCCAAATTTCTATGACTAATTCTAGTGGAGGGGGATTTTATTTTACTTTGTTTAATAAGAGATCAGCATGTCTACAGCGCTGAATTTTTGGAAATATAATGTTGCTGCTACTCGTTTTATTCCTGTGCACAAACAGATAACAGGCACATTTAGGAATGTGAGGTCAAGTCTGACCAATAAAGTTGTACTGAATTTACTTTTATCGCCCATGATGATACCTGTACTCCCATGTAAACATGGCCAAGGGCAGAAGGTGGGAATACCCAGAGGATGGTTAATAAGTTGGTTCCAATTACAACTTAAATCTCAGTAGGAAAATACCCAATTATTTTTCTCACACCCTTCTTTTTATTCTCTCTGGCTACTTGATAGGGGCTGAAAGCTGTCATCCCCATGGAGCATATTCACCAGAGGAAAATGAACTAGCTGCTTCGAATCAGTCAAGGTCAACAACACATCTTAGAAGGAGCCATTGTCCCTCAGAAGTTTGCGTTATCTTTTAGAGAAGTCACATTATGGACTTCCAGTTGGAATTTCAATATGTTACTTGCACTTAAGGTTGAAACTGAACAAATGTAACATACAAAATAAAGAATATGTCAGAGGAGGAGTAGATAAGTACTTTGACAACCATGGACTAGTGATTACTTCTCTTGAAAGCTTTGCCCTCCCTGCATACTAATCATGAAGAGTTTTATCCCATTTGATGTTATGTCTGTCATATTTTTGTCCATATTCCTCCCCCCTTTTTGCCCACTGTTCCCCCTTAAGCACAGCACTGGAGAGCTTACTCCTACACTTGGATAAATCCAATACTTGCTTCCAACAAGCAGACCTCTTAATATTACTGTAATTTATGTTACTTGCAGCTAATTAGTCAATTTATTTCAATGGAAATGCACTTGTCAAAACTATGATAACAGTTACAAGACATATTTAATAACTGGTAGAGGCAAAATAATGTCCGAGGAAAGAGCTCACTCAATATCAGCTCATGGCTTCAGTGAGATAGAAAACACTCTCAGAAGGTCTTGACTAGGTACAAGAGTTGTGTGATCCTAATAATGTTGAAGTAATCTCCACTGGTACTTACTTCTGAGTGAACATATATTGTACTGACCTTGTTGCTTGGCCAGGACAGTCCTTTGCAAGGCAGTTCACCTCTACATTATATTAATTTTGTTTTTGTTACCCTGATAAGAATGATGTCTACAGGGGGCAATCGTTTGTAGTCATGCTTTCCCAAAGAGGCCGCTTAGATAATCTAGAATCGATCTATGATTTCTTAACACAATCAGAGTAACAGGACCAAAATGGACAACCACAGCTAGTGCTGCCACACAGTATTTTTATTTATATTTAATTAATTAATTAATTATATAGCTTGTATGTTGCCCACTACCCAAAGGTCTCTATGCCTTAAGGAGTCTCTTCTCCTTGGTCTGCTTTTTAGTTCCTGCACATTCATGTACCAGTGGATAGTGGACAGTGTTTGCCTCTTGCAAACACAATAGGAGGCTTATAAGAGTGGGAAAGGGTATTTTTTAAAAAATCCTTTTAAAACAATTCTTTAAAAGGCTTATTGCTGGATGTCTCCCTGAATTTGCACCTGCCTACTCTGGTCTCTCTGACCAGGGAGCCTAGGGCTGCAAATCCCACAGTGATAACTTTCGTCTGAGGGTTAAAAACAAAAGCTTTGCTACCATTAGTCTCCAAAGAACCATCACAGAGTCTGTGCTAAGAGCGGCAGTGACTGTGGATCCCTGGAGGGGAAAAAGTGCCTCTGTGCCCCATCTTGTGAATCCTCACACCAAATAAGTGACTCCCTCGAGCTAACCCCACAACGCTTTCCCTTGGATCTCTGTGGGCTAAAATGTGATGCGCTGGTAGTTTCTGAAATAAGTTCCACCATGTTACCAATGTACAACCAAGAAGGCCCCTGTAACATCAGAAAATACATCATAGTAAGCTTCTGGGAACAAACAACAGACTAACAAAATTTAAGGAGGCACAATGCAGTCCAAAGCAAATTTACTTATAAGTCTCATTGTATTCATTGAGACACATTGCCTAATAATTAAGTAGATCTAGGACTGCAGTGTTCTGTTCATGATTTTGGGGTTCTGGTTATGGTAAAACAGGCATGCGTGTGTTGTGGGCGGTCAAGTCCCATCTGACTTATGACAACCCAGGCAGGGTTTTCCAAGTATGTGAGATATTTAAAGAATGGTTTCACTGTGGCTAATCTGCCTCCCCGTCCCAAGTGAGTTTCCATAGCCAAGTTTGGATATGTACCTATGTCTCTCAAGTCCAAACCCATCCATCCTATCTACTGCACCACACTGGCTCTTTGAAAAAAGTTTCTCAAGTCCTGTTACATTTTTTAAAAGGAGAGGAGGTTCTATTCCCACTTAACCCTCCTTGGCACTAATTACTGTGGCTTCATCCATAAACACATGGTTGGCTTTCCTTAATTTGGCTGCAAGTGTTGATGCCGCCTTTCATAATGATTGCAGCACCTGAGTTTTAACTTTTTCAGTGTTGCAGTAAGACTCAGAACAGGCACCACTAATTCCTCACAGAAATTGGCTATTCTGGATGGGCCGGGCCTCATTTTGGTTTGTCCTGCCACTGCTGTAAGCTGGGATGACACACGAATGGGGGAGATCAGCTACTTTCACTTCCATTGAGGAAAGAAGGGTTCTTGCATGCCAAAAGAAGGCCATCATGGAACAATCGGGATAATCACACTTCCAAGAGGTTTCAGAGATGTCTGTAACTGACCCTTCGTGACCCCATGTCGATAGAGTTTTCTTGGCAGGAATACTGCAGTGGCTTGCCAGTTCCTACTCCTGGCGTCTACAAGCACCTGGTATTCCCTGGTGGACTCCGATCCAAGTATTAACCAGGTCCGACCCTGCTTAGCTTCCGAAATCAAGCAAGATCGGATATGCTTAGGGCATCTAGGCAGAAGGGCTTCAGAAAGTAGTAGCTGCCTTCTAAAAGTGTGAAAACATGTTGTCTCCTACATTTTTAGAAAATTCAGTGAAAGCAGGGGCAAGGGTCATAAATATGACAAGGGAGACCACATGTGGCTGATGTGTTACGTATTCCTGGTTTGTAGGCACTAGGTTGTCCACAGAGGCTTTGGATGCAACTTCATTCCTCACTTGTTTCAGCTTTCAACATTTATTTATTTATTCATTTATTCATTTATTTGTTTATCTGTATACCACCCATGTGGACGAAGTCCGCTCTGGCCAGTTTACAGTATATATAAACCACAAGCTTAAAATACAATTTAATAAAACAGAAAAGAGAAATAATAAAAATGCAAATGAACAAAACCATTAAATCATAAAAACACATGTACACTAAACAATTAGAACAATTGAAATATTTAAAATGATTTTAGTAAGCCACCCTGGAGTTTGTTGGCCATGGGGAGAAAACAGAAACCTACCAGGGACCTCCGGTTTCTTTCAGTGCTGAGAGAAAGAGAAGTATAACCACTACAACAAAACCTCAGCCCTTCAGGGAACACAGGGAGATGAGGTGTGTGCAATACGCAAGAGACAAATGCATGTTTATGGTGGAGGAATGGATCCTTTGGAGTCCTTAGATTTTGTAAAGAGACGTTTACATTGGACTGTTCAACCAATAAAAAAACTTTAAAAGTCCGAACATGTAACATTAATGCAACATTTAAAAATCAATGATGAGAATAAAGCAAGTGGAACCAGCAGCAAGAAACAGGAGAAACAGGCGAAAACTAATTATCTATTAAAAGCCTAATAATAAAATAACATTTACTCAGTGCTACAGAAGGCGTAAGTATCTATAGAAAATATTCTGCAACTGGGGGTGCCACCACTAACAAAGCTTGTTTGCTGGTCCCTGTCGGCCTTATCTCTAAAGCTAACATCACATGGGCAGGTTCACTTACGAATACAGTAATACCTTGGTTTACGAGTCCCTTGGTTTAAGAGTGTTTTGAAAGACGAGCAACCATTGCTGATCAATTTGCCTTGATCAACGAGCAATGTCTTGCAATACGCACACTGGAGCAGGTCACATGATCACAAGTGAGCAAATGGTGGCGCTCTCCCTCCCTCCCTGCTGGATTGCGGGGACTGTCTGGAACATTCCCTCTCAAGCAAGCATCAAACGCAAGAGGAGAAAGTAACGGAGGTCTCCCTTGCACCATCCAGGAACATTTTCAAGGTTAGTTTTATTTTTCTTTATATTTATATTTTTCTTTAATCTATTTTCAACCCCCTTTCTTATTTTCAAACCATTTCTAGTCATGGGGCAGCTAGTCAAGTGTGCATATGACTACAAATTGCATTTTAAAAAGCAAAAAAGTGTTCTGCTTATATACTGCCCCATAGCACTTCAAGCACTCTCTGGGTGGTTTACAATTTAATTATACAAGCTAACATTGCCCCCCCCACCACCACAAGCTGGGTCCTCATTTTACCGACCTCGGAAGGATGGAAGGCTGAGTCAACCATGAGCCAGCTACCTGGGATTGAACCCCAGGTCATAAGCACAACTTTGGCTGCAGTACATAACCACTGCGCCACAATGTTCTTCCAGACAATAATTTAATTACAGCATTGTCTCATTAAAACACAGAGTAAAATCCAGTTGTTAGTCTCAAGCAGAGCAGTTTCCGCAGCCAGGTACCTAAACCATGGTGTGGACGTGGATTTCTAGCCAAGTTATTTTGCATGTTTTGGCATTTTGTGTGTACAATACATGGTCTATGGAACCCCAGAACAAATCGTCTGCGTTTCCATTTTTTCTTATGGGGAAATTTGCTGTGATATACGAGTGTTTTGGTTTACAAGCATGTTTCCAGAACGATGCTCATAAACCAAGGTACTACTGTATCGGATCCTTCCATTTTCCTCCCATAACTGCAAATCCTAGGCTTCAAACATACACAAATAACTGTGTTTGTCTGTTGCAGCAATGACATTCAAAAGTGTTATGTTCCCTGAAAGACAAAAATGTTTTATTTGGCATAAGCTTGAGTGGACTTCAGCCTACTTCATCAAATGCTTTTGATAGACTATGAGCACTTCTAGCAAATAAAGCCTGCTCATCTTAAGTGGCACAAAAGTCTTTGTGGTTTTATAAAAATTTACATAGACAGACAAATTCATCATCACCCATAACCATTTGTCAGCATCAGGCAGAAGCAGGCTAGCAAAATACAGGGCTCAAGAGTTGTGATGGAGAAGGAGGAACATATTTAGGCCCCAAATCCATGTCTTTTAAGCCAAAGATTCCTGCTACACAATAGAAGGAAAAGCAGATCTTGCGCCCCATCTCATCTCACCTGGATAACAGATTTTTACAATACAAGTTGCATTTCATTCGAATGGCTTTAGGAATACTCCATATTAAAACAAGGCATCCGAATTTCATTTTATGCCTTTCATCTCTTCCTCTGGTGACGTACTGACATCTAGTGAAAGGAAAAAGGAGCACAGCTATAAGCATTATTACACACCGTATCTCTAGTATATTTTACCTCTGACACCGTTTATGAATTTTTAAAAGCACTGTTGCTGTCTTTCTTTTGCCGTTACATGTGAGAGGTGTACGCATCTTTCCTGAAAATCTGACTGTCCTACCAGTATTTGATCATTTCAGATTGACACAAGCTTGATAAAGGGTAGTCAGCTTTATGTAATACAACCGAATAGGGATGGGCATTTCGTTTTGGAACCAGTAGGTTACAAAACGAACCACGCAAGCCCAGGTGGTCCTCGGAACCAGCTGATACACGCAGATCCAACTGCTTTACTTTTTTCTGTCTTGCACAGGGTTAAAATCCAATGAGGAAGCAGGCTGTGATATCATCTTTCCTGCTTCATGCTGTTGGCCAATCAGAAAGGGAGGCGGGATGATGCCTGTCCCTGCACAGCTCCTGATTGGCCATCACAGATCTAGCACAGATGATGTTGCAGCATGCTTCCTCATTGGATTTTAACCCTGCATGAGACAGAGATAGGTAAAGCAACTGGGTCTGCATGTATCAACTGGTTTCGAGGACCACCTGGGCTCACGTGGTTCATTTCATAACCTACTGGTTCCAAAACAAAATGCCCATCCCTACAACCAAATATCACTGGCAACGGACTTTTAATGTTTCTCAACATAGAAAAAAAACAGAGTAAAACTTGCATATCAGAATACATGGAGTACTGTAGTGACCTCAGAATTCAATTGTTACAACAGCCTGCAACCATTTTTTTAACCCTGCCGCTACTGTTCATCTACTTCCAACATATACCCGGGCTGAGACTACCTTCTTATTCTGTGTAATCAGGAACTCAGTGTGGCTTATGCTTGCCTTATCTGTGCATCATGTTTCCCTTAGATGGCATTCTCCAGATGTGTGGGATTCCAAGTCCCATCATGGAACCTGGGCGATAAACATTGTGATCCAGCACATCTGGAGAGCATCATATACATCACAAAAGTTGCATGCCATAAGATGAAAGTATTTTTCTCTTCTGGCCTAGTACGGCAGTTTCTTAATCTTTAAAATGCATTGCTTCTCTTTAAATCAAGTGGTCCCCAACCTTGGTCATATCCCAGGTATTTTTGGACTGTAACTCCCAGAAGTCTTCACCACTAGCTGTGCTGGCCAAGGATTCTGGGAGTTGCAGTCCAAGAAGGCTTGTGTTACCCAAAATTAGGAATCACTGCTTTAAACTGAAGGCCTACAGATCTGTGTTGGTTATTTGGAAGAAAATAGCAGATAAACACTCAGAATGTGATCAGAGAAAGAACATGATATTGTACATTAGCAATCTGGATAACTGGAAGTACCATATATAATCCAATCAAGTTTTGAAAATACAAAGAAGAAACACATTGGGCTGTCTTCAAGAAAACAAGAAACACATATATTTATTTTTTAAAAAGGCTTTTATTGTATTCCCATTATATTACAACATGGGGCACATGATAACAACATATTTTTATTTATTTATTACCACCAGGGGGCTACAGGAGTTCGCCCTGACTTCACTTTCATACCATGAATCAGTGAAGGCTCATATTTGAAGGTAACATTTCTACTTATGACGACAAGTTAACTAAAGTTGTACTTGGATACTGGGGTGGGTGGGGAGGAGGTTGAAAAGCATGTTGGTTTTCACAGAGAAATCCAAGAACATTACTGTATTGAAAACAACCCTCATTTTGTTGTTTTAGGTTTTGAACTAAAAAAAGAAGAAATAGCTTTCATGCCAGTTTTGTCAACTTTGGCCAGAGCTTTTTGAGCAGCTGACATCTTACTGTTTACCTAAAAAGAAAGAAAAAGAACAAAGGAAAACATTAGGGCAACATATAGGGTCTATGCTACTTCACATATATACTGTCTATTGTGCAAATAATATACAAATGTCCTGTTCCAAACAACACATGAAGATACTGTACACATTTATTGGTGGGATAACTCTCTTTTTACAGATTAAAAATATCTGGCTTTGGTAAGAACTTGATATTCAACCTGATCCGGATAGGATCTTTCCCACAGAGATGGAGGAAATGTTTTTGTCCTAAAACATTTAAGAAGCTTTGAAATTCCATATTTGCATACACACTGTCAAATACAGAAAGAAACATTCTAGTTCCTGTTTGAATCTTGGTCTAAAGACTTAAATTTATCCAGATTATAAAGCACCTTTTATCAATTAAACCACACTGAACAGTGCAAATATTCAACTCTTTAACTCTTTGATGAGTCAAGTCTTTCCCTTCTATGCCTTTCTTTTTTAACAACATACAGTGGACCCTTGTATAACAAATGGTTTATATAACATAAAATCTGTACAACATAAAAAATTCAAGAGATAGGGGAAATTTGTTTAACATAATTGCTTATGGGGCGAATCCATACAACATAAAAATGGTCGCGATTAGGGATTACTCCATTTTCAATGCATTCCTGTGGGAAATGTGTATAAAGGAAAATTTGCTTAACATGATTTCCTTTGGAACAAATTAATTCCTTTATAAAATGTACCACTGTATTTTGTAAGCCCTGCAGTTACTCCAACTCATTTATATTAAAAAGGATCTAAATCAAGCGTGTAAGACTTGAATGGGTCTCCATTTTCCAAGCTTTTGATTAAGCAACAGTGAAACAACGGAATGTTTTCAAACATTCTAAATGCCCAGTATGAATAAATCAGCAAAAGAATCACACCAAAAGAGTACAGCTTCAAAGCGAAAAGAGGGATGCCAGTTTGGTCAATAACACAGAAAATCTAAAATACAGTGGACCCTTGTATAACAAATGGTTTGTATAACATAAAATCTGTGCAACATAAAAAATTCCAGAGATAGGGGAAATTTGCTTAACAGAATTGCCTATGGGGGCGAATCCGTACAACATAAAAATGATCGTGATTAGGGATTACTCTGTTTTCAATACATTCCTATGGGAAATTTGTATAAAGGGAAATTTGCTTAACATAATTTCATTTGGAACAAATTACGGTAATTCCTTTATGCAAGGTACCACTGTAGAAGGAATACATGCTGTTAGCCGGACAACGGGCAGAAATAAATACCCAACACAGTGAGAACTAGAGAGTAGGAATGTTAGGAGAGAAAGAATGGCAAAGACAGCCACTGGAAGGGAAGAGAGTTAATGGAAAACAAGAAACAGGAGGAACAAGGATGGCTAGGCAATGGACTGGGAGGGGAAAGAACCATTTGATTGTGGCTGCCAAAAGGAAGGGCTGTGGCAAAGGCAAAGCATGTGAGTTAACCAGGAAGGCTGACAGCTGAGAGACCGAGTGTCTGAAGGAAGGAAAGAAGATACAATTATTCCAAGACTGAACTTGAAAAAACACGAATCACACAAGAAAACCTCATAGGGAATCCATACATCCTCTAGACAAGGTTAATGTAGCCATTCTGGAACTTGTGACCCAAGAGATACATGCCCATCTTAATTTTATTTTATTTGGAGCTATCAGCCAGATATTTAAGAGCAGCTATGTGGTTGCTGTTAACGTTCTACAGCTGCCTTAAGAATTAAGCCATTTCCAATTGTTTTCATAGTATATTACTCCTATTTGTACCAAATATTTATGATCTGCATCTAATTGATAACCTATGTATATGTTTATAAATTTATTCACATGGATGTCTGTATATGCTTATATAAAAAAACAAATAACATGGATGATGCAACCACTGGTGTCAATTTAGTTACAGTAATACCTTGGTTTATAAGTACCTTGGTCTACTAGTGTTTTTTCAAGACAAACATTTCTGATCAATTTTGACTTGATCAACAAGCAATGTCTCGCAATACGAGCATTGAAGCAGGTCACTTGAGCACAAATGAGACAATTGTGATGCACTCTCTCCCCCCCCCCCGGGCTAGATTGTGGCTGATTGTCTGGAACATTCTGTCTCAGGCAAGCCTCCAAAGCAGAAGGAGGAGAGAGGAATGGAGATTTTCCAAGATGAGTGCAGGTTAGGGTTTTATTTTTATTTTTATTGAATTTGTTTTCAACAGCCTTTCTTGTTTTTCAAACCATGTCTAGTCATGGGGCAGCTAGTCAAGTGTGTATATGGTTACAAACTGCATTTTATTATTGTCAGTCACATTAAAAACACAGAGTAAAATCCAGTTGTTAAGTCTCAAGCAGAACAGGTTCTGCACCTAAACCATGATGTGGGTGTGGACTTCTTGCCAACTTCTTTTGAGAGTTTTGACATTTTGTGTGTATAGCATGTGGTCTATGCCCCCCAGAACGAATCATCTGAATTTCCATTATTTATTATGGGGAAATTTGCTTTGATATATGAGTGCTTTGATTTACAAGTATGTTTTCGGAACAGATTATGCTTGTAAACCAAGGTATTACTGCATTCCTCTCTTACTGGTACAAAGTCTATTGCTCAAATGTGTCTTGGATGAACTCATATGCAGCCTTTGGACATCTGCGAAATACCCACCCCTCCACATATACTAGTATTCGCACTTTTATGGAGTTCCCACTCCTGCGCTTGACAAACATTACCATGGAAACCTTATTTGGGACTCCCTCCTCCTGAACTCAGTGACAATTATAGCTAGACAAACACACCATGGGAATGAATTGTGCAGGGATAAAACTTTCATTGAACTTTCATACTCATATAAGACCTGTAGCTTGCATACACAGGAAGTGCAAGATGAGATAACAGAAGGAAGCAAATACAGTATATTGAACATTGTTTTTAATGCTGTAAATTAAAAATAATCTGAGGCAGCAGAGATCATGTTATTAACATTTAGTACTGAAACAAAACCCTATCTCTTTCATAAGAGATACCATAATACTTTGGTTCACAAGTGCCTTGATTTACAATTGATTTACAAGACGAGCAAACATTTCTTCTAAATTTTGCCTTTATCAACTAGCAAAGTCTTGCAATACCAGCACTGGAGCGGGTCACGTGATCACAAGTGAGCCAATTGTTGCTCCCTCCCTCCCTGCCGGAGTGTGGAGGACTGTCTGAAATGTTCCATTTCAGGCAAGCCTCAAAAGGAGGGGGAGGAGACAAACATTTTTAAAGGAGAGTTCAGGTTAGGAGTTTATTTTTAATTTTTAAAAATTAATTAGTTTTCAACATTATTTCTTATTTTTCAAACCACTTCTAGTCATGGGGCAGCTGGTCAAGTGTGTATATGGCTAGAAATTGCACTTTATTGTCACATTAAAAACACAGAATAAAATCGAGTTGTTAGTCCCAAGCAGAGCAGATTCTGCAGCCAGGTACCTAAACTTCTTTTGAGTTTTGGAATTTTCTGTGCACAGTATGTGGTCAATAGGGCCCCGGAATGAATCACCTGAGAATTTTTATTATTTCTAATGGGAAGATTTGCTTTGATATAAGAGTGTTTTGGTTTACAAGCACGTTCCTAGAACAAATTATGCTCATAAACCAAGGTATTACTGTATAGATCTTAGTGCTTTTATATGCTCTCCCCTCAAATATTTTGCCCATATTTTATGTTATTTCATATGTTATAGACATAAAGTTTTACTGCTCACATTACAGAAGCTTGGTTAAAATTCCTGCTTTGCTTTTTTTCCTGATTAGAGAAACATCTTGTACCAATACTGTTAGCCAAAATGTCAGGTATAAAGAAAGAAAGAAAAAAGAGATACAGTACTTACCTTTTTGCTTTTCATATCACTTGAATTGAACTTGGTATAATCTTCTTCTGCTTCTACAGGTACATCTGATAACTTCCTTTTCTGCAATGTTAGAGTGACGGCTCGCTTCATAAATCACACACTGTTGTTGTGCACTGCACACACTCTGAATTGAAAATGTTCTGACTTCTGGAGCAATGGAGGCAAAGTAACTCAAGGCACGCAGAAGGACATAACATGTTCTTAACCTTGTCGAGGAAACAAATAAGCCACTCCCAGAACATGTAAATCCAGCTGGATAGAAAACCAAGAGCAAAACAGGATGAAGGGAAAAGAAGATTTTATAACATGCACGTATTCAGGGCTTTAGAAGGCAAGGGCGGAGGACAGAGGCCTGAAAGAAGGCCTCAAGTATGGAGAAGAGGAAGAGAGGGGCTAAGAGTGTTTCTACAAGGCACACATATGTCTGTTTTTATATGTGTACTTCACATATCACTGAAGTACACCCCTTTAAGAGGTTACCTCCAATTACTAGTTCCAAGGGTAGACTCATCAGGCTTACTTAAGTGTTGACATGCCATGTTCTCTTTGGTTCAGTATTCTCTCTAGTTCAGAGTCGGAACTGGAGTTGGACTACAATTTTTGCTTCAAAACGCACAAATGAGTTTGTAACGTATTTTACAGACCAGAGAAAGTCTGTAAGTCTTTGCTCACTTTCTGCTATACTATCCCCTATCCCCAGACCTTGTTATCTGGACGAAGTTATTCTTGATGTATCTGGGTTTTTTAAAACTGGAGGGGAGGTGGTTTGAAGACTACACGCACCTTCCTGTTTCTGCAGCCTGAAATATGGTGTTGCAGTAGCAGTATTAAAGACAGCACTTCTGCCTTCAAACAAGATGGACCAGGAGCACATATATTGTTTTGAAAAAGAATCCCGTCTAACAAGCACAAAGTGTGTCTCTGACCACTTTGAAGGCAGAAATGCACATTTTCCGCAACGCTGGCAGCGTCACATGACCAAGTCAAGGCAGCCCATAGAAGACCTGGGGTGGGGACGACTGGCCCCCAAACTTGGCAGAAGTACCCATCATTTCAAGTGTATGAACTTGACTAGCTGATGAAAATTCACAAAGGGCCTGGATTAATGTATTTCTCCTTTTACCCCATAGGAGAGGGTCCCGCTGCAGATAGCAACGGTCAGAAAGATTGAGAATTCTTCTACGAAGCTCCATGAAAAAAACATTTAGACTAAACCACATTGGAATTTTGCTCTTTAAAACCTTACAGTCATGTGCTGTTCTAGAGAACCTAGAAAATGCAGTTCCCTTACAATGGAATGCGCTTGCATGCTTTTAAGTCATGTTTCCATTGGAAACTGGATTGCAAACTGACCCAAGTAGAGCTCATCATTAATCCAGCAGTATGCAAACCAAACGAAGAAATTCCAGGCATGTGTGTGTGTGTGTGTGTGTGTGTGTGTGTAGATTTAGTCTGTCATTTGATTTGCACCCCGCCTCACCATAGTAAGAAACATGTCAAAACACAAGACAAAGGCGTATTCAGAGGGGATGGAAATGCTTGGGTGAATAATATATTCAACCATTGTCCCATATCCATGTGCAATCACTGTGAGCTGGAGCACTTGCAAACTCAAGTGCCAGGAATAAACAGGTTCTCAAAGAGAGGGGAGGGCACTGGGGGTTCCCGCCAGAGAGCTTGGCAGAAAAAAAAGATGACTCAATCCTTAATCCAGTGTGAGACAACTGGTCTCTCTAGGAAGGCACAGTTTCTCTTCATTCCGCAAGAAATATTCCCTGTCCCTCTAGGTCAGTGTTGGCGAACCTATGGCATGGGTGCCAAAGGTGGCACTCGGAGCCCTTTCTGTGAGCACCCGACATTGCCCCTTCTCAGCCACCTGTGTTCAGGTTAAATTGCTGTATTGGCACTTTGCGAAAAATTAGTGGGTTTTGAATCACAGTTTGGGCACTTGGTCTCTAAAAGGTTCGCCATCCCTGCTCTATGCCATACGCAGTCATGATGAAAAGCAGTAATGGTGAAAAGCCTAAACACTGTCCTATCACCCGCAAGCCTTCCTGAACCAGCCAGCATAATGCTGCCTAGCTGCGTGAAAAAAAGAGACTAGATTCCCCCAAAGTACATGGAACTGCACTGGGTGCTGTGTCCAGGCTTTCAGAGGAGTACAGCCTCCACGCTGTTGGAAGGGATACACTGAGGTTACACTGAACAACGGCGCATAAGAGGTGACCTGAGTGAAGCTTATAAAACCATACACGGTATGGACAAAGTAGATAAGGAAAAACTGTTTTCCCAATCGCACAACATTAGGATTAGGGGGCATTCCATGAAACTTTTGGGTGCTAGATCTCAAACAAATAAGAGAAAGTACTTTTTCACCCAGAGGATCACTGGTCTGTGGAACTCACTGCCAGAAGAAGTGGTGGCAGCTGTCAGCCTTGACAGCTTTAAGAAAGAATGGGACAAGTTCATGGAGAACAAGGGTATAAATGCCCATCATAATGGATGCCTAAGGAGAACCTCCAGGTTGGAGAGATAGGCAGGATCTCTCTCAATGCCATTTGCAGGGAATTGTAAGCAGGTGAAGACATCTGCTTGGGAATACCCTGAAGTAAATGGTGAGCTGCTGTGTGAGACAGAATGTTGGACTGGATGGGCCGTGGCCTGTTCCAGCAAGGCTGTTCTTCTGTTCTTATGAGGTTCGGAGGAAGAGCATCTCAGAAGCAACACAGTGTCTGGAAGTGAATGAGCCAGGCGATGTAGTCCAAGCAAGTAGGTGAGGGGAAATCCATCACATGGGCATTCTGCACAATTACTGAGAGAGCCGCGATTGGAACAAGGGAGAAATGAGGACAAAAGTCCACATTATGAACAAAGTCCCTGATGTCTGGCTTTGAGGATACCTGTCTCTGCAGTGGGTATAGCTTGCAAGTGGATGTTTGTATGTTAAAGACTGCCGTCTTCCAGAGACACAGAGACCTAAAGCCGAGACCACAAGTTTGATTCTTACATTTACACTACCAATTGCAATATCAACAACCGAAGCTCCTTCCATTCCAGTACTGTATTTCCAAATGCTGTGACATTTCATGATTTTATACTTTAAAGTCTAGGGGTGGGGGGAGCAAGACACTTTATTAGAAAGGGAAAACATTTTGAGAATTGACTGCCTCCTCTTTAGCAGGCTCCCCCCCCCCGCAGTTCTAGGGGGGGGACATGCTTTTCACAAATTGTACAGAATTGCACAAAACTGGCCCGTAGCATCTTTTTTTAAAAAATCTTGCTGGCTCCTTACCTTTGATGCCGGCTCTGAAGGAGGAGGTGTAATCAGTGGCAGGCTGGAAGAAAGAAAAGGATTAAAGACATCAAACTGTGGAATTATCTGACTCAATATTGAGCAGGGTTAGAGCCAAAGTCCTAAACCTGGAACTCTTTCTAGAATGTTCTGGGAGGCCGGGGGGAGAGGAACATTCTGCCCATTAGCTTCTTTGTCCTATACAGAGCAGCAGTTGAAAAAGCAGCTCTGCGAAACCTCCCAGATTGCTGAAACTCACCATAAATATTGAGCGAGAGCATTACTCAGCTCTTCAGGAAAATACTCCGATAATAAGCCGTGAGCAAAACGAATGTAGTCCTCTGAAAGAAAGGGGGGAAAAGCCATATATTATTCAGAGCAGTCCTATTCAGTACCATTCCCTCCCAACCCTAAATCACTTTATCCCAAACATGCCAGTCCCATTTTTGACTCTTGCTGTCCTAACCTTCTCACTGAATCATCCAAAAGACCTAGACAGGAGCAACCCACTCTCTCATAAGGCCCCAAAGTGATATGGAGCAGAAACATGCTGTGTTTTACCATTAAGGAAGCTATTTTATCTTCAAAACAAATCATATGCTTCCTGTGCTCCTTCTTTACAAGTTGATTAACGTTTCTGCAAAGCTTCCGGGAGTGAAAACCTGGCTAAAATCCAGTGGCAGGTTCCAACAAGAATAGTCCCGTTGAATCCGTGGAGATTGGGCGAGACAACTCCTCTGTAGCTTCTATTAATTCCATGCTAACTCTAGTTTCAATTTACTTCTCTGGGTTTCAGTAGTTGTTTGAGAGTGTCCCTTGTCATCAAAGCAAAATGGCGTCATGGGAGGCTTCCACCTATTTTAGGGCATTCTGAATGAGTAAGTTTCCTATATATACAAACACACCTTTTGCCCTAAATTGGGGTGGGCAACTCCTAGGGCTTCAGCAATGAACTGACACATTCTGCCCCGCCGCCCCCAAGCCCATATACTGGGAGCTACTCTCACATATCACTCCAGTATGATTGCAGCTGCCAAATGCCACTGAAGGCATCAAGAAGGTTGTGTTCCTTGGAAACTTTTTCCTTCAGTGTGCCTTCAGAAACAGACAGGGGCTGGGGCCTGTGCCTTTGGATACCCGATGCCCGCCTGCTTTCCAGGCGCGTTGAAGGAAAAAGCATTGTAATTACGAAAAACTTGAATTACAAAGGAAAACAGCACAGTGGCTGCAGAGCTGTCAAAATCATCTGGTTGTTGAGGTGCCGACCGCCAGGTAATTTTGACAGCTCAGTAGCGGGCGGATTGCCCTTTGTAAATCAAGTTTTTTGTAATTCAAGTCATTCTTAATTCAAGGCATCACTGTATATGCTATAGAGGAAAGCATTCAAATTGTTAAGGAATTACATTTAGCTCCGC
Organism: Phrynocephalus versicolor; assembly: GCA_023846285.1. Taxonomy (NCBI): domain Eukaryota; kingdom Metazoa; phylum Chordata; class Lepidosauria; order Squamata; family Agamidae; genus Phrynocephalus; species Phrynocephalus versicolor. Next base: position 11,831,347 of record JAHTLZ010000074.1, on the reverse strand, counting down.
CCACATTTCTCTATTTACTTCTACAGTTACTTTGGCAAGCAAATTTGCATCTGGTCCCTACACTGAGAAGAACTCCTGAACCCAGCTTTGATTAAAGACGTGATAAAATCATGATAAGAGAAAAGCCAAGTATTTGGAAAAAAATATTCAATTTTAACACACCCATACCCACAAAATTCAGTAAGCAAAATACCCATGCTCTATAATTTATTCTGCACGCTACTTTCAGACTCAGTTTCTCCTCCTACCTTCTGTGGCATCGGGGACCTCTTTGCCACTAATGAACGTGGCCGAGTGCACCCTTCCACCCACACATACACCATGCTCTTTTAACACTTTCATGGTCTGATTGACCTGAGGAAACAAACAAAACAGAATTACTTGTCATGGATGGGATGGCCACAAAGAAGGATCCCAAGGCCACACCAACCTCTTACCCTTCCCACTGAGGATGCCCCCCCCCACAGACCACACTTCTAGTTTCAGAAAAAGTGGCCTGGGGTCTTTTAAAATATGCAGGATGGATGAGAACAGAACCTGTGGAACAGGAATCGCACATACACATCCCCGAGCCTTGGAGAGTCCCACTCACTGTCAACATCCACCCTTCCAACAAGTATGTTTACAACTTTTTTCCCCATTGAAAAAAGCCCCTCTAATAGTCACAAAGAGTCGGTCACCATGTGAAACAGCCACTGACATATTTTAAACGTGAAATTTAGTTCAATGTAGGTTCAAGCTTTGGCAGTGTATGGAACGCAGATTATAACAGGGCTGGGGAACTTTCACTGTTTAGAGGTGAAAAGGTGAAGAACCACGTAAAACAGCAATGTGTTGCTGTTGTTGTGTCGTTACAGTCGTAACTGACTCTTTGTGGCCCCATGTCCATGGAGTTTTCTTGGCAGGAATACTGGAATGGCTTGCCAGTTCCTACTCCATGTGCCTACAGCACCTGGTGTTCCCTGGTGGTCTCCCATCCAAGTACTAGCTAGGCCTTACGCTGTTATTACAAATGTTTATGTCTACCTCAGCAGGCACTTACATAATAATTTTCAGTTTTCCTTGATGGGGGCTTGTGGCTCAATGGTTAAATGTCTGTACTGCAGCTAAACCTGTTCTCACAACTTGGGATTCAATTCCAGGTAGCAGGCTTACAACTGACTCAGCCTCCCATCTTTCCGAGGTCGGTAAAATGAGTACCCAGCCTGCTGGGGTGGGGGGGATGTGTAGCCTGCATACTGTAATTAAACTGTAAACTGCCCAGAGACTACTTGAAGTGATATGGGACGGTATATAAGCAGAACACTTTGCTTTGCCTTGCTTTTGCTTAACATGGTGAGATTTGGGGGAATTAAAAAGCTATAAAAATAGAAATTGCCTTGTTTCCCAATTCATTGCAGCACCCTGCACAGTGGTTTTCTATAACCCAATACCTTCTGCATGTCTTCAGCTACATTTTCATCATGCTGGTTGGGGCTGGTGCAAATTGTAGCCCAAAAGATCTGGTGGGAACCACTTGTGGAAGGTTGGCATATCATATTTAGCACGTAGCATTACAGAATGAGATGCCTGAATGTGTTAAGATACCTTTTTCTTCAGCCACTTCAGTGTTTTCTCCTCACTGTACTTATAAAATTTCTTGCCACTTATTTCTGAAATTAAAAAAGAAAGAATATATTGTATTTTGTTCTGCATTTTCATGGTACTAAATGGCACATTAGAGTGGATGTGCTATTTCAAATGTATCACAAGGTTGATACTACCAAGACTAAGGAAAGTGTACCCAGTATTGTGTACAATTCTGGTCACCGCATCTCAAAAAAGACATAGTAGAACTGGAAAAGGTGCAGAAGAGAGCGACTAAACTGATTCCTGAACTGGGGCACCTCCCTTATGAGGTAAGGCTACAGCATTTACATAAGAACATAAGAACATAAGAAGAGCCATGCTGGATCAGGCCAAGGCCCATCTAGTCCAGCTTCCTGTATCTCACAGCAGCCCCACCAGATGCGTTTGGGAGCACATGAGACTAGATATCTGTCTCCTGATACCACTCCCCTGCATCTGGCCCTTGAAGCACCCTGGTTTAAAGCCTAGAGATTACACATCTCCATCATGGTTTGTAACCCGTGATGGACTTTTCCTCTAGGAATCTAGAGGAAAAGTCCATCACGGGTTTGGGGCTCTTGAGTCTGGAAAAAGGCTCCGGAAGTGGGATATGACTGAGACGTACAAAGTTATGCAGGGCAAGCATCAAGTGGATAGAGGGACGCTCTTCTCCCTTTCACAAAATACCAGAACTAGGGGGCATCCACTCAAATTGAGGGTTGGAAGAGTTAGAACAAACAAAAGAAAATACTTCTTTACCCAGCGTATTGTTAGTCTGTGGAACTCCCTGCCACAGGATGTGATGATGGCACTTGACCTGGATGCCTTCAAATGGGGATTGGACAAATTCCTGGAGGAAAAGTCCATCACAGGTTACAAACCATGATGGGGATGTGTAATCTCCAGGATTAAAAAAAACTGGGTACTTCAAAGGCCAGATGCAGGAGAGTGGTATCGGGAGACGGATATCTAGTCTTGTGAGGTCTTTTCCAGTTCCACTATGTCTTTTTGTGAGATACAGGAAACTGGACTAGATGGGCCCTTGGCCTGATCCAGCATGGCTCTTCTTATGTTCTGATGAAGCTGTCTTATAATGAATTGGACCTTTGGACCCTTGACCTCAGCGTCACCTACCACTGACCAGCAGTGATTCTACAAAGTTTTAGCCCAATCTGGAGATGTCAGAGATTGAACCAAAAATCTTCTGCACGAAAAACAGCCACCTTCCTTGTCTCCAAGTTGCAAACACTTAGAATTTTAGCTTACGTTTTTCTGTTCTGTTGGCATTCACAACAGCAAAGAATATTTTGGAAATGTAAGTACTATGAGTGAAATCCAGCATCTCTAGTAGGGGAAAGCCTCTTCTGATTTTAGAAGGTTTTTGGCCTGGCAAAGTGTTTCTGCAGGTAGGAGAAGAGAGGACCTGATTTTTATTAACCCCTTCCCAACCTCAGTCCTTCAGAAGAGTCCCTTATCTCTGCTCAGGGGAGGTGAACGAGTCTTCCGAACGGTGTCGGACGTGGCACCGGGAGATGCATGGTGAAGTTGGGAAATTGTTCTACCTCTTTCTGGCCAGTTGAGACAACTTGGCTGGAATTCCACTGAGGAAGCACCTCTGCAGGCTGGAGGTAACACTGGATCAAATCCCAAGAACATCTTGGTTTGTCTGTGAAGATTCTCAGTCATCCAGATGAGTTTATCTGGAAGTTGAGTCACGGCTACTGGACTTCTTTTCCTTGAGAAATAGAAACATTACGCTGCTCATCCAAACAGCTTCATCAGTCTGAATACAGCTAACGCAAGTCCTCCATCTTATAGTCAGCTTTGACCTCTTGTCACCCTGGTCTGAAATAGGCTCATAAGATGAACAACGGCCTGAACAGGCTTGTTACGTAGACAACAGCATCCATAGCCTTAAGGTGAACAATGGCCTAAGATGCTGAAACCTATAAAATATGGGTCGTTAGCTATGGCCTTGGTGGTAAAGGCTTTTTGATTTGTCTGGGTATTGTTGAAATCACTGCCTGATAAGTAGCATATAGACTGTGCCTGAGGCCCCCCACTCTGTTGAGAGAGGGGGTTTCAATGCTCCCATGAATGGCTTCCCTGACTCCTCTCTCAAACCACCTCTCTTCTCTGTCTAATATAAGATGGACGACTCGCACTGGCTGCATTCAGACCGATGAAGCTGTTTGGATGAGCAGCAAAATGTTTCTATCTCTCAAGGAAAAGAAGTCCAGTTGCCATGACTCAACTTCCAGAGAGCATCTTGGTTTATGTGTCTCAGATTAACTCTCTTTAGCTTCATGTAGATAGACCACACTGTGCTCCTATCCCTGCTCAATGAAAGAACGGCTTAAGAGGCCCAGGGAAGGCTTACTGTGATAAGCCTTCGCTGGCCTCACAATGCAGGCTTCCCTAATTGGACTAAATGGGATTCGTTCAGTTGGCTTCTGTACCTTTTTCGTCTGCTATGTGGTGAATCGACCTGGAAATACTTTGGCACTGTAGCAACATTGCACAGGAAGGAAACTCTTCATCTACCAAAATCTGGTCCAGGGGCTGAAACTTTCCTTGCTGAAGCAAAAGCAAACCACACAAAGAAAAAAATCCAAGCAAATGTTAATAGAAATATTTTTGCTATTCAAATAATTTTAACTTAAAATGCTCCCAAACAGGATAGAAATTTTTGGTACTGATTATTCTATATGTTAACACATTAAAATGTTACAAGCCATTTAATCTGGTGAAACATGCAAAGACACCACAATGAAGAAAGCTTTAAATACAGCTTCTAAAAAAGACTGACCTATTAAAAGCCTAGCACTGGATATTTCTTTTGCAGGATAAATAACCACTATGGACGAACAGCATTAAAAAGCCTTATCAACCTCACACTTAGTATTCTCTTTCAGAAGCAACTTTTCTCCTTTCCCGGGAAGGATAATAATTAACCTCTTTTCTAATCTGGTGCAACATTTGTTCCAGTTTGAATTAATGGTGTTTCTGATAGAACTGAGAGAGAGAGAGAGAGAGAGAGAGAGACTTTCTTAGTTGGGGTGAGTCAGAGTGTGAGAGTGTGTGTGTGTGTGTGTGTGTGTGAGAGTGAGTGTGTGTGTGTGTGTGTGAGAGAGAGAGAGAGAGAGAGAGAGAGAGAGAGAGATCTGTACGTATATATGAACAAGAGACGGTCATCTGAAGACAGAGGACCAGGTTGGCATGAACTTCAAACACCACCTCTCTCGTCTGTGAAGATTCTCAGTCATTCAGGTAAGTTTATCTGGAAGTTGAGTCATGGCAACTGGACTTCTTTTTCTTGAGAGATAGAAACGTTTCGCTTTTCATCCGAACAGCTTCTGAGGAAGTCCAGTTGCTGTGACTCAACCTCCAGACCACATGTCTTAACAGAGAATCCCCTTACTGAAGGATTGCCATCTTGTAAGGACTGAGTTTCAATTTATTGGCCCTCAGCCAGCCCACTACTGTTTCCTTTTGGACAGGTTATTTGTTGGACTTGTGTATGGAATAGTCACTGAAATCCTAAGCACACAGAAATAACTACAGACATTCTCACCAGAGTTTATTAACAAATATCTTTCAAATCAACAATGTGTTACATGGAAAAAGCAGATACACTGCACATTAGCTGGATTGTGGCAGCTACATAAATAAATGATAAAACCTATACTCCATTAATGTTGATGGGTCTGCCCTTCTTAATAAATTTCCTGGAATACAAAAGTGGAGAAAGAGGAAGAGGAAACCTGAGGGACTGTGGAACAGGGAAGGATCAAGGGGCCCACCAGATGAGAGGGCCGCCTACACCTAGGCAGGACAACTGGGCCGAGTGGTGGGAAAAACAGAGGAGGCAGGAGGAGGTGAGGAATGCCCGGATGAGGGAAGAAAAGGAACGTGAAGAAATGAGGAGAAAGTTCAAGGAACCGCTAAGGATTGGCGGGGCAGAGAAGGCGGGAAAGGAAGGCCCAACCATAGTTGTGGAGGTGGGGTATGGAGATACAAGGCGGAAACCCCACATCCTACCCCCAGGATGGGAATGGGTGTGGATGCAAAAACCCAGACACTTCGGAATGGGAGAAAATGATGATGCCTCATGCAGAGGCTGAAAGCTATAGAAAGAGCGTTCTTAAGGTGGGTCGCCCATATGGGGGGGGGGGAGAGGGAAGCAAGGGAGTATCAGAAGAAACTGAAGCATATCCGTAAGGAAATACAGTGGACCCTTGTATAACAAACAGCTTGTATAACATAAAATTTGTACAACATAAAAATTCCGGAGATAGGCGAAATTTGCTTAACATAATTGCCTATGGGGAGAATCCGTACAACATAAAAATGGGATCAATGCATTCCTATGGGAATTTGTATAAAGGAAAATTTGCTTAACATAATTTCATTTGGAACGAATTAATTCCTTTATACAAGGTACCACTATTGATAAGTGGGTGGCCCAGAAGGTGGCTGAGGAATGTTGAACAGGGAGATACTCCTATGGAAGGGGCTTGGCATTGGCAGAGGACTTTCTGGTCCGGGGACGTCGACAACCGCAATGTGGAACCCAAACCTCAGTGGAGGCTGGGGTACGGACAACCAAATCGACCCCGGACTTAGTGCCACAGAAGGGGTCTGGTGGGGAGCCAACCTCTCTGGAGCAGAGGGAGGGTTGAACTCTTTCTTATGTACCCCCACTCAGGAATCAAAGAATAATCCGTCTGTTACTACTGTTGGTTCTGTTGAAGTTGCTGTTGAAGAAGGTGCCTCCAATATCTTGGAAGAAGTTAATAAAAAGGACTCTGGTTTTAAAAAGATTTCCTCTTTGAGAAAAGAAGGGGGGGGGTGTCTGGCAAGAAGAACCCTCACAGACTGCAACTAAATTTAATACTATAATATGCCTTATTTCCTTATTCCTAGACTCATAGAATCATAGGGCTGGGTAAGGACACAAAGGTTCACCTATCTCACAATCCTTTATAAATATTTTGTGCCAAAACCCTATACAGTGGACCCTTGTATAACAAACAGCTTGTATAACAAAATTTGTACAACATAAAAAATTCCGGAGACAGGGGAAATTTGCTTAATATAATCGCCTATTGGGAAAATCCATACAACATAAAAATGGGATTACTCCATTTTCAATGCATTCCTATGGGAATTTGTATAAAGGAAAATTTGTTTAACATAATTTCATTTGGAACGAATTAATTCCTTTATACAAGGTACCACTGTATATTCCAATAGATTGTATTGACCTCAGATACATTACAAACTCAAACTGAACCACAAATACTTCCTTCCTATATATCATCCCATAAGTGCTATTCTGGGTGGTTAACAGCAACAGACAAAGCAAAGCAAAGTCATGACAGTAAAAATTAGAAAGATAAGGATAGAGAGATACAATCAATAGCTTTGGATAAGCAGTTTTTCTTTTCTTCTCTCTTCCATTGCTATAGCGAGAATGTGACGTACATCAAAAGCAAAAAACAAATTGTTCTGCTTATATACTGCCTCATAGTGCTTAAAGCACTCACTGGACTGTTTACAATTAAATTATGCAGACTACATATTGCCCCCCCCAACTAGCTAGGTACTCATTTTACCAAGCTCAGAAGGATGGAAAGCTGAGTGAACCTTGAGTCTGCTACCTGGAATTGAACCCCAGGTTATAAGCAGTTTTAGCTGCAGTACCGCAATTAACCACGGTGCCAGGAGGCTCCTAGCATGACACAGCAGGAATGGAGAGCAAGTCCAAGTTCAAAAAGTTTAAATACTGTAATGTCTTCTCTCTAAAGATTGGCCCTTAAAGGGCCACTCCATTGACAGAAAGGGGAACAATATAATACCATTACGGGTTACTTACCTCTTTCTCTGCTTTTTTAAGGTAGAACAACACAAGAAATAAGGGATCCATGGGTGTAGCAAAGAAGAGGCGTCCATCTGAAGGTAGAAAAATATGAAGTATACTTCTGACCAGAACCTCAGTATATATTCTTCAGTGGTCCCCATGCAATTTACTGCTGAACACTACAATGTTTCAGTGACAAGATTAAAGGCCCACAACCTCAGCCTGCTTATTTTAAACAAAGCTATGCATATTTATGTTTCTGCCCTCGGTTCCTAGAATTCTCAAGGGTATGGTCCAAAAATACAAATACACACACCTAGAGGTGTAACATTTCTGGAAATTTTGAAGCCATGGAAAAAAACTTGAGAGAAAAACATAAAAATTGGGGGGGGGGAGAAGTCCCCCCCCCACATTTTCTGGAAATTTTACATCTCTACACACCCCTTCAAATAAATAAATGAGTTTTAAATAAATTTTAAATAAATAGATGAGTTTTCACAATACAAACAATATTTCTGGCATTTTAGAGAAACTTTATTGCCCAAATACTCTAAGAAAAGAAAATCAAGCCAATCACATACAAATACTGTAAGTGTTTTCACTAAACAATTAAAACAAGCATTTTCCACTAAACAATTAAAACAAGCATATTCCACTAAACAAATGATGAGGAGGGCCAAAGTCTAACCCAACCCTAGAAGATAAGAAAACCAGCCACTACAGTACTCCCCTTTGTCCCGCTTGATATGAGTTGGAAGCATCTGAGCCTTTATAGGACCCTTAGGATAGTGGTGGCAAACCTTTGGAACTCCAGATATTTTGGACAACAACTCCCAGAATTCTGAGCCTAGATTACAGTCGTCCCCAACCTTCATGTTGCATATACAGTGGTCCCAGTATATTGCGGGACCGCAGTATATGAAACAAAGGCCTCCTGGGGCAAGCTGCTTGGGCCTGTTTGAGGCCTCCTGCACTGACCCCAGGCCTGGTGCTGCCTCGAACAGACCTCCGGCGGGCTTTCTGGGCAGTTCCCATGGAGCCCCCAGAAGTGGTTTCCGAGGAACTGGAAGTGACTTCTGGAAATCCGGAAGTGTCTTCCGGATTGCCCCAAACCATATCTGGGGCCTCCGACAGGCCTGGGAAGCCCGTTGGGAGGCCCATTCAGAGCAGCGCCAGGCCTCAGGTTAGTGTAGGAGGCCCCAGGTAGGCCCCTGACCCGACCCAGCATCCACATATCACAGACTGACCTTTATCGTGGGTCGGGTCGGGTCCCTAACCCCCACGATAGGTGGGGATTACTTTACCAATGACAAAGGACTATGGGAGTTGTGGTCCAAAACATCTGGAGTGTCGAAGGTTCACCACCACTGTTCAAGGAAGATAAAGGCCAGGGAAGCCTCCTTATTTTCAGAGCCTTAGAAGAAGAAGAGACAGAAGCAAAACAAAGCACAATCTCTGCCCAGGACCAGCCTTACTTGAAGAAGCAGGCATGCCCCCAAATTGTAAGGAGATAATTTTGTTTTAAAAGGAAAACACAGCAAAGAAAGAGAAAGAGGGAAATGTTTTAAATACATATGAAACAGGAAGAAAATAACAAAGCCAGATACCACAAGCTACACATATTAACAGCAAAATAAACCCTCAAGACCAAAGATGTACATAGAATCAAAGAAACATGACCGCTAGCATAATACAAGCCGGTCCAAACGTGGCAGAACCTGTCATGAGTGTTTGAGCCCAGCTGAAGATGGCATACAAATAACCAGGCATGTTATAAATATAACTTTGGGTAACTGTAAACAGGAGACACAGGACAGACCCAATATCCACCCAGTTTGAGTGTCATCAACACAGCTTAAGGCGACTGCCTGGCTGTCCCCCTATCACTAATGGATTTATTTATCAATAGGTCTGAAGAAGAGAGGTCCCCACTTGCTGGTAGGTTTTACACCCAAGTAAGAGCCCAAATTTTCCAGGGTTGTTGCTCACGTGCGTAGCTTACAATCACTTGAGAATTCAGAGATGATGCAGTTTCCATGGAGAAAACGATGGAACACTGCAAGGCTAGGTGTTCCCTACAACCATACTATGCGTACTGGGTGCAGTAGTGACTGGATAGGGCTATTACGTCATTCTGAACCAGAGCTTCATGCTTGCAGGGTGGGCTATGAAACGCTGAGAGGCATAACAAGTTAAAAGACACAGATACAAAAATGGACTCCTTAACTAATCAACGATGGATATTTCACACTTTCTTCCAAGAATGCATCGTTCTACTCACCGTGTTGAACAGCTTGTCCTATAAACCACGACCGGTATTCTTCATGGAAAGCTTTCAGTTCAAATAGCTGATGAGCACCACTGCTAAACAAATAAAGTGCTGCTTGTCCTGTTAAAGAATCAATAACACAGCCGGTCAAGATTTCAGCGATCCTGTCCATCTGAAAATCAATAACCACTAGAATATATAGGGAAACGGCAAAGAAAATGTAAACATGGTAAAGAAAATGTAAACCACGATTAAGGAAGCTTATGACACTGCATGTTGTTTAAATGGACAAACCATAATTTGCACCTGACTTTATCTCACTTAGCCTGTAATGAGTCTATCTCATATATTAGTTTACCTTTGACTTACTGAAATAAATGAACATTTGCACAATATTCTAATTTTTTGAGTTTTACCTATACAGAATGTCCTAAATAGTGAACCTAGTAGTATATGAGTCTCTCTCTCTCTCTCTCTCTCTCTCTCTCTCACACACACACACACACACACACTTTGCAGCCCCATGATCCCTTCAGAATTAATTTCAAATAAATAAATACATGCTTGCATATCTTCACCTTTAAAAGGTTTACTCTGATGACTGCATCGCAACTTAGATCACATGAGTCATCAAGGCTACATTTTGGGGTGGGAGGAAAGCTGAAGATGGAGAAGATGTGAGGGACTTCCCTATCTTTGCTGTCTCCAGAGATGCAAACAAAGGTGGTTGTGGGACACTTGCAGCAGAGAAGGCTTCAATTTCAGAAGTCAGTTTCAGGACTTGACTGCCTTGTGGCCCGCATGAGTGATCAAGGGGCAGGGCGACAGCAGCGTGGACCACACAGTTGTGAATGGCTGAGACTGGAGTACTGGGTCTTCCGTAGGGAAGGGTACTTGCCATGCTTCTAGTTGCACAGATACACAAAGACTTTCCCCCCCAATGTGCTTCATCAGTGAGGAAAACACATTAGTCTTTTCAGCCATGCCCACCGAACTGTTTCGCGGCCCAATCGTTTCAAAGGCAATAACTACCAGGGATGGGACATTCTAGAAACAATGAACTCCCTCCCAGTTCCGCCACTTGTTGGGACCTCCTCCAAGGCAAATGACAGAATGGGGAGCCATCAAATGGCAGGAGATAGAGCGGTTCTCTTACCTCCACGCCATTCCCACGCTGCTGCTTCACACCCTCAATAAAGCATCCCAGTGCACCTTTGTGCGCAGTGAGGACTGACTGTAACTTACAAGGGTGCATGGAGGTGGGGAATGAGTCCTGACCGAGGCTGCTTTTCGTGGGGTGCTTTGCAGCAAGTGTGAAGCCGCAGCACGAGAAGAGTATGGAGGTAAGAGGGCTGCTCCACCTTCTGCTGTTTGGCAGTGCCTTGTCCCATAATTCAGCCTGGGGTGTGTGTGTCTCCAGCCAAATTTTGGGACTAAGATTTCATTTTTCCCTAAAGTCCCACCCACATTAACTAACTTAATAGGCACACTTTAACAAGGTCTTGGTTTTTCCCAGAGTAAGCAATAGTCCTGTTCTTTAGATTTTTCACTTTCTGAAGTTGTTATCTAAGACTAAAAATTATGCACACTTCATTCATTCATTCATCTTATTTTTCTTTTTCTCTATAAAGGGATTCAAGGAAGCTAACAGTACTAAAAGGAATAACATTTAAAATGCAATAGGCTATACATTAAAAAAACAAACTATAAAACTGATTAAAATACCTTTGAATTATTAGAAATAGGTAAAACATTAAAAGCCTACGTAGCTTAACTAAAAATGGCATTCAAGAACTAAGTCATGATTGTTCAAAGCCTGCCTGAAAAGGTGTGTCTTTAGCTGCTAGCAGCAGGATAAACTGTATAGGGGGCCAACCTGACCTCCCAAAGGCATAACCTGGAAGAAGCCAGTTACATCTGAGTAAGTCCTATTGAACTGAATGGAGTTTAATTATGAGCAGACAAGTACAGTATATGGTGTGGCTCTACAAACGTTTTATTTGTCAAGGGACGGAAGAACAGTTTCAAGGGTGACCCTCTGAATTGCAAGCCAGAATGTAATATATTACAGCAAAACATAATTAACAATGCGACAGTTTTACAGAAAATATTTCTTCAAGAAAGAGACAAAATGATCTTTTCCCACAAGGGAACGAAACACTTTCAAAACTTCAATTTATAAAGAAATAATTTGATGCAATGATTTAAGAAATCATCCTTTACAATTTCAGACTTACCTGTACTTGGATTACGCAGTTGTGTAAATAAGGGCCCAGAATCTGGCTTCTTTGGGAGCTCAGTAGAAGACGCTAAAAAAAAAATTGAAAAGCTAATGTGAGATATCCTCCACACCTTAAAAATGTATCTTAAACTACTTTATGTGTTGGGAATCACTCAGACAGATTTGATCTGCTCCTCTCCTCCTGTTTGTGTGACCCCTGCTGCCCCCCACCCTCACTCATCCCCCAAAACAGATTTCCAGCAAAAGGACAAGAAATGCCCATTCTTTAAAACAAAACAAAGGCACTTGTCAGGTTCTGAAAGCCCCCTGTAATTTTTTTATCAATTTGGAAGTACATATCTTGTCATAACTACTTTTATTTTTTTTAAGGAGGCTACAGCCCATATAGGATACCAGACGGAGACAAACATTGGCCCTGGTGCCCTCAGAGTGTGAGCACCCCTTCTGTAAACTGAGTTCAGGCTTATATATCACCTGCAAGGAAGATCAGCCCCACAAGCCACCAAATTCCTTGCCTCGCAAAACAATCCGCTTTTGCACTGCAGCCTTCTTTCAGAACAATGTGGGCTCACCCTCACAGGAATATAGATTATAGATTCTTTTTGGATAGGTTGTTTATGTTATAATTTGTTGTATACCACCCAGAGTTCCCATGGGAAAGTCGGGCGGTTAATAAGTGTAAATATAAATAAATAATCAACCAAAACATTTCATGTCACTTGTCTGGAGAAAGGCCATGAGCCTTGCCCGGCTCCCTTCACAGTATCAGACGAAAAATGACACTGAACAGAGGCGTTGCAGGGAGTCTTCCCACTCAGCAAATGGGTAGTCAGCTGTGCGGGTCCATGGTGAAGAGCCATTGGGCCTCCTTCCACGATGCTACACCACTGAGACTGAGTGAACCACCTGGCTCTGTGGGGAGGTAGCATGTCTCCGTGGTACCTGCGGTACTGTAATTCGTACTCATACTTCAGGGATACAAATACAGATCACCCATGTCTGAAACACATATAGGTGATGGGGGAAACAGCGGGGCAGAATACCTGCTTGCTACTCCAGTCCCACCCTTTCAACTCAACATATATATATTTTTTCTATTTATAAGGTTCTCTACAATGACCAGTTATACCAGCAGCAGTCTGTCTGGCCACAACTTGTATCTGGCTGCTTAATAAATGTACCTGACTGGCACAGCCGAATAATGGACAACATATGTGCAGAGAGTTGTGGCAAGTGAAAATACAGACACGTGTGTGCAGGAGAATGAGAGGAAAAATCTAGCCTGCTGTTCTCCACCCACTGCAAAGACCAACATCATCCAAAATTTCAGGAGTGTGCAACCCACAACCACTTTGTGGTAAGGGGTAACCATCTGGGGGCCACATCCACTTGTCCATTCACGAGGTTCATGCCATTAAAAAAAAAAAATCAGCTGACGCATGACAAGATTTTAACAACAGCCTCATTAATTCCAATGAGTTATAACTTTATTGTGAAGTGCCAGAACCATGTATGGGTGTGGATGCCTCAAGAAAACAAAGGAAGCCAGATTATATAGCTGGGTTCTAAATAAACACTAGTCTAAGAACACCCAAGGGAATTTTCGTCTAGCTTCCCTTCTCCATTCCTCAGCTTCCGCAGCACATTATTCAGGGCCACATTAAGTAAAAGCTGAATAAGTGTTGCCTTTGGTTAAAAAGCAACAAAGGCCTGCAATGTAGCACTGAAAGAAAACTGCTCTAGCAACACAACTCAAATTGTCTCCAGGACAGGTAGAAACACACAGTGTAATTCTTTGGATCCAGGCCAGCGTCAACCACAACCATAGAAGCCTGAAGACACAAGTTTTTGTGATTTTGTCCCTAGAATCAATGCAGCTCAGCTGTGTTCAAGAAGTGGCTTTCAGTTTCATTTCTCCCAACAAGCGGCCTTCACTATCTACCATACTGTATTTACTGAAGATGATGCCAGCACAGTCTGGGCCAGGTTGGACAACACATTTCTGAACTCCCCTCTCACTGCTTAAATAAAAGTGTAGCAGTTCAGCTACAAATTTGCTGGGTCAGTTTTCTTTTTGTTAGAACAAAAGCGCAACAGGAAAGTCTGACCAACGTTGCTCCACTGGCAAATGAAATGGCAGATTTCTGTTCAATTCATCTGTACTTTGACAATCACAGTGCCTGAGTATTTTTGTTCTAGAACTTTGCCTCTGGGATGCCTGTGATTGTACAGGTTAAGCCACTGGGCTTGTCGAAAGTTCGGAAGTTTTGAATCTGTGCGGAGCATTGCTTGTTCCAGCTCTTGCCAATCTAACAGTTCAAAAGCATGTAAAATGTGAGTGGATAAATTGGTAGCAGAAAGTAATGGCGTTCCATGCTTTTGCATGTTCATTTATGCTGGCCAAATGACTGCGGAAATATGTCTTTGGACATACACTGGGTCTTCGGCTTACACACGGAGATGAGCCCTGGTCCCTAGAGTACGCAATCAACCGACTTAATTACCTTGCCTCTATTATATTCACTGTTGTTGTAATTTACTGTCACCAACCAAAAGAGAGAAAATAAGTCTCCCACTGTATTATGTATGGGAGGATACTTCAGTTCTGAAAATCCCGTTGCTAGTTTGTATCAACAAATGAGCAGCAGGTGTTTTGTACAGTTAAAGGCTTCTAATTGCCCATTCAAAACCAAACCCTTGTCAAACATTTTGCTTTACACTCAGCAAGGCCAGCCACGAACAACACTCTGCCCATGTCTTTCCCACCTACTTTAACGGGCTTGCCGCTCAACACAGAAGAAATGAGAAACCGTGGCTTGAGGGGGAGCGGATAACGTGGTCGCCCCGGCTAAGCCACCACAGCCCTGATTCCACTTGGGGATACCAGGCGCAGCATGTCCAAACTTCGGCCCTCCAGATGTTTTGGATCACCACTCCCACAGTCCTTGGTCATTGGCAATCTAATCATAGAATTCTGGGAGTGGTGGTCCAAAACATCAGGAGGGCTGAAGTTTGGACATGCTCGGAGGCTCGAGTGGATCCTCGGCTTGTCTAGGGAGCCCATGCAACTTGGACACTTCGGGCGGAAAAGAAAAAGCCTCTGCCGCCCTTAAAGCGACGAAAGCACCACGCGGGGGATCTCGGCTTCCCTACCTGGCACAATGACCACCCATTGGCTTCTGCCGTTCTTCTCCGCAGGGGCCGCCCCCGGTGCTGCTGCTGCGGGCGGGCGCTGCCGACCACTCGGCATGGTGGTTCTTCCAGATGGCCCCGCGGGGTCGCCCCCGCCTCCGTGGCGAGCCGTAGACGTACGAAGAGTTAGACGTATACGGATCTCACTCTCCATAGAGGGTTCCTTTTGTAGCTTCCTCCTCTCGCCATTGGGTAGGAAAGCTGCCTTTTTTTTCTGGGGCGCCCTTGTCTCGCCACTGAGAAAGGGCTGCCCCGTGGTGGGAAAAAGGCAATGGAAGTGGGTTGCCCAGTTCAAATTCATGAGTGAATGAATGAATGCTTTCGGGGGTTCCTCCTCCTCCCCGGGATCGCGCGTGGAAACTTTTCCCAACAAACCAGGCGGAGGGAGGGAGGAGGCATTTGAAGTCATTCTTCTTCAAACAAGAAAGAAAGAAAGAAAGAAAGAAAGAAAGAAAGAAAGAAAGAAAGAAAGAAAGAAAGAAAGAAAGATTCTAACCCTCTGCGATTTGTTCATGAGATCGAGCTCAATTCTCCCCACTCCCCATTTGTTGCCTCCACAGATACTGTTTATACGGGATTTGTTTGGGAAGGGTTGTCCCCCCCCCACTCTTTGGAAGTTCTGGGTGTTTTGTGTGTGTGGCAGTTCAACAACCCTCAACACAGTTGACGTCAATACAACGCAATTCTTTACTTTCAGTCCCTGAAAGCTGCCTTACGCCAAATAAAAGTCGGAGCCACGAAATCTTCCTGTAGCTTCCTTGGGTTTTGTGTGTGTGTGTGTGTTGTGTTCTGTTGTGTTGTGTTGTGTGTGGCGGTTCAACAACCCTCAACACAGTTGACCTTGATGCAACGCAATTCTTTACTTTCCCCATTGCTTCCTTTGAGCATCTGTCCCTTCTGCCGGCCGCGGGGTCGTCTCTCTGTTAAAACTGCGGGCTTTTCGTTCTATCTTGAATAGGTCTGGGCTGCTTAATCTGCCCGGAAAAACAAAATTTCCCGCGCAGCCCCGAGGAGGGCATGGCTGCGGGAGGACAAGGAGGCGGACCTCCAGGAGGATCGCCTTAGATACAAAAGTAGAACAAGTGATACCGTTAGACTACTAGAAAAATAACAAAAAATAGTTGCTAATATTTCGAGGGCAACTTTTTTTGTTATTTCTTCTAGTAGCCTAAAAGTATCACCTGTTCTACTTTTGTATTTGGTTTTTGTGATGGCTATACGGCTCGACTTGTTTCGCTTATTAGAGCCATGCAAGCACTCTCTTTCTTCCGCCCCCTCCCCTTCCCGCCTGCTAGCCATCCCGTGGGGCAAATTTACAGCCCATCCAAGGCTGGGAAGGACTCGCGCCTTTCGATCTGTTGTTTTAGAGACGCAGCTGCGGTAGGGAGGGCTGGCTCGTTTAGTGGAACTGTGCGGTGCCTTCTTCAGCAAGGCAGCCCCGCCATCCTACATCGAGCTGAAGTTTTTTTTTTAAAAGTACAAGAAAGCTCTTTTCACATTAGAGCGGAGGGTAACGAGAGAAGTAGAATCACTACAAAACTACACTCCGAATCCAGCCCCGTATTTACAACCCTTCTGAATAGTCCGTAGGGGGAATTGTTGAGCCGCTTAAAAAAAAATCACACACATTGCAAGATGCTCCCAAGTTCCTCTTTTGGCTTCTACCATTCCCGCCCCATTACCACCATCTTCCCCTCGTTGTTGCAGAAGGCGCTGCTTCCCCTCCCAACACGCAACTGAGAAGGATGCGCCACGGATTCGCACGTTACGACGGAACACCCGGCGCGTACACACATCCACACCCAGACGCGCGCGCCTCCGCACGCGTCCCCAGGCCGGTCGACAAATCGTGGGGTTTTATTTTGTAACGGTTCAAATAAAAAGGTCGCACGCCCATCTGGCATTAGATCAAGGACTCTTCCATCCTCTTGCTCGGCCTAAAACCGGGCCTACTCGGGGGCCGGAAGAGGAGGCGGCGTGTTTGTTCAACCTCTCCAGAAGCGGAAGTGGCGTCTGTGTCTGTATCCGGACCGAGTGCGCGGCGCGTCCGGGAGAAGCGGCCCGTTCGGAGGCGTTGGATTTTTAACGAAGATTTCTCTCTTTTTTTTTCCCGGGACAGAAGTAGGACCCCCCCCCAACAGTAAGCCGTTACCATGGCGATGCAAGCGGCGAAACGCGCTAATGTAAGTCTAGTTTACAACACCCCCCCCCGGTTTCCACCGAGCGCAGCCATTTTGCGTGGCCGGACCCGTTCCGCCTTATTACTGTGATCATTGGGAAGAGGGATCCTCTCTCTCTCTCTCTCTCTCTCTCTCTCTCTCTCTCTCTCTCTCTC
>JAHTLZ010000074.1:11795915-11812467 GCA_023846285.1 Phrynocephalus versicolor | reverse complement strand
TGTGTGTGTGTGTGTGTGTGTGTGTGTGTGTGTGTGTGTGTGTGTGTAGTACGACACTCAGATCAGAGTATTAATGCACATTTTTCAGAACTGCACATTACAGAACTAATCATATATGGTTTCTTCTAAAATAACATTAAGAACTTTCAGAGAAATTGGGAGAATGGTAACCATGGAGGCTAATAAAGGAGTAACTTACAAATGGGATGCTTGACTTGTAGAAATTAGTATTCTTCTTACTAAGGTGTACTATTTATCAAATCTAGATCCGTCTCCCCCCTGAAGTTAACCGGATATTATATATCAGAAACTTACCATACAAAATCACAGCTGAGGAAATGTACGACATTTTCGGAAAATATGGACCTATTCGACAAATCAGGGTGTAAGTATGTTCTGTGTTTTAAAATTAAGTTTTGAGTGGGATTTGTTCCCGTTATATCAAGAAGCTTTCTAGTTCATGACAGATTGCTGTTTTTCTTCTTCTTTTATTAAAATTGTTGTTAATTCTGCAGAGGAAACACTCCTGAGACCAGAGGAACAGCTTATGTCGTTTATGAGGATATCTTCGATGCAAAAAATGCCTGTGATCATCTGTCGGGATTCAACGTGTGCAACAGATACCTTGTCGTCTTGTACTATAACGCAAACAGGGCAAGTATATCACGTTTTCCTGAAATATTTCAGCTCTTGCTAGAAGACGAGCTTCTCTTTTTAAAGGAGAGTGTTCCTAGAACAAGAGCAGAATAGTTCAAGAATAGGTGCATTTTTAAAATGCTGCTGTTCAGAAACTTACCCTGAAAATAAAGAGCCTGATGGGAGACAGGGGATGAAAACAATTTATTTGTACCTGTTGACTGTTTATTATTGGCATATCTCAATACATTTCCAAAGAGAAGACTCTTATCTGAAAATATGAAGAATCAACACTCTGTATAATAATGTAAATTTTTTTAGGTACTCTGGGCTCATCCAGTAGTAATCTGTTATATTTCCTCAATTCTTACTTGCATTTGCAAGCAAATCTGATTCTAAAGCTCTGCCTTGGTGGTGGTGGGGAGGGGGGTTGTAATTCTTATTTTTACAAACCAGAGTGCTTCCACCAACAGAATATCACAGGCAAAATAATTATTTTTTCCTGTTGTCGTTTTTAAAAATTCTACATTTTCTTAGTATTTAGTAAATGTCCTCGTTTGCAGGAGATGCATTTTGTTTTGAGTGCACTATGATTTTAGAATTTCATAGTGGCTTGAGTTCTATTTGTGAAGTTCGAAACACATAAGCCTGATGTCACCATAGCCCATTGACTTCAATCTTTAATGAAAAGTTTCATCTGTGCACCTTTTCAGGTTCCAAGATTCGCTGTAGATTCCATTTGAACTGGGGGGGGGGGGCTGTGGGTGTCTTGGCATTGCCCTCCAAATTGCTGCTGGTGGTCCCCTTGCCCAAGGCCAGGATGGCCGGCAGCAACTTTCAGGTATTACAGGCTCCTGTCCTTCCAAGGAGCCCAGAGCCTTCTGGAGTTCAAAAAGGATCCCTTGGGAGTTTCAGAAACTTTTAGATCGGGAAGGAATAAACTTACAAGATTTATGTCTGGGTGATGACATTGGCATCTTTATGCACATGGCGCTGCACAAACAGAATTTTGATGACTGAGTACAACATATGTAAGATCCTGTACTGGGTCTTGATGCTTTGTATATTAATTATTTATAATTATGTGTTAAAATTTATCTCCTTATAAAATGTGTTGGGAAGAAAGAAAGAAAGAAACTGACAGGATGAGATGAATGTGATTTTTGTGTTAATCTATAGTCTTGTTTAATTCCAGGCATTCCAAAAGATGGATACAAAGAAGAAGGAAGAACAGCTCAAACTTCTGAAAGAAAAATATGGAATAAACACAGACCCTCCAAAATAAGACTTTTCAACCTATTGAGCATCTGGCTCTTCTGGACATTTCTTTAAAATCAGCTTATGTTTCTAGACGAGCTTCTTCTAAAATATGCCCACCTATTTTGACATCCTGACATTTTTAGTTCTGGTCATGTCCGTTTTGGAGTGACTCATCAATGATATGTGACTAAAATACCTGGGACTTTAAATTAGTCATGATATGTGCCTGGTGAAATTTTACACAATTCAGAGACTTATCCAAAGCTTCTTTGCAGCACTCATGGTACAGTCATCTAAACATTAAGATGAGGAGAACAGGTAAAATATTTGGAGTTAAATGCAGTTACTGTTTTAAGAAAAACATATATTCTGTGCGTGGTGATTTTTGTTTATGCCTTAATAAAAGTGTCCATGTAATTTGTCTTTTCCTAATGGTACATTGTAGCAAAAGCCAAATGCATTGTAAACAGATTTTTGTGTGTGTGTGTCTATAGAGAATGCTGTTTGGAAATATGAAACGCTGTTATTTTTCCTTAAATCTATTGAATGGAAGGGGAAGGATTCAGTTTAATAGCCAACAAGAAAAATTGGGGTTGCCCTACAACACAGGGGTATCATGTTTGTTTCCCTCTCTGAGAAAAGCCAAAACCATTAGCTTTTTAGCAGGAATCCTTGGGCTTGTCTGCCACTGCTTCTGTAACATCGTTGCAAGCAGAACACTGTGGCAAGAAAAACAGCAGATGCAGTGCTGCAGTGAAACTTTTAAAAAGTTAAAAAAGTTTTGGGGTTGTTGGAAAGTTGGAATTTGCATGCAACTTCAGTTACTGTAGCTAATGAGTTTAAAGCAGAATTAGTTTTACAGTTATATCCTTTTTAACTGATGTACATTTCTTTTCTTTTTAACTGATTCTTTTAATTTCTTTTCCTTTTCAACTGATGTACATTTTTCCAGCCATTCAGAAGTGAATCAGTCCATCTCTCTATATTTCATATTTCTTTATTTCTAAAAGACATTTGTTTAACTAAAGTGGGACTTAGATGTGACAAGTTTGTATACCTCACAGATAATTAGCATCTGCTTTTAACTGCTGATTAAAGATGTTATCTTCCAGCTTTTGGTGTGTGTGTTACTATTCATTTCATTACCCCATTTTAAAATTTGTAATACTGTACCTGTATAGGCATTTGCTGTTTCTGGTCATGTATATCATACTTGTTACATAAATTAATCTCTAGTTGTGCATGCTGAAATCTTTGACAGTTGAGCTGCAATGAATTTTCAATCAGACATGTTCAAGATGGGTGTTAATATTTTGGGCCTATTGCCTTTGCTGATGGGGTTCAACCAAACCTACAACAAGGTGTTCACTTGTTTGTCCAATTGTCAATAAGATGGACCCATGGAAAAACAGCGTAGGACTTAGATACCTAAAGGACCACCTCCTTCCATATGAACCTACCCGGCAATTAAGATCTAGCCAGGGAGCCCTCTTGAAAGAGCCATCCCTCAAGGAGTTTAAAGGGATGGCTTGTATGTATAGAGCAGGGCTGTCCAACTTTGAACAGGCCGAGGTCTACTTTTTCCAGCCTAAATTGCCTGAGGGCTACTACACTAATACCTCTGCATATGAATTTTATCCATTCCGAGCACATGATCATGGCCCTTGAATTGCCCGCTCAGCTAAGACAGTGGGCTGGCAGACCCAGAACTTTGCTGGGGCAGTAGTGATCATTGGGATGGGGGAGGGGGTGGAGAACTTATCTCCTCACTTTTTTAATTGATGCCTGGCGGGCTACCTTTGAACCCTTTGCAGGCTACCAGTAGCCCACGGTCTACCTGTTGGACAGCCCTGGTATAGAGCCTTTTCAGCAGCTGCCCCCAGGCTATGGAATGCCATCCCGAGTGAGATCCACCTAGCACCGATGTTGATGACATTTTGGCGCCAGGCAAAAACCCTGTTCCAGAAGTTTTTTCACTGATGTAACATAGATGGTGGGTCCTGATGGCAATTTTTAGTACAGTGGTACCTTGTATAAAGGAATTAATTCATTCCAAATAAAATTATGTTGAGCAAATATTCCTTTATAAAAATTCCCATAGGAATGCATTGAAAACAGAGTAATCCCATTTTTATGTTGTACGGATTCTCCCCATAGGTGATTATGTTAAGCCAATTTCCCCTATCTCTGGAATTTTTATGTTGTACAGATTTTTATGTTATACAAACTGTTTGTTATACAAGGGTCCACTGTATATTGTATTTGTATTTAAATGTTTTTATCAGTTTAATTGTTTCTTGTTATTTTAACGTTTTAATTTTTTTTAATTGTTTCTTGACTGAGCCGTCTAGAGACCTTTGGGTAGTGGGCGGCATATAAGCTGTATTTTTAAAAAACTGCAGCAGTACAATTGATGGATAAGAATACAGTACTTGGCACGGAACTTGGTGCCAACTTACAGCAAGAATCCGAGAGATGAAGCCAAAGAGACTCTGTAAAATATCAAGATTTTATTTTTCATCTTGGAAAGTTTTTGTATGAGATGTTTTCTTCAAAACAGTAGCAGACTGAACATATAAGTTGAGGAAAAAGTGGCAGCGCAGGTAACTTGGTTTGGCTAATGCCCGCTTGTGTACAAGAGGTACACATGATGTCTGAGCACCCTCATCTGTTTTATGCTTTTATGTTTAAATAAGGCAGTGGTTTCTCAATAAGTACTTGCTCTATAGTTATATATATATATATACGAAAACATATATATTTTTCTATATATCTGGTTCTAGTCACAATGTTGAAGCTTCACGTGCAAATTAAAATAAAATGTACAACTCAACAATTACAGCCATTTCCCCCATCTCGATAGCAAAGAAGCATCCCAAACAGGGACAATTACTGACATGGATAATAAGAGTAAAAAAGGGGGAAGAAAACAGGGAAACAACCTCCAGGGTAGGCGTTGTTGACCTGAGAGCTTTGAGTGAAATTCCAGTGAGAACATTTCTTCCCCCAACACACCGGGAAGAAAAGGGTGTTTGTCAAGAGGTGACTTCTTCAATCTGTTGCCCCATTTTATTCTATCCTAAGGAGCTCCACATCAAAAATCAGAGTAGCGTTGGGCGGGATGACTCCAGGATGGCCGGTGGTTCCGTACGCCATGTCAGGTGTGCAGGTCAGCTTTGCTCTTTGTCCCAGACTCATCTGGCATTTAGAGGGAAAGAGAGCAACAAGAGAAAGTATTACAAAACATGTCACCAATCCATGTATTATAGCTTGTGCCTCCCCCCCCCCCACAAACTGGGCTCTGTCTTGAAACTGTGCCCCAGGATTTTCACTCTTCAATCAAAATAATAGGCAGCAGCAATCTTGCTCTTTCTAGGATCTAAGTCCCTGGGGAGGAAGAGAAACAATTAACAGCAGCCCTGGAAAAAAGGGTACAGTACTTGATTCCAACCGGCCACCGGGGCAATGGTGCACTTTGTAACTTGCTAGTAACGTAACGATCCGTTGCCATACTGCAGTTACTAAAACATATTGGTTGAAATCCTGTTGTCCAGTTGTGTAAGTGGCATAACTTTCAGAAGCAAGCAGCTGTAAGGTAAGAAATCTCCCCGGATACAATCTGTTGCATGCTACGTTGCATGACTTTGTGTAAAACAACCTCAGTGTTGTAAGCTGCCTTGGGTCCTTTCCAAGGTGAAAGGCAGGGTAACAATATTTGAAATCCATAACAAGATAAGATCTTTAGAGATTTATTAACTTTCAGCAGTCCTCCAATAAAAGCTATAGTATCTGTCTAACTTTGCAACAAGATTTCAGCCACTGATTTATTGACACAACTGTTCCAGTGAGGTGCAAAAGGGATGGTCAATTTGCATGCCTTAATTACTGCATTTGTCTGAGAGCTCGACTACACTGTTGAATTAAATCAGGAGCAGGTTTGGGTTTTATGGAATTCATGAACCCAGAGAAGAAGGAGGTTCTGTTCTTCAGGGCGACTTCGTCAGGGTACAATGGCCCCCTCCCTAGACTCGGGGGTGTTTCCCTCCAGCCTACAGACAGGGCCAGGAATCTAGGCGTGGTCCTGGATTCGGCCCTCTCCCTGGAAGCCCAGGTGATGGCTGTCTCCAGGGCCGCTTTTATCCATCTCCGCAGGATCGCCCAGATCCGACAATACCTCTATGAGTCCTCCCTGAGGACAGTCGTGCAGGCCCTGGTGATTTCGAGGATCGACTATTACAATGCCCTCTATGTGGGGTTGCCCTTAACCCTTGTCCAGGAGGCTTCAGCGGCCAGGCTGCTGGTGGTTGCTCGTAGATTCGAGCACATCACCCCAGTGCTGGCTCGCCTGCACTGGCTCCCCGTTGTCCACTGGATAAGGTTCAAGGTCCTGGTTTTGATTTTCAAAGCCCCCCATGGCTTGGGACCAGAGTACCTGTCGGAGCGTATCTCTCAGAGGTCAACTGGGACCAGGGCCACGAGGATGGCGCAGGCGCGGTCACTCAGGGTGGCCACACCCAGAGAGGCGCGGAAATCGCTCACGCGTAACTGCACCTTCTCTGTGGTGGGCCCTGCGCTGTGGAATCAGCTATCTAGTCAGTTGCGCCTTGCAGTGTCCCTGTCAGCCTTCAGGAAAGCCTTGAAAACCCATCTATTCAAGGAGGCTTTTGGTGACCTTTTTATTTAATTATCGTTTGTTTTGTTTGCTTTGTTTTTTTTGTTTTGTTTAGTTTTTTTCCCCCTTCACCGCCCATGCCATCTCTTGTGGGGGGTATTGCACCCCCCTACTTTTATTCTTGTTTGCTTATTTTTATGTATGCTTTCTCTGTTTTGCTTTTATTGTTCACTGCCCCGAAGATGCGGCAGTATATAAATGCAATAAATAAATAAATAAATAAATAAATAAATAAATAAATAAATAAATAAATAAATAAATAGGTCGCCATGGGTTTTTTGTGTGTCGTGCGTGCATCCTCATGGAAACTGCCCCCTTCTTTCCCTCTTATGTTGTAACTAGATGGGGAGAGGGAGCATCTCCCAGCCTTCCCCTTGGATTCTCAGGCGGGATGAGTGACAGCAGTCCCTTACTCTGAAGACCAGCCCTAATTAACAGGATTCTAGCTAGTGAGTCATAGCAAATGGATGCCTAGCCAACTCTTGATAAAAAGTTGAAACTCCTTTGGACAAAAGCATTGTGCTCAGATTCTAAAACATTTCTACCAGCATGTTACCTATATATAGACCGTCACGCAGATACGCACACAAATTACACACCTCAGGCTAGATCCAGACTTAATCAGACTTAAATTGAGATCATTGAACTGAAAATTAGGCAAGGCTAACTTAAGTTTCTGTAACGGACTGTAAAGCTAAGCTATGAATATTTATGAGGGGATATCTGTTTAAACAATCAAATAGGGCTAAGGAGTATATAAACAAATATGCATAGAAATGACAGTTAGACAATGCCTTGAAGGGGTCTAGATAGGGCTTGGTTAGGGTTTCAACTGAAAAGTAACATGAACATATAATTGCTCCTGTGTTCCAGAGTTTCTTCAGGAAAGTTGGGCGGTATATACATGGAAATAATCAATAATAAAGGGAAAAAATAATGTGATATTGACACTCAACAAAAACCTTATTGTGAAATAAAAACATTTTGATGATTCTTTATGCTGTAACTTAAATAAACTACAGTGTTATTTTGAAACATTAAAGCAAGTGTCAGTCTATTTATTAGATAAGTCATAACTGCTTTGAAAAGGGTGGCAGCAGGAAAGGAACCAGGTCATGTCACATTTATTTAATGGGTGGCAGAGGTTTTTAAAATCCAGGTTCACTACAGTCTCACCGACTGAAGTAAGCCTCCTCCTTTAAGCGTGACTACACCTGGTTCAACCATATTATTTCCCATTCTTTCTGCCTGTTATGCTGCTATCCACTAATGACTGCCCTTGGCCTATGTATGAGAAAACAGACCAGAGTAAGGGATCATACCTGTGCAGTTCCTTCTTCAAAACCTTTAATGACTTCTTGCCTCCCAATCTTGAACCTGAAAGGTTTGTTTCGATCTCGGGAGGAATCAAACTTCTTTCCGTTCTGTAACATTCCTGTCAGAAACAAAAACAAAGAAACAGTTCCCGCTTCCGTCACGATTGCTGACAATCCGATGGAACAGAAGACAATTAAGATGTCTGGCTGAGTAGGCGAGGGGGGGGGGAGACAACTATCAGGCCCTGCTGTTCTTTAAAAAGGATTGGTTGGCTCAGCTACTACCGTGTTTTCCCGAAAATAAAACAGTGTCTTATATAAATTTTTGCTCCCGAAGATATGCTAGGTCTTATTTTCAGGGGATGTCTTATTTTTCCATGAAGAAGAATATGGTACACAATTATTGTTATCATTATCGGGAAGGCCTTATTTTCGGGGGAGGCCTTATATTTCAGCGAGAGGCAAAACTGTAAGTAGGTCTTATTTTCGGGGGATGCCTTATTTTCAGGGAAACAGGGTAGCTAAATGAAGCAGATCGGGAACAGTAACTTGCTACTTTAACTATCTGCATAGTGGTAGCCAGCCCTCAAGGGCTCTACACTTACAGTATATAAAGCGTTTCCCCTCCATATTTCATTTAACTGATTCTCCAGTTTCGGTCTTTTGTTAGATACAGTAGGACCCCCGTATCCACTGATTCATTATCCACTGAGTCAGTTGTCCACGGTTGGCAGAAGAAAAAAATTAAATAAATAATGCAGCAACCGCAAAGCAAGCTACTGTCACAAACAGCAGCTGTAAAGCAACCTGCTGTCACAAAACAGCAGCCATAAAGCAAACTACTGTCACAAAACAGCAGTTTTGGGTTTTTTTTGGTGTTCTCTCTTATCCACAGTTTTCATTATCCAGGGGAAGGCCTAAAGTAAAAAGTTGTCTGCTTATATACCACACCATACTACTTCAAGTAGTCTCTGGGCGGTTTACAGTTTTTAATTATATTATGCAGGCTACACATTACCCCCCCCCCAGCAAGCTGGGTATTCATTTTACCGACCTCGGAAGGATGGAAGGCTAAGTGAACCTTGAGCGTGCTACCTGGGATTGAACCCCAGCTCGTGAGCACAGTTTTACCTGCAGTACAGGCATTTAACCACTGTGCCATAAGGCCTAGAACCAATATATCGGGGTCCTACTGTACTTCCTACTACAGAGACCGCTTGGTAATGGGGCAGCTAACAAATTCTGTAAATAAATAAAATAAAAAAAGTAGGAAGGCTGCAGTTATCCTTCCAACCCAGGCTATCAATGAGCGAGGGCCAATTTTCTAACAGTTGAAAAACCCTCCCAACAAGGTTACTGCCAACTTTGAACCCCAGAGAGAAAAGACTGTGCAAGGCTATCCCGTTACATATGAGCAAGTTGTTGTCTTCCAAGGGAAAAATGATACAAGTATGTAAATTGACAGATAAATAAATGCTCCTGATGTCAAGGAAAAAATTCCAGATTATGGAAATGTGTTTTCATTTTTATTGCATACTTCTTTGGATGCAAAATGTGATCCAGCCCTACTTCCAGATGACTGCATTCAAACTTAGTCACGCTTTAGTGAACATCCACTGCAGTTAAGAAAACAAACTAGATGATACACTTCACACATATTCAGAAGTAGTGCTCCTTCGAGTCTCGAAAGATGTCTGTTTGTTCTAGCCCATATCTTGCTTCCATTTTCTATTGTATATAGTCATTGGCTATAAATCCTATTGGCAATTCATATATGCATGAGTGAAATCACATAAGGTGCAACGGCAAATTGCCATTAAAGAACAAGATGCCAGTTGTATGTCTAGGAATGGTGTTATCACCTTGTCAATTAGTGGCAATTTGCCACCAGAATTTACAGTATTCCATTAAGTCACCACAGACAGGTACTGGTATATAAGGAATAATTTCCCAGTCTGCTGAGGTACGTTATTCTAAGAGTAACAGGCTAATCCTAGAGAATATGCATGTTCTTTATTGTCTAGTTTGAGCCTTAAATTAATAACTAATATAAAGTCCTATTGATTAAACTGTGTCTAATCTAGGTAACAATAACTTTCTTAATGCTCTTGGACTGCATAATCTCTCACCATCAGCTATGCTGGCTAGAGTTGATGGAAACTAGGCAATAATGGATGGAGATCCCAGATCCAACCCATTTCCCCTCTTTCAGCCCTGCTGGGCATGACATTGCCCCTCACTCACACATGCGTGACTCTAGGCTCCCCAGATTTCATTGTGTCCTGAACCAAAGGAGCTCAAAATGATCACCATGGATGCATGGAGAAGGAGGAATAATGCTGTGTGGAGGAGGGTAGAGTTGAGCAAGAGCGCGCCTTAGAGGAAACCTTGGATCCAACCCAAGGAAATGAGGAGAATATTCATAGTTCTTCCATTTACTTATAACAGTGTTGGTGAACCTATGGCATGGGCGCCAAAGGTGGCACTCAGAGCTCTTTCTGTGGGCACCTGACAGTGCCCCTTCACAGCCACCTGGATTCAAGTTAAATTGCTGCATTGGCACTTTGCGAAAAATTACTGAGTTCTGAATGGCCGTTTGGGCACTCGATCTCTAAAAGGTTTGCCATCACTGGCCTATAACGATGTTGTCGAACAGATTAAGCTCTGCTATAGTAACTTCACAGTAGCTCTACGGAGACAGCCGTGTCCCATTTTCTGAGATTTCTGATCCAAAGACTAACAGCTTGGCCAGTGTGTGTGTGTGTGTGTGTGTGTGTGCGTGCGTGTGTGCGTGCGTGTGTGCGCGTGCGCTGATGGGCATGGATCCATCTGCAAATATTACTGTTGTAACAGACTATGTAAAAACAAAATGAACAAGTTCCAGTAAGTATCAGGAACTTTCATGCAAAGTAATGGAAAAGACCAGGGTGCTTCTGAGCATGCCTTCAATGCCATGCTTTGAAGCCAAAAGAACGAACCCCAACATCCAAGACCAGATGCAGGTCAAAATCTGAGACTCAGCAGAGAGGTGATCCAGAGTCTAAAAGTAAGAGGTGCTCCACAACAGCTCCTGAAATCCCAAAGGAATGGAATAAAGCTGAAAACGTCCAGACAATGGCAGCACAACAGCCAAAGTGGAGAGCATGTTGGGATTGCAAGTTAGTCCAATTACCCCAGCATTTGGACATATCTCGTCTGTGCTGTGCAAATGCCTGCATTTCATAGCAAATGGTGGCCCCCAAAAGGGAGTTTGGCAGTGGCTTCATTAACATGTAGGCACACACTTTCCATCCGCTTGCTCTGGCCTCACACTCCCAGACAGGTGCGTCTTGGTTCCCTCTGAGCGGTTTCCCAAGCCATGACATACGAGACGGGCAAATTCTTTATGAAGGGCTGCAGTCAGTGTAAATAGGCAGCAACTGCAGAAGGATCCATATAACAGAGCCATCACTAACCGTTGCTTCTTTTTCTCCATGTGCTGTGAGATTAACTATGACATATGGTGACCGTTTTCAGAAGTCACAGGACTCAGAAGTGGTTTACCCTTCCGCTTTTTTCCTGGTGGAACCCTAGGACTTTGCAGCTTGCCAGAGGCCACCCATGCTGGCTCTACTTGCAGGTGGCACAGTAGAGAATTAAATTCACAACCTCTGGTTCTACAGGCGGATACCTAAACCGCTAAGCTAGACAGCCAGCTCACATTTCCTAAGTAATGAATATTTAATATAGCAAGAAACGTAGGCCTGTCTGTCTCATTTGCTTTTTTAAAATTCCTGTGTTGCTATCAGTCTAGCAGTAGCTGCCTTTCCAAGCCTCTGTCAAGGCAAGAGCTGACATGTTCCCTTCGCTAATGGTTCAGTAGGAGTTTATTTCAGAATTTGGAAGCCAAAGAGCTCCTAGTGCAGTCAATACAGTCTTGGCTGCTCTGATGCCCTTTCATGAGAGCTGGCTTCTTATGAAATGGCACCAGATCATTAGTTGTTCTGTTATTCATGCATCTGGAAGGGATGAGAAGAGAGCATTATGGGATAGAACTCACTCACTAGCTTTGAGAGTAGGTATTGTACTTGATGCTTTTGAGCTGTGGTGCTGCAGGAGATTCTTGAGAGTCCCCTGGACTGCAGGGAGATCAAACCTATCCATCCTGAAAGAAATCAACCCCGGATGTTGACTGGAAGAACAGAATTTGAAGCTGAAGCTCCAGTACTCTGGCCACCTCATGAGGAGAGAGGACTCCTTGGAAAAGTCCCCGAAGTTGGGAAAGATTGAAGGCAAAAGGAAAAGAGGACGGCAGAGAATGAGATGGTTGGACGGTGTCATCGATGCAACCAATATGGATTTGACAAAACTCCGGGAGGCAGTGGAAGATAGGAAGGTCTGGCGAGCTCTGGTCCATGGGGTCACGAAGAGTTGGACACGAC
The DNA here is from genome assembly GCA_023846285.1 of Phrynocephalus versicolor. NCBI lineage: Eukaryota > Metazoa > Chordata > Lepidosauria > Squamata > Agamidae > Phrynocephalus > Phrynocephalus versicolor. The sequence continues at coordinate 11,800,162 of JAHTLZ010000074.1, read as the reverse complement.
TGGACGACTGAACAACAACAACTGTACTTTGATTTGTATATGTACTGTGATTCGGAGCGGTAATGGGCGTTCTACATTGCCTTTCCTCAGGCAGAACAACATCCAGCTCTGGCCTTGAAACATTTCACAGGGCGGGAAAAGGCTGATGGAGTGCAGGTCTCCAGTTGTTAGGGGCGTATGTGTTTCGGCCTAAGGAGCAAAACGCTTCCCTTGCCAAGAGGACCTGAGGGGCCCTCAGAAACAAGTAGCGATTGGCAAGTGATGCGGCCCACCAGAGCTCTGGAAATGAGTTTTAACAATAGTGAGACTTACAAGACCGAGGCCTTTAAAAAAAAAGTATTCAGCTGCCAGTATGATCACAAACTTCTAAAAAGGAACTATTTCCCATGTCCATAATTAGTTATTGGGGTTATAAAAAAAATCTGAATGCTACAAGCTGCATGTCTACAAAAAATACTTCATTTGCGTCTAAGTTGATACCACTCGTTCACCACTGCACAAGACCATTCCTCTCTAAAAGGAATGAAAAAGTTAGTTGTTCCAAGAAAAGGGGTGATGTTATCCTTCACATTAGATTATTAATACAGCATCTTCATTATGGGGAGGGGGAGGGGAGTTAGTCGCAAGGAACAAGCTGAAACAAAGCCGGGCAGCTTCAGAAGGCATCGGAAACATGTTTTATGGTTTTACGTTAAAAGGTCAGTGCAGCTGCACTCCACATCACTGCATCAGTAGCATCCAAGATGAATAACTGGAAATATGGCAGATGAAAAACCAGCCTTCCAAGCCAGAGCAGCCATGGCAGTGGACCACTGGAGGGATGGACGGCAGGCGACCGAGGGGGAAACGGAGCTACTAACCTCTGAGCTGCTGCCTTGCTCCGTGGAGCGAGGAAGGGGAGGAGGGAGCACAGCCATGGCCGGAGGCTGAAGGTGCCACCACCATCACCGGAGGCGGTGGAGAAAGAAGAGAAGGGAAGAGAAGGCCAACAGTGGCCTGGGCCTGGTTCCTGGGAGGCTGGCGGGGCTGCATTTCCCCCCAGTTCGTGATGGGCGGGCTAGCGAGCCAAGAGAGCACCACAGCCTAGCTGGACTCGTCCAGTGAGCAGGCTGCAGGTAGCTTTGGGCATTCCTTCCTGCTTCCCCTCCCTCCATCCCAGCCCTTGCTCCCTCCCTCCCTCACGCGCAGCACACCAAGTCGGGCCGGGCCGGGCCAGGCCAAGAGAGGAGGCAGCTTTCCTTCCAGGGCACAGTGAGGACATGATGGCCAAGGCACATGGCTGGATCTGCATACAGTGGCGCCAGCCTTGCTGCCCTTGCTGCGGTTGCGGCTCCTCATCCTGAGTGGCCACCCAGGAAGGTGATGAGGGGCCTGAGTTTGCCTGGGCTGCCACCTCCTTCCCGATGCAATGAAGAAAGGAAGGAGAGCCACTCCAGCCGCTGCCACTGTAGGAGGAGTTGGAGGAGGTGCACCTCTGGGTGGTGATCTGGAGCAGGAGGCATTGTTGGGGTCCTGGAGACACAATGATCATGGGCCAATCGTGGGGGGCTCCGCCCACTTCCCCCTCCCGCCCCCCTTTTTCCATGTCAGCCTTTTAAAAAATTTATTATTTATTTATTTATTTAATTTTTTTTTGGACTGTGGTCCGGCCTCCAGTGGTGTCTGGGGCGTGATGGACCGGCCCACTTTTTGAAAACTTTGAGGACCCCCGGTCTACACCATTCAAACATATGTTTCCACACCTCCTTGAATGAGACGGCTGCTCAGCTTTGCACAGGCCAAGGGAAGGCCCAGCCCTGGCTTCTCCAGTGTACCCGGAAGCAGCGCTCAGAAGAGGAGGTAGGGTAAGGAAGCTGGGGCATTGCCTCCAAGAGGGTGCCTGATGAAGAAGGTAAGGTTGGGCAATTGGGCAGTTCATGCCCATCTCAAGCTGCAGGTTTACTTATTATATTTAATAATATTTTACATTTAAGATATGCACAATGCTTTTTACTATAAATTAGCCTCCACTCCACGTTTGAGATTACTAATATAACCATCCTCAAAGCTAGGAAGAAATACATTAAAATTATTATGTCCACATTTAAGTTGGTCACTTGCCCTATCAAAATGAAGAAAAAGCACCAATTTACGTAACCCCTTCCCAAGGAAAGAATGGGTTGTGGCAGGAACTGGTCACTGTGGCCTGCGTAGCTGAGAAAGACTGAGGATGATGAGCAACCTTTGGTGAAGGCTTGACTTTCTGTCAAAGCTTCCATAGTTCTCTGGTAAAGAAGAACATTTTGATGAAATGTATGTGAAGATTCTCAGTCATCCAGTTCAGTTTATCTGGAAGTTGAGAGTCATGGCAACTGGACTTCTTTTCTTGAAAGATTGAAACCTTTCACTACTCATCCAAGCAGCTTCTTCAGTCTGAGGAAAGTTAGTGGCGAGTCCTCCATTTTATACTTCGCCTTCACTTCACATCATTCTGGTCTGAATAGGCTCGTAAGTTGGAAAATGGCTTGAATAGGCTCATTAGCTAGAGAATGACCTCGTTAGGTGGACAATGGTCTAAGGCAGGGCTGTCCAACTTTGAATAGCCCGACGCCAACTTGCTGCTTCTGTAGGGCCCCCGTGGTTGACAGCAGCAGAGGGTGGTGGTGGGAGCGGCGGCAGGGGTGAGAGTGGCAGTGGGGGGTGGGGCCTGGGGTGCTGGCAGCGGGCAGGGGCAAGGGCAAGGGCAGGGGTGATTGTGGCGGGGGCAGCGATGGTGATGGGGGTGATGTCAGCGGGCAGGGGCAGGGGTGATTGTGGTGATGGCGGTGTCGGTGTCAGCGGGCGGGGCGGCAGCAGGTGCGATGTCAGCGGGAGGGGGAGGGGGTGATGGTGGTGTGGCAGTGGGTTGGGGGGTGGTGGGGTCAACAGGCGGGGCCTGGGGTGATGGCGGCGGGGCAGGGGTGATGGCAGCGAGCAGGGGCGGGAGTGATGGTGGCAGCGGCAGTGAGCGATGGCAGCGGGCAGCGGCAGGGGTGATTGCGGCAGCGGCAACGCGGACGGCGATGGCGACGGTGGCGGGGTCAGTGGGCGGGGCCCGGGTGGGCACAGGGGTGATGGTAATGCATGCTCTGCCTAATCAGAACTTTTGATTACAGAAATTGTTTAAGTGCATTCAGCTGAACATGCTTCTGAGTTCCTTGACAGAACTTCATGATGAGCATGAGAAGGTCTGCTTGGACTTTAAACGGTGGTGTGTGTGTGTGTGTGTGTGTGTGTGTGTGTGTGTGTGTGTGTGTGTTTGTAGGTGGCCATGCTTAACTGCATGACAACAAAGCTGCCACAATGTTAAGCCCGACAACATTAAGCCAACTCAGGCTCAGTTTAATGTCTGACTATGGTTGATGTGGCTGGCATCATCACGTTATAACGGTGAGACCACAAACGAGGCAAAAACAAAATGTTTACTGACACTATACAATGCAGCTGTATTATTAGTGATGTGATGACTCATGAGATACACTCAGAACTTCTAGGATAGTTGGAAAAATTAATCTGTGCCAAAAAAATAAAAAAAAATACAGCTGCAGCTGTTCTGAAGTGCAGTCTACAAGGAATGTAACAAATGCCACAGCCATTCTGCAGTTTTCTGTCTATATTCTAGGTACACAAACCGCTCAGTAAAATACACCATCCATTCATGGCCTTTTCTCTCCCAGCCAGGACTTCAATTTTCTTGTAAGTCCCAATTGATCTCCTCCATGCAATGGACTACTGTATATTATACCTTCTGACGTGGGGGGGGGGTGACAGTTCGGTCACCAGTGAGCTATTAATAGCCCTCACCATGAACCAATCAGGACTTTTACCACCCAATATGGGTTGTATCTCATCTTCAGCACAGGCAGGCACCCAGCAGAACATTTTTTGCAAGGCTTGCAAGTTAAACGCTCCTTTCTGTGTCCTCTTTTGATACACATCACACGTAGGGGACTTCATGCCGTGGTAATGGCATGGACTGCCGTGACACCATTTGCTGCAGAGCCATCAGCCAACTTGGGATCGTGTGTCTGGTATTCACCTCATGAGAGTTCTGCGAGACCTCTTGATAGTGAAAAGGAAATGTGATGAAATCTGGCCAGACATTCACACACACACTTTGCAGGAGAGCCACTGAAGAGAATTTGGTGTACTGTACTCGTGCCTTCGTTTGGAAAAAGGGCATGTGTGTGTGTGTGTGTGTGTGTGTGTGTGTGTGTGTGTGTGTGTGT
>JAHTLZ010000074.1:11756499-11778860 GCA_023846285.1 Phrynocephalus versicolor | reverse complement strand
AAATAAATAAATAAATAAATAAATAAATAAATAAATAAATAAATAAACCACCCACTCTATTGTCCATATAGCTCTTCAAATACCTGAAGATGGACTTCCTATCACCTCTCAGCCTTCTCTTCCCAAGACTAAACATGACAAGTTCCCCCAACTTTCCCTAATAGGTTTGTTTACCAAACCTAACCACTGGACTATTCCTCTTTAATTACCAAGGTGGTTACTTCACGTCCTTCTTTGTTCCGTGACTAGTTTTGTACCGTGACAGCGTTGGTCGCAATCATGTGGTTTTGTCCCTGTTTCAGTGTTCCCATGGTCGTGATAACTTGTCTCGTGGCAAGTGTTACCTCACAGTCTTGTACCGTGACAAACACTGAATTTGTCTAGCTTCCTTTTTCCTTTTGGGGGGGAGGGGCTTAAAAATTATTTTTCGATATTTTGCTTCTGAAAAGTCAAAATCTTTGCAGGCAGGGAAGGAGTCTCTGGCTCCTCTGGCTAGCTTTCACTTTCTCCACGCATTGGAATGCTTCAGGTGATAGCCTTCAGGCTCTCTTTGTTCTTTATTCCTTTTGCTTGCTAATTAATTGTCTGTCTGGTGTCACTCTTGCCTGGCTTTGAAGTTTGGTTTGTTTTATTGGTATTTAACGGAGGAGGGCAAGAGGGTTGTGATCATCTGTAGTGGGTGGGCACTTTGAACTTACACCCAACCCAGTACCTGGGACACAGTTTTCTGAGAGAAATGAATGTTTTGTTGCATGACAGTTGTTACCTCACTGTGTCTTGTCTCGAAACAGAAGCCAGGAACAAACCGTGACAAGAAAATAAGCTACTCCAGTGCCAGGTACAGATTTGTCTAGCTTAGCACCCGTTCCAGGGGCGTGGTCGAGACAAATTTCAGCTGTTGCACGACAGACATGAAGTAAGATTTTTTTTTCTACTACTCCGAAGTGCAACACTTAGAGAGACAAAATGGACATGAAGTAACCGCCCAAGTGAAGAAATCCAGATTGGTTTAGACAGTTTCTTGAACAGGATGAAGATGTTCCATGCAGGAGGTAGTGGTGGCATCGGAAGAAACTACATGTGTAGGAGGAGCAGAGTGTCTTTGGGGAGGATCAGAAAGCATATGAGAAACATTTTTTCCTTCAAAAGAGTCAAAGAGGCCCAGCTGCAGGAGAGAGAAAGAGGAGCTCCTTGCCTCAAGACATATCTCCTCGCTCCCAGTTCTGATCATTGTGCCATCATGATTTCACACTGACCGTGTAACGATGTTCAGCTAAGCCAGAGACTCAAGACCTTGGGCAACAATTATGTTTCAGTCAGCAAGCACACAGCAGAGAAACCAAAAGTGGTGCTTTCAGTCACTGCTCTATGTTGGCCAGTCTACACAGAAAAGTTATTCCTTGCTCAAAGGTTGAGCTGCCAGATCGACCAATTTAGAGCAATGAGCCTTGACCATTTTCCTATATCTCTCTGCCTCCACATCCACATACATTTCCCCACACAAACACACATTTTCTCTATACAACTTTGCTTTAAATAGGAACCAGAGCCCCTTTGTGTGCAGACTCCGCCTCACATGTAGAAGCTTTACTAATTTCCATTCAGAAGCTACCTTCCTGTTCCTGAACACAGGTCTCCTGTTTCAGATTGGGGTACAACCACGTCCCAGTTCTTGATAAACTGAGGATTGTATTCCAAGCCTCTGTTTTCCTTGCTGTAGGTGTCACAACAGAAGCCAACCATTCTGTGATCCAATTCCATTCAAGCTCTTGCTTGTGGAACCAAGTAGGGAAGGAAGGGCTTAGAGAACAAGTGTTCGAAACACACACCACAGTAATCAAACCATCAGGCAACTAAATTCATAGAAATACAAGTGATATGAAGAAATTGGGCAAGCTTGGCATACACAAAATTGGGTACGTGATTCTCTCTTGCCCAAATATGATCACATGACATTCAGAACCAGGTTTGGGTTGACTTAAATCAAACAGAGGTAAATCACAATATAAATTTTTAAAAAACCATTTAAATCAAAAATTAATTTTTTTTGGAATTTAAACCTTGATTTTTTTAAAAAAAATTGGTTTTTATCCACCCTGTTCAGAGCATCATCAACGAATACAAATGTATTTATTTAAAATATTTACCCTGCCTTTCGCCTTGAAAAGGAGCCCATGCAGCTTACAACACTTAAGGACAACATTTGAAGTTGAAGATAATGAGTTTTTAAATGGAAATGGAAACCAGAAACTTGAACGAGCCAAAACCCAAACAGTATGGAACTTACCTGTGTAATGGACCACACATGTCTGGCCTTTCTTGGGGAATGTCCTTCCTGTTAAAACATATAGATAGATAGATATTAATAGAGCTTTATGAAACGCTGAACACATGATTTTACACGTCTTTCCTCATCAAGAGACAAAGCATAGCAGACAAGTTCATATCCAAAGCTATACAAGTTCAAAATAAAGGCTAGTTTCTCACTGCTTAAAAGCAGACTGGAAGATAAACCACCCACCCGCTCCAACAGGCTCCCCACTGTGTGCTGGTTCTTAAACCCATTGCAACTGGTATTGCAATGGGGAGCCTGAGCAACTTTCCACTCCATGTTCAGACAACAGGATACTAGCCCAAACTACAGTGAAATCATTCTGGTTTCTCTTGTTCATCGCTCATTGCCAAGTCTGTGAATGCTTACGAAGAGAGAGCAGGCGCAGTGGTGTAGTAGATAAATCTAATTTTTTACTAACCCTATCCTCCAGACAAGTGAGTTATGTGCCCTTTGGGGGGAAAGCCACACTGATTACAAAATTTAATAACGATCAAAGCAAGCAATACGACGAGTGTTGTCTCCATAATAATGATACTAGGGAGAGACTTTCTCAGATTTTTACCCTTGGGGTAGTTTCCACACCAAGATGCGCATCTTTGGCAGACAAGGTAGGACGCATTCCAAGAATCAACCTCTTTGCAATATGCACCACACGGGGTACACGAGCCAATGGCCAAGCCAACCAAGGATGTGCTGTAGAAATCATCCGACATTCTCCTGTGACTGCTGCTTGCAAAGGCAGATTGGAAAGGCTATCCAGAAGGGCTCTTTAATCTGGGAAAAGGGCTCCTGAAGTGGGATATGATTGAGACGTACAAAATAATGCAGGGTATGAGTAAAGTGGTGTGTGTGCGCACTTCTCCCTCTCACAAAATACCAGAAGTAGGGGACATCCACTCAAATTGAGGGCTGGGAGAGTGAGAACAAACAAAAGAAAATTTTCTTTACCCAGCGTGTTGTTAGTCTGTGGAACTCCCTGCCACAGGATGTGGTGATGGCACCCAGCCTGGATGCCTTCAAAAGGGGTTGGACAGATTCTTGGAGGAAAAGTCCATCACAGGTTACAAACCATGATGGAGATGTGTGTAATCTCCAGGCTTAAAAACAGGGTACTTCAAGGACCAGATGCAGGGGAGTGGTAGGAAGAGACAGATATCTAGCTGGACTTGATGTGCCACAGGTTCCCTCCTTCCAGCTCTGCAGTTCAAAGGATGTTGTTGTTGTTGTTGTTGTTGTTGTTGTTGTTGTTGTTTTAAGTATGTTAAGTAAAGCATACAGCTATCAAGGCTACTAGAGGCAGCTGAGCTATCAAAATATGCACAAACCTTTCCATGCATAAGCATTTATGGGCTGAATGCAAACAACAGTTGGTGGACATGCAATGAACACTTCAAAGAGGTGCATAACATTACAGGACCCTTTCCTGGCAACACCACTTTGGGCTAAATCAAGGGTTCTCAACCTTTGGGTCCCCAGATGTTCCTGGACTGCAACTCCCAGAAATCCTGGCCAGATCAGCTAGTGATGAAGACTTCTGGGAGTTGCAGTCCAGGAACACCTGGGGACCCACAGGTTGAGAACCACTGGGCTAAATCATTCTGTAGCATTTCCAGTGTTTCATGCAGCGGAGATGTTCTTTAAAGAAACATAAGGTGGTGGCTGGGGGCACCTCTCCCCACAACAAGAACTAGGCAAAAACCACTAGTCTCTGTGCATGGCCCTGCAGTGCATCCCTCTGCAACACCCTTGCCCTCCCCTTGCCAGCTGCAGATCATTCCTCCAATTGCCTGTTTCTTCTACAAAAGTTCCTCCCTTTGCTGGGACCGCAGACGCTCCCACCACCTTTCCGCTGAAAAAACTACGGGTGGGTGGTGGTAGTGAGAGCTTTTCTTCCTTTCGGATGGTCCCTGCTGGCAGAAGGGAGCCTGGCTCTCTCTCTGCTGCCAAGTGAGAGGCGACGGTGATGATCACATTGGATGCAGGTAAGCGCCGTGTCCTCGAATTCGCTCTTATTCAATTACTTCACCGCGCTCGGATTTATGCCGCTGTCAGCAAAATACAACGCAAAGAGCCCTAATCGCTGGCGGCTGCCGAAGCTGCGGCCAGAGAGGCAGGCGGCAGCTGCCCGCTGAACCCCATTCAGCCCGGGGGCTCCCCCCCCCCCCGTGCTCCAACAAGCCAAGTCATATTCCAAAAAGCCAAGGTCTCCCCTCCTGGATGGACACCCCCCCCCGTGCGTTACACCGACCTCCCTCTCCCAACCTCATCGCACACAAGGGATCACTGCTTGACCATTTTTGCCTTCCTGCCCCCCCTCCCCAGTTCCTCCTCCGCCCCTCCCCGCCACCAGCCCGCTTCCACCGCCGGACGTCACACGCCAACCCAACCCGACCCCAACCACCGGGCGAGCGAGCCACCCCAAGCCTCCAGTCCAAGCTTCCCGGGTCAAGAAGCACCACCCCGGAGGAGATCAAGGGCCGGGCGGCAGCGGCGGCGGGTGCCTGATGGTATTGTTGTGTGTGTGGTCTTTTCTTTTTGCAGGGCAAAGGAGGCCAAGCGAACGGGAAGGAATAAAGCACAGGCGCGCGCACGCACACACCAAACGCACGCAACCCCCCCACCCCCTACCCCAAGCCGGAGCTGGACCTGGGCAGCGGCGGGGCGGAGGGAGGGCGAGCAGGTGGCGGTGCCCGAGCGTAGAGGAGGAAGCCCCGGCGTCAGAAGGAGCTCCAGCAGCGGGTTGGGTCCCCGCAGATGCAGATCCAGAAAGAGATGCTCCCACCCCATCATGAATTAAAATAAATAAATAAATAAATAAATACCAGCGCCCTGGGGGGGGGTTACCATCATCCACACCGTTTATGGCGCGTGTTTCCCTTCCCGCACCCCATTCTCAGCAACCTCCTCCCCCCCCCCTTTGCAGGAGCCAGGGGTCTCTCCCGCCGCCTCCCAGACCCGTCGCCCGACAATCGCCCCGGCTTCCCTTCCGACCCCCCCTCCCTCCCTCCTGCCGAACCCTTGGTTGGGGCCGGGGTGGGGGCTCCCTCGGGGCCACGACACACACACACACCGCCTGCCCACCCACCCCCCACCCCGCCTGGCATGCTAGGCAAGGGCAAGAGCGCGCTGGCCTCCCACCGTCTCCCGGCGTGATGGTCTCCACGTCGACCCCCATGGCGGCTACGGAGGAGTCCCGCCTGCCCCGCCGCGCCCGGCTCCGCTCAGTCCCGGCTGGGCTCAGCTCCGCCCCCCCCCCCACCTCCAGCCAGCCAGGCGAGAGAGACAGAGAGACTCCCCCCTCCTTCCCTCCCTCCCTCCCTCCCCGCACGTCCCCCTTCCCCAAGCTAGCACGTGGCCAGCAGACGGGCGAGCGCTCTGTCCATCAGGGGACCCAGCCAGTGGGGAAAGTGGGGAGGGGGGGAGCGGCTTGCTTTCCCATCCAATCCCCCTCCTCCTCTGGTGGGCAAGGCGAGGCGGGGGAGGGGAGGGGGCGAGACGGGAGGGGGCGGGCGAGCGAGGGAGCGCCCCTGGTGCGCTCGGTTGGGTCTCGCTGGGCGGCTGGGGGGGGGGGCTGCGCTTGCTTCATGGAACTCCGATTTCCCCTCGGGAAGCCGCTGGGTTGCCTGGTTTGGGTTTGGTTGCCGCCTCCCCCCTCCACTATCGGGTAGTAGTGGGGGGGCAGTTTTTCGCTTTGCTGAGTTGATAGCCGAGTTAACACAGGCAGCCCGGGATCCAAGGCGCTGCACCCAGCGCCGAGCTATGTTGCAAGGAGACCTTGCGCTCTACACACACACACACCGCAACCCTCCCTCCCTCCCTCCCTCTCAGCCGCAGCTGCAGAGCTCTTTCGGGAAGACCTCTCTTGCCGCAGTCCCGCTGGCAGCCTCAGGGAACCATACAGAGGGTAGGAAGAGTTGCTGGTCATGTCAAAAAGATAGATTATTGCAGCGCTCTCTCCATGGGGCTTCCTCTGAACCTCCTTCAGCGATTGCAGTGGATGCACAATGTGGCAGCCAGATTGGTGCTTGGTGCCGGCAGGTATGACCGCAACACCCCAATTCTGGCTCACTTGCATTGGCTGCCTGTTGCCACCTGAATAAGGTTCAAGGTGTTGGTTTTGGTTTACAAAACCCTCCATGGCTTGGGACCGGAATATCTGATAGGGAGTACCTCCCAAGGGTCAGAGCTGGCCAGACCCACCAGAGACTCACAGGTTTACTCGCTTTGGGTGGTCACCCCGAAGGTCACAACTCGCAATCAGGCCTTCTTGGTGGTTGGCTCATCCATGTGAAACAAACTGCCCAGCGAGATGCGCCTGGCTCCATCCCTCACAGCCTTCAAAAATTACTGAAAACTGGGCTGTTTAAGGAAGCTTATTGCAATAGCTAATGTTTGTTTCGTGTCTTTTGTGATTTTTTTGTTAGTGCTTGTGATGCCTCTTGCCAAACTCTCCCCCCTTTTTTTTCTTTTTCCCCTCCCTTGGTTGTATTACTTGATTGGAATTTTGTGCTTTTAACTGTTTGTGCTGCTCCATTTGTAAACCACCCAGAGTTTCCGTTCTCGAAAATCGGTGCGGTATATAAACTTAAAAAGGAATAAAATAAAGACTGGTGGTTTTCTACACCTTAGGGGAAATTCCATTTTTAAATTCAGTTTTTTTAAATAAGAACAATCTATTTGTGCTTTGTTTTAATTTGAATGAGTTTTCCACTAAGCTTTTGCGTTCTATTTCAATGTTAAATTATGCAGTAAATTTTCTGCACAATGCTGTCTCAAAAATGAAAAAGGGTGTGCGATGCTTGCTGAACAATCTGGAAATTACTGCGGTTCACAGTGTTGAAAAACACACACAGGAAGTAAGCAAAAATGCATGAAGGACAGGAAGGAGTGTTCAGTTACTAGTATTGAAAGCTAATGGCGATTGATTAAAAAGCACTCGTTCACCTTCAATATGAACTTCATATAACTAAAGATTCCCTAAAGCTGGAGTTAACAAGACCGATACATGGCTGATTTGTTTTAAACACAATAATATATTCTTTGATAGCAAGGAAGGAAAGGAAGAAGGAAGGAAAAGGGGGAAGTAACAGCCCCTAAAATGGGTAAGATGCTGTATTGCCTACACATAACAAGCATTAAACTGAACAGCTTGTCTGCTTTTTGAAAGATGAGCAAATTTGTAAGAGTCTTAATTGTTTTCCTAAATCAAATGGGTTTTTAAACTCAGAATGCAAATTTGCCAGACAAAGAAATGTGCCCAGTCACCCTTCCCTTAGCAATAGCAGCCTTCGGGTGATCTCTAGGCATATTCCTGGAGTAAGATGAGAAGAACAGGAGCACACAGAAAGTTTACAGAAGGTGCACCAGGGCTACTGTATATCTGTTTGGTGCCACTTGAACCGCTATAGCTCCACCCTGAGAAATCCCTGGATTTTTTATTTTAGTTTTTGTCAGGTAGCAGTTGTTCCGTAGTAGAGACAGGTCCATCTGTAGTCCCTTGGCAGTGTTGGCTTGATGGCTTCATGGACGCAGGACTGATCAGAATAGGTGCACTTTCAGATAAATAGCTCCCAACCAGCTACCACAGCCAGAACTATAACACGGGTGCACAGGGTGGATAAAAATCAATATGTTTGTTTAAAATGCACATTTATTCAAATTTTAAAAATCAATTTTGATTTAAATCAATGCATCCTGCTTGTTCACAGTCAAAAGAGAATTGTACTATTTACCTGTTTCTGGATGAGCTGGGATCGAACCAATTTTCCCATGGGAAGAAGCTGATCATTTCCCTGGCTGGGCTTCTCCCAGTATCTCTAGTCTATGACATACCACGCCATCATGATAAACATGCTCCGAACAGAATTTTGACACCACATGTCTCCCAAGAATGACCCTGTTTTGATCCCACATTCTGTATGCACACAAACCCAGCGAGAGAAATGCTGAACAAAATGTTTTGTTTGTTTTCAAGTGTGACTCCATGTGATTGGCTTTGGTACACTGTGTCTGGCCTGTGTTTGTTATGTCAAAACTCCCACCCATCCACCCCACCCCCCATTTATGCTTGGGAAGACCATGTGCCTGTGTAATCAGATGGAGATCAAGGCCCAGTTGTGAAAGACATTGTGAGGGGGGAAGTGCCTAGTTCATTTTACAAGCTAAAGCTGCTTCCACAAAAACCCAAGTTGGATGTTTATGTAAACATTATACCATGAATTATACTCTGAATTATGAATTCTGATTTATGGTCCTTATAAGCTTTTTGACACACGCAGAGGTAGTTGCCATGTGCTGTGGAATATATCACACACTGTGGTGCCATACTGTGCAAATTGTCAGAGACACAACCTACCAGTAGTGGCTGTTTCTACTTGAGTACCTAGCTCCAAGCACTCAAATTGAAGAGGCAGCATTTGGTTGTCATACAAGTCAGGCTAAAATGTTAATGGAACCACAGCTGAAAGAGGTTTTATTCAGCATCAACTGAAATAGGTTCTTCCTTTAAAAAGATAAAAGGTAAAGGTTTCCCCCCCCACACACATGCATGCTAGTTGTGTCCGACTCAAGGGGCGGTGCTCATCTCCGTATTCAAGCCGAAGAGCCAGTGTCGTCCAAGTCCATGGCCACATGGCTGGCATGGCTGCAAGGAAACACTGTTTTACCTTCCTACTTTTTACAGCGGTACCTATTTATCTACTTGCATTGACATACTTTCGAACTGCTAGGTTGGCAGGAGCTGGGGTTATCAGCGGGAGCTCGCTCCGCTGTGTGGCACCCGGGATTCTAACTGCTGAGCTGCCGACTTTGCAGCCGGCAGTTTTTGGAAGCCTTAGCCCACTGAGGAAGACAAAAGTTATACAAAAGTTCATAACAGATCCCTGGAGTAAAATAAATCCTCCAAGCACAGGGAGCTGTTATGAAGTTTAGTAGCTTCAACGGCTATTCAAATATTTGTTCCAGGTACTTCATGTACTCTTCATGTATTCTTTTAATCTTCCAGTCTCGTACCCTGTGATCTTGTTTTTATTCATTGTTGCTGTTCTTTTTCACGAGGTGCCTCGCTTCGAATCGACCTTGCCTTCGATTTGAATTCGGAGGCGGTCACGTGGTGGTCACGTGGTCTCCCTTCGCTCCCACCCCCGTTTCTCTGTACTCACGCGGGGCATTTTTGGGACCGAATCGATTACTACCTCACGTGCTCCCTTCGCATTAGAAAGCTGATTTGCAACGTCCGGTTCCACTCTCCTTTTATTTTTTTAAAAAAAATTACTCGGCGTATCGATGCATCAATGCTTGGCTGTCATTCACGAGTGGTTACTGTATGATCCTGTGTTTTCTGCTCCTAATTTATATTGTTTTGTCCATTGTTTCCTGGCATCATTGGCAGCCCCCCCCCACCGCCGCCGCCGCTACTCGGGGGGAGCCCCGCATGGCACAGCCGCCCGCCCTCCGCCGCTTGCACGCTGCCTGCCCCGGGTGCCCTGCTCTGGCCGGGCGAGGCGGCAGCGGCTCCTCCTGCTCCCGCCGCCGCCGCCACCGCCGCCGCTACTCGAGCGAGGAAGTAACAGCGCAAAGCGATGAAACGATATAGCGATGCATCGATATCCCTGTTTGAATATTTTTTAAAAAAACTTGAAATAAAAGCCAAAAACCGAGACCACATGTGACGTTGGGAGCGAAGCGAGATGCGAAGCGAAAAGATTCCCGGCCCTTGGCAGGGGAATCACTCACCCCGGTTGGAGCATGGTAAAGGGGGCGTGGTCGGGGTGACGTCGCAGCCAAAAAGGAGGAGCGTGCGGACTGAAGCGATCGGTTCGCACAGAAATGACGGCTTGCCGCGAAGCGAGCGGCTCGTGAAGTAACAAGTGCTTTGTTTTGTTTTGTTGGTACTTCTTCTCTGCTTTGGGCATTTTTCTTTAACATTGGGATGTAAATAAATTCCTGAAACAAAAACAAAACAAAAAACAAAAAACAGACTGCTGTCTCATATTCTAGTTGTTTCCTGCATATGGTGTATAAATTTCTTTCTCAGCTGCTATAATGTCCAAGAATGTGCACGGAAGCAACTGGAACTTCTATAAAGAAAGCTTAAAAGGGGCTGTGCAAGGTGCCTCCTATGTTTTCCATATGGCTCTTCCAGGCTGTTCTTGAGTCCCTGTTGTGCTGCCCCCTGCTGTCACTGCTGCCCGAATTACATGGGCAAAATCTCCTTACAGTTTATTTATTTATTTACAAAAAAATGTAGCCGCCCCACTACCAAGAGGTCTCTGGGCGGCATACAACAATGTATTAAAACCTATACAAATATAAAATTTTTAAAACTATAAAATACAATACAGTTAAAAACAACATACAATGTAAATTATAAAACTCTGCTGCTCATGTGTCCAGCCAAAATATCTAATTAAAATGCTGGCCGAATAGGAAGGTCTTTGCTTGGTGCCGAAAAGTCAAAAGGTATGGATCTCCATAAGGAGGGCATTCCAGAGTTGGGGGGCAACCGCCGAGAAGGCTCTGCTTCAACATGCCACCCCCTTACCTCTTTGAGGGATGGCACCTTCAGCAGGGCCTCCTGGCCTGATCTTAGAGTACGGTTTTATTCCTCATTCCCTTCACCACCCTTCACCACCCTCCTCCTCTTGGTTCCTTCCTGTTTTCCTCAGCCTTATGTACCTTGAAGTTAGACTCCATTAGGTGTGAACGTCACAATTAGAAGCAGAGGTTCCTAACCAATAAAAGGACATTTGATTTCTTCAGTGATGTAAGGTACACATTGCTTCGTGTTTGTTTGGTGACAGGTTGGTGGGACTAAGCAGTGAGGTACATTCGCAAAGGTGATTGTATTGACCTAAAGACTCTGGAAGAAGCCAGCTCTTGAGGGGTAACATTTCATTATCTTGCATTTGCAAAGCTTGTATCTTACCTAGTTTGGCCCACATAGAAGTAGAATTTCTACTGAGACGCACTGGGCAATTTGGCAACCGCCACACATTCAGTGCAACAGTGACAGCACAGCAATAGTGTCACCAATAATGCAGCCCCCTAAGAGTTTCTCTGGGTCCAGCATGGCCCCTGGAATACAGACATGCTTCTTCTGTGAGAAAGGTGTATCTGAGAGTGGTGGAAGGCAGAGGAGCTGAGATGCAACAGGTGGGAAGTCTGGAAGTTGAGTCATGGCTACTGGACTTCTTTTTGAGAGATAGAAATATTTCGCTGCTCATCCAAACAGCTTCATCAGTCTGAATACAGCTAGTGCGAGTCCTCCATCAGTCAGCTTTGACCTCTTGTCACCCTGATCTGTATTAGGCTCATAAGATGAACATTGGCCTGAATAGGCTCCTTAGGGAGACAATAGAATCCATAGCCTTAAGGTGAACAATGGCCTAAGGTGCTGAAACCTATAAAGAATGGGTTGTTAGCTATAGCCTTGGTGGTGAAGGCTTTTTGATTTGTCTGGGTACTTTGGTGGGAAGGGCAGAAGGTGAAGACAGGGAAAAGAACTTGAGGAGGAAAAGCAGTACATTATAGAGAAGAGGCAAATTGCACTGGCTACACTGCAGTGGTTGTATCAACGTTTTTGTTTCCCTAGATACCCAATGATTTCTGGCAGATGAGAAATGCCTGGGAAAACCACTAGACCAGGAGTGAGGAACTTCACACTTGGAAGCTGAAAGCAACCTTCCCGAAAGTCCTGATCAAGCCCTCTGTGGTTCCTCCAATTGCCCCATGCCCTTCCAAGTAATACCTTTGTTCAGTAGGCTGCTAGATTTCTCTCTAAGACTCTGAAATACATCTGTTAAATCTTAATTACAAGAGGCTGAATTAGGTTGTCAAGTCCATTATGCTGGTAGTTTTGGTCCCATCCATTCCCAACCTCTCTGAAATTGAATATGGTTCTTGGAATGGTGAAGATGAGCAGCAGAAAAATACCATTCCTCGTGACTGAAAAATGTAAACAGCTTTAAAAAGTTTTATTTTCCGCCAAACTTGTGAGTAACCTTTACTATGTTTTATTTTCTTAAAGTGATTAGAGGTTGGAGCGAGCTGGAATGTTAATTACCGTATATACTCGAGTATAAGTCGACCTGAGTATAAGTCGAGGACCCTAATTTAACCCCCCAAAACTGGGGAAACGTATTGACTCGAGTATAAGTCTAGGGTGGGAAATGCAGCAGGGCCTGGCAGCTCCTCCTTTGTGAGCTGGGGGAGTGGTGTGTGATGTTTAAAATGATTTTTAGCCACTGATGCAAGTGCTTGGGGTCAGTGGCTAAAAGTCATTTTAAACATTGCGCACCGCTCCCCTGTGATGCAGAGGGGGGTCATGAGAATCATAGAATCATAGAATCATAGAGTTGGAAGAGACCTCATGGGCCATCGAGTCCAACCCCCTGCCAAGCAGGAACCCCTTCACAATATTCCCGACAGATGGCCATCCAGCCTCTGCTTAAAGACCGTCAAAGCACACAATGTTTAAAATGACTTTTAGCCACCGACCCAAGCACTTGCCTCAGTGGCTAAAAGTATTAACCTGCATATAAGTCGAGGGCCCCTTTTTTCAGCCCAAAATTAGGGCTGAAAAACCTAGGCTTATATTCGAGTATATACAGTACTTGGTTGCTTGCCAGCAGATAGTACTTTCGGTTTAGAGCTGGCAAAGGTTGTACACCTTTGCTTAAAAGAATCTCCAATTGTTATAGAGCTTGGATGGTTTTTCTAAAGACAAACCCTTCCAGTAAGTCCATAATTGTTTAATCATATTAATGAGCTGCTGTTGTCAAGTTCAGCAGTTGATTCAACTTCTCAGTTCAGCTTCCAAGTACAGTATAAGAAATATCTTGATTTCAACGAAGCCTTTGACAAAGTCTCCCATGATATTCTGATTAGCACGTTAATGAGATGTGGGCTTGAGAGAACAAATACAGGGGTGGACACACAGAATGGCTCCTTCTGAAACCGGGAGAAGGTAACAAGTGGGCTACCCCACCAGGCTTACACCTGGACATGCTAGTCTTCAACATTTTTATGAATGCATTGGATGAGGCAGTGGAGGAAATACTTATCAGATTTATGGATGACATAAAATTGGGCATAATACCTAATATCCGGGAAGACCGAAACACAATTCAAAAATATCTTGATGGGCTTGAGATGCTGGGCTGAAAAGAACAGAATGAAATTTAAGTTCAGAATGAGTGAGAAGGATCTTGGAATTGTTGTAGATCAAAAGCAGAATATGAACCAACAGTGATGTGGGTAAAAAGAAGGCCAACTTAGGATGCATTGACAGAAGGATAGTCTACAAATCTCATTAGGTACTGGTCCCCCTCTATTCAGCATTGATTAGGTATTATCTTGCGTACTCTGTTCAATTCAGAGCACTCTGCATTAGGAAGGAGGCCAAAACACACACAAAAAAACACACTGGAGAGGTGCAGAGAAGGGCAACAAGATGATAAAAGGACTGAAAACCAAGCCCTTTGAGGAGAGACGGGGCATGTTCAGCCTTGAGAAAATAAGACTGAGGGAAGATATGATAGCACTTTTCAGATAGTTGAAAGGCTATCATACAGAGGAGGATCAATATCTGTTCTCAATCATCCCAGAATGCGGGACATGTAATAATGGGCTGAAGCTACAGGAAGCCAGACTTAGGCTGAATTATCAGGGAAAACATCTTAGTTGTTAGAATAGCACAACAAGGGCAGTTTGACAGTGGAACCAATTGCCTTAGGAGTTGGTGACTGGTTGATTATTTACTATGATTGTGTGCCAGCATCCAAAATTAGAGTCTAAAAGTGCATATAAAACAGCACACGAAACAGAACCAATTACCTGCAGGCATTCAAGAGAAAATTGGACAACCACCTTGTTGGATTCCTCCAGCGATTTGGATTCCTGCATTGAGCAGAGGGTTGGACTTGATGGCCTTGTAACACCCTTCCAATTCCATGATTCTATGATTCTATGGTTCTAAAGAAAAACTATTTAAGCAATATTACCCTTGTGCACAGCATCGGCAGTGTGCCTTAAATTCAACACATGGTAATTGGATATAGAGCCATGGCACATGATGGTTGCTGAAAGGCTGGCAACCTTTTTTTGTTCTGACAAGATTAGGAGAAATATTCTTACCTGCATCACCAGAGGGGAAATCTGAAGCCTTCCATCTCTGAACTGAATCTGCACCACCACCACCCCAATTGTGAAACATGCTTTAATGGGGGGGGGAGTCTGCTTTGCATATCTGGGCATGATTTTTGAAACTTGATTTCTTCTGCATTATCCCCCAGGTCTACACCACTACCAGCCTGAGGAAAGCCCATGTAGGATTGGGAGCTAGTTTCTATTCTGGACTTTTTAGTGGTCTAAATATCAGAAATATTGGACATGGCCCACACATAGCTTGGATTGAAGTGTGTGCTTTGGAGTACCATTATTCCTGGATGAATTCTTTGCCAGATGCCTTCTTTCTAAAAAGGAAAATCATTGCATGTTGTTCTCAATTGGAGTAAGAGGATAAGTGTGTGGTGGTGGTGGTTGTGGGTAAGGGGAGAAGACTCAATGGAAGAGAAAAACTGCTTGAAATCCATCAGGGTGGCATCCTTTCCCAAAGAATAATTTTCGCTGTGTTTGAACACTGCACTTTGTATGGCTTTTCCTTCTGTTTCCCTGTCCCTCCCATAATGTCTCTCTGACCACTGACAAAATAAAGAGTACAGTCACCCCACCACCACCATTTTGCGGTTCAGGTACTGCGGTCCTACTACATCGCGGGATCGGGAGTACCTGCAACTCGGGGCAGCGTGGGGGGGGCGACGGGGAGCGATTCTGTCACTCCGTGCCACCCCCCAGGCTCCCCCGAGAAGCCTCGGGGTGGCATGGGGCGGCGGCGTGGGACAATCGGGTCGCTCCGCGCCGCCCAACCAGGCTCCTCCGAGAAGCCTTGGGGTGGCGGGGGGTGGTGGTGGGGCAATCGGGTCGCTCTGCGCCACCCAACCAGGCTCCCCCGTGAAGCTTCGGGGTGGCATGGGGGGGCGGGGAGCAATTGGGTCGCTCTGCGCCGCTCAACCAGGCTCCCCTGAGAAGCTTCGGGAGGCGGGGGATGGCAGGGGGTGATTGGGTCGTTCTGCACTGCCCCCAGGTTCCCCCGAGAAGCCTCGGGGTGGCGTGGGGGTGGCATGGGGCGATTGGTTCGTTCTGTGCCACCTAACCAGGCTCCCCTGAGAAGCCTGGGGGGCGGGGTCGCTCCGCACCGCCCAACCAGGCTACCCCGAGAAGCCTCGGGGCCGTGCGGGCGGGCGGTGGAGGTAAGATCCTGCAGCACCACCTGCAGGTGCTGCCCCAAGACTTCTCAGACAGGTGTGTGATCACCCCCTCACCCCCCGCCCCCAGGCCCCACCCCATCCGCTTCCGCATATCGCGGATTTTCATGCATCGCGGGTGGGGTGGGTCCCTAATTCAGTGTCTGTCATGGTACAAGACTGTGAGGTAACACTTGTTATGAGACAAGTTATCATGACCATGGGAACTCTGAAACGGGACAAAACCACATGATTGCGACCAACGCTGTCATGGTACAAAACTAGTCGCAGAACAAAAAAGGACGTGAACTGACATTTCGCCAGACTATGTGGCTTACATCTTCAGAGGGCAAGGAGCTCAGTGAACATTTCCTTCCTTCCTTCCCTCAGGGCGGTGATTAAACCTCCTTAGCCTTTTTGTCAAAGTCTGTCAGAGCAGAAGTGTCAGGTCATTATTTGATGCCACAGCTGAAATTACCCACTGACTTCCCTCCATTTGGTGAGGAAGAGACCTTTTCTCTCAGAAGGTCTTAGAGGCCTATTTTTAGCTACAAGTCTGCCCGTTAAGAGTTAAAAATAAGCTTACGGGAAAATGTCTTTGAAGAGGAACAGTAATTAGTTAAACCTCATTAGACATCACATGGGAAGGGAAAAGCTTCTCCGGAGAAAAGAGTACAGGAGAAGCAGCCTTGACGTAGATCTGTACTTAGAGCAAAACCGGATGTACACAGGGAAGGAGGCTGTGTTGTTAAAAGGTGTGTGTGTGTGAGTGTCACCATCAAGGAAGCTGCCCTTCAACGACAGACTTCTGGCTCAGCCAAGCTGCCCTGATGAATCCCATGGAACTTCTGCCTCAGAGTGAACAGTATTAGGAGGAGATCGCAAAGATGGAGCTAGGAAGAGCTAAACTTCTGAGGACGGGTCTGAATGCTTTATACCAGGCCATCCACCCTGTGCATGGGATTGCATGGACAGATGGCAAACAAGCCACACTGACTGCTTTGCACTATCATAACAAAGAACTGAAGTTTGGCGACTCGGTCATTATCGGTCAGTTTGAACATGTCCATGGACTTTACTGGAGCTCTTCCCTTTCCGCCAACATGCCCGCGCTGCTTGCGATCCAGCACAAGAAGCACGTTAGTGTCTGGCAGCTGTGCCAGGAACCCTCCGAGAAGAAAAAGCTCCTGGTTTCTCAGACCTGTGAAGTTGGCGAGCCGTTCCAGTTGCTTCCTCAGGGCTGCGTGTGGCATCCGAAGAAGGACATTTTGTCGGTCCTTACCAAAAGGGATGCTTCTGTTTTGTATGCTGTTCGTTCGGACAATTCCAGGGTTAAAGCGGATATCAAAAGTAGTGGCCTCATCCACTGCGCTTGTTGGACTAAGGATGGCAACCGCCTGGTCATTGCCATCAGCAGTGCTCTTCATTCCTACATATGGGATGATGCCCAGAAGACCTTACATGCATGTTCCTTTTGCCCAATATTTGATGTTGGAGGCTACATCTGTGCTATTCAAGCCACGTTGGACTTCCAGGTTGCTGTGGCTACCGAGCTTCCCCTTGATAAGATATGTGGCTTAAATGCAGGTATTACATTTGACCTGCCAGCAGGAACTGAAACAGGTTCTCTGACTTCACAGTCCACACTGGTGCTTGGGGATGAAGAATACTCGATGGATCTGAGAAGGAAGTCTATAGATTCGGAGAAATCGGTAACTGTTGACTCTGTAGCTTCCTCTTCATCAGGCCCGGTTGATTTAACCCACATCCTTGCAAACCACCGAAGATCTGATCTTGGTCCCCTCATTCCTTTTAGGAGGAAAGATTATCCTTCAGGAACTGGACAAGATTCTTCCCACCTGATCTTAGTTACATTTGAAGGAAAGGTAACCACAACCAGAAAAGTCAGTATTCCGGGCATTTTGGTCCCTGATATAATTGCCTTTGACCCCAGAGCAAAAATTGTGGCAATAGCTTCTAATACCTGTAACATTGTTTTAGTCTACTCTGTGACCTCATCTTGCATGCCCAACATCCAACAAATCCAGTTAGAGAAAAGTGAACGGCCCAAGGGGTTAACTTTCGTGACCGATCATCTCTTGTTAGTTTTGATTGGCAAGCAAAAGTTCACTGATCCGGCACTTATTCCATCTTCTAATTCAGACCGATATATTATCCGCCTGATGCTCAAGGAATTAGCATTTGAGGAAAAGTCAGCAGCAAAACCTGACACTACCCGAAGCCTGCCGTTTAGTTTTGAGTCCTCTGTGAATCTTCCTGGGAAGAGAAAATACTTTGAGAGTCTGGCGGCAGAGGATCACATTGTGGGCCGGGAACTTTTAATGCCAGGGAGCACTGTGATTCAGTCGCCTAGTGGAAGGAGGCACATGTTGGAAGAAGTGAAGAGTCCTAGTTATGAGCATAGTTCATCCTCCAGTGTGAGTGATTTTGATGAGAGGAGACTCTTCGGAGATCCGTCCGTTGCTCTAGAAATGCTGGATACGGAACCAATTAATCGATCGGTGGCCCTGTTTGGCCTCGGAACACCCACTCGATTGCCCGGTAGATCACTTTCTCCTAAAGGCATGCAAGAAAGTTTACATTCTGCGAAAAACAGTACCTTGGCTAGTGAAAAAGGTGCAAGTCAGATCTCAAGGAATTTGGAACGGTTGTGTGGCAGTTTCAGTGACCTACAACTGCGACTGGCGGAGCTAACAGAATTCACAAAAAACGGGAATAGATTATCTCTGAGCTACCCATCTTCTCAAGAGCCACCTTTTGTTCACATCACCTATCAGGTAACTAGACAACATTCTTTCGGTCATTTGGTCCTGAAAACTTTCTAAAGCTAAGGAATCCTTCAGTCTTTACTTCAGCATATTTAAGTAGAGTGTCACACTGTGTTTTTTATTTAAATAAGAGTTATTGTGCAGTAAAAGTGTGTGTTATATGCTGCAAGGGGCAGCAGGGGGGGTGTCCAGACCTGATCTTTGTTCATAACATAACTGCTATTCAAATATTAAACACATTCATTTGCTTCTTTCGACTCTGACAGGTCACTGCTTTCAAATCTGAAGGCCTTAGTTACTGTAACAGGTACAGTACTTGACAGCCATAGAAGTAGCTTATAAAATGCTCTGAATGGTGGCAGAGGTTGTGCGACTGACATTTGTCAGTAAGAACAGAATACTGCAAAGATTTGTAGAACATACAGCAAACCAAGGTTCATGTGGTGTAGAATGTTATCTAGTGATGATATAATTACAGTATTTTTCGATGTATAAGACTATATTTTGTTTAAAATTGTTAGACTACATATTTAAGGTCATCCTATACACAGAAATAAGCCGAGGAGAGAACCATGCAGTTGCAAAAATGGAATTTAGGGTTGGAAAAATTGGGGGTGTGTGCATCTTATATATGGGGGTGCATCTAATAGATGGGAAAATACGGGTAAGTGGTATATGTCTTTTTAAGCCAAAAACAAGGACTTATTTTCCTTCACAGAAGGGCTCCTATTTCTTTACTTCTTAATGAAATGAAATCTTTCCCTGTGTACTCTTCAAGAAAATTATTTCCAAAAAAATGGCATTCTTTAATTTGTTCATTTAATTGCTAGCTAACATTGTATTGTCTGTCGTCCAGTGCACAATCAGTATTGATAATAAATAATTTCTCCATCTGTTATTTGGTCAATAATTTAACTATGGTATATTCAATAAACCAGAGCATTAAAAGGTGACCTTATATTCTGAATAATTAAGGGACATTTCAACATGAAATAAATATATAAAAGTACATTGCTAAATGGGAAATCACATTGTCATTACAGTATTCCCTTTTCCATCTCACTGTCTTCTAACAAACCTCTTGTGCTGAGGTGTCATTCAGTCTTTCCTGAGATCTTCTGTACTTAGAAATATTGTACAACGGATACACAAGAGGCTACGTTGATGAGCACACAAGGTAGCGGAGAACCTTGATTGTGCAATTCCTTCTCAAGGGATGTCAGGTTGGTTCCTTCCTTGAGCTTCTAACAGTCCCAAACAGTCTCATTTCCTACGGTACCTGGATTTTAAAACTGTTTTCCACATTTGGCTTCAGAATAATTTTCAACCTGTTTTTCAACCATTTTAAAAACCCCTTTTATTGTGCATCATTTAGGGGGTAGTAGCTGAAAAGTGATCAACAGATGTTCAAAACAATGAGCCTAGAGGAAGCGTGAAAGGTTCTGTAGATCTGCCAGCTTAGTAGTCTCCAGGACTTCTTTTCAGCAATGAAATAAATGATCAAGAGTAGAAAGAAAGGCAAGAATGGACTGTGTCACAATGAGAGGGGGTCATTCTGTGTGCAGTCTGCACATCCGATTCTTTGGGAATAGTCCCTACCACAAACACAGGTGATTTTTCTGAATGTTATGACTTCTGTACCATTCCTGTTTCTGCATTTAAATGAAACAGATTTACTACCTTCATCCAGAGCAGCCAAATAAATGTATAGAAACAAACAGTAGGAAAACGCATATTACAGCTCACTCCCTCTCTTTTTCTTAGAAGGAACCAACAGATCCTCTTGCAGTTTGTAGCACTCTAATATTGGGATGCTGGACTTCTGATTCATATTTTATCCCTGTTAAATTCTTTCTCTAAATCCTGCCCATTCCTATGATAGTTAGTTCATTACAACTCCGCCCAGTTATATTCACCCTCCAAATTTTAGGGCAAAGAAATGTAAAACTAATATTCCAAGTATTTGATTCTGGGGGGAAAAAACCTTTTGGGGCTGATGGGCTGATGCAAAGGGTGACGAATACGTGACCTCCAGGAAATGGCTGCTTCTGCTTTTTTTTTTTCAGACCATGACATTTTTGCTTCTAACAAGAAAGCCATGGAATGCTACTTCCACAGGTGTAGAGCTTCCTCTGATCAGTGGTCTTCTGCCTATAAAAAAGATGGGGGCGTTAGCTCAGCAGTGGAAGACCCATTAGGTGAATGTATCAGAGCTTAGTTCACATTCTGTATAACCTGTGTGGTAGCTGTTGTTTTATCGTTTTGCAAATGTTTTAATTAACCTCTTTATTAGCATCTGAAAATTTAGAAAAAAATGTTGAAACAATAGTGAAATATCACTTCACTAAAAACAACAGCAGCAGCAGCAGCAACAAGAACAACAGTATTATAATGCATACTACAAAGTAGCACTAATTTTAAAAATAATTCTGGCCACCAGGATTTTAACATGTCAACTACTTCAATTGAATAGTAGCATTCTATGTACCCCATCCAAAGCAAATACTACGCATATTTTGGGATGTCATGAATAGTAATGAATATTTAAAAATATATACACCCTAGTATCAGGTAGGCTGTACATTCTTGGATATTGTTGAAATCCAGATATCCAGATTTAGGACTCAATCTGTGTCCCACCTGAAGTGTCAACCTGAATATTAAAAGTGATGGTGACTCTATCCAGTGCACACTGAGCCCTTAATCCCTCACCTGCTTTCACCTGACCAAGAACACCTCTGGATAAAGCTTCAGTTTGGTGGCCCTCACCTCACAAGTTACTGACTTCTAAATTGGTTTAGAATGAAAACAGCTTCCTTCGACTTGTAAGGAAAGCAGATATCAAGCTGGGTGTCTTCAGGTTACTGACAGTAGGGAACCAAAAACAACAGAAGCCTCTGCCATATTGAGAATATATACTGTAGCACAAGCACAAAACAGAATGCTGAGGGGATCCCTCCACCCAATGGCCACAGCAATGAGTGGGGCTTGCCCAGAACCAGTTTCTGAAATTCCCTATACGGGAAAGACCAGAGCTATTGCAAAATGGTCCCATCCCAGAGAGGTGACCTAGAACGTTCTACTACGGTCAGCACGCTATCAAAGGCCACCACAATCCACCAGAACCAAACGGAGCGTGCTCCTCCTGTGCTGTCTAGTTCTCCTCACAGATCATTCACAAACTGATCCAAGTTGTCATATGGAAGAGGGGATAGGTTTGTTTTCCATGTCTTTAGAGACGAGTGAGTAGTTTCAAACTACGGGAAAAGAGATTCCATTTGAACGTTAGGAAGAACTTCATGACAGTTAGAACTGTTCGGCAGCGGAAAATGCTGCCACGGAAGTTGGTGGAGTCTCTTTCTTTGGAGGCTTTTAAGCAGAGGCTGGATAGTCATTTGTCGGGAGTACTTTGATGGGGTTCCATCATGGCAGGGGATTGGACTGGATGCCCCTCGAGGTCTCTTCCAACTCGATGATTCTATGATTCTATCTGATAGCAAATCCAGGGACTCCTGGAGCTGAAATGACATTATATGCTCTCAATTTGAGCACTGCCTAGATGCCCTAAGCACATCCAATCTCGCCTGATTTCGGAAGCTAAGCAGGGTCGGCCCTGGTTAGTACTTGGATGGGAGACCACCAGGGAATACCAGGTGCTGTAGGCGCCTGGAAGTAGGAAATGGGAAACCACTCCAGTATTCCTGCCAAGAAAACTCCATGGACATGGGGTCGCGATTCTTTGTGACTACCGTGATTCTTTGCTAAATTCCAAGCCTCTTGAAATGACACATGCAGATGGGCACCTGAAAGAATTGGCATTTAGTTCTGATTCTTGCAAGCAATTGTGGGAGTTATTCTAGTAATATAGGTCACAAGTGTGGATGATGATGATGATGATGATGATGATGATGATGATGATGATGATGATGATGA
>JAHTLZ010000074.1:11736921-11752740 GCA_023846285.1 Phrynocephalus versicolor | reverse complement strand
TATTTATTTATTTATTTATTTATTTATTTATTTATTTATTTATTTATATACCAGCAGATTATCCTAAATGGGAACTCAGGGCGGTTAACAAGTACCTGGTAGGCAAAGAAAGGAGGGAAGTTTACATGGGCACAATCTTGCTTCAGTGTGATGCACACAGAACCAGTTAAAGACGGTACGTCCATTCTCGTCCTGGGAAGAAGTTCGTTCTGTGTTGATTTTGGTCGTGGTCACATGGTCTCCTTCCAGGTCTGTCCCTGTTTCTGTGTACTCACGGGCATGATGAATGATACTGGCATGACTGTTACTGCACGTCCTCGTTCCGTGATGAGATGTGAAATTCCAAGCACTTGTACTCCTTTTTCCTTCCCCCCCAGCATCCGTTTTTCGATGTTTCGATTCTCCAATGTCTGCCAGTCACTGCATCACAGCACACACATCGCCACATGTTTACATTTAAAAGCCGTTCATTGCATTGATAATTCCATAGGGCATGCTCTGGCGAGTGTAGCTTCCTTCTCTTGCCACTAGATGCGTTCTGCTCCCATAGTATGCACGGCCTCCAACTGGGTCCTCCAAGGCAGCAACAGGTTTCTTAGGGATAGTCGACCTCTTCGAAAACACTTCCAGTTCTCCATGTTTGTGTTGTCGCCATGGCTTCTTTGCACTGTTGATGCTGCCAAAGAGTGCCCTGCCATTTGTTACCAGTGTTGAATGCAGTGCTTCAGAACATCAACATAATATTTCAGTGCATCGCGCTCGTAGGAGGTAGGTGCCTGTGAGGAAGAAATGCAGACAGAAGAGAGAGCAGAGTGTGTGCCGTCTGACAGTGAAAGAAAGAAAGAACAACAGGAGGAAGCTGAAAATGTTAATTTAGTGAAAGGAGCAGAAGGTGGAGGAGAACGAGAGCAGAATGTAGGGAAAACTAAGGAGGTCTTTTGGGTAGGAAATGAGATGACTGATTTCAAGGAGATGAGAGTGACAGATGACAGCTGGGGCGCGAGATGGGATCACGAGGACGGGGGTTGGAGAGAGGTGCGCAAGGAAGGGGGAAACGGTCACTGAGGGACGTTAGTACTCAGACGTTGAGGAGAGATGAGCGAGGAGGGACGTTTGAAGTAGAGGTGGGAAAAGACTGGACTTGGCTAATTGATGTAAAGCCACTACAATGGCCAGCAAATGTTCTGGCGAGGAGAGGAAGGGGCAGACCCGTATTGAGAGAGAGGGAGAACCCAGTAGCACAGTGGGCTCACCACCCATGTTGTGGGAGCCAATGTCTCGGATGGGGAACGCCTCGTTAAATACCGTTTCAGAAGAAAGATTTAATCCTCCAATTTTAAGCCTGGTTGGCAACCCTTTTATGTCGGACGTTATTGTTGTTAATGAAAAACATGTAAAAGAAACAAGTACCCAAGCTCAAGAGTTTAATTTTGTTAATAAAAGTTTATTAGAAAATCTCAGCGAAAGAATGGACAACCTTTATTTCTCCTTGGAGCCCCGAAGTATGGAAAACGAACCCTCACAGCGCCATGTATCCGATGAGGATGATGGTGACTTTCTCGATGCTGCAGACAAACTCTTGGAGACTGTGTTTTGGACAGTGGCAGAGTGGTGAGTCACATCGCCGAGACAAAACATTTGTTGGAGTTATCCTGGACGTTCCCCATGGTTCCACGACACAGTGCTGCAGTACTTGGACGACAGGCAATGGATTGATAACGTTCGTATTACCAGACAGACGTTATTCGAAATTTCCTAAACACTTCACCCATACCTAATGAGGCAGGACAAATAACAACCACTTCACCACCTCTGTATCAGTTCGTGGGGGGGGGTTAAATAAAAATTGTTTTTCTTTGTAACCTAGGAGCAGCTAGGATACATCATCTGTTTTAAACATGTATTATAGGAGACATGATTGTTTGAATTGTCGAAATGGACACTCTCTTTTTTTTATAATGAATCTGGAAACATTTTCATTTTTCACACACACACACAAAGCCACAGGCCTGGTGCAAATATACAGACCCTTCTTCTCATCCATCTCTTTCAAAACAAAACCTTCTCTTTCTGCGTCCTTTTGTTGCAGCTTCTGTCCTAACCAGCCAAAACTGCAAGCAGACCCCAGTGAAAGAGAAATAAACTGCATCTGGGCTCCTGCAGTGTTACAAGCTGGGGCAAATCTTTTTTTCTTAGAGGAGGACTGGGGCATCTATGAAAAATATGGGGTGCAGTATAGTGGTCTGTGGGATTCTTGTGTGGTGAATCTAGTACCTCACTTGGCCATGAGGCTTAATAGATGTCAAGTAGGTCGTCAGGTGACGCTGCGGGCAGCAGTGAAAATAAACAGAGGAAAGCGCAAGGAATAAGGAGCATATTTTAAAATAATGGGTAAGCAACACATGGGGGAATCTTAAAGTTAATTACATAAAATTAAACAAATGCTGTATCAAAAAATGAGTTTTTTTCCCCATAAAGAGCTGTTCATGATTTCTTGTTCTGAAACTACCGATATAAACCAGATGGCAATGTTATTTACTTGTTTAAAATGTAAAAACTATTATAATAAGAATTTGCTTGAGTTGCTTCATGGTGGAATATGGGCCACACCCGCTTAACTGCACCTTCAAATTCTTTTCACCCTTTTCATTGTTAATTGTATACTTTGGCTTTGCTTTGTATAATATTGCAAAAATCCATTATTGATATTACATAAATGAAGAATCTATACAGATTATTGTACTGTTTACTGATCTCCCCCATGCGGCTCCACATAAATGTATTCATTCTTGGAACTAGTCTCACTTTATTCAGTGGTGTAAAACAGATAGAACAGGGCCAGTTTTTGATAACTTATATTAAAGAGTTAGATGGGTTGACAAATACCCAGATTTTCTATCATAAATACAGTACTAAGGCATGTTCTGTGGTTTTTATCTTCTTTGAAATTTACTACAGTATCCGCAACATATTTTAAAAATATTGTATAAGCTAATTGTTATTACATATCATAATATTATAACCACACAGAGTAGCCGTGTAGCTTGATGGAGCGGTATATAAATTTAATAAATAAATAAATACAGTAACCCCCCGCCGATCGCGGGGGTTAGGGACCCACCCCACCCACGATGCAGGAAAATCCATGACATGCGGAAGTGGGTGGGGGGTGGGGGCGACTGCATGGTGTGCCGGCAGCGGCAGGGGATCTTACCTCCCACCATCACCGCCCTCCCGTGCAGCTCCGAGGCTTCTTGGGGGTGCATGGGAGGGCTGCGCGGAGCGACCGGACCGCCTGCCACCGCCCGCCCACGCATCCCAGAGGCTTCTCAGGGGTGCGTGGGAGGGCCACGCGGAGCGACCGGATCGCCCACCGCCGCCCACCCACGCACCCCGGAGGCTTCTCAGAGGTGCGTGGGAGGGCCATGCGGAGCAACCTGATCGCCCGCTGCTGCCCACCCACGTACCCCGGAGGCTTCTCGGGGGTGCGTGGGAGGGCAGCGCGGAGCGACTGGATCCCCCCGTCGCCCTCCCACACACCCCGGAGGCTTCTCTGAGGTGCGGGAGTGGTGGCACGGAGCAACCCGGCCGCCCCCCCCCAGGTACTGCGGTCCCGCGATGTAGTGGGACCGCAATACCTGAACCGCGAAATGGCAGGGGGTCACTGTACATACATATAAGTTCCTTTCACAGAAAGCTTTTCAGGGTGCTCACCTTCCAGTTCCTCTCCGCTGAAGCTATAGCCATTATTAGGAGATAATTAGATCTTAATTTGCTTACAGAAGCAAGATCCTTGTTTGGTGTTCTGAGCATCAAATGAGTAGATGTGCTATGTGCCCTTGCCCTGCAGCTGAGACTCACATAATGGAGTGTTTTATTGCAGTGGTTCTCAACCTTGGGTAACCCAGATGTTCTTGGACAACAGTTCCTAGAAGTCTTCTCCACCAGCTTTGCTGACTAAGGTTTCTGGGAACTGCACTCCAAAAAACCCTGGGTTACCCAATATTGGAGATCACTGTTCTAAGTGGTGAGGGTATTCCTAAACATAGAAAACACTGAGTCATTTGAGGGGGTGACTACACTGACAAATAGTATGACACTTCCTCTGGGATTGGCACAGTTAGATCTGTAGTATTTTTCATTGGCTGCACAATGCAGAGATCAATCAGTCTGGACTCGTCCTCCCATATCTGTACTTTTCCCCTACACCACTGGGTCTTCAACTTTTTTTGCAAGTAAATGCATTTGCATTGGTTCGGGCTAGAGATGGGCACGAAATGACAATTTTTTCATTACCGTTCTCCGTTATTCGTTCCATTACGTAACGGTATGAATAACGACCGTTGCGATGGGGCAGGCTCAAACCGAACAGAACCAAGAAAATTTTCTTCAGTTCTGTTCGTTTCTGCTACTGGCGTCACACTGCTCGCACAATGAAAAATGGAGCAGCGGAGGGCGGCAAGAGGGGGCTGGGGCTGGTGGAGCCTCTTATTTATTTATTTTATTTATTTATTGTATTTATATCCCGCTTAATATCGAAAGATCTCTAAGCGGCTTACAAAGCCACAATTGGCACAGATAATCACAATTGAACAAACAGACGATACACACAACAAACTAATATAGTTAAAAACCTGATAGTGTTCCTGATACTATCTAATAAAAATCTAATAAAAATATCATTCAGAAACATGGCGATGGCGGGGTAAAAAAAAAAAAAAAAACCTAGGAATCGCCGAAGGCCTCCCGGAAGAGGTAGGTTTTTAAAGCCTTCCGGAAGGCCAGCAGGGACTCTGCAGAGCGCACTTCAGGAGGGATGGAATTCCAAAGGCTAGGGGCCGCCACTGAGAATGCCCGGGCCCGAGTACTCGACTTCCGGGCTTCTCGGGGAGTGGCGACCCGCAGCAAGTGCGCTCGCGCCTGCCGAACGGGACGGGCCGAGGTGGATCGCTGAGCGATACGCTCTGTCAGGTAGTCCGGTCCCAAGCCATGGAGGGTTTTATAAACTAAAACCAAGACCTTGAATCTAATCCGGGCTGCAACGGGCAACCAGTGCAGGCGGGCCAGAACTGGCGTGATGTGATCATACCGACGCACGCCAGCCACCAGCCTGGCCGCCGCATTCTGTACCCGCTGCAGACGCCGGAGAAGAGTCAAGGGCAACCCCATGTAGAGGGCGTTACAGTAGTCCAGCCTCGAGATCACCAGTGCTTGGACCACTGTTCTCAGAGAGTTTGCGTCGAGGTACGGGCGGATCTGGGCGATCCGACGGAGATGGTAATAGGCGGACCTGGTCACCGACGCCACCTGGGATTCCATGGAGAGCGCCGGGTCCAGGAGCATGCCCAGATTCCGCACCCTCTCCGCGAGCTGGAGGGACACTCCCCCCAGACAGGGGAGGGGGCCACCGTACCCCGACGGCGAGCTCCCAAAGAACATGACCTCCGTCTTCTCGGGGTTGAGCTTAAGCCTGTTCGCCCCGGTCCAGGTCAGTACGGCCTCCAGGCACCCATCGAGAACTTCAACAGCTTCCACAGCAGAGGTGGAAAAGGAGAGATAGAGCTGCGTGTCATCAGCGTACTGATGACAGCAGACTCCAAAACTCCTGATGACCCCCGCCAACGGCCTTACGTAGATGTTAAACAGCATGGGGGACAGAGACGACCCCTGTGGAACCCCACAAGGGAGAATCCAAGGGGCCGATAACTCCCCCCCATGCTGAACGTACTGCGGCCGGCCCTCCAGGAAGGAACGGAGCCATCTGCGAGCAGAGCCTCCGATCCCAACCTCAGAGAGCCGGTCCAGCAGGATACCGTGGTCGACGGTATCAAAGGCCGCTGACAGATCCAGGAGGACCAACAGGGTAGAGCAACCCCTGTCGGCCGCCCGGATAAGGTCATCTTGCAGGGCGACCAAAGCTGTTTCGGTACCCCGACGGGGCCTGAACCCGGACTGGCATGGGTCGAGGCACTGCCGATCCTCCAGGTATGACTGCAGCCGGACCGCCGCCACCCTCTCGATCACCTTGCCCATAAACGGGACGTTGGCGATTGGGCGATAGTTTGTTAAATCGTCAACCGCAAGGCCGGGTTTTTTCAAAATGGGCTTAACCACCGTCTCCTTCAGACGGGAGGGAAAAACCCCCTCACTGAAGGAGGCGGTGGCGATGACAGAAGCCCATTCGGCCATGGTCCCTCTGGCAGCTCTAATTAGCCAGGCAGGGCAAGGGTCGAAAGGGGTGGAGGCAGGCCGGCAATGCGCCATAGCCCTGGAGACCTCGACAGCGGAAACAGGCCCAAGCGCATCCAACTGAGGCAACGAAGGCGGACCAGGAACTGGTGATGGTGGGGCGGGACCACTGCAACCGGAGTCAAAGCCGGCACGGATGGCCTCTATTTTTGTTCGAAAAAAGGCTGCGAACTGCTCGCTACTGAAATCAGTAGGAGGAGGCCTGGCCAGACTAGGATTGCTGAGGTCACGAACCACCCGGAAAAGCTCCGCCTGGCGGTTCGAGGCCTCAGCAATTCTCAGGGAGGTAAAAGATGTTCTAGCCTCCCTTATCGCGATGGTGTAGCGACTAGACTGGGCATCAACGGCAGCCTTACTCAACGCCGTCTGGGTTTTCCTCCAGCTGCGCTCTAGCCTCCTCCTCTCCTGCTTCATTGCCCTAAGCTCCCCGGTGAACCAAGGGGAAGGCCGGGCTCGGCAACGGAGGAGGCGCTTGGGGGCGATCCGGTCTATGGTGTGGGCAGCTGTTTCATGCCAAGTGTTAGCCACAACCTCGGCCGGAGCGCCAGTCAAACCACCAGGCAACCCCCCGAAGAGCTCACCGAACCGCTGAGGGTCCATGAGCCTCCGGGGGCGGGCCAAAACAGAGGCCCGAGGGTCCCCACGGGGAGGGGCCGGAATCGCCAGGGAAAAAGAGAGCAGGTGGTGGTCTGTCCATGACACAGGGAGGGCTACAATGTCCCCCACCTCCAGACACGAGTCCCCCGACATGGAGGTAAAAACCAGATCCAGGGTATGACCGGACCTGTGGGTGGGGCATAAAACATGCTGGGACAGACCCATGGAAGCCATGGATTCCATGAACTCCAGGGCAGCACCGGAAAGTCCACCGCCGGCATGCACGTTGAAGTCACCCACCACCAAAAGGCGCAGGGACTTCAACAGAGCAGCGGCGATGAACTCCGTGAGCTCTGGAAGGGATTGTCCTGGGTTGCGGGGAGCTCGGTAACCCAGCACAATGCCAAATCTGTCCCGCTGACCCACCAACAGGTGAAGTACTTCCAACCCCTGGCTAACCAATGTCGAGGCCCTGCTGACATGAAGAGAATCCCTGTACACGATCGCAGCCCCTCCCCCCTTCTGACCCCCCAACCTTCCCACTCCCTCTACCAAGTACCCGGGCGGACACAGGAGAGCAAGGGAAGCCCCACCCTCCGTGCCCACCCAGGTCTCGGTGATAAACGCCAGGTCGGAGCCGCCATCCGCGATGGAATCATGAATGATGGGGATTTTGTTATGCACCGACCTGGCGTTCAACAGGAGACAGGTAAGATTGGGGGCGCTGGTGGAGTGACTCCCGGATACGTGACAGGGAGCCGAGGGGTCAGAACGAGGGACAGGCACAAGTTGCCTGACCCGAGTTCTTCTAGTCTGACGAACCCAACGGCTACAAGCGTACCGCCCACGGCCCGACACCGTTGGTATATGAGCCCCTGCGAACATGGCGGTAACGTTGGTCAGTCAAAAAAAAAAAAAAAACACCTACAGCAACAAAGCCCCAAGAACAAATATACAATGCAAGCAAGTAATAAAAATACAATACAAATAAGTAATATACAATACAGAGCAAATAATAAAATACAGTGCAAAATAATTCAAAGAAAAATAAAATAAGCAAATAACAGGAAAGCCTTAGGCTGGAGGGAGATGGTTAAAATAATAGGAGCAGGCTAACTGCCAAGGTAGAGATCAGATGCACCTGGGAATGGGGAGAGGGAGGACCATAGGTAGGAGGACTGATTAGCAGCAAGGTCACAAGTAAGGGGGCAGACAAAGATGTAATAATAATGCTAGCCACCCCAGCTAATCTAAAAAGTCAAGACCCCAACCGGTCCCAGAAAATATTTTCAATCCCCAAAAACCCCATAAGCGCCCCATAAAACGCCCTCCCACCCCCAAAACCCCAGTTTCGACCCCCGGGAAACAAACAATGGTGGCCGACCTGCCACCCGATAAATCCGAGTCCCACAGGAGGAAAAGGGGAAACATCAACATCTGCTTCTGGTCCGGTGCCCGCACTAAAGCTTGCAGATTAAAGAGTGCAGGCTGAGAAACCCCGATGTTGATGGGTTGGGCACCGGAGGCCGACACGCCACCTGAACCCCCCAACGGCGCTGCCAATGCCGGCGGCCGAGCTGCCGCCCGAGAAAACCTTCCGGCTCCCAAAGATGTAGACTGGGGCGCCAGGAAAAGACCAGCCGCAGCAGCAAACCGCACGCAAGCAGCGACCTCCGAGGCAGGCCCACCATGGTGGAAAACGGCGGACCACAGATGGAAGAGGGCGGCAGCGACGATCATCCCGGCTGGGAAAAGACGGGCGGCAGCCCGCAGATGGAAGGGAGCGGCGGGCTGCTTGCTCTCCGCGCCGGCAGTGGTCTCCGGGGCAGGCCCGCCATGATGGAAAGCGGCGGACCGCCGATGGAAGAAGGCGGCGGGCTGCAGCTGGGAGAAAGGGCGGCGGACCGCAGATGGACGAAAGCGGCGGGCTGCTAGCTCTCCGCACTTGCAGTGACCTCCGGGGCAGGCCCGCCATGATGGAAAGCGGCGGGCCGCAGCTGGAAGAAGGCGGCAGGCTGCAGATGGAGGACGGGCAGCGGACCGCAGATGGAAGAAAGCGGCAGGCTGCTTGCTCTCCGCGCCGGCAGTAACCTCCGGGGCAGGTCCGCCATGATGGAGAACGGCGGACCGCAGACGGGAGAAAGCAGCAACGGCGGTCATCCCGACCGGGAGAAGACAGGCGGCGGGGTGCATGCCCTCCGCGCCGGCAATGGCCTCCACTTCAGGGTCGCAGCTGCAGCGGTCGGCGGCGAGCCCCACACGGACAGCCTCGGCGGCAGCCTGGCAGCCTCCTCGACTTCCCCGGCGGCCCCCGGAGCAAATCCTCCGGTGCAAGTCCTCCGTGATGGGGGTTGGCGGACCGCAGATGGAGGGGGCAGCGGCTGGCCCGCAACGGGGACGCCGAACGGCGAGCCGCTTACGGCAGCAGCGACGACAGGAGCCACAAGACCCGCCGAGAGACAGTGGGAACGGCGGGTTGCTGTCAAAGCCGGCGGCAGCCGCGGTCGGCTCAGCTGGTAAGACGACGAGGGCTAAAACGATGGGAGGGACGCTCGAACCTGTTCGTCGGGAAGATGTTAAAACTCCCTAGGTGGTCTTCAGGCAAGCCCCTTCAGTACCCTTTCCATAGCCCTGGCCGTCCAAGTAAATTAAACAAAAATAAAAACAAAAGTAAAAACGCAAGGCAGCATAGTCAGGAACAGAGAGAGCAGCCGGTATGAGCAGCTGCTGCCCCCTCCCTGCCGGAGCCCATGCGAAACTTTGCTGGTCTCACGAGAAGAGGTGGGATCCGAGCCCTTATGAGGCCTGGGCTCCTGGATCTCGGCCTCTTCATTGGCACTCGGCAGGCTTTGGAGGGGTGCCATCTTGGCCACATGGTGAAGTGGCGATGATGCAGCCGGCTCAGAAGCAGGAGCAGAGGGCGTCGTTAGAGCATGGGGGCGTGCAGCGGCACCCCCCACAGGTTTCCTGGGTCTAGGCCCAGGGGAGGTACAGGGCGGCGGTCTCCTGGGGCGGCTGCTCGTGGGGCGGAGTGGTTCCTGGGGAGAAGGGCCCCAGTTAGGGAGGTGCTGCGTGGGGCTCCGGGGTAGCGACCCGATGGAGGTGGCAGACTGAGTGGCGGATCAGTCCTTGGGGAGGGCGCCCAAGGGAGGGCGGCGCTTGGTGGTGCTCCAGATGTGGTGGTCTGTTGTGGGTGGTGACTGGAGCAGCGCCCGGCTCTGGGAGGGCTCCCCATGGCCACGGGATCACTCTCCTAGCAGGCTTGCCACCGGCTCCGGCAGCGCCCGGCCCCAGGAGGGCTCCCTGTGGCTGTGGGATGGCTCTCCCAGGAGGCTTGCCCCAGCCCGGGGAGGGCTCCCCGCAGCTGCGGGAACGCTCTCCCGGCCCGCATGCCTCCGGCTCCAGTGGCACCTGGCCCTGGGAGGGCTCCCTGCGGCCGCAGCTTGCCGCACCCGAAAAACGAAGAAACAGAAATGAAACAGGCCCTGGGGGCTCGAAAAACAGAAATGGAATGAAGCGGCCCCCAGGGCCTGAATAACAAACATGAAACGCCATTTTTGCATTTCGTGCCCATCTCTAGTTCGGGCTAGTGTGTTCATTTGTGATAATGTAGAAAAGCAACAAGGGTGTGTGTAGAGGTAGATTGAAGGTGTGCAGAGATGATATTGAAGACATCTTAAGAGCAGCATGTTCTCTGTGACTTTAGAAACATCCATTCCCCACAACTTCTTCCTCCGTTTAACCCCTGAATGTTTTTTTTTTTTAATTCAAATTGTATTTTGTTAGAATTATGTACGCTAATGCTAGATCACTGCAATGCTTGGGTGTTTGGCATTCATCCCCTGATTACTTCATAGGATTACCTCTTGCACTGGCTATTATCAACTGTTGGCACAGCACAATTTACCTGCTGTTATATTCAGCTTCTTTTGCTTCACAATCCCTGTGTGCACCCCTAATGCTTTGCATATGACTTCACATATGGGATCTGGTGGCCTGAGTTTCCAACAAAATTGTCATATCATTATGACAAATTAATACTAGGGCTCCTGTAGAATTTAAAAATGCTTTAAAAATTAGAAGCAACCCCAACAAATTAGAGCAGTCAAGGGATTACAGTTGTGGGGTATGTCTCTGTGTGTTCCACACAAACCACCAATGCCAGTTGAGCAACATGGTGAAACTCTACCAGTTCCAGTGTCTCAACAGCAGAGATTAAAGGGAGGTGCGGCAGAAAGGCAGGGGAATTAACACCAGCAAAGGAAAAAGTGGGGTTGGGGTCAGAAGAAAGGACACTAGAAATGAAGCCGATTCAGATTACTTGACTTTATGTGTGATAGACAGCAGCATTCACTTAAAGCAAAAGGAGACTTCAAATCCATGTACAGCAGATCTGAATGCCAATTACTGTACTTGGATGACTGGTGTAGATGCACTGTGCGCGAGAGATTTTTTGACATGTAGTTTCGTTCTTTGTGTTTAAATAATTGTATTTGTTTTATAGGTCAAGGGTAACTAAAGGGTATGGGTAATGGGTTAGGGGATTCTATAGGTAAAAAGGGGAGCATTGCATGGTGAGTAGAGATGGGCACGACTTAGCGGTATTTTCGTTTTTGTTTTCGTTTTTTCATTTTCGTTACGTAACAAAACGAAAACGAAAAACAGTTCAAAAATGGACCGAAAACGGAAACGAAACGACTAATTTTGAGCCAATTTTCGTTTTCCGTTACTGGAAAAACACATAATGGAGCTAAATGGGGAGAAACGAAAAAATTTTCGTTTTCGTTTTTGTTTTTCATTTTCGTTACGTAACGAAACGAAAACGAAAATTTTTGAAATTAGCTCACGAAAACGGAAACAAAACGAAACGGACCCTAGCCGAAAACGAAAACGAAAACGAAAATTTTTTTCTGAGTCGTGCCCATCTCTAATGGTGAGTTTACATCATTTCCAGTTATTTTGATGCTAACAAGTTACAAATTTAATCTACTATTGCAGTAAAGTTAATCCCGGCCTTCTTTTACATAGTCACAGAATGGTCTCCAGCTTTCTCTTATATTCTGTAGGTCTTTCTCTCTGAGCAATTCTGA
Source organism: Phrynocephalus versicolor (assembly GCA_023846285.1). Lineage (NCBI taxonomy): Eukaryota > Metazoa > Chordata > Lepidosauria > Squamata > Agamidae > Phrynocephalus > Phrynocephalus versicolor. Next base: position 11,740,804 of record JAHTLZ010000074.1, on the reverse strand, counting down.
CAATACAAACATCTCTGCCGTTTTGATATGTTTTTCAAAAAGTTCTTGACACCCCAAATATCTCTACTGTTTTCCAATATTTGGCCAAAGAAATACTTGCTATAGTTATCATGTACATCAATAAATGTTTCTTCTTAACATCCACAATTTCTGGCATAATATTTAACAAAAATACCTCAGGTTTAAATGGAATAATACATTTCAACATTTTTTGTAACATCCCATGCACCGTTCTCCAGTATTGCCTTACCTCATCCCATGCACACCCTTCTTTGTCTTTACATTTCCAGCATCTATCTGACACATTTCCATACCCTTTTGCTAATTTTTGTGGTGTCATATACCATCTGTAAAACATTTTAAATACATTTTCTTTCAAGCTCACAGCTTTTGTATATTTTACATTAGTTTCCCATAGCTGCATCCTATGCATTAATTCAATATTATGCCCTATATTTTGTGCCCATTTAACCATACAATCTTTCATGATTTCATTTTTAGGTTTGAGCTCCAACATATATTTATACATTTTCTTGATCTGTTTTCCTTCACCTCCTAACAATGCATCAAAAACTATTTTTTGTTCATAAAAACGTTTTTTTGTATTTGATAAATGTCTTTGATAAATCTCAAGTCTAATTGTGCTCTTGTCCACCAATCTAATGTTACATTTTGGTTTTTTGGTTTTTCCTATGTCTTAAATTATCTCTCTTTCCTTACCATGTCTTGGTATCTTACCAGCATATTAACAGTCATCAGTTTTTGGCTATGTAAAAGCTTCCATGGGGGACACCCTACCTGGTATTTTTTGATATACTTGTTTCTGAATATTTCCCCATCCCCACCATAATGCTTTCCTGATCATATGATTACTGAATTGTTTTTGTTCTTTGGCTTTTTTATGCCACATGTAAGCCATTTTTAATGGACCATCCAGTCACATTTACTTTGTGCACTCTGGAATACAATCTGACCACTTTTATTGTTGCTTTCTGGAGCTAGTCTGTCCTGATTGCATAGCAGAAGCCTCAAATGTTGTTTCCTACTGAAAGAAAGGGTGTGTGTCAGGCATTTTTATGGTACATAGTCGGCTAGTATCTGAGATACTGACAGCAAGTGAGAATGAATAGAAACTAACACCTGAGCATTAAAGGAGATTAAGACACATTTAATAAATAAATAAATAAATTATTTGCACTGAAGTTTAATTAAGGTGTGGAACAGATTACTAAAAACAGAAACAGAAGATGCAGATGTATTTGCTTGCTAGAAAAGGAAATATTGACATAAAGGATGCCTAGTGGCAAAATATAAACATTACTGTCAGTATTGTTTGAATGGCTTGGATTAGTGTTCATTTAAAGCTAGTCACATTGCACTGTGCTCCTTCCTGAATTTCTTGGAGGATTAAAGATGTGAACATTTACAGGTGATGCTAAATTGAGAAGTGTTGCAAATACGGATTACATAAGGTGGAGGGGTGAGGAGATGATGAGCCGTGAATTATGTAGGATGTTAGTAAGAACTGTACGTTTCAAACAATCTAACATGTTTATTGAGAAGCATGAAGTCCTGTTGATTTCAGCAGGGACTTGCCATCTTGTGTGATCTGATGGAAGCCAAAAAGAAATGAAAGAGAAACAATGGGAAGATGATAGCTTACTGTTGTAATAAAATTCACATTTTGGGAACCGTTATCTTCTAAAGTAGAAGGGCCAACATGTTTACAGATACTTGCCTGTCTCTCATTTATATTAGAGAATAGCCTTGTAGTCATCAGCTATTCAATGTGGTTTCATCCCGCAGATTTTGCAGCCATGATCCAAGGGTATCTGAATTTTAGCAGTATATTAAGGCGGAGTCACAAAACAAAAGCAATGAGGTTCAGAGCACATTATCTTTCTATTATTCCCAAATACATTGAGTGGGAATTTCTTGGTGAAATATATATTGCCATCTACTCTTGAGTGTTTGTAATGATGCTTCCAGTTGGGCAAATAACATCAGAAAGGCAAGGGATATGTGCACAGAGGATATACTCCTGAATAAATCCTGTAGAAAAGAGAATGGATATGAGCTGTGATTGTGTGAAGTACATGATTATTGCTCACCTTTAATGAGATGAAAATTAGTCTTTAAACCAGATGTTGGACTGAGGCGCCCAGGATGCTTCCTCATTGATTATGCTGATTAGTTCCGATTGGAATTAAATGCAATAACATCTGAAGGGCAACAGGATGGCAACCCCCTGCTTTTTAAAACAATTAAGACAGAATAAATCTATTTGGATTTCATTAAGAAAAGTCATCATAGGATCAAGGTTTCTTGCTGGAATCATTTTCAAGAAATTTGTCATGATAATAAAAGCAAGGTTGGCCCTGGTTAGTACTTGGATGGGAGACCACCAGGGAATACCAGGCGCTGTAGGCACCTGGAGTAGGAACTGACAAGCCACTCCAGTATTCCTGCCAAGAAAACTCCATGGGCATGGGGTTACGAAGAGTCAGTCACGACTGTAATGACACAACACACACACAATATGGAAGACAATTCATATTTATTTATACTTATTAACTGCTCGATTTTCCTAACAGGTACTGTATAATTACAGTGGACCCTTGTACAACAAAGGGTTTGTGTAACATAAAATCTGTACATAAAAAATTCCAGAGATAGGGGAAATTTGCTTAACATAATTGTCTATGGGGCTAATCCGTACAACATAAAAATGGTCGCAATTAGGGATTACTCTGTTTTCAATGCATTCCTATGGGAAATTTGTATAAAGGAAAATTTGTTTAACATAATTTCATTTGGAATGAATTCATTCCTTTATACAAGGTACCACTGTATATATAATTAGGATATATGATTATCCTAACAGGATGCTTATTTCTATATATTTATGTGCCTATATAGAAGCAGTTTTCAAATGGAGCTGTAGCTGAAGAGAAGAAAAGTGTTCTTCTATGTGATGGCAAAGTCCATTTGAGTTTAGTCCAGCAACTTTTTGACCTGCCTATTGTTGAAATGAAATATGGTAAGTGCTCTTTTACTACTCACTATTTATTGCCTCACCAATGCCTATTTAAATTAACAGTCTTGGGGGAAGATAATAATTGTACTGTCAAAAATTCATTTACATGTGCTGTACTTCCTCCAGTGTAACATAAATTTGACTGACTTGCGTCAGTGAACCCTTGGTTGAGGCTTGGTTTTGTAAAGTTATCCTCTTGAATGCATGTTTCTTGCTCATCTTTTGCCAAACATGGATTGACCAACTGACCCACAGATAATAAAGCAAAGTGTTCTGCTTATATACCACCCCATACCAGTTCAAGTAGTCTCTGGGCAGTTTACAGTTTAATTACAGTATGCAGGCTACACATTCCCCCCCCCCAAGCAAGCAAGCTGGGTATTCATTTTACCGACCTTGGAAGGGTGGAAGGCTGAGCCAACCATGAGCCGGCTACCTGGGATTGAGCCCCAGGTCGGGAGCACACTGTAGTACAGGCATTTAACCACTGCACAACGAGGCTCCTAAGCCACTAAAGTAACTAAACTTATAACCAAGTACAGTACAAATGAACTCATTAATTTCTGAGTATACACTCTTGTAAGACATCTCTGAATCTGAGCAGTTTTGTGCCTTAAAGAGAGTGGCTTCAGTAGTCCATTATGGCCGAAAGCTACTGAAAAAAGAACCTTCATTGAATTACACGGAAGGCTTAAAGTGTTAGAAAATGATAATATGTATATTGTGCAGCATTCCCCAAACCCTGACAGAACACAGCTCAGTTCCACAAAATATTGTGCACTGGAAAGCTGTGAGACCCAGCAGAAAAACTCAATGCTCAGGAACAAAAAACTTCAGCAGACAATA
>JAHTLZ010000074.1:11725876-11736421 GCA_023846285.1 Phrynocephalus versicolor | reverse complement strand
GTGTTAAATTAAAAAGCCCCCTCCAGGCATCTTTTTAAAAAACCCACTCACTTCATGGCAAAAGCAAAAAAGCAGGTTCTGCACATCATGTACTCAGGATTTTCAAATCAATTTTACACAAAACCCAATTCAAAAGCAGATCTTCTTGTCAGTGTAGCTGTGGCCTTAATCAAGTTTAAATTGGAAGTTTTTTAACTTTAAAAGAGCCAAGTTTGCATTAAACTGCCATTTATATTAGATGACTAAAATAACACTTCACTCCAAAAATGAATCTATTAGACAATTAGTTTATTTGTATATATAATATGCAAAGAAGCCTCTATCTCAGTTGGGGCCCTTAGAGATACCCTAGAATTTCTTAAATTTTGGTTCTCCTGGAGTCTCCTTTTGCAAGTATTTTTCCCCTATAACAGCCCCTTTGAGCTCCATAACAGAGTGTTCTGTGAGGCTGACATGTTCTGATATCTGTGTTGGCCCTTCCTGATTTCTAGTCAAATTTGTGTCCATTCATTCTTTTGTGCAGAGAGTGCCCTATTTATCTATGTAGAGCGCTGAGGGGTGCTGCTGGTACAAGATCATAGATTAGAGGATGAAAAAGAAAATAATGTTTCCCAAACTGAATATGTCTTAATTGCAATGGACTGTATATTGCCTCTCCTTACTGTATGCTGCCTTGGATCCTTTTCCAAGGAGAAAGGTGGGGTAAAAATACTCAAAAATAAATAAATAAACTGACATTACTTTGAGCATGCTCCTGATGTAGATATGAGGTCACAACTGGTATTTAGGCTTGTGACAAGGTCTTCTTCCAACCTCAGTCTCCATATTGTGTTGCCTCTTGTGAGCCAGTACTTGTTTAAGGCATTGTGCTGTCTGTAGGCACGGACAAACCACTCCTACTCCCAAGCCTGTGGGAGGTGAGAGAAGGACCGTTGTCTAGAATGGGCTGCAGGGCACTGTTGATGTGTCTCGGTGCTCTGAGTTGTGAGAGATGTAGGTGACTACTAATGGTGTTCAGTCACTCTCCTGGATCTGTTTTGTAGCAGCTGTTCCCAGCACCGGTCTAGCTCCTCCAATTTGGATTCTCACTATGTTGAGTACATAGTGTAGTTTAAGCAATATAACCATTTGTACTCCCTAACCTTGAAGAAGTGGATTCTGGACCACAGAAGATCACACTGAAACAAATATTTATTTCTTTAAAGTTGTACAATATTTTTCCTGTATAGTTTTTAAAATTACACTGTCACTTGGTATATTATCTGTATCCTTATCTGATTATTGGAATATGTATAAATACAGAGGACATGTATTTGCACTCCCTGTATCGGAAGAAGTGGATTTTGATTCCTGAAAGGATCACAATGATTCATTTAGTCTTTCAAGTGCCACAATATTTTGTTTTCCTATCCCCCCTCTCTCCCCCTCCCTCTCTGTCTTTTATTCCAACACCCCTTTTAATGTTGCCAACATGAACGCAGAAGGAGACTTGCTGCATAGGAAGATGACTCAAGCCATGATATGGGAAGGGATGCACGTTGCCTGATAGGAGTTAAAGAGGAGAAGCCACAAGTAGCTCTAACATACATCCTAAGGCAGTGGTGTCCAAATTTCGGCCCTCCAGATATTTTGGACCACAACTCCCACAGTCCTTTGCCATTGGCAATACAGGCTTGGAATTCTGGGAGTTGTGGTCCAAAACATCTGGAGGGCCAAAGCTTGGACACATCTGTCCTAAGGATCTCATGTCTATCTGTCAGAGCTTATCTCCCGACGCTCAGATCTAGCCCGACCCACCCGTTCTTCCCAGGCCCTCTCGCTCCGGATTGCTACGCTGAGGGAAGCCCGTAAGACAACCACTCGTAACCGGGCTTTCTCGGTGGTTGGCCCATCTATTTGGAATGCCTTGCTGGTCGAGTTGCGGCAAGCACCATCGCTGGCATCCTTCGAGAGCCTTAAAAACATGGCTATTTAAGGACGCCTTTGGTAACTTCCAGGGATAATCTTTTTTTTTTCTTTTTTTTTTCTTCCTCCATCCGCTGCCTTTCTTACACTGGCTTACTTTGTTTTATCTCTGTATTTTCTATGGTATTGTGTAAACCGCCCTGAGTCCCCTTTGGGGAAATAGGTGCGGTATATAAGTTTGAAAATAAATAAATAAATAAATAAATAAATAAATAAATAAATAAATAAATGTCCACTACAAGCTGCAAACAAGCCTTAAAGAGTCTCAAAGATGGCCTAGGATTAGAAGAAGAAAACCCCTAACTAATGAAAATGTTGGTGTGTCATGCTAGAAACACCTTTCTGGGAGTATGCAAATTAGCATACTTCATTCACTCATTCATTCATTTAAAACACTTTTATCCTTAAAAAAATTATCCTTAAAAAATCATTTCTCCTTAAAAGGATGCAAGGCAGCTTACATCATTAAAAGGAGAACATTTAAAGGTTAAAAACGGTAAGTTCACAAATATTAAAAAATAATTAAACAAGTACGTATATTAAAAATGGTAAAGTAAATCAATACTAAAACCACATTAGAAAGCAACAGAGCACAACCCAATTTGAAAAACCCCTCTCAGACTTCCAGTCACTTCCAGCTCCAATTAACTACAGTATCTGGCTGCAGCATTTTGGAGCATCAGGAGTTTCCAAACACTTTCCAGAGGCAGCCCCACAGAGAGTGCATTACAGCAATCCATCCAAGACGTTACTAGGGCATGTGCCACTATGGCCGGCAGAAGAAATGGGTGCAGTGGGGGCACTAGTTTTAAAGGTTCTCCTGGCCACTGCTGAAACTTGGGCATTGGCGGTTTCATTTGATGGTTGATCTTCAGGACTTAAAAGAGGTCTCTTTTGAAATGTGATTCTACAAACCCTCTTGAAAGTGCTTTCAGCAGTAGTTACAGTCTGTCTCTTAGCGTCAGACAATCCTTCATTGCCCTATAATGCTCAAGGCACCTTACCTCAGAAGTAAACTGCCCAATCCATCTAAAGAGATTCACTTAAGTACACAAGGTTATGTGCACGTACCACAATGGCCTGGGAAATGCAGACGTATAAAGGCACATATGAGTGCATCACAGAACTAATAGATTTGCACCTCCACATTCTCATTAGCAAGCATTATGCTTCACACGTGCCCTACATTTTAGGAAGAGCGGTAAATATGCTATATAATATTTCAAAACATTTGTTGCGCCAAGAAAAAAATCTAGATACTTGAGTTGAAATTACAGGCATTTAAAAACATAATTGTAAACTGGAGTTTCGTTGGCTTGTTCTTTTTGTGTTTTTGTACAATACTTGCTACTTTAGCTCTGCGACAAGCATTAGAACTTACTTCTACATAAAGATGAGCTCCAAACAATGTGTAGCAGTGTGTTCATAAGTACTAGAAAGGGAAAGTACTGTATACCAGAAAAGTCTGTTGTTCATAGCTTTCCTCAGCATTGTACCTGTAACCAGTTAAGTTTTGTGATATTGCACTAAAAATCTGGTAAAGGAAAAAAAAATTATTATTTCAGGATACACATACAATATATGTAAATGTCTTTTAATGTCTAATATAATAATGTGTGTTGGGGGATGATGGTCCGTCATGTCCAAACTGACTTGTAGCAACACTAACCTGGCTTACAAGGGAAATGTCATATTCCTGGAGCCGTTTAACCAGTGCCAAATCGTGTCCCCAGTGACTTTCCATAGCTAAGGGGGGTTCAAACCTAGTGTTTTCTATAGTTATAGTCCATCATTATTTCCACTAATCCACTTTGCATATCTAATTTAATAATGTCTGCAAATGTATATCTCCTAATGCTCTGTTTCCATTTTTTTCTAGGTTCTTCTTGGATTGTTCTTACTGCAGATGGTGAAGGCTTTATCCCATTAACATTTAAAGCAAACCAAGAGATTATAATAAGAGAGGGAAGTGATTGTTTGGAAGCCCATCATAGTCCCTCTTTTAATAGAAAAGCATCTTTGCAGCCACCAAGCAGTGTGACATAAGGAAGCAATTGTTTAAAAACACAATGTTTGTTGACATAAAAACTGCATTGGGTAGGAAACAATCAGTATGACTTTTGATTGCATTTTAACTGCAACTCATGTGGCTTGTGTTGCACAATAGCTAGTTCTCACAATGATTCATTCTGCAAAATCACAACTAATACGGCATACCTGAGTCACCAGTGACCGCAGATTGAGATTCCAAGAGAACACCGAGTTAAAAGCAACACCATGAGAATGGAGAAATATTGCCATATTCAGATTTATTTAGATTCTGGCCATGAAAAGCTAACTAGGAACACAGTTTATTTCTTCTTGTCCTTGGAAGAAGGATATCCAGACTAATGACATGTCGTGTGGCTTATCCAAATTTGTTCCAGGACATATGTGTTGACATTTGTTTCTGTTACAAAATTACACTGGTTCAACAGTTGTCACTTATCTCCACAGAACATTGGGAATGGCCATCCTCTGATTTTATGCAAGCTGTGACAGCATCCTTATGACAGTAACATTCCCAAGTACTATGGTGGAGGTCATGGCAATGGGACATTATATATAAGTCTGTAAAATAAGATTTATTCTGCAAAATAAGATTTATGAGGACCTTGAAAATCCCGTTAAGAAATAAATTAGAGGCAAGTGTAAATCCTCCCTCCTTTCACAAAACCTTTGTGTCTTTATAATAAAAAATCGTTTTACGCCTGAAGATGACACATAAAGTAGAACTAGCCTAGATATCTACTGTCACAGGTGCTACTGCTACTACTAATCTTAGAGTTGCAAGTAATGCCCCAAATCCTCTTGTATAACTATGTAAATAATTTAACTTTTGAAGGTAAATTACTTCATGTTTAGAAATCACTAGAGGCCGTATCTGTTGCAGGGTACCATAAGTCATGCAACTCACTACACAACAGGTAAGATTGTTAGTGATTTCTTAACTAGAGGTAATGTGCCATCAAAACTCACACTGGGTGTTAATCTGGTATAAACAGGCAGGAGGATATTGGCCACTGTATGATGTAATAGCCTCGTGTATTTTATCTCTTCTCACCATCTGGATTATATTTTTATAGTTAAAACAGTACTACACTTGTGCCAGCAACTATATTTTTATAAGTATGATGTTATATTGTCAGACAAATGTTCAGGTTATTAAATACACCTGTTGATGACACAGAATTGTGCTCATTATTTCAAACAATTTTTTCCATGAAGAGGCTGTTACTTTAAAATACTGTATCATTTAATTTACCACTTGGTTTATTTTTACCCACAAAGGTAAATATTGTCACTATTATATCCAACGTTTTGCACCCATTTAACCATAAACAGCTTTAACCCTTTCGTGTTCTACATTGTATTCCAGCAGGTAAGTATGAAGTATATCCAGTTGCTTTTAATGCATCAGTTCAGTCAACAGCGCTGCAACACTGCTGAATTTTGGAATAAATTATTGATAGTACCCTGTCAGTCCTAGGAATTATTTATTTTCTTTTTAGAGGAGAATATCAGCCACTTGTCAATGGCTTTAACTTTTGCGTCAAGAGGTTTGATTACTCTGCAACCAACCAGATGTCCAAGATACTTGATTTCAGAGCTTTTATGGTTAGTCCAGCTGCCTGTAATCGCTTGTAACGCTGCTTTGATATGGGTTCTTATGTTCCTCCCATGCATAAGATTAAATAAGCATATCATCTAAATAAGCAGAAATATAAAGAATACTCAAATCACACATTTCATTCTGTTACACTCACGTTAGGAAATTTTATTTTAAAATACAGTGGTACCTTGTATAAAGAGGCCATTAATTCATTCCAAATGGAATTATGTTAAGCAAATTTACCTTTATACAAATTTCCCATAGGAATGCATTGAAAATGGAGTGATCCCATTTTTATGCTGTACGGATTCTCCCCATAGGCGATTCTGTTAAGCAAATTTCCCTTATCTCTAGAATTTTTTATGTTGTACAAATTTTATGTTATACAAGCTGTTTGTTATACAAGGTTCCACTGTAACTGCTTTCACTCCAGGGACTGCTCCCCCTTAACAGCAAAATAGCAACTATTGCACTTTCTGGCCTCTAATCTCAGCAAACCTCAGACTGCAACAGCTGAAACACTGTTTCTTAGTCTGGCTAGCTTCCCTGAGCTCAAACAGCTTCCCTTATTTATCATTTTCACTGACTCAGATTTATACTGGTACCTTCAGCTTCCACTCTAGCCAGGACTGCCCTTTTTCAACAGAGCTCTGGCACTAGAGCCAATCAACAGGTGGTTAAAATTCTCAAGTAAATTAGGGTTTTCTCCAGATCTGCTTCAGAAGCCTTCCCTAAAGAAACTTCTCAAGTTGTCTTTGCGTCACTGCTTCTCTTCCCCCAGGTCCTTAACCCACTTAGTCAGGAATATTTCATCAGACACAAGGAAAAAATCAAACTTTTCACCAGAGAAGCTGTATTTTTTAAGACTTCCCTCATAACATTTACCTAAATCTCTTAACTGCATTTCCTCTTCTAAACTACTGTATAACTATTCTTTCCCTCACAGAATTTCTTCACTTGTTTCACTGGATTATTTTTCTACACACACTGGATTATTTCGCATCCCACCACTGAGCCCAAACTGTCACTGGTTCAGGTTTTTTAAGCTGCCACCATTTATATTCTAAGTGTATTCTTTAAAATTTTGGAGTCTCACAAGCTTTATTCTTTTTAAATAAAATAAAAGTACAGTGGTACACCGACTTAAAAGCAATTCGACTTAAAAGCGGAAAACTGTTGGCGTTTTAACTGCTGCCTTACAAATTTTAGATATGGTCTGCTCGAATTACAAATATTTATTTTTCATTTTTTTATTTTTTCAATTTGTTAGATAGCTACCCTGACTTAAGAGTAGTATATATACTTACAATTTTTTCCATTTTTAAAAAAAAAAATCACTTATTTTTTAAATTTTTTTAGATAGGTACCCTGACTTAAGAGTAGTTTGACTTAAGAGCATGCATTCGGAACTGATTAAAATCGTAAGCTGGGGTACCACCGTACTTGTGATGTTACAGTACTAGATAAGTATTTGGACAGGGGGTCTAGAACTGATTTCGGGGTGTGTATATGAAAAAAGTGGGAAGGTAAAACAGTGTTTCCTTGCAGCCATGCCGGCCACATGGCCATGGACTTTCACAGCACTGGCTCTTCCGGCTTGAATACGGAGATGAGCACCGCCCCTAGAGTCGGACACGACTAGCATGCATATGTGGGGGAAACCTTTACCTTTATATGATTAGGAACCAGGCACATTAGGATCCCAGGTAAACATGGACAGAATCTGAATTAAAACCCACCAAAACTGGTAATATGACAAGGTAAAACTCATTTTAATTTAGCACCTCATCAAGGAGAAAAATGTGCCCAGTAGTCACCTTACCAATTCGCACTATGGCTTGTATCTCACTCTGCCTTACCTATAGAAGAAATATGTGGGGCATTTTTCCAGGCGCTACTCTGCACTAGACCTAATAGAAAGCCGAAGGGCCTTTGCCCAGATCTTGTGCTACTGCTACTAAAATATGTGCAAAAAGCAAACTCACTAGTTATGGTGTCCTTTCCACTACTTGCCTTGTTTCAAGTGGGCTGATGGGCTTAAATGCCTGTAGACAGTTTATTTCACATGGCATAGCAGAACACAGCATTATTGCTTGTTTTTAATTTGGTGTTCATATCAATTTTTCTTGCTGGGAAATAAGTCCAACAGCCCAAATGTGTAGACTATTTAGCCATGGCATAACAAGTCATGTTATCCGGGGTGCACCACAAGGAGGCTGCTCTTCCTTGTTCCCCTTGGTCATATTCTTTCTGGATTTTCTATATCTATGTGACAAACATAACATACAAAATTTTTCACTTTGCCTGCATGTGGAAGGCAAAGGGCATAACATTCACTCAGTTCTTCCCAGTAATTAACAAGTTGCTACAGCCATTCCTGGTAGCATCTGTGCCTGCGGGCTTGGTGCAATGCGTGAGAATCTGAGGAAGGACTCCTTGATATCTAGCAGGAAGCAGGAGAATATTATGCTGTTTTGTTACACGTGCATAAAAAAGCAACAGGATTTTAGCCACTGGATCCATGACCCCTAGTACCACCTAGCATGAGCCCTGGTATAGTACTACTAGACCAGGGCTCATGCTTTTAAAACACCTCATACACAAAATTCTAACTTTGAATTTTTCTAGCAAAGCTTGCCTTCTTTTGTCTCACTGTGTGGAGAATCAGAGAAGCACAGCAACTTCTGGAACCCCAGGTGGTGCCCTAAGATGTTCAAACAAAAGCAAGCACAAAGGGTGTCAAAAAAAACATTGAAAGTTCCCCCTGTAACACATGAGACTGAAACCTATTAAAAGCGACATTGGATTCTAATTCTAAATAGCACTTCAAGCATTGTTTTAGAGCTGCAGCAGGGCACGATAACAAACTAAAATGTCAAAAAGTCCTGAATAAGATTTTGAACTATTCAGAACTCTTGTTACCCAAAAGATGGAGCAAAGATTGGGCAGAATGGCTGCAACCACAATTCTAACGGTCTTAAAATGGAATAGGTGATGGTTTAAACTGACTTCAATTAGATTAATCCCTGCTAGGTGCAAAAGAGACGTCAGGTTGCATTTAAGGTCTGCTAGGAAAAAGAAGCAATAATGGCTTTTCCCTTTATATTAAAAATAGAATGTTTGGCACTAGAAGTTCACTCGACCAGTCTCGAGCACTAGCTAGAATGTGCAATTTCTGTGAGTCAAAGAATGAGATTTGGAAAGAAATGTTGCAGTCTTTGCATTAAAAGCCTGAGAGACATTAATCTCTAAAATCCTGTTGCTTTGCGTAATAAATCGCACTGGGATAAGCTCCAGTGGGGATTTGGTGAGTCATAACTTCCACAGATTCCTTGAGTCTTCCCCCTCCTAAGACAGTGTTGGCGAACCTATGGCACAGGTGCCAAAGGTGGCACCCGACATCGGCCCTTCACATCCACCTGTATTCAGGTTAAACGGCTGTATTGGCAATTTGCAAAAAAAATTAGTGGCCTTTGAATTGCAGTTTCGGCTCTCGGTCTCTAAAAGCTTCGCCACCACTAAGACAACGCTTTAAGGTGGAGGAGAGGAAGGACCCATGTGGCCATCCAAGAGGATATTGCACTGTAAGGCCTCATTATCAGTCGTAGCCATGGAATACATGTTTCATACCAAATATTCATTGGCTGTTGTATGTAGGCGTGTTTGTAGGCAAGCCCAGATTCTGGGCGGTTTACAACAAAAGCCAAATAAAAAAAAACAAAAGTTAAAATCAACAAACCAAAACAAAAGTCAAGAGGACCAAACAAACAGATCTCTATGCAAATCTGGAAAAAAAAACCCACACAAAACACCAGCAAGAGGCTAAAGCTAAGATGGCAGAAAATACAACCAACACTGGGGGAGCAACCAACAATCCATTACAGATCGCCATAAGCTTCCTTAAAAAAACAGGATTTAAAAGTTATTATTTTCTCTGAGTGAAAGCTGGCTGCTGACCCCACCGCCTGACAAATGTTCTTCCCACTAGACCTGGAAGTAAAAGGAGCGTTCCGCCTCGGATGCTCAGTTGACAAAAACGAACCAGTAACGGAACTACTAACGGTGCCTGAGAAACGGCGGAGCAACGGCCGCCGCCTGGAAGCTCCTGCTCCTGCTCCTCCCTCCCCCCCCGCCTCGAGTCGCACTCCCTCCCCATGAGACGCAGGCGCACTCGCGCGTGCACCCAGGCACGCGCCAACCCGCCGCTCCACGGCCTCACAGAACAGGCTACGACGGGGGGGGCGTGAGGGGGGCGGGGCCGGCTTGGGCCTTCAGGGACGTTTGTTAGATCACAGAGACCAACCCGCGGCTTGGCTAGAGCGCCGGTGACGGAGGCGAGGAAAGTGACGCAAGAGTGAGGCCCCCCCATCGAGGGCCGTCTTTGTGGTGGGAGGTGTGTGCATGGGGGGGGGAGGTAAAAGACCTCCGGAAGGCAGCGCCCCTTGTGGCAGCTCGGCGTCAGAGCATGGTGCCTTGCTGCGCGAGTCGAGGGGGGGAATGAATGCACGGAGCCCTGAAGGGGCGCAGGAAGAGAGACCGGGCAGCCGAGATCGGGCCTGGACCGAGGTGAGTCGGGGGGGGGGGGCGGTAGAAAAAGAAGAAGAAGAGGCTGTGGGTCCTGGTGGGTCGAGTCCTACCGAGGCGGGAGTGGAGGAGGAGGAGGAGGCGGGGCCGCACCTCCGAGGCGCCTGGCAGGTGGAGTCGTTGGGTGGGAGGGCAGGGAAACCGAGGCACTGCGGTGGTGGATGATGGGCGCTGGGCAGGATCCCGTCCACCCGTGTAACTCCCCGCCTGCCCAAAAGAAGAGGAAGAGCATCCTCGCCAAGCTCTCTTTCCTCTTAAGCGCACGCCCTCGCCTCTCTCTGTCTCTCTCTCTCTTTTCACACACACACACACACACACACACACACACACACACACACACACAC
>JAHTLZ010000074.1:11714568-11725866 GCA_023846285.1 Phrynocephalus versicolor | reverse complement strand
CACACACACACACACACACACACACACACACACACACACACACACACCTAGGCAAGTACCGGGACAAATTAGGATGCCCTTGGGAAGGGATGCCAAGGAAAATGTGTACTACAACACACACACACACACACACACACACGGGTGCGCCAAAATAAACGTTGGACTACAACTCCCATCATCACCCTTGACCACTTGCCACCAGGAGAGTCGTGGCCCGTCCCCAGCCTCGCCTGGAAAAAGCACGGGGCTGCGAGACAGCCTCCCCGCCTGTGACAGCTAGTCCCAGAACAAATAGGCTCCTCTTTTGGAGTGTCCGAGTTCTTTTTATATAGAGGCACAGTAATTAGCTGTAAATTAGGCATTTATAAGACATGATCGAAAACACCTGCTGTATTTGGCCCCACCCAATGAGAACACCCAGGCTGACAAGGGCGAGAGGCGGGTGGCCATGGCATAGAATTGGAAACACATGCAAAACGCATCACTCAAGGACACAGACCATGCCACCGATGGAGAAAGTCATCGCCTGTATTATACAGTAGTATAGTCAAGAAATAATGTAAGACGGGTGTCTCCATCCATGGCACATTTTCCACAGCTCACTGTCAGCCAGGCCTTGGGGACAGCCTTTCCAATGGCGATGGCACACAGCCAAATGCTCTTACACTCAGGGTGGTGGTTGTCCACTTGTAAGGGTGGAGAACTTTTCATGGAAGAGTGTGTAATGCGATATATTGGCTTAGGAAAGCATTTTTATTCATACCGGCCAGCCTATAGATAGAGCACGGCTATACTGTACACAGGAAACACACAACGGGTTGCAAAAGGAGTAACTAAAATTGGTAAAATAGAGCGCTGCCTAGATCCCCTAAGCACATCTGATCTCGCGTGATTTTGGAAGCTAAGCAGGGTTGGCCTTGATTAGTACTTCGATGGGAGACCCCCAAGGAATATCCGAATCCTCTTATTGGCCAAGTGTGGTTGGACACACCCAGAATTTGTTTTGGTAAAAAATGCTCTCCATATATAAGAAGGAAATATAAGAATCATATATTCAGACAGGTGCTGTAGATGCCTGTAGTAGGAAGTGGCAAACCACTCCAGTATTCCTGCCAAGAAAACTCCATGGACTTGGGGTCATGAAGAGTCGGTCACGAGCTCACAACTGTAATGAGACAACACACACAAATTGGTATTCCTTTGAACTTTATTTTCCAGGAAGTTCCCTTGAATTTCCTTTCTCAGGATGTTCCTTTAACATTTCTTTCTAAGTGAGAATCCTTTGAAATTCCTTCAGGAAGAAGCCCAAATTTTGTTTTCTTGTTTTGCAACTTTTGCTAAAAATACAGAAGGCCTTAGTCTCTACACTTCAGCTGTCTTCCCATGATTCGTTGAGGAACACTATATGCTAGGTTTTGCTATCCATATAAAATATACGGGCTATCTTATTGAATGACTAAATTCTAAAGTATGTGGTTATATTTCAAAGTTGAAATATAGAGAGATCTTTTATGCAAAGAGTGAACTTCAGCCAGATCAGCATGGCATCTTTTTTGTGTCTCTTGGCTTGCCTTCTTTCTCCAGAGACCTCAGGCTGAGGGTGTGTGAGGCAGCCAACCACACAAAGTGAGGAGGTTGGGAGAAGAGAAGCAACAGTCAATTATCAAGGTGTGGCAGCTTGCTGGATTTCTTCCATTTGCAACTGGGCCTTCTGCTGTTGTCAGTATACATACATTTTACAGTATACATACATTTTACATACAGAAGCATGCTGGCAGATGGGGAGTGGTTAGAGCAGGATCAAGTACAAAACTCCTCTTCCTCTTTTTTGTCTCTTACAAAGGGATCAGTATTTCTAAACTTACAGGGCTAGTTGTGTGTGTGTGTGTGTTGCGTCATTACAGTCATGACCGACCCTTTGTGACCCCATGTCCATTGAGTTTTCTTGGCAGGAATACTGGAATGGCTTGCCAGTTCCTACTCCAGGCGCTTACAGCACCTGGTATTCCCTGGTGGTCTCCCATCCAAGTACTAACCAGGACCGACCCTGCTTAGCTTCCGAAATCAGGCAAGATTGGGTGTGTGTTACTGTCCTGGAAATGGAATCCTTAGGAGAAAGTGCCTCCTCCCCAGTTTCTTCAGACTATTTTTCTCTTTTTGAAAGCCAAAGATTGGTTTGTCACTAAGCATGAACTTGAACTGGGTCTGGCTGTACAAGAAAAGTACCTGTATATGTCTGGTTATAATTGCAATTGGATGCTTACTGGATTCCTGCTGCATCTAAAATATATCTAAGATATTCTAAACATGTACTTAAAACATAATGTTTGAATCAGAACATGGTCTTTTATACAAGACAGAATAGAAACAGGACAAGTTAAGTTTAGGCACAGAGACATCACCCATATTCATATGAAAGCAACAGTTCACTTTGCAAAGGGTGATTCTCACCATGTGGCTGTAATCTCAGACCATGCTTTTTCAATTCTCCCAGTCAAGTGTGGGGAAACACTTGGCTTCTCTGGTCCAGTGAAATGTGGCTGTCAGATTTGAAGGCACTTGAAAAATGCTGTTTCTTTGAAAAATCCCTTGTTATGTGCTGTCAGGTCATTTCTAGCTTAGGTCTACCTGAAAGAAATCTATGACGGTGTGAACTCAATGGTATGGCATCCTTTTTTGAGGTGACCCATCCCCATATTTGGTCTTCTTTTCCTGTTTTCTTTAACGTTTTCCAGTACTGTTGTCCGTTCCAGTGAGTCTTGTCTTCTCAGTTTAGCCATTTTTGCTTTTATCCCCTTTTTTGTTTCTGGCAGGTTCACACTATCTGTCAAACTTTTCTTCAACATCATATTTTCAAGGAACTGGTTTTTCCCCTTTTACTTTTCTTCCCTGTCCAACTTTCTAATCTGTAGATAATAATCAAGAATGCCGTTGTATAGATGATCTTGGCCTACAATGATGCCAGCTTATTCTTAAGACTTTTCCAGTCCCTTCGTAGCTGCCCTTCCAGGTCTGAGTATTCTGATTGCTTAGTTGTGTCTCCATTTGGTTGATGGTTGAACTAAAGTATACAAAATCTTTAAGAACTTGGGTACTGCCTTAATATAAGTCATGAGAAGCAATCATCTATTTAAAGTAACTAACAAAAGTCAGGGTAGAATGATCATATAAGATTATACAATATTTCAATGATTTTGGGTGGAAAGTAGGAGACAAAGGCACCATATTCTTTCTTAATTTGATTTCCCTCTCCCTAATTGCTAATGATGGTTAATATAGTGGTACATTGCAAGCTGAATTTAGTGTGTTCTATTGGTCAATTCATTTCACGAAAAATTCATGTTACAAAATGCACTTTCCCATAGGAATGAATGGGAAACTGATTAATCCATTCCGGAGGTTTGAAAAAAGGCAAAAGAAAAAAGAGCCTATTTTTTGTTCATACTTCTTTATAAAGTGCACTTTAAAGGCATGTAGAGCTAGAAACCCACCCACCCACCCACGCATGTAATGCAAAAGAAAAGCTCTAAGACAAACCCCAGGTCATTCCCACCAAACGTGCAATGAAAACTAATGTAAACATGATCAAAAGCAAGCACCAAGACAAACCCCAGGTCATTCCCACCAAATGTGCAATGAAAACCAATGCAAAAACACAAAAGAAAGCAAGGAAACCTCAGCTCCCTACCTTTCCCAGTTCTAAAAGTCCAAAAACTGATGCAAAACAATGTCCAGAATGGCTCCAAAACTTGATAAAAAAAAGTCCTCCCACCCCTCCACAAACTACAGGGGTGCAATGCATCCTGGCCTGCGTATATTGTTTCAAAATGTGGAACAGATTTTTGTCTTGCAAGGCATCCCATAGGGAATTTCCATCTTGTGAAGCATGCCTATTCCTAGAAATTTCATTCATCTTACGAGTTTTTTTGTCTTACAGGGCATTCGACTTGAAAGGGTACCACTGTATATGATATAATGAGGGGGCATTTTTTTTATTAGGTGCTTTATTGGTACATGCATGAATATCATGGACATTATGGAGTTTGTTGAAGATCATTTCCATCAAATTAACTGGCTGTTCTTAATCTTAATGCAATATTCATTTTAACTCAAGTATTAGTATTTCAAATTGAATACTTCACAGAAAAACACAAGAAAAGCCACTGATCCCTTTAGTTCAACATTCTGTTCAGCATCGTATTCCCATCTGTTGCCTGAAAAATGCACCTGGGCAACTCACAACAAACAGAACTGCATGTTCCTATCCTCTTCACATGCAGGCTGGTTCCAATGGCAAGGTCTTTGGTGATCTATTTTAAGCACCGGTACAACAACTAAGCAGACAAAACAAGGGGAATCCAAAAGCAAAGTCAAAAGAGAGTTCAAACAAACATGGTCCTATCAGCCAGTCAGGTGAACCGGGTGAGGGAAAGCCAAAGTTTAGCCAAGAGGTGATGGCAGGCAGGCAGAGAGATGTAACAGGCACAATCAAACCAGTCCAAAACTTGACACAGTAGGGAAGTCATGGCAAGCAGCAGCCCCTGGAGTGCAAGAGGTGTTTTCTCCTAACACTGAGTGTGGACAGACTGAAGGCTGACATACTGCAGCTGCTCAGCTTTAGGTCTTTGGGTGAGTATAGCCTTACTTTCAAGAAGTCTATTTCCCCTCAAGCAAGCACTACCTCTAGAGCCGTGTTGGCGAACCTTTGGCACCCCAGATGTTTTGGACCACAATTCCCAGGATTCCAAGCCTGTATAGCCAATGGCAAGGGATTGTGGTAGTTGTAGTCCAAAACATCTGGAGTGCCAAAGGTTCGCCACCATGGCTCTAGAGGTTGTGGGGTTGTAAGATACCTCTATCTGTTCTGCACAATCCACTTATGTTTTCTTTAACTGGTTGTATTTTGCAATAGCGTATAGGATGAGAACAACGATTTAAAAAAAGATTATTTGAAACCTTTGTTTTCTTTACAGATGCATGCCATTAGAACCTAACTATGGAACTGGGCAAAGGAAAATTGCTGAGAACTGGTCTCAATGCCTTGTACCAGGCCATTCATCCTGTGCATGGGCTTGCCTGGACAGACGGAAAGCAAGTAATCCTGACCTCTTTATATCTACAAAATGGAGAGCCTAAATTTGGCAGCTCAAATGTGGTTGGTCAGTTTGAACATGTCCATGGCCTTTACTGGGGCCCATCCTCTGCTCCAGATCTGCCTACCCTTCTTGCTATTCAACATAAGAAACACATCACAATGTGGCAGCTGTGTTACAGTGCTTCCGAGAGAAACAAGCTAATGGTTTATCAAATCAGCGAAATTAGTGAGCTGTTTCCCATACTTCCTCAGGGCTGCGTGTGGCATCCGAGCAAAGAAATCTTGGCCGTCCTGACAACACGAGACACTTCTGTCCTGCACTCCGTTCGCCTCAACAGCTCCAGAATCAAAGCCGATATCAAGGGAACCGGTCTCATCCACTGTGCTTGTTGGACTGAAGAAGGCAACCGCTTGGTGGTGGGAATAGGCAGTGCTCTGCATTCCTATATTTGGGATGATGAGCAGAAAACATTAAATGCCTGCTCTTTTTGCCCTGTCTTTGATGTCGGAGGCTACATTTGTGCAATTGAAGCCACTTTGGGCCCTCAGGTGGCTGTGGCCACTGAGCTTCCTCTCGATAAGATATGTACATTGAACGCAGGCGTTTCATATGAAATCCCAGCTGAGGTCAGGAACTCCGTTCCCTCACAAACTACCTCCTTAGGTTGTGAAGACGAGACCTCTGTGGAGAGCGGGCCCAGAAAATCAGACCCAGAAAAACCTGGACCAGCCACGACTTCTGCATCTTCACCTGTGGATCTGACTCATCTTTCTTCAAGCAAACAGCGATCGGAAAACAGTTCCCTCACTCTTCTGAAGCCCAAAGATTACCTCACGGGAAGTGGCCAAGATGCCTCGCACCTGATCTTGGTAACATTTGAAAGAAAAGTCACAGCCACCAAAAAGGTCAGCATTCCAGGCGTTCTGGTCCCAGATATAATGACTTTTGACTCTAAAACGCAGACAGTGGCAGTAGCTTCCAACACCTGTAATTTAATCTTGGCGTACTCGTTGACCTTGTCCCATTTGCCCAACATTCAGCAGATTCAGCTGGAGAAAAGTGAGAGGCCCAAAGGGTTATGTTTCCTTACCGATAAGCTCTTACTGATACTGGTTGGAAAACAGAAATTAATGGACCCTGCTTTTCTTCCATCTTCACGCTCAGACAAGTACATTCTCCGCTTGATGATCAAAGAAATTGTGGGCAAAGAAGGTTTCTCTGTAGTTGCAGGCGCTACCCAGGTTTGCTTCACCAGGAGAGAGACCATTGAAACACACACATCAGACCCTTACCCTCTGAATGATGGTTTGGTGCTTCCAGGGTGCACCGTTCTTCAGTCTCCTAGAAACAGGAGAAAACTTGTGGAAGAAATTAAGAACCCTGCAGTTGAGCCAAACCCTTCGATAACGGGATTTGACTCCCAGGAGAAAAAGATTCCCAAGGATTTCCCACAGCCCCTTGAAACATTAGATGTGGAGCCAGCGAATCGTTCCTTGGTTCTTCAAGGGGTCGAATTTTCTCCAGGGATGGCAAACGTCTCTGTTTCACCCAACAAGCCAGCTCACGGTTCTCACGGAATGTCAAATTCCTCCAAAACGAATGTGCTGAGAAGTGACAAAGAAACTGGTTACATCTCTAAGAACCTGGAGCGGCTGTGCAGCAGCTTCACAGAACTGCATCGTCAGCTTTTTGAAGTGACTGAACTCCTGAAGTCTGGAAAGAAAATTCTGCCACGATACCCATCTTTTCATGAACCTGCTTTTGTTAACATCATTTACCAGGTAACTTTCAGTTGAAATATAGGTGTATCTTCCTGAATTTTCCTAAATGTTTAAAATGCTAGTAACATTCCTTTCTTCAGATAAAAGTATGTTTTTCTAACAGTTAAGCTGCTTCAAAATTGTTGAGAGAAGGTCAAACATTTTCCTGTCAGAATCTACCTATTCATGACTATTCCCACAGAAAGTCTGGTGTGTGTGTGTGTGTGTGTGTGTGTGTGTGTGTGTAAAGAGACAGAGGCCTCTGAAATCTGGGGAGGTCTGAGGCAAAGACCTTGTTAGAATCTTTATTGGTACAAAGGAAGGGGATGACTGTGGGATGACGTCTAAAATGCAACGTAGAAAAGGCCTGTAGGTACAGTATTCCTGTGGGTTCCAGAAATGTGCCTTGAGACCCAACATGAAATACTACGTCAAATGATGGAATAGAATAGGGAGCGTCCCGTTTGGATCTGCATGGTCATAAAACTTACTCATTCAAGGACTGTCCTTCAGCTCAACATCATCCCAGGTTTGTCACTTTGAGGATGAAACCGAGCCGGGAGGCGGGGGGTGGGGGGAATCAGTTCTGCTAGCCTCAGCCTTTTGCAAGAAGGACAAAGTAAAAACTAAGAAAATACTGTAAGTTACTTGGTTTGGATGGATGATGTCTTTCCCTGACCTGCAAATCTTTTCACGTAATTTAGAGATTGCAGCCCTCTGTTCTGGAAATCAGAGGCATGCAGAAGGCAGATCCAGAGCACAAGCACCCCATGTCTGAGACATTTGTGGGGGAGCTGTAGCCTTATGTGCCAATAAAGCAGCCCTGCGTATTGCAATAATGTCAGCACAGTGGAATCTCTTCCTGCCGCCACCACTTGCTTAAAAAAGCTGCAAGGAGGAGTGTGTACTTGGTTTTTAAATGAAATTGGATTTCTGGGAGTGGCAATTGGCTTAAAACCAAGATTGATGCTCCTTACATGGCTTCTTTTAAATGACACTCCCGCTCCCCTCACAGCACTGAGTATCAGCGGCACAGCAGCAGATTGGTAGGTGCAGAACACCAAGACAGGGAGAGGAGCCATATCCAGTCCGTGAGGCTGGATGCTCCTCATGCATCCTGATAGACCTCTGGGTAATTTCGCACAGACTGACAACAATGTTGAAGACCCCAGATAGGTTAACAATACTCCTGTATTATACCATAGAAGTGGGGAAAAAAGCTTGGCTTAACTAGGACTGGATTTTCGTGTGAAAAGACTGTGAAATTCATTTGGCCTTGGTATTCAAAATCAAGTTGTAAATTAAAAGTATAAGACTTTTGCACCATGGTCGGAATGGTGAATTTCAGGGCTTGGATAAAAGAACAATGGTTCTGTCACTCTGAAGTTTGTGTGCTCCCCTAGTATTGGATCTGTTTGTTTCTAACCTTGCACGATGATACACACGCTAGTCAACCACATTGCAACTGGATGCCTGGAAACGGGATGAGGGAAAGCTGTCTTGAACACTTCAGACCTAAAATATTTGTCCTTTAATTAATAGAAAGAGTCTTCTGGAACAGTTACTCCTGAAAAGCGAGCCATCATCCTCTGCGATGGTAAACTTCGTCTAAATGTCATTCAGCAGCTTTTCAATTTGTCTCTTGTTGAAATGCAGCATGGTAAGTTTAGTTCAAAAGAAAGATGATTTTTTGCTGGAAGTACTATAATGTGACTGTGAAAAAAAAATTACACTTTTTATGTTTGTGTACAGCAGCTACTTTCTTTCAAAACTCAGATATGGCCTAGAATCCCATTGGTGTTCCTTTAAGATTTGTGAGACCTGACATAGCTAATTATAGCTAATTGAGAAGCTGCGGGGGCATATCTCAGTAGTGCTGCTGGGCATGTGACCAAGATGACACCACAACACCTTATCAGTTAGTCACAGTTAGCTATGCCATATTATGGGTGTCTTACTCAACTACCAGTAGAGTTCTGGCCATGGTGTTTTCTAATATTTATTTACACTTTTGTTATGAAAGTTCAGGTATGAGAAATTGAGGTGCATCAGGGATCTAGCTAGAGTTTATGATTTTTAGATATACACTTGGTTTCTGTGCATCAAACTTTGTAAATTTGAACTGCTATTTTAGTACTTTTAGAAGCAATATTTCTACACTAATGTGTCCTAGCCAGGCTAAATATGAAACATTGCATCTAGTCCTAGTCAATGCATTAGAGCAAAAACAAATGGCCAAAAGCTTCTTACTTAGCTATGCAAATAGAAAAACGTTTGGAAGCAGACTGGACCAAGTTAAGAGATCCCTGTAGATATTATCCGTTAAAGCTCAGTTCGTAGCAGATAATGTCTGTGATGATTTCTTTCCTTAAGGCCATTCGCCTCCAAAAGTTACACTGGTTGTTTTCCACCAGAAGAGTGAGGTAAGAGGATCTGGGCCAGTTTATCTAGAGAAGGTTGACCAGAATGGTGAACGATTTGGAAACCAATTCTTACGAAGAGCATTTGAAAGAGCTGGGACTGTTTAATCAGGAAAAGAGAAGCATAGTTGTCAGGTATCTCACTCACTATCGTACAACTCATGGTTTTAGTTAAAATGGATACGCAAGCGCCAGGGACCAGCACCACCCAGGACCTTTCAAAATCAGCAACAGAAGGAAATAGATGTTTACTTTGTTTTGTAAAGCAGCAACAAACAAACAAATCAAAAGCTGGGGATCTTTTGAGGGATGGCAAACCAAGGTACAGGGCTGTTCCTTGTTTTGAAAGAGAATTTATACTCCCAGAGGCTTCCAGGAGCAATATATACCCTTTTAGGTAAGGCAATACGAAGACCAGAGGCATCCTCCCACCTTTTCTGAGAGGGGGTGAGGGAGATCACAGGGCCAGATCCCAAGGGGAGGGGGCAGATCCTGCCAGCCGATATTGTGCTACCCTTGGTCTTCCTGATTCAATTGATGAAAAATCTGATTTGCTGTTTGGGGCAAATGCTTTCAGTAATCATCTCCCTGCAGCTTCCCAAATTGGTAGCTTATCTATGTGGTCTTAACTGTTTTGCCCATAAACCTCTGGCACTTTCAGTCCTTGTGATTTGGAACAGGTTATAAATATTAAGAGATGTCCTAAGCACATCCGGTCTCGCCTGATTTCGGAAGCTAAGCAGGGTCGGCCCTGGTTAGTACTTGGATGGGAGACCACCAGGGAATACCAGATGCTGTCGGTGCCTGGAGTAGGAACTGGCAAGCCACTCCAGTATCCCTGCCAAGAAAACTCCATGGACATGGGGTCATGAAGGGTCAGTCACGACTGTAACGATGCAACACACACACACACACACACACACACACAAATATTAAGATTAAAACAACTCTAGCAAAAATGAGTCTTTATGTAGAAAATCATGATTTAAATTGAGCCTTAGTGAATAGTGATTTAAATCGTGATTTAAATCAAATCTGCCCTGATGCAGACTTGTGTCCACAGGGATATTTTGAAAATCTTGCATGGTATTGGCCTTAAGTTGAGTTCAAATAAGGCATTAAGCAGAAAGATTAAAGGTTCACTTGATTATAAGTGACAATCTACTTGTGGCATTCTTGCAACACAGTTACATAACCAGTGAACAAAACGGTTAGCAAAAAGTGCATCTCTAAGCAGTTCCTAAAATTACTTGTACTGCATGAAGCCGCAGCTTTGATGTAAAATGTGAGAGGAACTGAATGACAGGGAACCAATGCCTACTTCTTTAATTTAGTGATACCTTTATTCTCTGGGAGGTCATATTTCTATTGAAACACTAACGAGACATCTACCTGAGGTGCCAGCAGAACAAGACACTTGGACGCAGCCATTTTATTCCTATTAAAAATACACCGTTTGGTAGCAGATTATTTTAAAAAGCTGTGTATTGCCCTTCTCCACTCAGTGCAGAGTTAAGCTATGGAATTTACTATTGCATGAGGTAGTAAGAATAGCTGCCAACTTTCAAGTCGACGAAGGCTTTAAAAGATTAGGCAAGTTCATGGAGGGTAAGGATGCCAATGGTTGCTAGTCACTATGACTGTCAATGACAGCCAATAAAAGAGATTCTTTTCTCTGTGGAATTTGAGAGTGTGGATACCTTTGTTCTCCTCTCTGGCTCGTGGGCCTCCACAGGCATCTCGGGTGGGGCCACTCAGGATAATGGAAAGCTAGACCATGCAAGGCGTTGCTCTAACCCTAAAGGTTTTTTTTCTCCTTTATGTTTGTAAGTGATGCCATTTTTCTGGAATGGTTTCCCCATGTCTCTGTGTCTGCCAAGCCTGTTCTTGGCACTGTGGATAGTAGCGCTACACTCTGCCTTCTACCCAAAGCTCAAGAAAGCATGGCTGCTCCCTGGACCCCACTTCAGCCTCACTATCTATCTATCTATCTATCTATCTATCTATCTATCTATCTATCTA
>JAHTLZ010000074.1:11703778-11714558 GCA_023846285.1 Phrynocephalus versicolor | reverse complement strand
TATCTATCTATCTATCTATCTATCTATCTATCTATCTATCTATCTATTTATTTATTTATTTACCTACCTACCGCCCATCTTCCCGAAAGAGAAGAGAGACTGCTGAAATTGAGAGCTCTAGTCAATATGCCTTCTAATTCTTAGCCCATCTGGGTGCGTGTGCATGTGCCTTAGAGGGAACCTTGGTTGGGAGTTTTGTGAGCATTTTGGAATAGGCTAAGGGGGAAAAGGCATTTTAGGATTAGAGAATCGGAACTCCCATCTTCTGGCTCCGCAACCAGATACCCCAACTATTGAGATATCCGGGAGTTCTGTAGCTATTACTCTTGCTGTGGGATTTGCAGCTATTACACCAATCCCCACACACTTTGCAGACATATTGGCTGGTTCCCAACAGCATACCACAAAAGATGTCAAAGGCTGCTGTGCCTCATAGGAAGGAAAAGAGTCAGAAATGAATTTAGGACATCTGGAAGTGAGCAACAGCCACCAAGAGGGGCATGGTGGCTGAGTGCCGAGAATGCCGAAACTGTTGGCAGCTCGGCGGTTCGAATCCCGGGTGTCACGCAGCAGAGTGAGCTCCCACTGTTGACCCCAGCTCGTGCCAACCTAGCATTTCGAAAGCATGTAAATGCAAGTAGATAAATAGGTACCACCATAAGAAGTGGGAAGGTAAACAGGGTTCCGTGCGCAGAACTGCGTTCAGCCATGCCGGCCACATGGCCATGGACTTGCACAACACTGGCTCTTTGGCTTGGAAATGGAGACGAGCACCGTCCCTAGAGTCGGACATGACTAGCACGCATGTGCAGGAGGAACCTTTACCTCTAACAGCCACCAAACCTGCCATCTGGGAGTAAACTTGATTGCTGTTGCGAGGGACTGAAGCTCTTCATTATGTGAAGACTCTCTTTTACTAATCAGCAGTTGGCAAAGTTCTCTCAGAAACAAAGAGTATATACTTTCTCTTTGGTTTCCACAGACTGGCTTAAAGGAGGATTGTACAGATGTAAAAGGTTTAAGCCAGACTCTGAAAACCAAAGAGGAATGGTGTTTTTTTATTGGGGGCAGGGAGTATTATATGTATATTCAGTAAGGACTATTTGAAGTTCTGGGCAGCCTATCTGCAGCACAAACATTAAAATTTTGTGAAACTGCTTGACAGAAGGGGGCATCACGGTCTTTGCAAAAAGTATGGGTTTCAGCTTCCATTTTCACCTGTCTTCCTAGCAATACTAGCCCCTCATCTCTGTGGACTAGAATCAGATCAACACAGGGATTGCCAATCACTAGTCAGCATCACTAGTTCCTGATTGGTTTATTGTTATTTTTGTTCTATTTAAATTGGAGCTTTATTGGGCAGTTGGGCAAGACCCGAACTAGCAACATTAATTTAAAAGGTATAACTGCCTGAACATGGCATCTCCTGGAATCTAGATGTAGGACAGGAGCTCCAGATGGTGGGACTCATCGGTCAACATATCTGAAAACCACTAGGTGGAGAAAAGCTGTCTCATGGCTTTCTTGGAAAGAAGAATGAACATCCCCAGAGGAATGTCTAAACTTTGGCCCTCCAGATGTTTTGGACCACAACTCCCAGAATTCCAAGCCTGTCTTGCCCATGACAAAGGACTGTGGGAGTTGTGGTCCAAAACATCTGGAGGTCTGAAGTTTGGACACCACTGGACTAGAGATTTCCAGTAGCTGATGACAGCTTGCCACACGTAGCTGCTTGATTGGATGCTTTTAAAAATTAATTCCCCTGAGGACGACGGTCTTTCCTTGTAATGCCCTGAATGTATTCAGAATGTCCAGTGTTCCTGAAAAGTATCCTGAATCTTATGTCTTCCAACAGGCTTATCGTGGATTGTTCTCACAGCAGATAACGAAGGCTTTATTCCATTAACCTTTGATGCCCTGCAGGAGATAGTCATAAGAGATGCTAGTGCCAGCGCGGTGGATAGAGGCAGCAGTTCATCCAAAACACTGGACTCTGCCAGCTTGACAGGTGCATACAGGAAGCTCTCCTCTCAGAGTGTGAATCTCACAGCCAGCTCCGCCGAAATGCTGAGGGAGTGTTCCTCCCAGAGTCTCCTCGGAAGTAGCTCTTCTTCAGGCCAAGCCAGCACTGCTCACAACTGAACTCACCACCTTGACCTCCCGGGACCAGTTTTGCCCATCGATCTTTCCCTGGGCATAATTAAAACTGAACTCTCGCTGTGTTTTATGCACTGTATTTTACAACGGTATGACCTTTTGCAGTGCTCTAGATCTTGCCTTGTCTTGTCATAGCCTGTTTTTTATCACTCCATGGAAACTGCTGGCCGTTTCAGCAAATAACGTTTAAATTACACGCTTAGTAGAGTTTGTACACCAGCATGTTTACTCAGTCTGTTTAAGCCGGTTGGCTCTGCGGATTCAACAAATTCATTTTTTTTAAAAAATTACATCACTAGTCACATTTTTTTTATTAAACACGTGGTATGTTAACCAAAGCATAAACATAGGGCGGGGGAACTCTTTGAGTTTATTCAGGAGAAATCTCATTGGCATGAACACACAACTATGTGTGGATGTTGTTTCTAGTGGTTCTAGAAGTAGAAACAAAACTGGCAACATAGTTATTGCCATGTCATATGAGGAAGTCATGCAGCTACGATACTTCAGTATCTTTTGTTTTTTTTATCAGTGCCTGCTGTGAATGCTATGCACTTAGACAAGTTATTTAGCTCAGTTTATGAAACTGACAGCACACCTCAACCTAGTCTTCCTTCAGAATGTCCAAGAGACACGTTTACATTATGAGTGTGTGGAAGGTAAACAGCTCCAAGCAATTATCAGGATTCTTCAGAGGCGGTTTAGGGTGTAAATACCAATATCTAAAGCCTTTCACGGTTCAGGGCAAAGCTGCCTGAAGGACCACTCTTCAGTACTGACCAGGGTTTAGCATTGGCGTCAGGGCCTCTGTTTGTTGGTGCTCTTGAAGAATGCGAAGAAGCAACCACAGGACTTTCTGGACTGTGGCACCTGGGCCGCAGAACTCCCTTATGATAGCTGTCCATTTGACTCCATCATTGTTTTGTTTTCCATTTAGGTACTGGCTGAAAAAGATTTATTTTTGCAAACCTTTGGGAGTGAATGGGTTGTATTTGTATTTGGTGTATTTATTGTTCTTCTGATTCATTAATAATATTTGTGTGCCATTAAGTCAATTCTAAGGTAGGGAATACTCAGAAGTATATTCTGTGTCCTCGTTTTTCTGGTGTGCCCTGGGACTCTGCAGCTTGCCCAAAGCCACACAGGCTGGCTGTTCTGGGATACATAGTGGGGAATCAATCACCCAGCCCTCTTTGGTTCGCCATCTGGATATTTAACTGACTGAACTAAAAATTAAGTATATTATTTATTCCTTAACTTAGAGTTATGATTTTGAAGTGTATATTTATTGGACAGTATTTTTATGTAAGTTGGATGCCACCCTGTTTTTTTAATGAGGAAAGATAGAATATACCGTAAATTAAATCAATAAACCAATAAAGCTGTTAGAAAACATTTAATTTAAACTTTCACTTGAAATGTGATGTGTGGCTAACAAAGGTGCAGTTTGAAATTCCAGTATCCTATATATCTGCGCCATATAATTGATTAAAATACAGTGGTACCTTGTATAAAGTAATTCGTTCCAAATGAAGTTATGTTAAGCAAATTTTCCTTTATGGAAATTTCCCATAGGAATGCATTGAAAACAGAGTAATCTCTAATCGCGACCATTTTTATGTTGTACGGATTCTCCCCATAGGCGATTCTGTTAAGCAAATTTCCCCTATATCCGGAATTTTTTATGTTGTACAGATTTTATATTATACAAACCGTTTGTTATACGAGGGTCCACTGTATTTGGTATTTACAGGGTTCTGTATTGTCATTTACATCAGAGAACTTACACATTATAGTTTATATTTTCTGCGGGCTTATAAACAACCACACTGTATAACTGCTAAATACTGTATTTGCTGTAGTAAAGAGTTAAATAAAACCACCTTCCAGTATACCTTGGATTTGTTAAGAAAAACATTCCAGTAACAAGGCCAAGAATAATGGGTTTATTCTCATCATTTCCAGCACACATTAGACAACCAAAAGTTCCCTATAATCCTGAAATTACTGGAAGTTTGGGGGCGGGTGGACTAAAAGGGGGAGGGAAGGAGATTTTGAACAAAACATACTTCCCTTGAAAGGGTGTGTGCTTGAATAAAATGCAAAGCTTTAATCCATTTTACAGACAGAACATTTCTTCTCATTTTCTGTGACGCAGGATCTCAGCAACAGGACATTTTGAATTCCGATTCTGAAGAGTAATGGGAATTGCCCCTGAGTGTATATGCCAAAGCTGGGGAACCTTATGGGCATAGAATGCTTTGGATATTAACTTCAACTTGCCACCTTCAGCGTGGCCCAGTGTTAAGGAATTATTGGAGTTGAATTCCAAAGCACCTGGAGGGCTCCAACAAATCTTTTTAAAAAATTACCCCTGGATTGCTGTCGTTGGGATCAGGCCGGCCGGCGGGGGGGGGAGGGGGGGGTGGTGACTTAAGCCCCCCCCCCGCCCTATTCTGAAGCTCCCAAGGGCTTGTCCAGGAGAAAATGGATCCTTAAGGAGTCTTAGAGCTTAAAAGGAGGAGGAAAGGAAGATTTAATTTAATTATTTCTGATGCCCTGATCTTATTTATGTGGTGAAACTGTGCCATCAGGATTTTGCTCAGTACTGGATATGTATTGATGGCAACCAGAGAAATTCTGAAACATACTCAACAGGGGCGCATCTTAGAAGTAACTGAGTATATGTTTCTAAAGATATATGAGGGCACATGAATAGTCCAAGTGTTAAAAAGTCTCTGGCTTCACCATTTCTGCTCATTTCACTTGCACAGGAATGGAGGTGTTTCCATTTGTGTATTGCCTCAAGAAACTTACATATACTGTACCGATCTTAAGCATAAACAAACTTCCGAACATTGTGTGAGTTTTTTAATATTTAAAAACGTCATAAAATAAACCTGATACATTTCAGTTCTTTTAACAAACATAACTTTTTCCTGATTTTCAGATATATCCACATACACATTTTAGCCATGCCAAATTCTGTTCTAAGATCTGACATGCTCTTCTTCCAGCCAGGTTCCAATTACATGGTCCAGTGCCACAGGATTTGCTCCGCTTATAAAAGCTGTGAAATCAAAGTAGTTTTTTGCTGATCACATGATGCAATCACTGACTCAAATCGGACCTTTTTTGCTCCCAATGCAACTTTCCCCCTTCTGCTGTGGGGTTTCTACTTTTTCAAGCTAGAAAAATTGGAATGGGCTTTCTACTAGGTCAGGCATGTCCAAACTTTGGCCCTCCAGATGTTTTGGACCCCCAGCTCCCACAGTCCTTTGCCATTGGCAATCTAAGCTTAGAGGGTACTGAGGTATGGACTGTATTCTCCAAGCTGTGAGCTGTGCAAACAAAATGCTGGCACGTCTCACTTTGCCATAGTGATCAAGTGATTAATTCCAGGCCAAGTGCACAGCCCTGGGGTGCTTCTTGTGAAAACAAAGAGCAACTCTTAAGGAGAGGTGGGGAGAAACATATGCATTAGTTTGAGTGTCCAGAGCACTAGGGAAGCACTGCCCAGATATTTGGGACCTGTTCTGATTCTGGTACAGAAAGGAGAACATTGCACATTTGTAGGAGAGGCAAACATGTCAAATATCTGGATACCCCCCACTTGTGAGATTCGGAGAAACACAGCTTGATGGAGTTTCCATGCATGCATCATCACTGAAGACTGGCTGAGAGCATCTATAAATTAGTTCTTTGTGCCTGCAAAGCCCATGGCCATTGGTTGAGTGATCTAACAATCCCAGACAGCTAGGTTAAGCAGAAGTGGTCTAGATGAATAGATGCCGCCTTGCATGTTTATACAATACATGATGGCCATGTTGCCCGTTGTTATTTGGACCACCCTGCATCAGGGTACTGCCTTGAATGATGGGAAGACCTTTTTGGTTGCAATTACCTCCAAGACACTGATGTGGAGATGGCACTCTTGTGGAGACCATCTGGCTTTAACTTGAAAATTTGGGGCAATGAGAAGCCCAGCTTGTGTTGAATGCATCTGTGGCAAATGGTATCAATGGTCTGGTTGCCTGAAGAAGACTCCTGTTTTCAAATTGGAAAGGTAAGTCTACCATGGAAAGTGGCCTCAAACATGAAGAAGGGAGAGATAAATGTATGTTTTTTTTTGTTCATGTAAGATGTTGAAGGCACACAGGAGCCAATGCTGAAGCAAAGATGAAGCTGTGTCAAAGGTGGCCCCCATGGAGACCATGAGGTCTAGAAGCTCAGCGATAGGACTGAAGACTGTGGTCTGATGGCAATGGCACGTGCTAGCTGACCTGATCTTCAAGTTCTGTCTGATGGTATGGAAACTATGGCAGTTGCAAAGTCCAGTTAAGCACTTACGTACTAGATGGATTATGCTGTCCTAGATTTCAAAGGAGCAACAAGGTATGGCAAAGATGAGATTGTAAAGAGGCGAGGAATCTCACTACCAGGAACCAGTCATCTATATACAGAAATATTTTTATGCCCCTGAACTTAAAAAATGCTACTATGGGGGCCCTGCACTTCATTAAAACACAGGGAGCCGTGGCAAGACCCAAAGGAAGCAAACTAGGATAACCAATAGCTTTGGACAAACTGAAGATCATGTCTGTATGAAAGCCTTATGGCCACATAAAAGTAGGCATGCTTGAGATCTATGAAGCTGAACCATAAACTGTGTCCTTGCAGAGAAAGGAAATGATACTGCTTCACAGGAAGGAAATGAGCATTTGGAAGTTATGAAGACAAATGTAGTTTAGGGTTAGGGTTATGGTTATGGTTACAGTTACGGTTAGGGTTAGGGTTAGGATGCAGAAGACTCCACTGTCTCACTTGGTGAGCATGTTTTAAGAGTTTTACACACTCGAGTCACTATTTTCACCAACAAGCAAACTGTGTTTAGGTTAAGAGAACTTAATATATATATATATATTGCAAAGAGTTTTAAGGATTGATACATTGATACTCTCCTTCTCAAGTGACATATCATGGGGTCATGATTCCTAGTCATATATTTCCTGAAAGAGAGCGCATTTTATAAACTAGTACCCCACAATATTATAGCTGCGGAGCAGAAGAAAAAGCACCACCTACCGCATACGCAGCTCTTCAAATGTAGGTTTATCAGGACTGAAACTCCCAGAAGGCTCCAGCCTGGTTACGCTGTCTGGGAGATCCAGAAAGCTGTAGTAAAAGCACTGTTGCTCTACTAAAGTTATGATTCAGGCAACAGCTAGCGCAGAGCACCACAATATGATCAATCACATAACACACATGATCGAAGCATGCCTGACCACATTGTGCTTGAAATTCTTATGTTTTAGATGAACTTAGTCCTGTTGGACAAACACTTATGCTGCACTTGAGGCGATACTGCAATGGAATTCAACACAAAACCTTCAGTCCCATTAAGTGCTGCCGCCTGGCCAACTTCCAGGAACCATTTGCTGTTCCATCTTTCAAAATGAAGCCTTTTCTTCCTTCTCAGAGAGATTTTCAATGCTTGGATGATTCTTCCTATTTTGAAAAATGCAAAGGAATCACATGTGAAGCAGCATGGTTTCTGTGCCTGGCAATGTGATTACTGTATTCAGAAAACACAGACTACAATGGATGGATCTACATCTTTTTGTGATGTGTGTCCAGAAGGTCTCACATTCCCAGGCTGTCCACACTGGCATAAGGCTTTGGAGATGGGCTGTTGATGGCCTGGTTTGGACCGAGCCAAATGATGACATACACATGTGTTTCTACTAGAATCAACCCAACCTGCCCCCTTAAGAGCTGTTGTGCACCTTTCTGGCATATCAGTAAGTCATGTATTCGTTTTGGCACGCTTCAGCATGATCCTAAACAGCTCTTTGTTTGGTCTGTGCAGATGGCTAGCTTGCACCAAAATGCAGGCAGTGTTAACTGCAGTGACAATCCTGTGTCATATTAGGTGAGTTGTGACATTAGAAGGGAGAAACCCTGTCTACTATTTTTGTCTTCTTTTTAAAGAATAATATCTCTAACTGATGCAGCCCATCCAAGAATGACATTTTTACATGCTCTGAGTCTGGAGGATGACTAGAATATATGTTTTTAAAAACTGTGTGTCTGTCCATTGGTTGGTTGGTTGGTCAGTCAGTTGATCCATCCATCCATCCATCTGTCCGGCCAGCCGTCCATCCATCCGTCCCTCCCTCCCTCCCTCCCTCCCTCCCTCCATCCATCCATCCATCCATCCATCCATCCATCCATCTGTCCAACTGCTAATCAAAAAAACAGATACAGTACATACCATTTGCATGACAATGCCTTGCCTTCTGTGTCATTACAGGGTACAAAGTTCTATCCCATTAAAAGCTTCTATCCTATTAAAAGCTTCTGTAGTAAAAGACAGAAATCAACCTGTTAACTGATGCAAACCTACCGCAGGTTTTCAAGGGCGTGTTTTGTTTCCTTTCGACTCTTCTCATCAATAGGATAGAAAAGGAGTATGAATAAGCCTAGGGGAATGAGGACAGATGGGACTGCACCAACCAAGATTTTCAGCATGACCATAACACTGCTGGACTGTCTGCAGGCCCCTGGCTTGTAACCTGCAAAGCTATGAGAAATTCACAAAAGTTGTTACTGTCACCTCTTCCCGTTACCCCATACAGTCAAACTTCCCTACTCACAATAATTTTGCCCTTCTATCTTTCTGGAGTGTAGACTGGCCCCTTCATGTCAATTTAGCTTATCCAAAGGCCTGTCTCTTTCTCTCTAATGAGATCTCCAGACAAACATGCTATGCCAGATCCAAGAACAGCAGGCATTTAGAACTCCTCAAAGGCTGCTGAAGCTTGTCTAGATGCTCTGAGGGCATCCAGTCTTGCCTGATCTTGGAAGCTAAGCAGGATCGGGCTGGGCTAGTAGTTGGATGGGTGAACACCAGGGAATATCAGGCACTGTTGGCGCCTGGAGTAGGAACTGGCAAGCCACTCCAGTATTCCTACCAAGAAACTTCCATGGATATGGGGTCACAAAGAGTCGGTCATGACTGTAATGACACAACAACAACAACAAAAGGCTGCCAAATGCCCTAGGGAAAAAATATTGACTTCTACTAATACTGTATTTTCCATATCTTGCAAGGTTAACCATCCGTGGCTGGAATCCTGCTGCGTAACATAAGAAGTTGCAAGTAAGCCCTTTTATTCCATAGCAATTAGAGAGGAGTTGCCTCACCAAACCCCAGTGACTCAATGTACCTACCCTAGTTGCAACTTACTGCGCTAAACTACACGATTTCCGCCAATACCTCCATTATTCATGGCAACCTTTTCCTGGATTTTCTAGGTAGAGACTACTCAGAACTGGTTTCCCATTCCTTTCTCCTGGGGGTGCCCTGGCACTGTGCAGCTTTCCCAAGGCCACACAGAAGACACAGTGTGTGTAGGTGTGTTAAACTCCCATCTTCTGGCTCTACAGCCAGGTACCTAATTCACTGAGCTGTCCAGCCAGTTAATATCTGCACGACAGAGCTTAAATTCCTGGGAACCTCTTTCTAAAATTAATTTGTTCTACCTTTGTACATATCCATTTTGTACAATTTCTATCAACAAATAAATTCAGCCCCAAACCTGTAGAAAATGGGAAGATGCCAGGCACTGTTAACCTCTGGGGTCTTAGATTAATGAGATATTAATTTAATTAATACTGAGCAAATTTCACCCTCATAGTCTTGTGTTTTTAGGGGTGGGGGTGGGAGGAGTGTTCGGGGATTTTTTTTATGTTTGTGTGTTGAGGGAATTTTTTAATGTGTGTGAGAGTGTTTGGGGATGTATGTGTGTGTGTGTGTGTGTGTGTGTGTGTGTGTGTGTGTGTGTGTGTTGAATCTGGTCTCTGGGTGTCTGAATTTCGTTGCATGTGTATACTGTGTAACTGTATGTACACACAATGACAATAAATTATTATTATTATTAAGGTAAGAAGAGGGTGAGCAGACAAAGGTAAAGGCGTGCATCAAGATTATGGCTGGGTTAGAGAAGCCAACATGTACCATTCAGCCACACTGCCAAAACTTTCTTGGTGGGGGTACATTCTGGGGGTGGGGGGGGGGCAAATGTACTAATGCCTGGAGACAATCTTTCCGCACAGCACCCCTCTCAACTCTTTGAATCACTATGACCAAACAGTGCTCTAGGCCAGTGTTTTTCAACCTTTTTTGGGCAAAGGCACACTTGTCTCATTAAAAAAATCACGAGGCACACCACCATTAGAAAATGTTCAAAAATTTAACTCTGTGCCTATATTGACTAGATAGCCGTGCCAGTAGCCCCCCCGCCCGCCCGCCTCCTCAGCCCAGGCCCGGCGGAGGCCTCCTCCATCCCCTCCTCCTCGCAGCCCTGCCGCGGTCCTTGTGGTGCAGCCGGGCGCCCCTCCTCCCCTTTCCCTCACCTGGTGGTTTGTTCTGGGCTGGGGCTCCTGGGCCGGCTCGTGTTGGCGGGCGGGCTGTCGGGCAGCTCAGTCCATTGGTAGCTCCCAGGAAAGGGGTGGTGGTGGTCCAGGGTAAAAAAAGGAAGGGGGGAGAGGGAAGCAAGCGAGTCGCGGCGGCGGCGGCAGGCACAGGGCAAACACTAAGAGAATGAGCGGGGCCAGGTCC
>JAHTLZ010000074.1:11669657-11687974 GCA_023846285.1 Phrynocephalus versicolor | reverse complement strand
CCACCCCTCTGGTAGGTGCCCTCACTCAGACAGGCATATTTTCGCCGCCCTGCTCTTTTGGCTGGGAATCGGGTTTTTTTAGTTTGTTAAAAACTTTTTTTCTGTGCCACCACTTGGCGAGTTGGCAAGACGACGAGGATGATTGCACGCACACAGCCCAGGAGAGGAGGGGGGAGGCCCTCTGGTAGGTGCACTCACTCAGGCAGGCATATTTTCGCCTGCCTTTTTGACC
Source organism: Phrynocephalus versicolor (assembly GCA_023846285.1). Taxonomy (NCBI): domain Eukaryota; kingdom Metazoa; phylum Chordata; class Lepidosauria; order Squamata; family Agamidae; genus Phrynocephalus; species Phrynocephalus versicolor. Next base: position 11,687,742 of record JAHTLZ010000074.1, on the reverse strand, counting down.
GGGAATCGTTTTTTTTTTAATTTTTAAAACTTTTTTCCTGTGCCGCTTGGCATCGCGAGATCGCTGCGATGCCAGGAACGACCACGACAAATCAGACCCAATTTTTCTTTAGTCGGTTCGAGTTCGAGTTCTGACAGAGTAATTGTCGTTCTTCGTTCCGTTACGTAATGGAAACGAGGAACGGAAACGAAAACGAGAATTTTGCCGAGTCGTGCCGATGTCTAATGCCTATAAAAGAGCAGCCCTATCTATCTATCTATCTATCTATCTATCTATCTATCTATCTATCTATCTATCTATCTATCTATTTACCACTCCATCTAGGTTACACGGCTACTCTGGGCAGTTCAAAATTGAACAGATATAAAGCTAACAAACAATACAATAGATAAAAAATCCAATAAGCAAAAACATAAGTTAATAAAAAATAAATATTGAAGCATCAAACAGAAGCAAGATGGGCTAGAGACAAAATGAGATAATAGAACATATAACAGGGAATCATTAATAAAATAGATTGATACCCAGGGAAAGCCTTTTTAAATAGCCACGTCTTTAGATGTTTCTTAAAGACTGGGAGGGAAGATGCCAGAGGGGGAAGTTGGTTCCAGAGACGAGGGGCCACAACTGAGAAAGCCCAATTTCTCATCAAAGATTTACGGGCCTCCTTCAGCGATGGCACCCTCAAACGCCCTGCCTGAGACAGTCAGGTGTGATGGGCAGTAAAGAGGGCTGCATGCTGTTTTCACAAGCCTGCTGTGGCTGGTTGAAGTAAAACAGGAGAGCTGTGCCTTTCTGTAGGCCAGTGGCTCTCAGCCTTCCTAATGCCATGACCCTTTAATACAGTTCCTCATGTTGTGGTGACCCCCTTGCCCTGCTTGGAAGAGGCCACAAGCCCCCTTTGGCAGGACACTGCCGCAGGTGCCATTGAGAACTTCCCTCTACATATGGCACCCTCAGCCAATCACAGCCTCCGGTGCCACTGACTGACATCCCTTCCAACCTATCAAGCTGCAACTCACTCTTCTGCCCTTCCTCCCCCTCCTCCTCCAGACCCAAGACATTTGTGCCTTTTTCTTCACTGGCTCATGGCGACCCCTGTGAAATGGTCGTTCGACCCCTAAAGGGGTCCCGACCCCCAGGCTGGAAACCACTACTGTAGACCATGGAGGAGTAAGAGGAGAAGTAGCCCACAAGAGATTTATGGGGGCCTTTATTTCATACTTTGACAACTTCGCTCACTCATCTCCATGCCATTCTATGTACTCGCATGCGTGTGACTCACTGTTACCAATGGTAACCAGTCTAGTGCTTAAACCTAAGGCTGCTGAACAGAGAGCTGATGGGATACACAAGAAATAGATCACGGTCAAAATATTGAGATTGTTGTACATGAAGAAGTAGTTGTAAATGCCTGTAAGAAACAGGGCAGGGGTAGTATCTCACATGCAGGGTATATTATGCCTTCAACTAACAGTACAGTTAGGGTCGGCCATTCCATCTCTTCCAGAGAATGATGGCTAATTGCTCCAGACAGATGGCTGGTGCCTGGTCAAATAAAAAAAATGCAGATACCTTTCTGGGAATGGCTGAGAAATGTCTGAGAGAAGGAGCCAAAAGAGCAGAGCAAGAGAATGGGCAAACAAGCCCACCTGGTATAATTAAAGAAAAAGCAAAGCAAAGTGTTCTGCTTATACAGTAATACCTTGGTTTACGAGCATATCTGTTCTGGAAACATGATTGTAAACCAAAACACTCTTATATCAAAGCAAATTTCCCCATATGAAAAAATGGAAACTCAGATAATTCATTCTGGGGCCCCATAGACCACCTACTGTACACATAAAATGCCAAAAATCACAAAAGAAGTTGGCTAGAAGTCTACATCTACACCATGGCTTAGGTACTTGGCTGAAGAATCTGCTCTGCTTGGGAGTAACAACTAAATTTTACTCTGTGTTTTTAATGTGACAACAATAAAGTGCAATTTGTAGCCCTATGCACACATAACTAGCCACCCCTTGACTAGAAATTATTTGAAAAATAATAAAGGATGTTGAAAACAAATTAAAGAAAAATATAAAGAAAAATAAAACAAACCCCTAACCTGCACTCCCCTTTGAAAAAGTTCCTTGTTGGTGCAAGAGAGACCTCCATTTCTCTCTCCTCCCTGTGCTTTGGAGGCCGCCTGGGATGGAACCATGCCAACCAACCCCCACCATTTCGGGGGGGGGGGGGGCGGAAAGCCACAACTGGCTCACTTGTGATCATGTGACCTGCTCCATTTACTTGTATTGCAAGACATTGCTTGTTGATCAAGACAAAATTTAGAACAAATGTTTGCTTGTCTTACAAAATGCTCTTGAGCCAAGTTACTCTTAAAAACATTATTGCTACTGCTTAAAGCACTACTGTATCTGGGTTGTTCACAATTTAATTGTGCAGGCGACACATTGCTCCCACCCCCCAGCAAGCTGGGTACTCATTTTACCGATCCAGAAGGATGGAAGGCTGAGTCAACCATGAGCTGGCTACCTGGAATTGAACCCCATGTTGTGGTTCAGTTTTAGCTGCAGTACAGACATTTGGCAATATAGGCCCAGAATTCTAGGAGTTGCAATCCAAAACATCTGGAGGGCTGAAAGTTCCCCACCCCCTGCTTTAAGGAGACTAAGGGCTATCAGAAGAATGGTTAACTTTAGATCAAGTCATGTCTTCTCTCTCTCTCTAGAACAGTGATGGCCAAACTTCGGGCCTCCAGATGTTTTGGACCACAACTCCCACAGTCCTTTGTCATTGGCAATATAGGCTCAGAAATCTGTGAGTTGCGGTCCAAAACATCTGAAGGGTGAAAGGTTCCCCACACCACCCCTGCTTTAAGGAGACCAAGGGCTATCAGAAGGATGGTTCTAGATCAAGTCATTACTTATCTCTCTCTCTAGAGCGCAAAATGACTGAACTGAGGCTATCATCTAAAAGTATATAAAGCAAAGACTAATATGATTTCTCAAAATAATACTATTACATAACAAAGGGGGAAACTTTTTAAAATACCTGAATGTTCAACAGATTGAAAAGGATCTTAACAAAAAATATGAAGGTCTAAGGCCTAATAGCCCTCAATTGCCAGCCAGAACATAACTGTTTTGACTAGATAAAAGAAGACAGGGATGGGGGAGGTCAATATGACTACTGAGGCTGACAGTTCTATTTTTATTTGTGATGTCCAGCTGATTTCTGCCATGTGCAGAGGCAGCAAAAACATAATACCCCACATACCTGTTTAGTACTGAACTTCACAGCTCCTATTTTAGTACTAAAGTGTCAACATATGGAATGCCCAAATCCCCCAATTACCTCAGCAAACAGCTTATTCCTATAAGAATCACTTTATTTTCAGCAAGAAGACACAAGAAAAAAAGAGCAGAAGTAAGACTGAAAAAGGCCTGGACCCTAGAAGACAAAATGATGGTAGAAATGGAAAACCAATAGGGAGAAAGTACGACAAGGACTTGGAGAAAATAGGGCTGTTCTGGTTAGGTTAGCAGGAATCATTTATTTTGTTTAATATATCACATATGATGTGTGCCAAGTATTAGAACTTGCCTTAACTAAAAAGATTTCTTCAGCAAATTTGTTCTGTTGTGAATACGCTAACAATTCTGTGTAAGGCCTATATTGCAGACCTCGTTCTTTGTGGTATCTGACAGAAAATGTGACTCTGTGGGCCTGAAACCCCACATCTTGGATTGAAAAGATAAATTTGCTTCTAGGCAAGACATAACCTTGTGCTAAGCATTGTGACATGCCATCTTCTACAAAGGTCCCATCAACAGATGCACTCCCCATGGTATAAAGAGAAATAGATTCTACCAAGCTCCATACAATGTCTTTAAACACATTTAGTCATTTTATTGAGTTCGTTGTTCTTGTGTCCAATGGCGGCCATCTACCTTGATCATATGGGCAATCTGCACTAACCAAACCATGTTTCTGCAAGGAAATGTTGTCTTTCTTCTAAAGTCATTATTATAAAGAAAACAATTGCAGTTGCAAAATTGAGATAAAGTAAACCCCATCCTTTTAAAAACTTGAAACTCTTTTTCAACTCACCCCATGCGATGGGTCTAGAATGGTAGAATTACTTTCTTGAAGCCTTGAAGACAAAAAACGGTCCATGGTGTGGTTGTAGCTACAGCGATCAGAGGTGTGCGCCCCGGCAACTATTTGCCCTTGCAGTGTGGCTCCAACCAGCGTTCCAAGAATTTCAAATGCCATCCCTAAGGTGGGGTGGGGGAAAAATTCTGCAGACCTGTGACTGTGAGTAATAGCTACTAAACTACAAATGTTTATTACCCATCAGTGCGCCCAGCCCATTAGATGCCACCATGTTTTGTACAAACGAGGGAGTCCACAAACTGGCAACAATTCTTCACATACCACCTTATAAGGGCCGTTATTCAATTTATACAATCCAGATCCGGCCTATAATTCTTTCATACTGTGTTTACAGCCAGGTGGGGAGTGGGGTTAAGAATGGCAGCTTTAAAGGACCATAGTGTGCTATAGCATGGACTTAAGTAGACAAGATTACGCCAATTGTGTTCCTTCACTTCCCAACAAAATTCAGGCCAGGGTGGTCTTGATACATGACCACAATTCACATGCAGGCACCTAATTCCAGACATTACATGAAACCAAGCCTCATGTTGGGCATTTCATCCACCCCTCTCTCTCTTTCCTTGTGTGTTCCCAGGTCCTTCCTGGTTGGGAGCAAGCCATAGTCAGAAACCGTATCTGGCAAACTATTGTTGATGTTTGCCTTCCAAAACAGGATCAAAACCACTGCCAAACCACATTTTGTTCTGACGGCAATCAGTAGCAACAATTTGCTGGTTGAGATCCAATGGTGGCCAGCGGTGGGTTGCCTAACACCAGAACTTAAAGCAAAGCAAAGTGTTCTGCTTTTATACTGCCCCATACCACTTCAAATAGTCTCTGGGCAGTTTACAGTTTTAATAACAGTATCTAGGCTACACATTGCCCCCCCCCCGCCCCCAGCAAGCTGGGTACTCATTTTACCAACCTCAGAAGGCTGGAAGGCTGAGTCAGCCATGAGCTAGCTACTGGGGATTGAACCTCAGGTCATGAGCACTGTTTTAGCTGCAGTACAGGCATTAACCACTGCACCACGAGGCTCTGTTACTAATGTAAGGTGTGAGTAAAATGTAAGCTTACAAACATCTACACAGGGTGTTTACGGAGAGCATGCTCTGTACCCGCCACTAAATTTAAAGGATTTTCCCCAACCCTCAGAGTGCAAAAATCCCTTCCTTTGAAAAATCCCCACCTTCCTTCTCGACCATTTCCAGTTCTCCAAAGAGAAGAGGTATCAAGAAGTAGCTCCGTAATATCTATTGTATTAAAATGAAGAAAACCCCACCAATCCTTTTTGTTTTCCCAAGGAAGGGGTGAGATTGGGTGGATCATTTCACATTTTTCTGTGTAACAACCAAGCTCTGAATGCCCTCAAGGCAGGTGGTGAAGTAATCCAAGGGAGGAAGTAGGAGATGAAGACATTTGGCAGTGGGAGATGTCACTTGTTTGCAAATAAGAGTTCATTGGTTGTTACCTCTGAGCCAGCATTCATCTCTCTCTCTCTTTTCCCAAGGTTAGTTTTGCCTCTTGTCACAGCACCCTGTCCAGGATTATGGAAGGAATCCTCATTTGGAGGATGCTCTGTGACATGGGGCCAGATTGAAAAACAGCCAGTCCACAGATGTGTGTAAAAAGCTCTTTTTACATACATGTCCAAGTGGATCTGATTTCAACCAGATCGGTTTAAAAGGACATTATCCCTTGTTTGGGTAATATTGATTCAACAGTATTTGGGAAGGTCCCCCAAAATTCTTGCCCAATATCACAAACATTGCTCTCTTTAAACAACCAATTTTTATTCTAATACAGTGGTACCTTGTATAAAGGAATTAATTTGTTCCAAATGAAATCATGTTAAGCAAATCTTCCTTTATACAAATTTCCCATAGGAATGCATTGAAAACGGAATAATCCCATTTTTATGTTTTACTGATTCGCCCCATAGGCGATTATGTTAAGCAAATTTCCCCTACAGCATCTCTGGAATTTTTTATGTTGTACAGATTTTATGTTATACAAACTGTTTGTTATACAAGGGTCCACTGTATCACATGTCAACTTATCATTCGTTGCGGTTTTCTACAATTCATTATACTTTTCACTTGTTTTAAATATAGGCTTAGATCTCCAACTTTCCGCAATCTCTAACCTGTGCTGCTGTCATCAAATCTGTGATTCAATACAGTACATTTTAAGCCATGTCTCATTACTCCTTTCCAGAATGGGTAATAACGCTATTTGGGGGGGAAGCATCTCATGTTCCTCTTGCGTTTCTTCCACCTTCTTTAAAAACTATGTTCCAATGCTAGATTAATAGTGATAATAGTTTATATTCTCACCACATATGAAAATAAGTACAGTAGCTACACACTGACCATACATCCTGGATAACATAGAACAGTCATGTCCAAACTTCGGCCCTCCTGATGTTTTGGACCACAATTCCCAGAATTCCAAGCCTGTATTTCCAGTGGCAAAGGACTGTGGGAGTTGTTGCCCAAAACATCTGGAGAGCCGAAGTTTGGACATGCCTGACATAGAACATGCAATGATTATGCCTGGCATGGGCAATGATGGTTTTCTAGGTGTTTGGGGGGGGCTGCAATTCCTAAAAACCCCTTTTCCTACTGTTCTGGAGTAGGACTCACGTGACTTGCAGGTGAGCTAAACTTCTGGAGCGGGGGTCTGCAACCTGCGGCTCCGGAGCCGCATGCGGCTCTTTGGAACCTTTGCCGCGGCTCCGGGAGGTGACTGTCAGAAAGGGTGGGCACGTGCAAAATAACATGCTTTAGAAGAGAGAGAGAGCGTCTGGAGATGGCCAGCGCACTGGACCGTCAGGGCTTGAGCGGTTGTTTCCATTTCCATTCCAGAGGGAAATCCACCACCACCACCGCCCGCTCCCGCCTTTCCTTCTTTTCGTCAGAGGCTTCAGGCGGTCTCTTCCGAACTGGGGGGGGGGGCGGGGGGAGGAGGAAGAGAAAGAACGGTGGCTGGGCAGCCGCTGCCGCCGCTGCTGCTGGTGAGGGAGGCGGGGGAGGCGCGCAGGGTCTTGGGGCGCAGGGGAAGCCTTGCCGCGTCATGCTCTGCTCTGCTGTGTTGGCTGCTCTGGAAGAGCGGCGGCCGTCACGGTCTTTCTCCCTTCATCTCTCTCTCTGTGTGTGTCTTTTCCTCTCCTCCTCCTCCTCCTCTCGCTTCTGCGCGGCAAAACTGGGAGCCTCGTTTTAGGAGGCGGGGGAGCTTTTCTGAGGGTGCGCCAGCCTGGGCTGGAGGAGGAGGAGGAGGACAGGGTTAAGGAGAAAGCGCGCCAAACCTCTTTGGAAATTTTGCCGCGGCTCCGGGAGGTTCCCCTCATGGAAGGGGCCCTGCGACATTTAAACTAGGACCGCGGGGGAGACTCCAGCTCGCCGCCGCCGCGGTCCTCCTCGTCTTCATCTTCTTCTTCCTCCTCCTCCTCCTCCTCCTCCTCCTCCTCCTCCTGGTGCTGCTGCAGCCGCTGCTGCCGCCGCCGGTGTGCTGCCGCCTCCTCGGCCGTGGCAAAGGCTCCCGGGCCGGCCAGGGCCAGGATGGCGGCGGCGGCGTTGGAGGGGGGGTGGCATCGGTGGCCGCCGGGGTCTCCTCCCGCCACGGGGGTCAGGGGCTGCTCAGCAGCAGCAGCAGCAGCAGGAAGCCACGTCTGTTGGTAATCCTCCTCCTCCTCCTCCTCCTCCTCCTCCTCCTCCTCCTCCTCCCGCCACCAGCCCAACCGCCGGCAGTGGAGGAGGAGGCGGCGGCGGTGAGGGGGAAGCGACCACAATGGCTACGCCCACCCGGGAAAAGGGCGAGGGGAGGCGGCGGCGGCCAGGCCCAAGCAGCCGGTGGGTTCGTGGTGGTGGTGGTGGTGGTGGCGGCGGCTGCCTGGACGGACAAAAAGGGGGTCCGAAAGCGGAATGGAGGAGTGGACCGGGGAGATCCACGGTGGCCCAGCACGCCACTCGCCCTCCCGCTTCTTTTAGCCTCGGCATCCCTTCCCTTCGTCTCCTTCACAAGCCAAACTTTGCCCACACACGCACACACACCACGGCTGCAAGAAGGGTGTGTGTGTGTGTGTGTGTGTGTGTGTGTGTGTGTGTGTGTGTGTGTGTGTGTGTGTGTGTGTGTGGAGAGAGGTCGCCGCTCGCCTGCTTCCAAAAAAAGGGACCAGCCGCGGGGTCGCAGGCTGTCCTTTCAACCGCTGTGACAGGCGCCGCTCCCTCGCCTCTGGCTGCGGGACCGTGGCGGCGGCGGCGGCGGCGCTGGTAGGCCTGGAGCGCGGGTCATCGCCTCACGGAGCCTCGAATGGCGGCTGTGCCGGCGCCCGGTTGCTGAGGCAGAACAGCGAGAATGGCGGCGGCGGTTGTATATATTTGTTTTAAATGTCGCAATGGTTTTGCGGCTCCCAGGGTTTTTTTTCCATCGGAAACGGGTCCAAGTGGCTCTTTATGTCTTAAAGGTTGCAGACCCCTGTAATCTGGAGTAACCCACCACTAGTATACACAGACTAAGGGAAGAAGCTTTACTTAAGTAAGACTCACGGTATGCTGTTGCTGAATCTCGTTGTTTCTGATCCGATGTGAGAAACATGGTGAGAGCAGAATATGGTACCTGGAAGAACTAAGCCAGAAAATAGATGTAAGTATCCAGCCCAACTGCCTGCTGATTTATAATGAATAGGCATGCAACCATTTACAATCAATCATTTCTCTCCTTTTATAGTGTACATTTCAAGAGATGTATAGGTTTTAAAAATTGATGAAGTGAAGTCATTGTGGTTTACTTCAAAAGGGTATAATATAGGAAAGTATAGTATATGGCTGAAATTCTTCTTCAAAAAAGGTGGGTTTTTAAAGTATGTAAAAAGAAGGCTATACCACAGCAGAATTACATATTGTACGCCAATAAGGGGTCTTTAGTCTGGAAAAAAGGCACCTGAGGGGGATACGATTGAGACGTACAAAATAATGCTGGGCATGAGTAAAGTGGATAGAAGGACTCTCTTCTCCCTCTCACAAAACACCAGAACTAGGGGACATATACTCAAATTAAGGGTTGGGAGAGTGAGAACAGACAAAAGAAAATATTTTTAACCAGTGTGTTAGTCTGTGGAGTTTGCATCTGGCCTGGATTGGACAGATTCCTGGAGGAAAAGTCCATCACAGGTTACAAACCATGATAGAGATGTGTTATTCTCCAAGCTTAAAACCGGGGTACTTCAAGGGCAAGATGCAAAGGAGTGGTATCAGGAGACATTCCTAGTCTCGTGTGCTCCTAGACACATTTGGTGGGGCCACTGTGAGATACAGGAAGATGGACTAGATGGGCCTTTGGCCTGATCCAACATGACTCTTCTTATGTTCTTATGTTCTTAAGCAGTGATGGCATTGGCAATCTGAGAGCTATCTGTTTAGATGGTCAGTACGTTGTGCCTTTTCCCCCGCAGATGGCCAACAAAAATATAAAAGACTGTTGTGCTTGATAAAGGGAGTGAAACGGAGGCTGCAACCACACTTTCAGAGAGGGTGGTAATAGCACGGGAGACAAGCTGTGGCATGGTTCTTAAAAAGTGCTCTTTGTAAAGGGCACCCGGTCTTCCTTCCAAAAACGGGATCGGGATTGGGGTTCATCATGTGGCAAAAACGGCGCTGCCTGATTCGCCCTTGAGGCAAGAACAACATGTCTGCCTAGGCAGGGCTGGGGAGGTTCTTTGGCTGACTGGGGATGTTATTTTTTTGCAGCTCCCATCTCTCTTTCCCCCTCCTTCATAGACAAACAGGTGAAGCTGGCCTGATCCTGACACTGTCTGTAGCATGAGGGAGCTTCCCAGGGCTTGCTGGTGGCCAGACCGTGGGTCGGAAACTTGCCCTCATGCCTTGTGTTAAATGTGAAGATTCACATTCAAGAAGGGCGCACAAAGCAAGCTGTTTTGCACCTGTTTTCAGACAAAAGCTGGAGAAAGCTTACTGTGGCTTATCTGAAAGATGCTGCTCTTGTGAGGTTTGCCTCGTCATAGGCAGTGGATTGCAAGGCTTTGGTAAAGCAGGTATTCCTGTAGCGATGCTCTGTGCTAGTAATACTGTATTCATGACACAAAGGGTACTTCCCATTGAGGCTTCCATCACATCTTCTTCATAATTTCATGCTTTCCCCGACCATTGTTTGTCATCTCGCCCATCTCGCTGATCTGGTTTTATATTTTAATCCACCTCTGCTTGTTTTGCATGTACAGTGGTACCTCAACTTATGAATTTAATCAGTTCCAAATGCATGCTCTTAAGTCGAACTACTCTTAAGTCGGGGAACTTATCTAAAAAATTGAAAAAATAAGTTAAAAATCAAAAACATGAAAAAAAAGTAAGTCAAGCAGACCATATCTAAAATTTGTAAGGCGGCACTTAAAACGCCAACAGTTTTCCACTCTTAAGTCGAATTGCTCTTAAGTCGAGCATTAAGTCGGGGTACCACTGTATTTGATTTATATTTTTGCTTTGTTATCAGATTTAATTATGTTTAATTGGTTAGTTTTTGTTGGAATATTTGGCAAGTTTTACATTTCAGCCATTGCAGGGTTAATGTGAATGTAGAGTATTATTGGTTGTTGAGATCCCACCACCTGGAATGTTCTGGTAGAAGTCTAGTTAGTGTGTGTGCCTTGTAGAGAAGAGAAGCATGTTCCTAGCCTAGCAAGATGGCTGTTAGAATAGTTATTGTTAGAAAACTTCCTGTGTACCCTTCCCTTCTAGTTAAATAAATAGTTCTTTTTGTATAGTAACACAAGAGGTGTCTCTCTTATTAAAGCAACCAAAAATCATCTGCAACCACCAATCCAACAAAGATCCCCAACAGTTTTATATTCGTCTATACATTGTATATTCTTCAACTGTATTATTGTATTGTATTGTCCCTGTCTTAACTTTTATAAACCGCCCAGAGTGACCGTTGGTCAGATGGTGCGATATAAAAATCAAATAAATAAATAAGTTTTTTAACCAGCTTCATGGGTTCAAACTTGTTGCACTTTCCTAACACAACATTGCTTCCATCTATTTCCTGACTGCTGATCTTAACAAGCTGAGGGCAAAATTCAAGGGCTTACCCGACATAGTAGCCAGGCTGGGAGTGGCACCTTACCTGTAAATGCCTGAGACTTGACACAGACATTAGAGAGAACCTGTGAGCAGAAGAGGAAACTCCTTACCTAACAAAAGTATCTAAAAGTATCCGAGTGACTCGGCAAGAGTTAGCGTGCTTGGTCTGGAAATGAGTCTTCAGGACTCAAGCAGGAGATTCCTTTCAAGTCTGATTTCACAGATTTGAAAAATGGCACTAGCCATCATTCCACCATTGCAGTGGGCTTTCCACTTTCAGTTTCAGGCAATCTCTAATGCCCATTTCCAGTTTGAGTGCCCAAAGCCTGAACAGGGAGCACGGGAGATGTGGACATAGGCTGGGAGAGGGTGTTAGCCCCCAAAAAGTATAATTAATATGGAACTCTCTTTGTACTGAATAATGAACAGCATTTCACAAGGGCGGAGGGCATCTTTATCATGAAAGAACACGGAGAAAATCATGGTCTTGGTGTTCCCTGACCTACTTCCATACAGATTTCTAGCTAAGATAACAGGGTGAAACCCTCATGTGAACAAAGCAACAGAAGCTCTTCCCCGTTACTACGACAGAGTAATATGCCTGGAGATTTTAGACTGCCTCTAAAATCCGCACTTTGGGAGTCCACTGTGAAAGATGTCAACCAAATGCCAAGCAGTCACTGGAGAGAAATCTCTCCAAAATCCCACTGCTTTTCATGTTATTGAAACATTCCCTCAGGAGCATATATGTTCCTCCACTGACCCAGCATCTCTATACAGTGGGGACAGTTTCCCTGGGAAATCATTTCCAAGCTCCACTGCCCAGGGATGCAAAAAAGCACAGGTACAGAAATGCTATAGTAGCATCATCTCTGGTTCCCTCTTGTGTCCACTTCTAGTAATATACCTTGAGGATACATATTTCTGGGTGTTTAAATTTAATATTTTCAGGCAGCAGATAAGTAAAACCGCAGGTACTGATTCCGTGTTTCTACTGTAAGCACCGTTTATGGCTTTCCAAGTTACTGTGGAGTTACTGCAATGTGATATTAGATTTACAGTTTTCAACAGATGGCGTCCAGGCATACTGCTCTAAGTGGTTTGGTTAGATTTGGGGGGGGGGTTATTGCCCCTGAATTAACTGAACTATGCCAGACAGGCACAATTATTCTCTTCTCCTAACTATAGTATATTATTGCAAAGGTCCCCCAGTTTACTTTAGAGATAATGTGGATCCACTGATGTGGCAGCACAGCCACAAGGATACAACATCCACTGTTACGGAGAAAATAGATGTCATCATCAATCAACTTACTGTATAGAGTGCCTGGAAAAGGCAATAGAAGGTCAGGTACCATGCAACTTTTCCCAATCTGAAGGGAGGTAAATACCACAGGAAGAAATAGGACACAACGAGGAAGGGTATACAACCCAACAACCTAGAACAAAGACAATAGGAAGTGCATCAAACATGCCTACAAAGTATTTTGAAGCCTAAGCTGTAAAACTTTAAGCCACCTTGGGTCCTTTTCCAAGGAGAAAGGTGGGGTAAAAATACTCTAAAATAAAAATAAAATAAAATAAAATAAATAGAACTGGGGTGGGGTGGGGTGAGGTGGTATGTTGTGTCTAGATAATTCTACTTCAGGCTACGAGTGCCATCCATTCTTTATGCAATATTGCAACTGTCAAAAAGAATGAAAATAATAACACAGTGAAAATATCCACAACTAAACCATGGTTAATGATGACGTGAGTCAGACACACATGGTAAACCAACCCTCAAGGTGTGGAGGTGAAGGGTTCTTCCCCTTCCCCACATGGTGCCACAAACTGTTCTCAGATAAGTGAGCAAGAATATTTGGTTTTGTGATAAGGAAAAAGCCAGGTAAGGTATTTGGGACAGATTATGATGTGGTGGCTCAGTGGACTAAGGCTTCCTAAAACTGTCGGCAGCAAAGTCGGCCGGTTCAAATCCCAGATGCCACACAGCGGAGCGAGCTTCCGCTGATAACCCCAGCTCCTGCCAACCTAGCAGTTCAAAAGCATGTAAATGCAAGTAGATAAATACGTACCACCATATAAAGCGGGAAGGTAAAACAGTGTTTCCTTGTAGCCATGCCAGCCAGGTGGCCATGGACTTGTACAACACTGGCTCTTTGGCTTTCATACGGAGATGAACACCACCCCTAGAGTCGGACATGACTAGCACGCATGTGTGTGTGGGGGGGGACCTTTGTGGCATGCTGAAGTCCTACCTATGTCAGGTTTAAGAGATCCCACAGTGATTCCAGGAGCGGGTTATTAATGTTTCATTTTGTTTCCTATTTTAGAGGTCCCTCCTAATCTGAGGTCCTAGCCTCAATTGAAGCTAAGGGCTTGATCCCACTGTTGGAATAAATGTTCAGTGGGCTGAAGTCACAAGGTTTTTAGCCTGAATCCAACATTTCTGGGTTGGTATATGCCGGCACAGCTAGTCGTCTAGTATAATCCCTCACATAATGTGTGCAGATTTCGTTATAGTCCCTAAAGGTCACCTAACCTAATTCTTATTAGAACTGCTGGAGATCTATATTGCCTGGGCGAATGATGTTGCATTGAATTCCAAGAAGAAGCACATCAACAGCTGAGGGACAAGGAGTGGACAGAGGAAGATACTTATGTTCTTATGTTCTTATATGTACTCCACTTCTACAACCCAAGGTTCCATCTAAGCTGGGAGAGTACTCGCTCTCATCCAGTGCTCAATTGAGACAGCACCTTGGTTTGTTTCAAATAAAGCCCCACCCATCCCCACATGCATGGAGAGAGGCTCCCGGGCAGCGTCCCAGATAATTGAAGGATCCTTGGTTCAGCTCCATGTTTTTGTGTGTGACAGAACTGCAGAGACAACAGAGGCTCCTCATCACTACGGTCAACATGACAATAGACTGGTGTCACATTTGAGGTGGGCCAGAATGAAGCTAGTATGGAAGTATCTTTAGTCATAATAAAAGAATTAAGCAGTTTTTTTCATATGTCATAAGTCTGTGATGATTCTCTGTCACCCATGTGAGTTTATCTGGAAGCTGAATAATGGCAACTGGACTTCTTTTCTTGAGAGAATGAAATGTTTCACCGCTCATCCAAGCAACTCCATCAGTCTGAGGAAGGTTAGTGCTGAGTCCTCCATTTTATCGTTCACCTTGATTTCACTTCATCCTGGTTAGACACAAGCCTGAATAGGTTCATAGGTGGACCATGATCTGAATAGGCTCATTAGGTGGATAATGGCCTATGGTGTGTGAAAGTCCCACCTATGCAACCTTTTCCCAACACCCATTAAGTATGGGTTGTTAGCTATGGCCTTGCTGAGGAAATGTGAAGTACTTCTGGGGACTGATGAAAGGGCTGCTTATTGAGTAGCAGACAGATTGTGTCTGAGTCCACCACCTCTGTTGAGAGAGGGGTTTTCAATGCACACATGAATGGCTTCCCTGACCCTTCTTTCAAGCCACCTATCTTCTCTGTCTAATATGTGTACATCCTCATCTTTGAATGAGTGACCTTTGTCTTGCAAATGGAGGTACACTTCAGCCAGGGCGATGTAAAATCAAGGTGAACTATAAAATGGAGGACTCGCCACTAACCTTCCTCAGACTGACGAAGCTGCTTGGATGAGCAGCAAAATGATTCAATCTCTCAAAAAAAGAAGTCCAGTTGCCATGACTCAACTTCCAAATGCATCATGAGTGTTTTCCTCTCCCTCTGCCGCCACGCACAGAGTAGATGATAAAACCACCACCTTACGTTCCGATGAAATTATGAATCTAGTTTATAGGCACATTCCAGTCTGTTTTCATTCATACGTACAGATCCATTTGAATATCTTTTATACTGTCTGCAGTTTCTTGAAGAAACTGATTTTCATCTTCACAGCAATCCTGTGCAGTAGATTAAGCTAATTGAGGTGGTGGTCACACTTCCCATAAAAACCAAAGTGACATCAATTTTATCATTATTTATATCAAATTATACATTCCAGGGCAAACGATGCAAAGGGGAAATCAATTTATTTGGGCTGTACAATGAAGTTCTCTCCTCCTCCCCCGCCCCCCCAAACTGGCTGGCAGAGCTTTTAAAAATAACTTGCTTCAAAAGGGATTCAATTCAATGTGGTTTTGTGGATGTGAATATTGCTTTAACTTTAATGTTTGCCTATGTGGATTTGGGGGTGCAAGCAAGGCGAGGAAAGCAAGGAAATGTGCAAGGGCAGGGAGGAACGGTCTGCACACACTCTGCACCTGTGTGATCGAGCCCAGAGATACCCAATTAACCGGTGCAGTGCCACTGAATCCATCCAGTGGCTGAACAGAAATGTGACCTCTGGTCCCCCAAGTTCAGATTTAACAGTGAATCTGCTGCACCACTTCACACTTGCTATGACGTCTGCCCCTCTCCATTTTTACACCTGTAGACAAATTATTGGCCTTGTAAATTAACAAAAAAAAAACACTTAATATAATTACTATTTTTTACAGCTTCATCCAGCCAAAGACCCTCTTCAGGGAACTCGCTGTTGCCACACTAGGCAACAACAACGACACCAGAGATAGTGCCACCTGAAACGTGGTTTTCTTTAGCTATCTTTGTGTTTTATGATGCTGGATGATTCCACTGATTTTCAGGCTAGGGCAGTGATGGCGAACCTTTTAGAGACCGAGTGCCCAAACTGCAATTCAAAACCCACTATTTTTTTTTTTTTGCAAAGTGCCAATACAGTAATTTAACCTGTATACTGGTGACTGTGAAGGGGCGGTGTTGGGTGCCCACAGAAAGGGCTCCGAGTGCCACCTTTGGCACCCGTGCCATAGGTTCGCCATCCCTGGGCTAGGGGCTCCAAGAAAACACAGATCAGCCGTTTAGTGAGTAAACCGGGGAAAAAAACCTAAAATGACAATCAGGCCAATTAACTGCATGGCTGTCCAGCTGCTCTAAAGCTTGGAAACAAGAGCCAGTACATTCTAGCTTTGTTATCTGGGAGGGATGAGCAGAAGCAATTAATTCCCAGAGCGTGACCTCTAGCTACAGCAGAATTCTCCAGCATTTTTGTAACGCAAGCCACTGCACAATGCCATTAGATGACCGCGGACACTATTAACAAAAACACGGATGAGCAGACAATGCAGATTAATCCCATCTGAGCAGTGATGTTTGCGCAGCCTTTTTCCTCACCTATCTACATTCATGTAATATGTATATGCTAGCTTATTCACATTAGAGGGCTGGAGGCAGGGGGTGGGTGTGAGGGAGAGAAGAAGACAAAGGAACATTAATTCAGGACATTAATGCTGTAGAAGAAGATGAAGAGTAGCATTAGAGGCCGGGTATGAAAGATAGCAGGAGAAAAGGCAGTGCTTCGGTTCCTCAGCATTACTTGGTCTCTCAATTCATAAAACATATGGAGGCTCAATATTTAATGAATGTAGAGACACGACGAGAGAGGATCCTAAGACCAGGAAAACCTGTCCTTCAGTACAGTAGCTGCCTTCATGGGACTGAATTATTAGAACCAGCCCCCCACGTGTTTTTTCCCTGGTTTTTGTTTATTTGTATTTTCAGGTGTTGTCCCAAATCTGTGAAATGGCTTCATTCACGAGGTTCAGCTCCATGAGCACCCAGAACTTTCAAGTGGCATTCTGGACACACAACACCAGCTCTAGTTTGGTTCTCTAGTTTGGTTTTGCTCTAGTTTGGAACTGTAGGTTTCACTGTCTGTAGATAATGAGTGGCATGTTACATGGCGAGAGGTATTCCCCGAAGAACGTGTGGACCGACCCCTGTTAGGCTAGTGTAGGTCATCCACTCACCACAACAGAACAAACTGTGGCACAAGTGCAGCTCCTCTCCCCCACGATGAAAAAAAACAAACACACACACACACACAGGGGATGGGATTATAGGTCTGTGAATGCTAGACCTATAATCCTGCTGTTGCCTGCACATCTGGACAAGACTGACTGCCTATGCTAACTCATATTAACCCATAAGTTTCCTTCATGCACAATCCCAATCCCATGCTCTCTGCATACATGGATCGCTGTGAAACATATTCTCTCTATATAATAGTAGCAAGGTATGCAGCTATGTGCACCGGGGGCAAAACTAACCTGTGCATCCTTCCCCACCACCTCCATCAAACCGTATTTAATGGTCTCCGGAGATTATGTGGACCACCTCAGGAATTACTAATATCAAGACAGCAAGAACAGAGGAGTATTAATCATGGCAGCAGCAGCAACAGGACAGCTCCATCCGGAAAAGCCGAGCACTCAAATGGGGAGTCTGAAATAGCTTTGTATTGGCCCAAAGCTTGAAGGGCATTGTGTGAAGGGCGCACATCTCAGTTGTGAGTAGCAAGACGTTTCAAGGGTTCCTGGATTCCACTTTGTTGGAAAGAGGTCACTGGAGACATAGCTATTCTACAAGGTTTACTTACACAGGGAGATGGAAGACTACGTTGCATCAACTGTTCCACAGAAACTTTTCTGGTTCTGAGTTTGGAGAGGCAACGCTGCTTGTTCGTATCATGCTCCTAGCCTAATCTTTTAAGTTTTCTTTTTTTTAAAAAAAAAAAATCTGTTTATTCTGTTTAAAGCTACCTAAAAACACCGCTTGAAGGGGGAGCAAGATTGTGTGAAAGGAAAAGCAGGAGTTGGATTCCTCACAGATACGTTTTTCCTCATTTGATATATCAGGAAACCCACGCAGAGGAAAATCAGCTTTCCGTAGCATCAAGGAACCCACATGGAGGAAAAACAGCTTTCCGTAGCTTTCAGCAGAGCCCT
>JAHTLZ010000074.1:11642366-11660349 GCA_023846285.1 Phrynocephalus versicolor | reverse complement strand
AATTAAAATTGTAAACCGCCCAGAGACCACTTGTAGTGGTATGGGGCAGTATATAAGCAGAACACTTTGCTTTGCTTTTTTACAGTTCCCTTCTTTTGGGGGCACCTTTGGGCCTGTGGCCCAAGGCCATACAGGCTGGCTCTACTAGCAAGCAGGAGAATCAAACTCCCAACCTCTGGCTTTGCAGACAGATAGAATCATGGACTCATAGAATCACAGAGTTGGAAGAGACCTCGAGGGCCATCCAGTCTATCCCCCTGCCATGCAGGAACCCCCATCACAGTACTCCAGACAGATGGCCATCCAGCCTCCAGGGGCGTGGTTTGGGGAGGGCAAGGGGGTGGGGTGCCCTGGGAGCAGCAATTAGGGGGCACCACATT
The DNA here is from genome assembly GCA_023846285.1 of Phrynocephalus versicolor. NCBI lineage: Eukaryota > Metazoa > Chordata > Lepidosauria > Squamata > Agamidae > Phrynocephalus > Phrynocephalus versicolor. The sequence continues at coordinate 11,659,969 of JAHTLZ010000074.1, read as the reverse complement.
GCCTACCGCTCCCCTGCCATCCTCTTCCCCTGCCTGCCATCTCCGAGTCCGCTGCTGCCCTCGTGGGACCCAGCATGGCACTTGCTCTCCTTCCCTCTTTTACACCTTTGCAAAGGAAGGTGGCAGTGGCGGCAGCGAGAAGGGCAACTGAGGCATCCGTGACTGCATGCCTGCAGGGCAGCCACGGGAGTCTGGCCATGCCCCGCAGCCCGGGCCAGGCTCCATCGCTTCACTCTGGCAGCTGCACTCTCTCCCCTACCCCCGCCGCTAGCGCAAGGGCATATAATGTTGCACTGGTTAGTGTCGCCTCCCACCACAATTTCCTCCTAACCTTTAACCATCCTGGTCACCCTCCTCTGGACCCATTCAAGGTTGTCAACATCCTTTTTAAACTGAGGTGCACAGAAGTGGACACACTACTCCAGGTGGGGTCTGACCAGAGCAGAATCGAACAGTACTATCACTTCCCTTTGATCTAGACACTATGCTTCAGTTGATGCAACCAAGAATTGCAAGATACCTTGATACCTAAACCACAGAGTTCTCTAGCCAGAATAAATAATCTCAACATAATATTTACACTGGTGGGAACCGAATTGGAAGTGATGGGCCAAGAAAGGGATAGAGGGGTGGTGAATTATTCAATAAATGATGACCCAGTATGTGTGGCTACTGTAAAAAAAAAAGCAGATGTATTCCATCATGGGAAGTATACTTAGAAAAGGAATATAATATGATTTTGGTACATCACATGTGATTGTGAAACAATGGCTGTAGTTTAAGAATCAGACTGGAAACAAAATGGGCAATATCTTTTTACATAATTTATAACTTATCCTGTGGCATAATTTATCCCAGCATAACCTGGATCCCGTGCCAGAAATACATAATTTAAAATAATGGAAAGCTTCCTATCTTCTGGTTTCAGGGTCTGTGAGACCTGCTACAGTTTCTTTTCGTCCTGGAAAAGGCTTTGGAAGTCCTGGGACATGGGGTGGTGGGGTGGGCTTTAATAGTAAACAATCAAAACAAAACCGGACAGCCAATCATTTCCACTGGGAACTGGGCTACAGAAGTGCATAAAACTATGCACAGGATGACAGCCACCAAGAGATATTTCCTTCTCTCTTGATACTAAAACCTTAGCCTTATTCATCCAAGCTGAATGTTGGGAGACGCGACACAGATAAACGCAAGCACGTTTTCTGTGGTAACACATGGTGGGATTGGTTCCCACAGCAGGGAGTAAGGGCTGCATACCTAGGAAGTTTTTAAAATGGGGACTAGATGAATTTATGGAAGATGTCCCTCTCTTTGGCTACTGGTCACAATGGATATATACACACACCCCCATCACAAACATAATGACTTTTTAGCATTTGTTGGGGAGAGGTGAGCGGGAGAATCGACAGTTGTCCACCTTGTCTTTCTTCTGGGCAACCAGTTGGCTGCTATATGAACATGCTGGATCAGGTGGTCCACCATAGCTTTCCGTCACCTCGTCAGTTCCACGGGGTCAAATTTAAGGAAAGTACCTCCAAGGCAAAAGGAATTGTAAACCACCCTGAAGCACTCTCTACCCAGGAAATTCTGGGAAGGGTCGCCAAAGGTCGTGCCTGACTTCCCCTATGATTCTTGCTAAAAGTCCCAACAAAATTTAACTCTTCCTCTCCCACCGGGCCTTGGCGGAAGAAGACCTTTTCGGAGAGTGATGCCAGAAGACGAGGGGGCGGCAGCAGGACTCACCTCCGTGGCGGACCCTCCCTCGGCCGTATGCTCTGGTTGCAAGGGGCCGGGCTGCTCCAGGTTTGGCTTGGGAGGCTCCCGGTCTCCTGGGCCAGCCATGCCGGCGGCGGCCACAACTCTCCCCCCCCCCCAACTCCCCGCTGGCCGTGCTCTTGCTGCGGGGCTTTTTTTCCGCCTTTCCCCGCTGAAAAGGGCGGAGCCGCTCGGGTGGCTCCCCTTGACGCGCCCAAGGCTTTGGGGACATCTGAATGATTAGCCTGAGTGCAGCCCCTGAACGCCTTACAGCGCGATCCTATCTTTATCTACCCGGCCGGAAGCAAGCCTCGCTGAGTTCAGTAGTAAGTCAGCACAGAACTCTAAACTCGACCTGGGTTTTGCCTAGGCTAATTCCATTCCGCGCCATTACGCAAAGCGTTCCCGGTGCTGAGATCCCGTGCGCCAGCTTCCCGCTTAATAGCAGCCACCCCCCCCCCCCAAAAAAAAACCCAGGATCGTCAGCAGAGGGTATCTGGGGCTAAGAAACGGGGACAGCCCCCTGTTACCCACCCCACCAGTCAAACAATCTTCAAAATCGACTTCTGTAACCGGGACTTCGGTGGCGCTGAGGCTGCTCGGAGACGTCTCCTATTTTCCTATTTTATTACCATTTTATTTTAGAGTGTTTTTCTCCCACCTTTCTCCTTGGAAAAGGGCCCAAGGTGGCTTACAGTAATGAGGGATAATAAGTCCAGTACAATTAAGACATGCTCAAGTATTGAGAACAGGGAATTGAGGGACATCTCTTACACAGCATTAAAAGACAACATTACATTAAACGCCGGCAGTTAAAAGGAGGGTAAAGTTCCATGTAAAAGTTAGGAGGGATGGAAACTAACATTGAAAACATAGTGTCAATGCAATCGCACAAGGTTATAAGTGGTTATAAACACAAAGTCTATGTGATCCAAAGTCCCGTTCAACACGGCGGGGACTTCTACTGGAACCCTAGTTAGTGCTTTGTCGTCCACTCCACCTGCCAGCCAGTCTTACTAAATCCAGAAGCTGCTTGTGATTATACAGTATATTATATGTATAAGCCGCCTCTTGGGAGGAACTGAATGGAATTTGGGATCCCTGGTTCATGTTTCCTCGAAATTGCTTCCCATCCCCTTTTCTTTTTGCAGCGCGTTTGTAGCCGCATCCCGCGCTTTCTTTCACCCCAAATGCTTTTTAGGGATTTCGGAACAACAGTGACTTTTGTATTGTATGGAAACCCGGCAAACATACTGGGAAATCGCCCTGTATTCTGTAGGGCTGCTGCTCAAGTATTGTGCGCAAAACGACCTCTTATTATTACGGGGCCAAACGAGATCAGAGGCTTAAGCAACGTTAGGCTGAAGTGTGCGGGTCTTGAGGTGATAGTTGTGGGACCAACGGGTTTTTTCCCCTCACGTGATTGAGGGAAAAATCGGTCAGTATCCCTAGGCGTGTAGTTCCAATTACAAGCAAATATAATAATAATAATAATAATAATAATAATAATAATAATAATAATAATAAATTAGAACGAAGTTTCAAATGTAAAGTAGGGCTGTAAGGAAGGGGGAAGGAACCACACCAAAAGAACATTTAGGTGTAGAATACTGCTTTTAATATTCGTATTCAAACTTCAACTTCAATAAATACAAACAGTTCTACAAAGAGCTCCCTTGTAAATACTGTGCCACATCCTCCCTATTTTACTATTATAGGGAAAACAGTTTTAAAAAAAGAACATACTTGTGCTTACAGACAGTGAGGAACAGTTCTCAGTTTTAACAGTACCCAGTAGGAGAATTATGAGGACCTCTGGTAAAATCTCATTCAACAACGTTTCAAATACTGCAATCTCTTGGTTGTTTAAGGTTACAGCCCTACTCTCCCCTACCCAGAACTAAGTTCCTCAAGCTATGCAGGGCTTATTTCCTAGTAGGCACAGGGATTGCTCTGCATGCTGTATCCTTAGTTGCAAGATGATGAAATTTAAACAGTCCTGTTCATCCCATCTTCTAAGTCTTCGTACAGGTTTCTCCAAGCTGAGTGAGCAGACCATCTTTGGTGAGCACAAATGCTAGAGATGGACCTTCATTTCTTCCAAAATCAAAAGACTCCAGAAATGCTTGAAGGAGACAAAATGTTTCCTATCACTTCTGTTAAAATCCCGACATGGAGATCTTTTTCCTATGCCAAGTCAAGCTGTTTTTCAGACCAAAATACACACACTGTATAGATTTTTAAATCTAAAATGAATATAGTATTTAGCTTATTCAATCAACATTCTGCTAGTCTTTTTCCCTAGGACACTTTGTAGAAAGAAAGAAAGAGAGAAAGAAAGAAAGAAAGAAAGAAAGAAAGAAAGAAAGAAAGAAAGAAAGAAAGAAAGGAAGGAAGGAAGGAAGGAAGGAAGGAAGGAAGGAAGAAAGTTGCATTAAGGCACTACATTCAGACATTATCCTGACCCACTGTGAAACAGATGTAAGGTTTTAAACAATATTTCACCTTGATGAATGCCCTAGTTAAAAATAATGCATAGGTAAAGATCCACATAACGGATTTAGTTGTACATATGGTAAATTGAGATCATTATCAATATATCAGAGAAAAATTCCATCTCATTATTTCTGTACTTAAAAAAACACAGGTTCTTTTCAGACACAAAAACTTGCATATGAACAGGCACTTTTCTGTGGATCTACTATAAACAAGCAACAGCTTCAATTTCTTTGACAAATACATATGAGGCAGTATAGAGTCAACTACAGAAAACCAGCAATATGTTGAAACAATGAGTAGACTGAATAATTCTTTACATTGTATGCTTCCTTTATCGCAAAACTCTCCATTTTAAATATCAGTACACCTGATACATTATATCAGGCCTGCCCAACAGGTAGACCGGGGGCTACCAGTAGCCCGTGAAGGGTTCAAAAGTAGCCCACCAGCCATCAGTTAAAAATCAGAGGGGATAATTTCTCCACCCCGTTGCTCTACTTACATTTTTTTTTTACTTATGAGCATATGCTTGGAACAGATAAAATTCATAAGTAGAGGTTTTAGTGTAGTAGCCCTTAGGCACGCACTTTCGTTCGGAAAAAGTAGACCTTGGCCTGTCCAAAGTTGGACAGCCCTGCATTATATGATAGTCAACTTACTAAACAACTACATGTATGTGTTATTTAGAGAGAGAGTATATACTGTATACATACATGTGGGTCAGCATACTGCTGCTTATATGGATCTCATGCCACTTCCACTCTCCTTTGGTAAAGACAAGTGAGCAATCTGTGCTCAAAGTCTGAGTCACCCAAGATAAAATATCCTACTAGATGGATGAAAGAGTGCATTTATCTTATAGAAATATTTGTGAGGCGCAGTGAGCATCCCCATCTGTTTAATCCACAAAGAATCAGGTGAAGGACATCAGGAAGATATTTTTCTTTTTTAACTGAGAAAGTAATGATTTATTTCTTCCTTCATGTTAAAAAAGACATGTAGACAAATATAGGCAAGATGTTTTTCTTCAAAAAGTATTTACAGCATCATTTGATGTCAAGTACATAGCTTAGCTGAAATGTCCTTTAACAATGATTTTAAAAACTAGTATGCAGAAGACCCTAAAACGATTAAACAATCTATACCCAACATCAAATCCCTCCTTCACAAACACAATACCCAGCCACAAAAATTAAATAAATAACAGTATCAACTAATAAATTAAACCAAAGAAAATAATAAAACCATACCCCAAAGTAGCAGCCAGATGTACCCAGTGGGAACATAGGGAGCCCCTCCACTCCCAGCCATATTCCATTCTATCTTGACTCGGGCAGTCCCCCCCCCCCAAGTCATCAATAGTTAAAAAGATGCACCCCCAGTTCTAATAGTCTGAACCAGCCACAATGTAGACAACCTTCAACCCTGGCCAAATATGGTCTCCCACTCCAGGCCACATCAGGTGACCTACCAGGACGCCCTAGAACACCGGAGAAGGGAGTTCGGGGCACAAGGCAGGAAACTTAGTTTGCGGGCACCAGATATTGCAGACAGCCACAGTCACCTGCCATAATGCCAGCTGGAAAGATACGGTTATGAGGAGCCCACGACAAACATCCAAAGATGCCAACAGGGACCACCCTGCGAGGAAGCCTCGCAACAAGGGCAAACATCCCTGCCTTCACCACCCAGTCCCTCAGCGGCAACCCCATCACCAGCCTGGATGCCAAAGGAACCATTGGGCGCCAGACCAACCCAGGAGATCCAGCTGCCTCCACCATGCCTCCACAGGGGCACCTCTGACACTCCACCCAACAGCTCCGACCGCCGCCACCCTACTGCCAGCTGGAACCACCTCCAGCCATCCTCCTGGCAGCGTCGCTGTGCACCAAGGGACTCATCCGCGGAACCACAACTCCTCCACTGAGCACCACCATGGCTGCTGGACACCACCAGTCTTCTTCTGGTAGCTGCCATCACCATTGCCCTCAAATCATCAAACTTCAAGTCTTCGAGCCCCACAGCCGCTGTCACGGACGGACCACCACAGTCCTCAGAATCAGCTGCCCCCTCCACCAGGGACCCACCAAGGGGGGTACCCTTCGATTTAAAAAAATGGACAAGGAGCGAGGAATGAATGGGGGGCAAAGCAGAAACAGGTAACGGAAGGGGGAAGCAAGGGCGAACAAGGGAGAAACTAGCCTGGGAATCAAGGGAGTGTGGGAATGAGCAACCCTATCCCACTCAGCTTCAAAGGGAGGGAGAAAAACTACATAAAAGTAAAAATAAGCAAATGACGAAATAAAAAAAACCAGACATATAAACCAAAATAAGGCTGGTGGCAGGAGCGAGGGCAAGCACCCTCCACCTGCTGCCATCTTGCCAGAAACATACAGAGAACATCTGAGAACCTGAGGTTCAGAACCACTGCCCCAGACCAGTGGTTTCCAAACTACCGTTTCCCAGAAACCCTGGCCAAAGTCTTCTAGATAGCAAAGTCTTCTGGGAATTGTGGTGCAAGAATGCCCAGGTTACCCATGGTTGGGAACTACTGGTGCACACAATTACCCACACTGTTACAGCTTCTCTGACTAGCATATATTCCCCACTGCTGGTTTAACTAGAAATATTCTGTTGCTAATATCTCATCTTCAGCATACATATGTGTCTTAGCTGCTTACTGCACAGCAAAGATAAGGAAGGCAAGAGTCACTGTTCTTCAGAAAGTGAAAGGGACATTTGGCTTTCCCTATAAATACCCATTGACACTGATACCAATATGAGGCAGTCTTGACTTCAATCACAGGCCCTTCTGCATGTCACTGGGCAGAAGCAACCGGCAGGTGACACTGAGGCTTAGCCCAGGATCCAATGAAGCCTTTCAACTGTAAGGTAGCGCCTACTGCGACTGCCACCCAGTCATCTACATCTCTGTGTGAAGTGCACTACAACATCAGAAAAACACAAATGGAAAAATGCCAACCCCCACACAAAAAAATTGGCCAGAACCCTATTACTTATGCTGTGGGTGTTAAGTCCAACTGTGTGAATCTCATTGGTGAATTGTTTCTAGCGAGGAAACTGTTGTTTGTACCCATCCTTACACTTTATTTGTGTAAGCAGCCATGTGATAAAGAATGCAATTTGAAATCAGAGATTGATGCCAATGATTTTATGGGGGATATGTTAAGTAATGGGACCCTGATCGTTAAATATGAATTAGGAAAGAGTACACAACGCCATCCACTGTGCTGCTCAGATGTCTCCAAGAAGATGCTATATGACTGCCTTTTGGGGAGGCAAACCACCCCACTAAAAGAATGGAAATGGATAGACAAGATTAAGGACCCCCCAATAGGTATCCAGGTAGGTCAGCCCTGACAACCAGGTTGAAAGGAAATAATGTATCTGGAAAGTGGGATTCCAGTTTGATTCTGACTAACGTTCAGATACCTAGAGCGTACAGAGGAAGCTTTGTGGCAGCTTCTGGTTTAATATCTTTCTGGTAGCAAGACTGAAGGCATGAAGAGATGGGCAGGATATAAAGGTAAATGAATAAACATTTGTGGTAAAATCTGAAGGGAAAAATGGTACCATCCAATTTCACTCTATCTTCTGGTTGACAGTATCTAAAAAGTCGAATGAGAGAAAAAGAGAACGGGTGTGAGATCATTGGGGGAACCTGTTAAAATCTGACCCAGCCAAACAGGCGGCCTCTGCACTGGGGGCCTTGCAAGCTGCTGCCATGGTTACACTGCTGAAATCCTGTTGCACTGCAGTGCAAAAGGTGCAACTTTGAGAGGCAAATTGCCTCAGGCCAGAAAACCTACATAGGCATTAGCTATTGCATACTGAGTTGTGTCACTGCAACAGATAAAGTCTATGGAGATTTCTTGACCTGAGACAATTCTCCAAGTTTTATAGGGCAACAGGATTTTAGTCAGCGTCTGCAAGCTGACACTGCTGGCGGCTAAGAAATGGGGCATCTCCAGTTTTCTGTATAGCCTCACCTTCACAGCATTCAAGACACACTTAGCATTTTGCACATTAACCAGCACTTGAGAACATATATGTCCAACTAGATTGACAGAAGAGGCAGGCTGGCCCACCTCACTGGACTGGCTGTAATTAGCTGATCTTTGTTTCCTTACCTCCTCCAGTAGACGTTTCACTGTGCAGCTATGGAAAAGTGTCTGCCTGAATTTACTTGCTGCCCCCCACCCCTGTTGCTGTTTTCCTCTGTTATTATATGGGCTAGATTTTAACCCTGTAGACAAAGGTAATTCTTTTCTTTATGTTTGCCTAACATCATTTGAGAGGTAATGGACATAAATCAATCATTAAAAATCATCACCATCATTTATAGCTGAGGTCTTAACTAATGTTACCCCTGCCTTCCAAAAAAAAAGAAAATGATCTGGCACACATAAGACAAATCAATCTGATGATTCTAGACAAGCCTTCTAATACAAAGCTGAATAACAAGTTTGCGGAACAAACCCATGTCCTTGTTACCTGTGATGCCGTTCAAACATGTCCCAGTCCATTCATTAAGGCTGCACATGTCATGATCCATGAGGCAGCCTGTTTGAAATTGTCCCCACGCATGGCAATTCTGAAATGATCCCTTTGACCTTTCCTGCAGTCTCAATAACTCAGTGCACTTACACTCCCGTGGCACAGGGGTTAAATGCCTGTCCTGCAGGTAAAACTGTGCTCACGACCTGGGGTTCAGTCCCAGGTAGCAGGCTGAAGGTTGACTCGGCCTTCCATCCTTCCGAGGTCAGTAAAATGAGTACCCAGCTTGCTGGGGGTGGGGTGTGGCAATGTGTAGCCTGAATACTGTAATTAAATTGTAAACCGCCCAGAGACTACTTGAAGTGGTATGGGGCGGTATATAAGCAGCAGCAGTAGCAGCAGAGCAGAACACTCATGTACATTCTACTGAAATCAAGGGAGTTTTGCTCTAAACCAATTATTCGGGACCAGATAATACATAGATCTTTTTCTTGTGGCAGAGAATAAGACAGTACATTCTAATACAGACTATTCAGGAAAATGCCCCACAACATTCTCTTGGACTTGCCCTCAGGTAAGTGCACAGAGAATGATTTACACATGTCTTGTTTACTCCAGACATGAATGGGTAGAAAGGTTTCCAAGGAGAGCAGCAGCTGTTACAAAACTGTGAAAGTTGTCATTGCGGACAAAGAGTTTTAACAAAAAAAAAAATGAGTTATTAATTCTAAATGCGAGTAGCGACCTACTGTAAAACCTATGAATGTGGCACTGCAAGAACAAGGGAGCATACCAGGATATAATAGAAAGCAAGAACTAAATTGAGTAGCTGGATTTTTGTCATTCCCCCCCCCAAATAATAATAATAGTAATAATAATGATAATAACAATAATAATAAAGTGCAACTATTGTCCAGTCAGCAAATCAAAGCCAAATTCAGAAGAATGTCTCTTCTCTAGACAAGCTCAGGATAGCTGGCCTGTTGAGATCTCATCTATTACATTCTAGCCAGGCTGTTGTTTTGGACAAGGACAGAAGACCCCATGAGAGTAGGCTTGGTACCCAACACATAATGTGTGGTCATTCCAAGCTCTGCTGTGGCTGTTGGGCAGCAAATATTGCTATTTCTTTTATTTTGGTTTTTTGACTCAAGTAGAGCTTCGCTAAGAGACAGCTGCTGGGCACGGAGAAACAAACACAGCCCAAGCTACTGTTCACTGGGTCGCGTCCGAATCTTCTCCAAGACTTCCCTGCAGCTGTTCTATCATGGCGCCTTTTAAGCCGTCTTGCTACAAGTAAGGAAGGCTAGGGCAAACTCCTGAATGGCTCACTGTTTTTTTTAAGTCTCTGAACAATAACCACATTTTTTAAGTCGGCTTCCTCCAGCGTGAGAGATTCATCCAGCAACTCCCGAAAAGGGAGCGATGTCGTCAGCATGAAGGGACTTCTTCCCGGTTGTCCTTGGCAATTTGTTATGAAGTCTCTGACATGGCTTATTCTAAAAAGGAAAACGAACAAACAAAATAAATTAGATTTAAATGAAAACGATGCCTAGTATTTTAATCCAGAGCCTTGAAAGAATGTTGTGCGGTAGTTCAAGAAAATGGAAGTTTGGCAGATCAAAGGATTCTTCAGCCTTTGTTCTTTTTGGGTGCCGAGTGAGCAGCAAGCTATAAACTCACTGTGCAAGTTGGCCATGTTAGAGAATAAAGCAGTGTTCTGCTTATATATCGCCCCATACCACTTCAAGTAGTCTCTGGGTGGTTTACAGTTTTAATTACAGTGTGCAGGCTACACATTGCCCCCCCCCCCAGCGAGCTGGGTACTCATTTTACCAACCTCAGAAGGATGGAAGGCTGAGTCAACCATGAGCTGGCTACTTGGGATTGAACCCCAGGCTGTGAGCACAGTTTTACCTGCAGTACAGGCATTTAACCACTGCACCACAAGGCTCATAGATGGTCTCATTGCCCCCTCCCTCACAGCATGGTAAGCATGCCAATGTCCTGCCACATGAGAATAAATACACGAGGGATTTGCTACTTGGATCACACATGGGGAATACGGAAGTCCTCTAGATCAACAGCTTTTAATAAGAATGATGAAGTGGAATAATTGGGTGAACAAAACTCTTCACTAGTAACGACTTTCTTCACCTTGAGAATCTGCATCTCTGGCACAACGCAGTAGCATTCAAACCAATCACCTCAAAAGGGCTACAACACTAGAGGTATTCAAGAGAAAATTGAGCAACCGTCTGTCAGATCTGATTTGGAATCCTGCACTGAGCAAGGGTTTGGAATGGATGGCCTTAGGGGTCCCTTCCAACTGCAGGATTCTATGATTCTAACCTCCGGAAAGCAAATGGCTGTCCTTCACCACTCTCCTTCCATAGAGCAGGGGTGCGGAACTAGGGCTGCGCAATGTTTTTGATCTAGAACGCCTGCCAACCTTAGCAAGCCTGAGCAAAAGGGAAAGGTTACTGGACTCAACAGTTCAAAAACATTGGGAGGGGGCCACATGGCAGAAAGTCTTCCTTCACCCACAGCCAAATCTTGTCACTAGCTTATGCATCATGATTCTGGAGGGAAAAACAGCAAACATTACTCCCACATTCCATGTGTTTTGTATTGGCACTCTCTGAATCCCCAAATGAGCCATCTCTGGCAAAACACATAATCCTTGCAATTTGAAATAGGGCTACAGAAAGGAAAATACTCATTGTGTCTTGGTATTCCGCTATTTGACAGAGTCGTGTTAAGCTTGCCTCCTCAGAAGAAGGCCCTGCCAAGTTCAGTGGAACTGATTCCCAGGCGACTGCCTATAGGGTGGCAGATCTACATGACCATTCTACATTCACATTAGACCTAGATTGGTGGAATGACTATCACAATCCTAGCATGGTGAGGCTTCCATAGTGAGTCACCATAGCGCAGTGGTGGCGAACCTTTGTCACTCCAGATGTTTTGGCCCACAACTCCCAGAATTCCAAGCCAATATTGCCAATGACAAAGGACTGTGGGAGTTGTGGTCCAAAACATCTGGAGTGCCAAAGGTTTGCCACCACTGCCATAGCCTCTGGTATAAAGTATCTTGAGTATAGGATGGCAGTCTTAATGTGTTTTATCTTCAGAATGTGTATTAAATAGACTGTATAATACATGGGGCTCAATTCTAAAGGATACATTATTTGAAAGTTGTTTTATTAAAGTGCAATTGATATTTTAATATGTAAAATATAGTGACGACAGGCACACCACTAACCTTTGAAAATAACTCTGATTGAATATTAGGACAGACTAAGTATAGGATAAGCCAGTAAAAGTACTGCCGTCAGAATGGGCCTATAAATGTTCTTTAACTGGAAATGTTGGTGGATCCGTAATGCATGACATTTATGAACCTTCTTAAATGCTGAATCTCATTCCTTTGCTGTCATTTGTTATTGCACCGTAAAAATTAGCCAGCATTTGTTCCATGAATGATATGCATAAATCCAACGAAAGGCAGGCAAAAGGATGGATCTCACTGGAGCCAGGTAACATTTGGGGCCTCAACTGGATGTTGTTACAGGCAACTGGTTTGCATCCCATTTTTTATCTGAAATTGAGGGCATCTGCAGGGACCTGGACTGTTTCAGACTGAGATGTCGTTTTTTGGATCAGTTTCATCTAGGGACATGTGAGAATGTGGACAAGATAGATCACCTCTCACTCAGACCCATGTCCCTCCGGGCTTTTAAAAGATGCCAGAGAGGAGACAGCAGCGTGGGCCTATCAAACTGTAAATTCCTCTTTGCAGGAGGGGATAGCTCCCTCCATGCCTGAAGAAGGCAGTGATCAGGCCCAATCTAGAAAAGCCGAATTTTCCATTGGGCAATTTCAACAACTGTCATCCCACTGCATTCCATCCCTGGGAAAATTTATTTAGAGGAAGGTCAGTTGCAGACATTCTTGGATGACACCGATAGTCTGGATCCATTTCATTTGAGACGTGCCATGGGACTGAGGCAGCTTTGGTCGCAGGGCCTGATGAGCTTCTTTGGGAAGTTGACAGCAGGAGGGAGATCCTGTTGGTTCTCCTAGATCTCTCAGCAGCCTTTGATACTGTTGACTGCGGTATCCTCTTGGGCCAGTTGTCAGGGTTGGGGATTGGAGCTTTATGCTGCCTCCTCCATCAGCAGTAAAAGATGTTGAGAATTTGTTATCATTGGGATGACAATTTCTCTGCCAGTATCAGCCTGGTGCAAGTGCAGGTCCCAGAGGGGTGGTTGTTACTGAAGATCCAAGACAGCTTCTGCCTTCCTCTAAAAAGCCCTACCCAACACCAGTCGGTTATTGTGTAGCAGAGGTCATAATTATTCACATTATGAGTACACTCAGAAGTCTTGTATTACGGAATTATTAATTGCAATCTCCCTAAATGAATAGCGATGTCAAGTATCTGCAGGGAAGCTACCAAGAAAGGTTGTGTACTGATGTCCATGAGCCCAAGCCAGCAAGAATGCTCCAAGTGTCACATGGTGGCTCTTTTCATCTTTGCTCCGGTTCCCTGATATGGTCTGCTGAACCCAAAGGAGATAAAGTGCTCTAGTTTCAGGCTTCTGCAGACTCTGATCCTAGTTTACTTATTCACCAACCACGCATGCTTGTCCAGAAATCAATCCTACAAGAACTCAATAGGATTTGCTCTTGTAAGTAGGTATGCACCGGAATGGAAATCAAAGTGAGTAGACTGAGAAGTTGATGGAAATAACGTTAATCACTAGAGAGAAGAGGTATTGTTCTGCCTATGCTGGAGAGGAGCTTTCTGGCCCACCCAATGCTATGGCCATCTCACTGCCGTATGCTTTCTGGTTCTAAGCATGCCCTACATAGATGGATGCCTTCTAATACCAACTCTTCTCTTCTCAATCTGCAATATGTGTAAGGTGACAATAGAGGGCATGTGGTGATTTGAACCATGCACAAACGAAGTCTCTGCTACTATGGCTTGTAAAGTGTAATCCTACTAAGGAAGGTTAGAGCTGTCCAGCAGTGGAGAATGCTGCCAGGGAGGGTGGTGGAGTCTCCTTCTTTGGAGGTTTTTAAGCAGAGGCTGGATGGGAGTGTACCGAAAACTAAAATTTAGGATACCAACTGTTTGAAATGTGTAACACGTTTGTTTTCCTTCATACCTCACTACAGCTTTTTGTGTTATGCCACTTTTGCTGTTTTGTTCCATATATTTAAAATAATGATTGCCCTTTCAATGAAAGCTAAAATTAATGAAAAGGAGCAAGTTGCATTTGCCTGAATTTGGATTAATAAGCTCTCTTACCTGTGCAAAGTGTTGAATCTTTGTACTATTCTCGTTCCATCTGCCAACCAAATTTGAACACTAGTGATGGGTTCTGAATGATTTAACACCACTGTTGGTTTTCTCTTTTCAGTTTCTTCAACATCTCTTTTGGCTTTATAAATTATTTTTGGTGTAGCACTGGAAAAGCAAAGAAAAAATCTGAAATGAGATTTCACATCCCTCTTTGTGTTAGATAATGGCACCAATTTGTTACTCTTATTTTATGATGACCCTAAAACCTTTATAGGGCTATGGGGCCCAACAACAAATACATAAGGAACAGGCAATCTGTAGGGTGCCAAGTGTTCCCTGCTCTCATTGTGTGCCATTGGAAGCTGTAGTAGGCCAACAATAACTGGAGAGCCCTTGGTTCCCCTGTGCTGAAATAAATGAATCCACGCTTCTTGCGCAATGTGCTGACAAAGTGTTTCATTTAAATTTATTTTTCACTGATTACATTGAATGTTGAAAGAGAAACTGAATAATTAGCAATGTAGAAAGCATAATGCTACTTTGAATTGGTCTGTAACAGTGGTGACAAACCTTTGACACTACAGATGTTTTGGACCACAACTCCCAGAATTCCAAGCCTAGATTGCCAATAACACAAAGGACTGTGGAAGTTGTGGTCCAAAACATTGGGAGTGCCAAAGGTTTGCCACCACTGGTTTATGAGATGCTTGATACCCAAGGCCCCTCTTAGAGGGAATGGTGTTTTTATGACTACAGTAACCTCCCGCCCTTTTGCAGGTGGGTATATCACGAGACCACAGTATATAGAGGAAAAAGCTGGAAAGGCCTGTTTCAGGCCTCCTGTACTTACCCCAGGCCTTGCGCTGCCCTGAATGAGTCACCGACGGCCTTCCTGGGCTGTCAGAGGCCCCAAAAGTGCTTCTCGCCAAACCAGAAGTGACCACTGGATCGCTAGAAAGCACTTTTGGGGCCACCAAGGGCCTTTCTAGGCATGTAGGGGGACTCAGAAATGCCCTCCTACATGGCCGGAAAGGCTCTCAGAGGCCCCCAAAGTGCTTTCTAGCAATCTGGAGGTCACTTCCGGTTTAGCAAGAAGAACTTTTGGTGCCTCCGATGGCCCGGAAAGGCCATCAGAGACCAATTTGGGGCAGTGCGAGTCCTGGGGTAAGTACAAGAGGCCCCGAAGCCCCCCCCCCATCCTGACCCGTCCCTGCATCCTCATATCACGGATTTTCAATTATTGTGGGTCAGTTTGGGCCCCTAAGCCCTGCAATAGGTGGGGGGGGTTACTGTTATACTCTTTGTGACTGTATTGCTTTGACACGTTTTAGTAGAGCAGCAAAATATAAGTAGTTCAAAAAGGATAAATGTATCTATGCTTTGAATTTGAACAGATTAGTTGAGCATAGAAACCAATAAGATAACCATGTCAGTCTCTATACTATAAGGTTATGTTTCCTGTTCAGTGCTGTCTAGTTCCTGAAATCCAGAAAGGAAACCTTGCATACCATTCTTGACAACTTTTCATTGAAAAGAACACAATTCGAGAGTTTTCACCTGCCACCTCAAGAAGAAAAAGCTTCTGATCAACCATAACATTACGAGCTCTGATCTTCCTTGTGTATACAGCTGGAGCAAAACGGGGAATCCCTTCTACATCGCAGGACTGGCATGCTCATAATGGTGCCTATTGCTGACTGACAATCAGCATAGGGGGTTTTATCTCCTGCCACAACTATGCACCTCCCCACTGATGACAGCCTGGCACACCCAGTAAGTTAGGTGAACAATCAGTCAATGTTTATTTACTCAAAGCAGGTATATCCTGCATTTCAGCTGACAAGACTCCCAATTCAAATATGAAAAACAGTAACACCGTCCTCGCACTCTGGCTTACCATCGAGAAAAATATGACACAAAGCAAGGGTTGGAAGGGGAAAAAGGAAAAGAAGAAATCACAGCCCCCCCCCAACTCTTAACATTGTACAGTACGGTTTTCAGAGTAACAAGCTCTAGTGTAGCCAGGCATGGCTGGTCTTGATAGAACTATCTGGAACCAAACTGAAAGGGCCAAAAGTGCTGTTTTCTTGGTTGAGCAGATGTGTGGTCTGGCTTGTCTCTCCTAGAAAGAACGGCTGCTGGAAGACAGCTAAGAGAGCAGCAAGTGTAATAAATAAGAATGGCTTCTGAGGACGCCCACTGGCAGCCTTGCTGTCCGTCTGTGCCCCATCTACAGGGAACTGATAAGGCATCTTAATGAGATGCTGATAAAGCATCTTAATGAGACACCGGTTACCCTGCACGGTTGCAAGGGAGTCATTTCGGGGATGACAGTGATTGATGAAAGAACAGTACAGTTCCTGTTGGCTCTGTGGAGATTATCACACATGTCCCTGTGTTTACTGCCTTCTTGACATCATTACTGCTCCAATGAACTGCTGCTGACAGGAACTTAGTGCAGTATTAGCAGGCTAAAAATGGGCGTCATGTAAACCTCTTCCTCACAAGCTGGAATCTAGAACGGGAAAAGGAGGATCAGAGAGAAATTCTATATACATTTACGCAGAAGGCAGTCTCATTGAGTACAAAGGGTCTTACTTCCAACTAGGTAAGTAGAGGTTAAAGGTAAAGGTAAAGGTTCCCCCCGCACATGCATGCTAGTTGTGTCTGATTCTAAGGGCGGTGCTCATTTCCGTTTTCAAGCCAAAGAGCCAGTGCTGTGCAAGTCCATGGCCATGTGGCCGGCATGGCTGCAAGGAAACACTGTTTATCTTCCCGCTTTCTACAGTGGTACCTATTTATCCACTTACATTTACATTCTTTTGAACTGCTAGTTTGGCAGGAGCTGGCGCTAACAGCAGGAGCTCGCTCCACTGCATGGCACCCGGGATTCGAACCACGGAGCTGCTGAATTTGCAGCCAATCATTTCAGCGCTCTAGTCCGCTGAGCCACCATGCCCCCTCAGGTAAGTAGAGGACTGCTGCTTAAAAAGGATGAAGGAACATCCTCTAACGTTCCAGTTCTTTTCCCAAAGCAATTTCAATTCTCAGAAACATGAGGCTTCCTACCTTCCCAATCTGTATCCTTGTCCAGAAAAAGGCTGAAACACTGGCTTCCTCAAAGAATACACCTGGTCCTTCTTATCTTGCACTTTCACATTCACCTCCTCTTTATCACAGATCTTCTGTAATTCTGGAGGCAACTCCCTTTAAAGGTAAAATGAGTAAAAAGTGCACATGATCATTATAATCAGAGTCATTGATAAATCAGATTAAATGGATATCTGTGCATGAAGAGAAGTGCATAGCATCTAGGAACAGCTACATCAGCTACATCTACTTTTAAAAAGTATTATTCTATAGCATTTGACATGCTGCAAAGGAAAGCAGCCTTTCACCATCACCATCACCATCACTACCACTACCACCACCACCACCACCACCACCACCACCACCATCATCATCATCATCATCATCATCATCATCATCATCATCATCATCATCATCATCATCA
>JAHTLZ010000074.1:11608406-11627037 GCA_023846285.1 Phrynocephalus versicolor | reverse complement strand
GCGAAACGTACATTGAAACATGCTGATTCTGTATGCAAAGACAAATCAAAATCTCGCAGTACTGGGCAGCGAGAGGAATGGAGCGGCTCAACTGGACAGTCCCGGTAAGAGGATTAAAAGTTTTCAACTAATTTTTCTCAAGTAGTGTCCTAACCATTTTTCTTAATTCCCCCAAACTAATGTTAACATTATGTTGGATTTCCACCTGTTCATAGAGAAATATAATGCACTAATAATTTGCTTAAAACAGTATCAATATGACTTTCCCCCATTAATATCATTGATCCTGGTATCATGGTGTCTTGTACTCTCAAAAAGCCAGTGATAGAAACTGGAAGGGAATCTGTATGTATTTTAAGGAAATTGGGAAGCTTGGCTTAGGACGATGCCTGTTATGGTAGTTCTTTGTTTCCTCTTATGATCCTGTGTGCTTTGTTAATTCTGTGTGCTTCTGTCTTTTTCAGTAAGGCACAGCCTGTTCTTTCACACACTGCTCGCCTCTTTTGATTTCCAGTGACAAAAGTTTTGTTTGTGGAAACAGAAAAGAGCAATTCCATCTGTTGCTTACATTAAAACATCTGGAATTCCTCATGATCACAGTTCAGTTTTATGGTCCACTATGAATACTGCAACATGTCCAATAAGTATAACTTAAAACGTGGTATCTAAGAACTGCAATTAGTTTTCAGCCCATTTGCTACATCACACCCTGCTTATTAATCTCTTGTATGAACCAGGGGAATGATGTTTGACAAGAGTCCAGTTCAACAAATCTGACACCAGCAAACTGGATTTAGAAGCTTAATTATCCAAGTATGTCTTTTGATTTCAGCATATGCTGTTTGTGTGGCTGTCAGGACAGGTTGTTGTTCGGCCATGGATAGAACAAAACAACATTTCTGATCTCATCAGCATTGAAAAATAGTGTGTATAGGTGATATATAAAAGGCTGAAGCATTCTGTGAAGTTTCTAAAATTTCATGCCTGATGGATCTTGCAGCTGTTATAGTTGGAAGCACCATTTCAAATATTAATTATGGGAAATCTGGAGTTCAAGGCTTCTGAAAACAGAACAAGAAATGTACATTACTTTTGCTGAGAAATAACACTCTACGCTATTCATACTGATGGGAGCCAGCTTCAAAACATTTTTTGTGTTTTGCCTTTTAATTGCAGAGAGATTCAGTAGTATTTTTAAAAAATGGGCTACACCCTGCCAAGCTGTATGCCCAACAAAACTTCACCCCATAGATTCACGACTTCATTTTTTAAAGAAAAAAATCCATATGCATGTACAGTAATCCTCCACCTATCATGGGGGTAGGGACCTGACCCGACCTGCAATAATGGAAAATCCGTGATATGCGGATGCTGGGTCTGGTGGGGACTGGGGGGCCTATCTGGGGCCTTCTAAACTTAGCTGAGGCCTGGCCCTGCCTCGAATGGGGCTCTGACAGGAGACCCCAGAAGTGGTTTTGGGCAATCTGGAAGCCACTTCCATTTTTTCCGGTTCACCAGAAATCACTTCTGGGGCCTCTGACAGGCCTGGGAAGCCCGTCAGAAGCCCATTCAGGGCAGCGACAGGCCTGGGGTAAGAGCAGGAGGCCTCAAACAGGCTCATACAGCTTAGCCCAGGGGGCCTTGCCTTTCATATACTGTGGTCCCACGATACACCGGGACCACTGTATATGAAATGCGAAATGGCGGGTGACAACTGTATTTCAAGATATTTTATTCAGGGGCATATTTAAAAATACAACAAATTGTTAAGTTTTTAATAATAATAATAAAAGATGTCTTGATTTAGAAGACCACTTTGCTCTGAGAGATATACAGTAGGACTCCCGTATCCACTGATTCATTATCCGCTGATTCAGTTATCCACAGTTGGCAGAGGAAAAAAAATTAAATAATTCTGCAGCCACAACTCAAGCTGTAAAGCAAACTGCTGTCACAAACAGCAGCGGTATAGCAAGCTATTGTCACAAATAGTGGCCATAAAGCAAGCTACTGTCTCGAAACAGCAGTCATAAAGCAAGCTACTGTCAGGAAACAGCAGTTTGGGGTGGGTGGGCAGGTGTTCTCTCTTATCCATGGTTTTCATTATCCACGGGAAGGCCTGGAAGCAATCCCCAGCGGATACTGGGGTCCTACTGTACTCTAAATTTGACTGTGTAACTGAGAATTCACTGCTTTGTTATCTTCCTATTTGCTTCCTGCACACAAATAGGATGAAAAGATGTTTTTCCAAGATGCCTTCTTCAGTTTTTTTCCGGATAGGCTTATCAAATAGATCCATCTCATATCTTGAGTGCTCAGTTTATTTTCTCAATTTTGATTGAACTTAATCTCTAAAAAAAAGACAAAATTTCTCTCTGTAATAACAGCTCCTTTTTTCTGTATTTTTTCAAAGTTAAATATTTATTTTATTTGTATCCCATAAGAAGAGCAGAATCTGAAACATGTATTATTAGATTTTTAAAAAAATAAATTTAATAAATGTATGTTTGTAGATTCTGGCAAGAAAGTTGTTCATATTTCAGCAAGTTCCTTGGTCTTCACTGCTGTGATTACAGCAATAATTTCAGAGGGGATTAAATAGCTAGATTCTCATCTGTGCTAATTACAAGTGGTATTTAATTGTGGGAGTGATGGTGAAATGATGAGATGGATGGGAACGCCATGGTGCGTAGCCTTTCACTATCATTTCTATGCGGGCACTGTGCATAGTAAGTTCATACAGCATTTGGTCTCAATTTTTCTATTTATACTATTTATAGATCACATGCTAGTATACTAATGTTCCTCTAAGGCAAGTTAATGTTACCCCAGCATTGCATAAGGGGATCTTTCTAAGATAATGTGCCTTGCTTTGGTCTTGGCTTTTTCTCCAAATGGAAGCAAAGGAGGTTGTGCTCTTGGTTTCTTAGTAATGTAAACAAAAAATTGCTTCCTACTAAATCAGACCAATAGTGTGTACAGAAATCAACAGGAATACAGTGGTACCTGAACTTAAGAGCGACTCTACTTACGAGAAATTCGACTTACAAGCGGGAAACCTTCCCCTTTTTGAACTGCTGCCTTACGAATTTTAGATGCAGTTTGGTCTACTTATGAGGTCCCTCAGCGCCGGCCAGCTGGGCAGTGGGGGTTGGTTGGGGAAGGCAGGATCGCGCTGTCTCACTGGCTTGCTCCCCCAGCACTTCCCCAGCCTTGCCCTTGGTGCTCAGCTCCGTGCTGGCCAGCTGGGCAGTGAGTAGGGTGGGGGAGGCGGATTGGGCTGCTTCCTCACCGGCTTCCCTCCCCCAGCTCTTTCCCAGCCCAGTCTTGCTTGCAGTAGCCAGCACACAAGTTTCAAAGGGCTAGAGAGAGCTGCCATGGCTCCAGCCCTTTGAAACATGCCCCCCCACCCCCGTAATAGGGTCGAGGTGGCGGGGGGGGAGCGGTTTCAAATGGCTAGAGATGAGCTATCATGGGTCTAGCCCAGTGGTTCTCAACCTGTGGGTCCCCAGATGTTCCTGGACTGCAACTCCCAGAAGCCTCCACCACTCGCTGTGCTGGCAGGGACTTCTGGGAGTTGCAGTCAAGGAACATCTGGGGACCCACAGGTTGAGAATCACTCGTCTAGCCCTTTGAACCCCGCTCCCATCTCCACCTCAAGGTGGGAGTGGGTTTCAAAGGGCTAGAGGCAAACTGTCATGTCTCTAGCCTTCCCATAGAAATGCATTGACATCCATTCCCTCTGGAAGGGAGTAATTGATTTTCAGTGCATTCCTATGGGCAAACGATGCTCTGCTTATGAATTCTTCTACTTACAAGCATGCACTCGGAACGGATTAAACTTGTAAGTAGAAGTACCACTGTATTGTCTTTGCTGACTGGAAGCCACTCTCTGGGGTTTCCTGAAAGATATTTCTAGGGTGCATTTTCTGGTTAAACCTGGAATCTCTTGTATATATTCCAGTCCCATCTTTCCAGGTTTCTTTTGAAAAGTTCTTATTTTAATTTTTGTAAACAAAATAAACACTTTCCACATAATTATGTTCAGAAATTCACAAGCCTATGATTTACAGAGCTAACGTAGTAAACTTTGTTTTCACAACTGTTACTTCCTGTTTAGGTGTAAGAAATTCTGCATGTTAATATAGCTAATCTAGTATTACATGAAATATATTGGGCAAAATCCTGTTGAATATTTTTGTGCCTAGTATTAATATTAAAATATTATACAGTTTATTAGTTTTATATGATACTGTAAAATTGGTTGTATTTGTTTTGCAACACTTAAGCGTTATTGCAGAAGCACCCATGCTTTCATATAGGAAACTAATGTGTTTTGCATATTCAATTACTTTCAGGCTAGCTTCTCAATCTGGTGCTACCTTACCAAATGGGCGCAGTTTATGTAAGTATTTTAGGTTATGGTATTTCTACTTACGATTCTCCATCCATATACGTTTTTGAATGTGATGTTTTCCCAGCATATTTTATCTCTTGGTTTGTCGAATGTTTATGTTTTGCAGTACAGTAGTCCCCCTCTATATCATGGTCCATATATCACGGTCCTGCTATATCACGGGGCCATGATATATGGACCCCATCCCTGCGACCCCTGCTGCTTTCCCCTGCCCCCACCTCCCCACTGCTGTCCCCGCCACCCTCACCGCTGTCCATTACCTCCTCTCCAAAGCGGTTTTGTAGGGGAGGTAATGGTAATGGTGGCGGCAGTGAGGGAGTAACGGCGTCCCCATATGTCAGATTTTCATTTATCATGAGTGGTTTGGAAACATAACCCCTGCGATAAACGGAGGACTACTTCACAAACAAATTACTTGCCTATTTGGGCTAAATTAAGCGCTACACTTGTGTTATTGATGGAACTTTCTTCCTGCTACGGGTCTTTAAAAGGTTTAGAACATCAAGTCTAGAGAATTTCCTCACCTTATGGCCCAGTTTTTAAAAAATGGGGTTCATTGAGAGGTGCAGTGAAAAGAACTGGTATTCTACCAGTGAAGATTTTGCATTGGCTCTGATCCCATAATATTACTGTATTGTAATTAATTAATGAATGAATTAATTAATTTGTCTTATTCATAGGCTGCTCTTCTTCCTTCTAGGGGACTCAAGGTGGGTCACAGTTTTTAAAAGAATAGAATTAAAAACCCAGTAAGTTACACTGTACATTTAAAAACAATTAAACTATAACGCCAATTAAAATTATGCCTTTTTAGTCACAAATTGAACATTGCTTTAACACAGGCTAAAATGGTTGTTCTGAAGAGGTTAGAATAAATAAGAACATCAATAGTAAAATATAAAATAAAAGCAAAATTAAATTGTTTTAATTTTTCAAACAACATTTTATGAGACTAAAGCAGGATCAGTGCAAGCATTTTTGCTGTGTAAGAAACTAGTGAAGGCTAAATATATATTAGGACCATGAAAAAATTAGAAGATACTGAAGAGGAAGTACTGGTAAGAGTAAGTGATTGTATTCAGGTCAAACTACAGTGTAACATAAATGAGCCTATAAAGAGGTCAAAGCGGAGAAGAAGCAAATACAGTGGTACCTTGTATAAAGGAATTAATTCGTTCCAAATAAAATTCTGTTAAAACAAATTTTCCTTTATACAAATTACCCATAGGAATGCATTGAAAACAGAGTAATTCCTAATCGTGGACATTTTTATGTTGTACAGATTTGCCACATAGGCAATTCTGTTAAGCAGATTTCCCCTATCTCTGGAATATTTTATGTTGTACAGATTTTATGTTATATAATCCGTTTGTTATATGAGGGTCCACTGTACTGTATGAGTGTACTTAGTTCTTTTCTCCCCCTTTTAAATCTGCTGACCAGAGTCTTGTTGAAAAAATACACAGTGATAATTGCCTAGGCAGTGTACATCCTTTACCAAGTTGTGTGACTGTGTGACAAATGGTAGGTCATTGCACACACACATTTCCCATTTCCCACCCTACAGGATTCTACCCTACATGTTTCATTTTTGCCCTTATTAAGCAACTGACCTATGAAATTTTTATTAACATTTTTCTACAGATTAAAATTATTGTCTAATCTTTCAGCTCTCAAAAGCTGTTCCCTTCGAGGGGATAAAAAGGGAGATGGGGACCATCCTTGTATAAATGGAGGCAGAGAAATCAGAAAGAGTTGTCGATCCAGAAAAAACAGATTTGAAAGTTTGAATCAGAGTTTACTATTTGATCAGCTAGTAAACAGGTACGTTTGGATGCACAAGTACCAACGATTTCCAATTTTAATAGTAGTGTTAAAATTGTGTATCTCTTTTATCCTAGTGTAAGAATGCAACTGGTTGACAAAAGGGTGTCCCATTCTTGGATATCAAATTAAAATCTACAAAATAATGAGTTCTTCTGTTAAATCTACCACATAAAGCTTTGTTGTATTATTGCAAATACATATACTAGTGCAGTGTTGGTGAATCTATGGCACGGGTGCCAAAGGTGGCACACAGAGCCCTTTCTGTGGGCACCTGACATCACCCCCTCACAGCCATGGCACTTCCCCCTCTGCTTGGAGCAGCAGCTTGTGGTCTCCTTCGTAGCCCCAGTTTACTCTCCAGCCATGCTGCTCTGGGCACCCCAAAAGCAGCATGGATGGAGAGTAAACGGGGGGCTACGGAGAAACCCACAAATCACTGCCTCCCCTTCACCTGGCTCTCTTCATGGAACCATTTCCGTGGTCTCGCAATGGCTTCGTGAAGAGAGCTAGGTGAAGGGGAGGCAGCGGTCTGTGGTCTCCTTCGCAGCCCCAGTTTACCCTTCAGCCTCAACGCTTTTGGGATGCTCAGAGTGGCATGGCTGGAGAGTAAACTAGGGCTATGAATGAGCCCACAAGCCACCGCCACTCCTCCCTGGCTTTCCTGATGGTGTAGCACCCCATCTGTCTCTCTGGAGGATCTGGAGCCCCGTGGTGCTGTGGTTAAATGCCTGTACTGCAGCTAAAACTGTGCTCATGACCTGGGGTTCAATCCCAGGCTTGTGGTTGACTCAGTCTTCCATCCTTCCGATTTCGGTAAAATGAGTACCCGGCTTGCTGAGCTGGGGGGGAGGAGAATGTGTAGCCTGCATACTGTAATTAAACTGTAAACCTCCCAGAGACTACTTGAAGTGGTATGGGGTGGTATATAAGCAGAGCACTTTGCTTTGCTTTTACTCTTGGGAAAGCGAGGATCGAAGAGCA
The DNA here is from genome assembly GCA_023846285.1 of Phrynocephalus versicolor. Classification (NCBI taxonomy): domain Eukaryota; kingdom Metazoa; phylum Chordata; class Lepidosauria; order Squamata; family Agamidae; genus Phrynocephalus; species Phrynocephalus versicolor. Next base: position 11,619,812 of record JAHTLZ010000074.1, on the reverse strand, counting down.
GGGTTTTGAATTTCCTGTGGGAAATCCGCACATTGGGAAAGTGAGAATCGAAGAGCAGGGTTTTGAATTTCCTGAAATTCAAAAGCCTGCTCTTCGATCCTCGCTTTCCCAGAGAGTAGCACCCGAAGCATTTGTAACCCGAGGTACCACTGTATTCAGGTTAAATTGCTGTACAGTGGTACCTTGTATTCATTCCAAATGAAATTATGTTAAGCAAATTTCCCCTATCTCCAGAATTTTATATGTTGTACAGATTTTATGTTATACAAACTCTTTGTTATACAAGGGTCCACTGTATTGGCACTTTGCAAAAAATAAGTGGGTTTTGAATCACAGTTTGGGCACTGGATGTATAAGAGGTCCACCATCACTGTCTTACTGCACATCACTAAGCTCATTACATTTCCATTGAATCATCTCAGAACTTGGATGTTCTTAGTTCTTGATTTCTTTCCCAGGTATTTTAATCTGAGCCGATTTAACAGAGATTTAACGTACTGTGGTTCTTGCAGAGCTGTTCATATTATATTCTGTTACCTAGGTATCTGTAACATATTACTCAGACATTGTGCTCTGGTTTCTCTCCCAGTAGAAAAAATTTAATGTGACCTCAAAAAGCATGTGAATGTTATCTTAGGACTAGTCACATTTGCAAGTCACTGCTTGTTGTTTCCATGCAACCTCATGCTATAAATCAAGAGTAGATGACTGCAGCTCTCCAGATGTTTTGAGTTTCCAACTCCCATCAGCCTTAGCCAGCATAGGCAAGGATGAAATATTATGAGAGTTGCAGTCCAGAAGCATTTGGAAGGCCACAGCTGCCAACCTCTGCTCTAACATATGGAAATCAGTAAGAGCCTGTGAATTGGGAAGGCTACATAAGCTTCATAAGCATAGTATAGATATGCCAAGGAGAAATTTCACCATGTATACAACCTGGGAGGTGGTATTTGGCATTATTAAAGTCAATCTAAAGAGTGATGAGCCTCATGTTTTTTTTTAATTTGGGGACAGTTCTCTCCCAGATATTGGGACTTGGTGATCCCAGTTTTTTTTTTTTTTGGGGGGGGGTGTTCTGTACAAAATCCACCTGACAATCCAATGCCTCTGGCTTCCACTCCCCAGCCAGTCAAATAGCTTTCCTATGTGTTGTTGGTAAGAGGCAAAAGGTTGTCCTTTCTTCTGCTTGTGAAAGTGGTTAGGATCTGGCCAATTGTATTTTTGGAAGGTGTATTCTAACAGCCCACATATTTCATACCAGTGTTTATATGTTGCAGTACTGCTGAAGCTGTTCTTCAGGAAATGGACAATATCAACATCAGGCGGAATAGGCGATCAGGCGAAGTGGAACGGTTGCGCATGTGGACAGATACAGAATTTGTAAGTATCGGCCTTTTCACTCCAAGAGGAACAAGAAGCAATAGACTGGGGTGGGTGGGTCTTTCCTTACCTCTAGGACTTGCTCTGCTCTGAGTTGTTAGGAACGCGCCAGGCCAGATTATGGGAGTGAAAGTCAAACTGGAGGTAGAGCAGCCCTCTCGCCTCTCTGCTGTCCCTGCCACTGTTTTCTTGTTGGGTTGGAAGAAGGGTGCCTCCTCACTCCTGGGTGAGAGGATTGCCTGCAACTCTCACAGGTGATGGCTAGGGTGAGTTCTCACGCAGGCTGCCTCCAGACTCCCCTATATAGGAAGGCAGCCTCCATCAGCACATGTTCCCCCAGGCAATTCAGAGGAAACCTGCATACCTCCCACCCGCCAGAGGGGTCAATTCCTTCCTGCTTGTTCATGTAGGGATGATAAAGAGGGACGAGCTGATCTGCCATCTGCTAGTTCGAGGACTTTCATTCCCATAATTTGACCTTGGGGGTTGGTTTTTGTCCCCCCCCCCAAATATGGAAGTGGAACTCCTTAAAATATGAAAGTCCCAACCTTACAAAAGACCGTTATGTATCATTTTAGCATTGGAATACAGTACATTCTTTCTGTGACACACAACTAGAGATGTAAAATTTCCAGAAATTTTGAAGCTCGGAAAACCCCCGTTTTCTTCCCTGGGGGGGAAGTGGACATTTTTTTGAAAAATTGAAAAAAAATGCTACATTAACACACACATACCCTTTACATCTTGAAAGTCATTCTGTTACTTTAGGAACATAAAATATAACTGTGGACAATTTGACTTGGCAAATTTGTTGCTCTGTATTTTCTTCCAGTGCTTTGAGGCCTAGTGAAGAGGACAGAACAGAACCAAACACACCCACATGCAAAAACTTTTTTCTTGTGACAATAGCAGCACCTCCTAAAGGAAGAAATGCATCTTGTTCTTGCACTGGAGAGTTCAGTTTGTAACCTAGGACTTGCTTGTCCTCAGTGCACAGAAATTAGAATAATCTGGTAATGTGCATATTTTAAAGAAATTATTTGGAAAATACCTTATCTTGTGGGAAGGGTGATGAATAAATATATTTTATTCATCCTGTTAAAATAAGTCACTCCATAATCATTTTTTCAATTTTTCATTTTTCTTTTTAGTTTTTCATTCCCCCCCCCCAATTTTTCAGTAAAAAAAACCCAAAAGGCTTCAGGAAAAAAACAGCCCCCCCCCCGTTTCCCCCCAAATTTTTCCTTTTTTCCCCCTGGGCCTTCACATCTCTACACACAACTCGTATTAGTAAAAAAAAAATGACCCCAGTTTTCATGTATAAGGCCATATAATTATTTTCTGTGACAGCAGTGGAGGAACAGCAAGAAAATATGTGATAGAGCAAGAGAAGTGAAAGTAAATGTCAGCATATATTGCAAAAACATTTCAAATAGCAGCAGGGCAGCATATGGTGAGAAAAGGACATGATCTCTGGCAAAACACATTTCAGGCTGACTCGCTTGCTGGGCTGTGGTGTTGCAACACTAACAAAGAACAATTTCATTAGAGTTAAATGTTTCAGGGCCATTATTGTCCCTGCAGTCTTTTAAGCATGTGTTGCTTAAGTAACACAAGCCTGCATTTAAAGCCCTGTGATAGGGATTAGACAAGTACTTTATCTCATCTATTGACCGAAATGCAGTGACAAGTGTGTGGCTAAATGGAAGCCAGATAATGAGGCAACAAGGCTTCCCTTTTTTTGAGCTGGCTAGGTTGCATCAGATCTATAACTGCCTGAAACCCATTGGTTCCTGGGAAGCTACAGGTTTGGTTGGTGAAATCCCTGAGCCTTCAGTTTATTTCTGTGACTACTAACTCTGAAGCAGCAGCGTCTTGAGCATTACATTGCCGTGTGAGAACTTGGAGATGCCTATCAAAATGACCCGTCATTGTGAGTCTTACAGCATGGGAAGTGCTCCCCTTCTTTTTGTGGGCATTTTCTTAAGATCTAAGGCACCGTTATTGTGAAACAAGGCTTTTTTTGTATACTGCAAATGTATTCCATCTAGAAAAATAGAACTACAGTACAACAAATAATGTACTTTATCAACTTTTCCTGTGTCTTACTGTGTTTTTGAAAAGTCAGAAGATTCAGTGGTTTGATCCCCAAATCCTCAATGAATTGTTATGTTTATATTGCCTATGGTGGTGAATGTTCGGCACTCCAGATGTTTTGGACCACAACTCCCAGAATTCTGAGCCTAGATTGCCATTGACAAAGAACTGTGGGAGTTGTGGTCCAAAACATCTGGAGTGCCAAACGTTCACCACCACTAAGCAATATTCCCCTCCCCTGCACACAAAATATCCCATTCTGACAAATATTTTCTTAGTGCTTTTTGAATTTCTACTACTCACTTTGCAGCCTAGAACAGTGTTTTTCAACCTTTTTTGGGCAAAGGCACACTTGTTTCATGAAAAAAATCACGAGGCACACCACCATTAGAAAATGTTAAAAAATTTAACTCTGTGCCTATATTGACTATATATAAAGTAATTCTCTTGAATAGGCATCAAATAAACACAAATAAAGTATTTTATAATTACTTTATTATGAAATAGTAAGTAAACAGAAATATGAAAAAATTATAAAATACGAATGGAAAGAGAGGTGGGGAAAAAAAGAAAGAAAAGACAGAGAGAGAGAGAGAGAAGAGGGCGACCCAAGACAGAAAGAAAGGGGCAAGACTTCAAGGAGGACCCCAAGCAACCGTTCCCCCCCAATCTATGAGGAGGAAGAGGAGAGCTTGTCAGCGCCGGCCCCACACCGATGAGGAACCCATCGCGGGGCCCCTCAGAGAGGCTCTTCCCCTCCCGGACCCTAAAGGCCGGCCGTCCAGCCGTGCCAGTAGCCCCCCCTGCCCGCCCGCCTCTTCAGCCCAGGCCCGGCGGAGGCCTCCTCCATCCCCTCCTCCTCGCAGCCCTGCCGCGGTGCTCGTGGGGCAGCTGGGCGCCCCTCCTCTCCTTCCCCTCACCTGGTGGTTTGTTCTGGGCTGGGTCTCCTGGGCCGGCTCATGTTGGCGGGCGGGCTGTCGGGCGGCTCAGTCCATTGGTAGCTCCCAGGAAAGGGGTGGTGGTGGTCCAGGGTAAAAAAAGGAGGGGGGAGAGGGAAGCGAGCGAGTCGCAGCGGCGACGGCAGGCACAGGGCAAACACTAAGAGAATGAGTGGGGCCAGGTCCGGCCAGGGAGGAAGTGACGCCAGCGCCGCAGGCCTTGGGGGGGGGAGGAGCCAAGCTGGCCCTTGGACGCTATTTATAGCGCCTCCCAGCTGTGGGCCGCCCGCCGGCCCTGGGTTGAATTTCTTTCGAATTTTTCAAATTTTCCCACAGCACACCAGGCAACATCTCGCGGCACACTAGTGTGCCACGGAACAGTGGTTGAAAAACACTGGCCTAGAAGACATGGCATGCATTGTTTGCTATTTGCATTGCTAATTACTCTTTGTTATTATTGTTACAGGAAAACATGGATATGTATTCACGGGTCAAAAGGAGGAGGAAATCATTGAGGAGAAATAGTTACGGAATTCAGAATCACCATGAAGTTTCCACAGAGGGAGAAGAAGAAGGTAACAAAGTTTGTAGGTGGTATAGTAGGGGCTGTTGAACATAATGAAGACATCAGTAGGTGGATGCTTTGTTGCAGGGTCATAACATTATTGATACACTCAAACGTGGTTGGTAATAGTAGATGAGCCAATATATGCTCTGCTGCATCGATATTCATTTGATGTAGTAAATGAGTTAATTGGTTGTATTAAATGACCCTTGTCCCAGCTGATATTATATACTTTTCAATATCCACATGGAACAGCTGGGAGGAGTCATCCAGAGGATTGCGCTGATACATGTGCAACACAGAGCTCTTCTTATAATAGCTAATCCTAGTGAGACAGTTGAAATGAAAACTGTAGCCAGGTGTCTAGGAGCCGTACTGGGAAAGTCCATCAATCAGTGGTAGAGCCCATGTATGACATGCAGATGATTTGGGGTTCAGTCCCTCTTATGCTGACATAGGCTGCAGAAATGACTGGCTGAAAACTTGGGGAGTCACCGCTGATTAGTGCCAGTGATACTGGGCTAAATTGACCAATTGACTGTCTTCATATAAAGTGTCTGTCTGTCTGTCTCTCTGTGTCTAGGGACCGACAAGCATTTGTTGTCAGACATGATTTTGGGTGGTTTGGCATTTACAGTCCTATCTGGCAAAAGTTAATTTAGCCACAGAGACGATGTCCCAGTTAAGATTATGATGATGAGAATTTACTACATAGGATTGCCCTTGATTAGTTTGGAAAATTCAGTCAAATACTAGAATGCTTGCGGGAGCTAAATGTCCAATTCTGTTAGCAACATTGGTTGCCTTTTGGTTTCTTGAACCAATTCAGAGTGCTGATTTGGTTCTCTAAAGTTCTGAATAATTTTTGAACATTTTTGGCAACACCTCAGTGCACATTTATTGTATTTTCTGAAGGAGAAACCATTTGGCCACAAGTATCATTGTTTTATGTTTAAAAGCTGAAATTATAATAGTACTTCCATGGGTTCTAACTGCAAGGCTTCTAAGCTACCGTATTAAAGAGGTACATCTAAAAACATGGGTGTAAGATTTTTTTAAAAGGGGTAAAATATATTCTGTATTATTGGTAAATCAATCAATCCTAAAATATAGCAGAATCACTTGTATCCATGTATCCATTTTTTGAAATTAACAGGAATGCTTTGAGATATTTTGTCCCACAAACTGTGATGATGTTTTTGAATTTCTTTAATGCGTCTCCTTCTAGAATCACAAGAGGAAGATGTAGATATTGAAGTAGAGGAGGCAGAGGAAGAAAATGATCGCCCCTATAATCTGAGACAAAGAAAAACAGTGGAAAGGTATCAAGCGCCTCCTATCGGTAAGTCAGAAAAAAAGCAAAAACTGCCAAATTGCACTGCCAGATATCTGTGCCTAATCTAAATGCATTAAAACAAGAACGTTTCTTGTGGCCTCTTAAAGATGGACAACGTTTATTTGATGTGAGCTTTGAAAAGTAGGCTGCTTTTCCACGTACAGTCCTGGGAAGTTTGTGCAAAATAAAACTTGCTTTAAAATTCATCCATCGTCTTTAGGAATTCATGGTGAGAGCTGCAGAAGTTCATTGATCATTCCAGTGGTGATGGGGTCAGGGAGATTCCCGGAGGAGACCTTCTGGGCAGCAGAAGTAAGGGAGGTTGACATTGGTGGAGAATTTTTGTCAAACTGTTTGTAAAACAAACTTGCTAGTGTCGTGCAGTTGAAGGCAGTGGTGAACAACTCCTGTGAAAACATAATACATTCAGAACCCTATAATGATACAATCCAACTTAGTGTTGGACAGTGAGATTCCCATATTGAAATACACTAAACTCCTGGAAAACATCAGATGATAAGTATGAACATTACTGTTGCTAACAAAGCAACTGTTTGAAAGCCCGAAGGATGCCTAGTTGCTTTCCTTCTTCTTGTATTCCAGCCCAGCACTGTATGCCATATATATAACTGGAACATGGAATGTGAGGTGGTTGAATTAAGTTAATACAAAACAAGAAGTAGAATATAAATAATATAATAAATAATAAATGAATAAGGAGCTGTTGTGAGTTTTTCAGACTGCTCGGCCACACTCTGGAAGTTTTTCTTCCTGACGTTTCGCCAGTCCCTGTGGCCGGCATCTTCAGAGGGCAAGGAGCTCGGGGATCTAGGAGTTCTCTCTCTGCTCTGGGGTATAGAATGAGTGAGATTGTGGGTTTTTGAAGTTGTGGGAAAGGGGACATTTGTCATACTCAGGAGAATAGGTGTTACTCATTATATTGTGAAGTGGAGGGATTAAGAAATTTCACTGCAATCGGGGTGGCGGCGGCGATCCTTCTCTCTGAACAGCTAACGACAGCCATCAGTCACAGAGAACTCCCCCCCACCCGCCACCCCCGATTGCAGTGAAACTTCTGTCAGATAATTTGACCAAGGAGTCAGAAATGAAGGGGTGGGGGAGAAACTCATAAAATTATGTGAAGTTAACAATCTCATTGTTTTAAAGCTTGATTGGTTGGTTGGTTGGTTGATTGATTGATTGATTGATTGATTGATTGATTGATTTCTGTACCACCCATCTTCCCAAAGGAAGTTGGTGTTTCAAACAACCAAACAGACAATTGTTACCTCAAGACTTGGCGCACACCAGATAACGATGATTGAATGAGATGGCACAGCTTGTATCCAAAAACTAATAGGATTTTGCCCAGTCCTGGACAAAAGTGGATGAAGTAAAAAGCAAAGAACATCTACCATGAAATGGATTGACTTAGTAGAGGAAGCTATGGCCATTTTTTTGCAAAAACTGAATGGGTCTGCAATTGAAGATGACCTTTTGTACATCCTTAATTCATAGGGTTGCTCTAAATTGGAAATGACTTGATGACATGTATCAAATAAGGTGCTTCAAAACCATTTCTTGTTTTTGCTGCAAGAGAATGCCATGGCCGTGACTTAATATAAGTAGTTTTGGTGATAAGACTTTTGGAAGCAATATAACAAATTACACCTTTTCCCCTGTGATTTTATGTTTTTATTCTTCTAAATGTTTTTAAGCAGTTTTGAACACTGTTTTTAGTGGAAAGGTGATCTGTAAATTAATTAGGTTGATAGCTACATGCATACAAACAAATAAACAAACAAACTGAAAGCTCAAATCATTCCATGATACCGTTTTTAAAGCTTCACACTACAGTAAATAGACTTTGCAAGAGAAATACAATATAGGATAAAAGTCCCAAACAGAACCTAAACAGAGCAACTGAACAATGTTCTTATAAATACACCCTGTGATGTTCATACAGTGAATTTTAAGTTTAATTATCTGCTGTGACCAAAAAGCTTCATTTTTGCAGTTTAAAATAGAAAACTACACATGCTTGCTGACAGACGTAACCGCCCACTCTACCCAAGCTCACTTGCTCCATCTTGAAGTTCTGAAACCTTGGGGGGGTGACTTTCATGTCATCCCTGTTTCCACCCTCTATTAAAAAGGGAGTGGGATTTATTTTTAAACATCCTCCTCCTTTTTCTCCTCAAAAATCAAAACAGAACAGAACAAAAGCCCTCCCCAGCTTTTACTGCTTTGAACAACAAGCTAAAAGTAATATCAAATATATATTAAAAAATAAAATCAACAGATGACTAGTACAAATAAACAACCTCTAGGTCAAACACTTGTTTCAACAGAAATGTTTTCTTTTATTGGAGGAACACAAAGGATGCTGCCACTGAGGGGGAAAAACCTTGGACATTTATTAGCTATGCCTCCGAAGGTATAATTTATATAAGAGGAACAGAAGAGCAACTCGGAAAGGACATGGAAGAACACCTTTTTAAATTGTGCATGGAATTTTTAAAACTTGTGTCTCCTCTGAGGCAGTGGTGCGAAGGTCCTTTTTAGAAAAATTTTCCTCTCCTATTTTAAGCCTACACATGTATTGGTGGTGGTCTAGAGTTAGGCTGTCTTATTGGTTACCATGTTAAAACAATTCAAGTGTGGTTCAGCGGAAGCCACGCACACGAGTCTTTAGGGTCTTGTGTCCCGGTCTCCTCACTTTGTGTGCATGGGCCAGAATGACAAAATAGTGCTTGTACTATTGCATAATAAATAACTAATAATAGTCAGGATGTAGAGGATGGTATAAATCTGTAACAATGCCAGCTGTCTACACAACTATATCTTTTACAAACTGGCTTGTTTTTCAGTACCAGCTCACCAGAAGAAAAGGGAAAATTCATTGTTTGACATTCACAGATCTCCTGCAAGAAGAAGCCATATCAGGTAAATGACACTGATATAATATTTGCTATTCATAGTTCGTGAATATTTAAATTTTAATCAAGATCTTTTTTCAGAAAGTTGAGAAAATGTAAAGATAAATTAATACATAAAGTAGAAAGACATGTAGGTGTTCTTTTATCCCATTAGCTTCTAGTGGGCTATTGTACAGTGGTTTTGTCCAGTCTTTTATATATCTTATATTTCCTTCACCTTTTTTTTCACACTACCTGATTTGCACACTGGTTATCTGGTAGGTTAAGAAAACAAACCTGGTTCAGACAGCAAAACGAGGCCGAGTAAATTGTACTTTGTTGAGTGGAGAAAAAATATTGTGCCCGATTTTTTGTTTGCTTTCATTTCTCTTGTGACATATTGCAAGACTTGCAAGATTTGCTGAATTTATTTTGTTGTTGTTGCATCTAAACTAGAGAACAGTGGTTTACTCCATGACTAAAAGACAGAACATGAATTCCTAATCTTGGTGTTTTTTTCCTTGATGAAACTTCTGTTTGCCAGCTGTGCTAGAGGAGGAATTCTTTTGAAGTTAAAGTCTTGTTCCTATCTTCTCAAACATTGGTTTACAGTGACATCTGTACCAGCTCAGTTTAGGAAGATGGGTTTGCTTGCTGTGTGTTCCTTATAAGTTATATCACAGCCTTTAGGTTTTGAGCGACTCTAGTGTCATTCATTGTTAACACTCTATTGCTGAGCGCATGCTCTGCATCACTGAAATGTGTTTATTGCTTGTACAGGAGAAAGAAGCATGCTATTCATAGCAGTGATACAACTTCTTCAGATGAAGAACGTTTCGAAAGAAGAAAATCTAAAAGCATGGCAAGAGCAAGGAATCGGTAAGAATTTTTGTTGTCTGGCTTGGAAAAGAATTGTTTGGTAGGTTTAGTTTGAAGCGGCTTGTGAACAAATAAAATGGCTGTATTTTAATTAAAGACGCTGGGATGGAGCTGTATGATTTTGAGCAATGGGCTGTCCTTATAGATTTTCTATGCCTGTGCACACCTCCAGCTGTGGAGGCACTAATTAGGATAATCTGATGAGGTACTAATTGCATACAGATTGTCGTGGTGTCTTCTGCAATTGAAGTTCATTGCATTTAAATATGGAACAAGGTCCTCATTTCCTGTTCCGTATATCATTGGCCGAATGTCCAGTTTCTGTGTGGGGCATTTGTCTTTGATTACATCAATATGACATGTACCTGATCTCCCACTCTCATTTTTTAATTATGCCGATTGCAGTTCTCAGAGTTATGAGTGATGGCAAAAAAAATTTTTTCTTCATCACACACACGGACGCTTAACTATCACGTCATTGAACTGCATCCTTGTGGAGCATAAATTTGAATGTTGCCTGTTTTTTTGGTGTCTTTGGTCAAACAGATGTTTGCCTATGAACTTCAGAGCAGAAGACTTGGCCAGCGGAATCCTCCGTGAACGAGTGAAAGTTGGTGCAAGCTTGGCTGATGTAGATCCAATGATACTTGACAAATCGGTAAGCTCCCCGTTTTTCTCTTTATTTCTTAGTGAGATGTCTGTGCCAAATAAATCAGCCGTGGTAACCTAATACTTCTTCTTTTTCATTTTAAGCAATACTTACATTCCTGTTGAGTTTGAGTGAGCCATTTAAATTGCCACTTGCAAGCTAACGGACACGAGAGGGTGATCCTGCTGAATAACATTTGCTTTGTAGATATGAGGCATTTTGTTGGGCTCACCCAAGGAAAAATGAGGAAATAAGACAAGCGATCAAGGAGACTTCCCAGTATTAGAGATATTTGATTACTTTTGGAACATGTAGCTTTGATTATATCCTTTAAGCATGTTATTATACAGTGTATGATACTTGTAATGAAAAGTTACTTCCTATCTTTGTCTTAGGTGCGCTTTGATAGCATAGGTGGATTGAGCCATCATATTCATGCACTTAAGGAAATGGTTATATTTCCTCTTCTTTATCCTGAAATATTTGAAAAATTCAAAATTCAACCACCAAGGTGAGTAGATTTCCCCCCCTCTTTCATATTAATAAAATGGACCCTGCTGATGGAGCTGATTCTTATCTCTATTCTGCACCCCCCTTCTATCTATCTATCTATCTATCTATCTATCTATCTATCTATCTATCTA
>JAHTLZ010000074.1:11490740-11608396 GCA_023846285.1 Phrynocephalus versicolor | reverse complement strand
CTATCTATCTATCTATCTATCTATCTATCTATCTATCTATCTATCTAACTAACTAACTAACTAAAAGAAATTTGACAGCTCCAGTGAGGGGGCTGGCGTGTACTGTGTATCAAATAGTCAATCCAGAGGTGAAAATGAAGATATTGTATCAGTGAAAAGATGTCTAACTGGCAGGTTGCTTACATTTTCCAGTTGTTGCTTGTTGTGAACAACACAACAACTTCAGTTGATAATGGACAGTTCAAATTAAATTGACTAATATTATGCCCTCCAGTTCAAACAACTGTGCTTGCAAGATTTTATTTAACAAGCATGGTTTTTTGAAAAGGGGTATGTGTATTTCAGGAGCAGTTTGAGGATTGTTCGATATTGCTCACAGAAAAGAAGTTTAAAAAAAACTTCTGGGGATGACCAGTCTCTTAAGCACATACAAGGCATCCCACTGAGTGGTAGACATGTCTGCTTAGGTGACACATAGCAGAACCGAAGCCTGTTTTGCTTTCACATGTATACATCAAGCCCTTTATAAGGGACTTGAGTTTTTAGATGCAGCTTAAAAACTGAATAACATTTTGGATTGTTTCTGACTTGTCAACAAAGTGCTACATTTCTGAAAGGTTGGTGGAAGTTTGCCGGTGGAGCGCAACATCATATCACTCAATTTTTAAAAGAGAACTACAAGTAAACAAGGCGTGTGTTTGCGTGTGTGGAGGCAAAGTGAATATTTTCTGACAGTACAGATTTCTGCTGTTATAGACAGGTTTTCTAACATAAATCAATTTTGTTTGTAGGCTTTTTTCTCTATCCATCCTGTTTTAGCATAGCTGATATTAAGTCGATATACAGTAATACCTCTTAAGACAAATTTAATTCATTCTGCGAGTCATTTCGTTTTATGAAAAATTCATCTTGCGAAATGCAGTTTCTCATAGGATTTTTTAAAAATTTCATAACGGTTTTTCGTCTTGCAAGGATTCCCATAGGGCTTTTTTGGTATGTGAAGCAACCCTACTCCCATAATTTTTTTTGTCTTACAATTTTTTCGTCTTACGGGGCATTTGTCTTAAGAGATATTACTGTATTTCAGGGTTGGATAACTTGGTTCATATCTGAGTTTTCACTCAGGGTCATTGTAATCTTACATTTTTAAACCATGTTTGGAAATGGTTTACATAACTCCTTTTTGTCATCATATTTATTTATTATTTATTTGTTTGTTTGTTTCATTTATATACCGTCCATTTTCCAGAACGGAACTCTGGGCGGTTTACAGCAAGTTAAAAGAAGCAACAATTTAAAAACAACAGCATAAAAGACAAGAATGGCAAAGACTTGGCAAGATGCACCGGGGGTGCGGGGTGGGAGAAAGAAAAAAAAAATTAAAGGTCGCCATGTGCCTCCCTGAAGAGCAAGGTTTTCAAAGCCTTCTTGAAGGCGGGCAGGGACTGTGCAAGGCGCAGCTCAGCCGGTAAATGGTTCCACAGTGAGGGGCCAACAACCGAGAAGGCGCGGTTGCGTGTGACAGACTTCCGTGCCTCCATAGGAGTGGCCACCCTGAGTGAGCGTGCCTGTGACAATCGAGTGGGCCTGGCCTCAGCTGACCTCTGGGAGATACGCTCTGACAGCTATTCAGGACCCAGGAGGGATTTGAAAACCAAAACCAGGACCTCGAACCTTATCCGGAGAGCCACGGACAGCCAATGCAGGCGTGCCAGAACTGGGGTGATGTGGTCGTGTCTACGAGCACCCACCACCAGCCTGGCTGCCCCATTCTGCACCCGTTGGAGTCTCCGGACAAGAGTCAAGGGCAACCCCACATAGAGTGCATTGCAGTAATCGATCCTCGAGATCACGAGGGCCTGCACAACTGTCCTCAGGAAGAACTCATCAAGGTACAGACAGATCTGGGCGATCCTGCAGAGTTGGAAAAAAGAAGCCCTGAATCCAAGACCACACCCAGATTCCTGGCCCTGTCCGTAGGCTGGAGGGAAACTCCCCCCAGACTAGGGAGGGGGCCATTGTACCTGGACGAGGGCGCCCCGAAGAACAGTACCTTGGTCTTCTCCGGGTTCAACTTGAGCCTGTTGGTCCTGATCCATTCCAAGACCGCCTCCGGGCACAGATCGAGGGAGCATACTGCCTCCACTGCAGAAGAATAAAAGGAGATATAGAGCTGTGTGTCATCAGCGTACTGATGACAGCGAACTCCAAATCTCCTGATGACCTCCGCCAGCGGCCTCATATAAACATTGAACAGCATAGGGGAGATTGCCGACCCCTGGGGCACCCCACAAGGGAGCCTCCAAGGAGCCGACAAATCATCCCCCAGCTGAACCCGCTGGGACCGGCCATCGAGGAAGGAAAGGAGCCAGCAAAGAACTGAGCCCCCAATTCCTGCCTCGGCGAGCCGATCCACCAGGTTACCGTGGTCAACGGTATCAAAGACCACTGACAGATCAAGGAGGACCAACAGGGAGGAACACTCCCTGTCAGCCTCCCTGAGGAGGTCACCCTGCAGAGCGACCAGGGCAGTTTTGGTCCCCCAAAGCAGCCTGAACCCAGACTGGAACGGATTTAGGATATGATATTCCTCCAGGTACGACTGAAGCCAGACAGCGGCCACCCTCTCGACTACCTTGCCCAGGAAGGGAACGATGGCGATCGGACGGATCAGATTGCCTGATGCCAAGCTGGGCTTCTTTAAAGTGGGCTTCTCCACCGTCTACTTCAAGTGGGAAGGAAAAATTCCTTCCTTGAAGGATGCGGTGGTAATGGAAGAAGCCCACTCCGGCATGGTCCCGCCAGCGGATTTGATAAGCCAAGCTGGGCAAGGGTCGAAAGGGGAAGCTGCCGGACGGCAATAAGCCATAACCCTGGAGGCCTCCGCTGGCAACACAGGCCCAAACTCAACCAGACGAGGAAAACAAAGGGGTTAGGCCCCCGGGATGAGGGAGGAGGGATTAGTGCAACCATAGTCCAGATCAGAACGGATGGCCTCAATTTTAAATCTTAAAAAGGCTGTGAATTGCTCACTAGTGAACTCACTAGGAGGGGGCCCAGGCTGACCAGGATTGGAGAGGTCTCGAACCACCTGGAAAAGCTCCGCATGGCAGTTCAAGGCCTCTCCAATTCTCAGGGAGGCATGGGCTGTTCTAGCGTCCCTGATCGCGTGAATGTAACGGCTGGTCAGGTGCTTAAGCGCAGCCTTATTCGTTGCCGTCCAATTCGTTCTCCAGCTGCACTCAAGCTTCCTCCGTTCTTGCTTCATCGCCCGCAACTCAGGCGTGAACCACGGCGAGGAGCGAGCTCCGCAGCGGAGGAAGCGCTTGGGGGCGATCCGGTCGACGGCCCCGGTGGCACCCTTGTACCACCTATCCACCAGGGTTTCAACCGGATTGTCAGCCAGTCTGCCAGTGAGCTCCCCGAAGGCCTCCAAGAACCGAGCAGGGTCCAGGTGCCTTCGAGGGCGAGCCCAAACAAGAGGCTGATGCTCCCATGGGGCGGGGCAGCAATCGACAGGGAAAATTTTAGCAGATGATGATCTGACCATGACACAGGTTGGGGAACAATGTCCCCAACCCTCAGATAGGAGTCTGACGACATGGAGGAAAAAAAACAGGTCTGGGGTATGGCCGACACTATGGGCGGGGCAAACAACATGCTGAGATAGGTTCATGGAGGCCATGGACTCCATGAAATCTAGAGCAGCTCCAGAAAGTTCAGCGTCGGCATGCACATTGAAGTCCCCAACCAGCAAAAGGCAGGGGGACCCCAACAGGACAGCCGAGACGAACTCGGTAATCTCTGGAAAGGATTGGGCTGGGTTGTGGGGAGCACGGTACACCAGCACAATACCAAACCTATCTCACTGACCCACTGATAAGTGAAGGCATTCTAACCCTGGACACACCAATGTTGCAGATCTGCTAATGGAAAGGGATTCCCTGTAAACGATGGACACCCCCCCGACCCTCTGACCTGCCCGCCCACTGGACCCAAAACCCGGGGGGGGGGGTTACAGAAGGGAGAGAGAAGCCCCTCCCTCCTCACCCACCTAGGTCTCAGTGATACACGCCAGGTCGACTCGCTCATCCATGATAGAGGCGCCGGTGGAGTGGCTCCCTGATACGTGGCGGTGAGCGGGGGGATCAGAACGGTAGACAGGCACCAGCTGCCTGACCCAAGTTCTTCTTAGCCGACTAATCACTCCACTATGAGTGTACCTCCCACGGCCAGACACCACCGAAATGATAGTCCCTGCCGACATGGCGACCAAACAAAAAAAATCGAGTAACAATAATACAGAAAAGCAACGATAACAATAATGGGGCAAGAAAAAAAAACATGCATTTGTTTAGTGTTCTAGATGGATAGATCAGATTTATTTTTAAAAAGCAATTTGGCATAAAGATAATGATTTTAACATTTTCTAAATTATGTCTTTTTGCTTTCATTTGTTTTTCACTTGTAGTTGTATTTACCTCAATATCCTAGACAGGCTGCCTAGATGTTTATTAAGATTGTTCACACAAAGGTGACAAAATGGCTTAACTTAAGGAAAAAAAGAAATAGTGATTACTGTGTTTGTCCATTTGTCTTCAGGGGCTGTTTGTTTTATGGTCCTCCTGGAACAGGTAAAACCTTGGTAGCTAGAGCTTTGGCCAATGAATGCACCCAAGGAGAGAGAAAAGTTGCTTTTTTTATGCGGAAAGGAGCAGATTGTCTCAGCAAGTGGGTTGGCGAATCTGAACGGCAACTTCGACTCCTCTTTGATCAAGTTAGTACATAATATTATATATTTAAGATTTGGACAAAATGAGCTAGAAGCGCTTCTGATAAAGAATTTCAGTGAAGGCAAAGCTCCCATCTCTGATATCAGAAGACAGTATCAGAAATGCAGGTGGGAGACCTCTGAGAAATATCTTTTACAGTCGGCGATATCACATGGCCAAATGAGATTTGGCTAGATGTAAGATCAAAATGTCCTCACATCTTCATTTAGAGCAGTGGTTCCCAACTTTGGCTCACCCAGGTGTTCTTGGACTGTAATTCCTAAAAGCTTCCACGACCAGCTGGCCTAGTCGTGGTTTCTGGCAATTGCACTCAAATAAATTGCTATAAACAAACCATGAATAATCACAACCATATTGTAAGGTTTCTTGTAGGAGATTATGTTTGCCCTCAAAAGGTCCCTACTAGAGATGGGTATTTTGTTTCAGAAGGGGACTGGTTCCGAAATGAAACACGCCAGCACAGCTGTTGCTCGGAATCCAGTCCCACCCTCTGGAACAAAATCAACCACTGTCTTACCTCGCTGTAGTTCGTGCTGGACGAAATTCCAATCAGGACGCAGCCTCCAATGTGTCATCTTTCCTTCTCACTGGTGCTGGCTAATCAGGAGCTGTGCAAGGACATGCATCATCTCACCTCCCTGTCTGATGGGCCAGCGCCAGGGAGAGAACAAGATGCATAGCTGTCAAGTTTTCCTGGGCGCTGGCTGGGATGGGAAGAGAGTTTTGCACGTGCGTGTGACACGCCCCCCACAAATGTCCATGGGCTGCTCCAGCCGCCACTCCTGCACCTATTTTGGCTCTGCACCGGGGAAAGTGGAGGATAGAAGGTGGCTACTGCTGGGAGGGGGAAAGGGAGAGCAGCACCTCCCTCCCACCTTCCTTACCTGCATGCGCCCAGCAGTCCTGGGGGTGGGGTTCAGGAGTGGGCAGGTGAGTGCTCTGAGGCTGAACCCGAGACAGGGCAGGCCCACCGCTAGACCACTGCCTTGCCACCCGCCTGCTCACGTCCAAGGAATGGGGAGTGAGCCATGCCCGCCTCTGCCACCTGCGTTCCTCCTCAAACTCCTGGCCCTCATCCTCGGCTCGGTGCTGCCACGTCCCACATGCGTCCCCGCATCCTGCACCTCTTCTCCAGTAAGAGCGCACCTCTGCCACAAGCCACCTCAAGATAGGCGTCACTCGGGTTCCTCGCCTGGAGGCTGGCTGGCCAGCCTAGGGCAGAGGCAGGGAGGGAGGGAGCGTGAATTGGTGGGCAACAGCATTGGCTGCCGAAGGGGGAGAAAGTTAACGGAGACACCATGTTGGTGCCCCTTTCCCCTGCCCTAATGCACGCGCGCGCACCCCCCACCCACACTGCTCGCTTTGCCCCTCCCAGCCCTCAAACTGCAGCCGCACCATTGCCTCCTGGGACATTTCCAGGAAAATAAATGTTCCGGGGGGTGGGACGGTGGGAAAAAGACTGAAATCCAGTAGTGTCCCGACTAAAACGGGACACTTGACACGTATGGCAAGATGACCTATTGGAGGCTGCTTCCTGGTTGGATTTTTGCCCAGCACGAACTAGAGCAAGGTAAGACAGTGGTTGTTTTTGTTCCAGAGGTTGGGACTGGATTCTGAGCGCCAGCTATGCTGCCATGTTTCGTTTTGGAACCAGTCCCCTTCCAAAATGAAACACCCATCTCTAGTCCCTACTCTGAATACACAAATAGACAGTAAGCAATCACACAGGTGAGCCTAACTATGCTGCTGTGTTGTCTGCCATGTCCTTCTGCTTCCTTAGGTTAAGGCGATAGTAGTGCACACAGTTGCATGCTCGTTTGCTAGCTGGACATCAAACCAGGAGAAAAAAACCACGGAACACTCAACTTTATCTGCATAGTTTTCTTTCTAGGATATTGTCTTTTATGTTGCTGCTTACTTGCACAGTGTTTGCACGCACATATAAAAACACCGTATATTTTTAAAAAGTTAGTGTAATCTAGAGGTATTGAAGAAGAAATGTTTGCACGAGTTTTTCAAATTCATGAACATTAACGTTTTAATATTGACATACCATATATGAATGCCTACTGACACCACATGAGCAGGGCCGGCGCGTCCGTTAAGGCGTACTAGGCAGTTGCCTAGTGCGCCAAAATGGAGAGGGCGCTGGCCAGCCTGCTGCCTGCCCGCCACCCCCCCGCCACTGGCCATTGCCATCCGTCCCCCCTCTGCCCGTCGCTGTCCGCCTGCCGCCACCCACGCCCATCGCTGCCCACCCCCCGTGCCCATCGCCATCCGCCCCCATGCCCGTCGCCATCCCCCGTCATCCGCCACCCCACCCGCCCCCCGCTGTGGCCACCCCACCCGCCCCACCCCCTCGCCTAGGGCGCAAAAAAACCTAGCGCCAGCCCTGCACATGAGGCCAAAAGGTTTTGGCCCAAAGAAACCCGAGGCCTGACTGATGGATGCTCATGTTTCCTTCAATGAACAAGAGCTGTGCCCAAAAGGTTATTTGAACAGGTAGAAGGAAGGTTGGGACCTAAGCCTTTATTTGTGAGACTGGAATGAAAAGGATGTTTTGACAAGCAATCAGGTTCTTAGAATACAAGTACAAGAACACTTAGTTAGTGAGCTGAGAATGGACATACACAATGCATCTCACTAGCTTCCCATGACTGAACAGATATGTAACCAGACATGCTTTCTGTAAATGAGAATTTTTGGCTGTGCTTTTTTCCTTTTCATGATAGGTCCAAGGAATTTTTGCTTTTCAATAGAAGAATGAATGTGTCTGCCTGGGGAATTTTTTTTAAAAAAAATGCAAAACCAATATCTAATTCTTTCAGAATAGATGCCTTTATTATTCCACTTTCCTCAAAGCTGAGATGTAAAGAAGGAACATATTTTGCAACATTCATATTACTGGCTTTGGTCATGAGGCAATACAGACTTATGGTCTCATTCCCCAGAGAACTGGAAAAATGGCTGTTTCTGACTACACAAATTATGATACTGTTGCTGTTGCGCTTTAAGAAAATAGGAATAATATAATATAATTTGATTCTGACCATCCCCTCTTCTAGCCAAAAAAAAATTATTTGAGTTTCAAAAGACAAAGTAGCATGTGTGGTGGTGGTGGTGGTGGGAGGCGGATTGCCTGACTGTTTTTAGAGATGGGCCATAAATTCCAAATGGCTAGCTGAGGAAAACAACTTGGATGCTGTACTGTCCCCATCTAAGAATCAAACCTGGTTTTAACATCATCAACCACGTGCATTTGGGGCATTAATAACCATATTTCCACAGGACCTTGATGCACAGCTTTGGTGAAGACAATTTATCATTGAAAGTGTTGCTGTTTTTCCCCCTGGGGGTTTTGTTTGTTTGTTTTTGTTTGGGTATTTTTAATGGTCAATTAAAGGTATCACCAGTTCATGTATTCATATTGGTCATAACATTCATTCTTCAATGAGTACTGTTAGTAAGCAAACAAGTAGCTTTAATGACTGGTTTATAAATCTGATTTAAGTTCAGAATGATAAAGATAACATTTTGGCCTGGTCTTTAGTGAGTTAATTTTGTTTTACATGTTAGTAATTAAGATGGTTTGTTTCTCACCAGGCATACCTGATGAGGCCATCTATTATCTTCTTTGATGAAATAGATGGCTTGGCTCCAGTCCGGTCTAGCAGACAAGACCAGATTCATAGGTAAGGCTAGTGAATTGCTTCTGAACGATAGGGGTCAGATTTGCAGTAAAGTAAGTGGGAGCCATTTCATTGTCATTTTATTGCGTAAATATTATCATATTGTACTTAAGTTGAATTAGCCTATACTTCTTTTATAGTATAACATTTACAGTCAAAATGTCTAGTCAGTGGTAATTAAAATTCAGAAGAACATGGATTTTCTCAGTCATCCCCCTTCTTTGTCCTTCATTGGTCACCATAATTAAGCTTCATTTAAATTGTAGCTCTGTTTGATTATTAAAAGCAAAGCAACGTGTTCTGCTTATATCCACCCTATAGTGCTTAAAGCATTCTCTGGGCAGTTTACAGTTTATTTATGCAGGATACACATTGCCCCACCCCCAGCGAGCTGGGTACTCATTTTATTGACCTCAGAAGGATGGAAGGTTGTCAGTCACAAGCCGACTACCTGGGATTAGGAATGGGCAATTCGTTTCTGAATCTACCAGATCCGAAACGACCCATGCGAGCCTAGGTGGTGTTCGGAAGCCTCCAACACACAAACAGCCAAACAAGTAAGCAGACTGCAACATCATCTTTGTTTCTCTGTGGTGCTGGCCAGTCAGGAGCTGTGCAAGGACAGGCATCATCCCGCGTCCCTGTCTGATTGGTCAGCACCATGGAGAAGCAAAGATGATGTCAGAGCCTGCTTCCTTGTTAGAGCTCAGCTCCGTGCTGGGGCAGATCAAGGTAAGAGATTGGCTGCTTGTGCGTCAGAGGCTTCCGAACACCACCTGGGCTCACGTGGGTTGTTTCGGATCTGCTAGTTTCCAAAAGGAATTGCCCATCCCTACCTGGGATTGAATTCCAGGTTGTGAGCACAGTTTCAGCTGCACTACAACAATTTAACCGCTGCACCACAAAGTTCCTTGCTAATTATATAGTATATAATTGGTACTGGAATCATCCATTGTGCAATTGCTCTTTTATACATTTTGGCTATATATGTTTTTTATGGTTTATAGGCCTCTTTTTGTACTGATTAGTTTCATGCCCTGCTGAAATAATTGGAGCAGTGACATTTAGAAGAAATCTGTCACATCATTTCTTTAGAACTGGCATTAAAATGAAAGTTTATCATTTTGGAGACCTTTAACTAGTTTTAAAAAATAATACAAGTCTTCTCTAATGTTTATGTAGATGGGAGATAAATTAATTATAGTAAATGATGGTTAATGCTTTACATTTTTTTCCAGATGTTTTTCCCTGTGGAGTTTTTCAGACTTAAGTGAAACTTTTGCTTTATTTAGACATGAGAGAGACTGCAATTTGTGAGGATAAAAACACTAATATTTTGTAATAGAATGGTTCCCATTAGCTTTCCCCCCATCATTTGCAGAAATCCTGTTGCAAAATTAGGCAGACGGCGTAACATTTGCAGGCAAATTGCCACAAGTTTAAGAAATCTCAGTAGATGTTATTTCTTACATACTGAGCTGCATGAATTGGTGTAGAGCAGATGTATATGTGGATATTCTTGACTCGTGGCAATTTGCCTCTAAACATTGTGCCATTTGATTGTTCACATTAAGCTCTTATGTAATGCAGAATTATTTGCCTTATGTTCTGGCTAGCAACGTATTTAAAAATACTTTCAGTATAGTAGAAGAGATGCTGGAATTTAATTATTTAAATGTAACAAAATGAAATTAATAATGTTCTATTTTAGCTCTATAGTTTCTACTCTACTTGCTCTCATGGATGGACTTGACAACAGGGGAGAAATAGTTGTCATTGGTGCTACAAACAGACTTGACTCTATAGATCCAGCACTCAGGAGACCTGGTCGTTTTGACAGGGAATTTCTTTTTAGCTTGCCTGATCAGAAGGTAAGAATACAAAGTGTTGCAATTTGGGTTGATTTCTCAAGTGTTATTGAAAAAAGAGCTTGCTAAGATCTGGTGTTAAAAACTTGTAACGGCACTGCCGTTTTCCACACAATTTGTTCTGAAAATCATCACTATTCCTTGTTTTAAGTAAACATACATTTACATCTTCTCTT
The DNA here is from genome assembly GCA_023846285.1 of Phrynocephalus versicolor. Taxonomy (NCBI): domain Eukaryota; kingdom Metazoa; phylum Chordata; class Lepidosauria; order Squamata; family Agamidae; genus Phrynocephalus; species Phrynocephalus versicolor. Next base: position 11,597,870 of record JAHTLZ010000074.1, on the reverse strand, counting down.
TCCTTTGATGAACTCAACACAGCAATCCTCCTCCTCACTTTATCTTTTTTGACAAACCTGTGAGGTCAGTTAGGCTCAGAATGTGCGAATGGCCCAAGACATCATGGGATTTTCAGAATGAATTGAGGTTTGAGTCCTAGTTCAGTGTTATAATCACAAGAGCACACTGGCTAGTTTTATCCCAAATCTAGTGTGCATCATTTACCAGAACCTACAAGTCCAGCCCTATATGAAGTAGAATACGGTAGCTGCTCCGGCAGTGGACTGCCAGAGGCCGAAAGTTGGAGTTGTGAGGGCCATGTGGCCGGCCAAGCGTCTCCTAAGCTAGTCTGCTTCCTTCAAGTGGAGAGAAGGATGCAGTTCTATTTCTGCTTTCATTACTAAAATAGGTAAACTCATTTGGGAGATGAGGAGAACCCAGCATTAGGCAAGGTTCGTTTTCTTCTATTTGCAGAAAACTGTATGTAGGTGAATCACACTGATACATACAAATCTCTCTTTGCTCTTGTATTATCATTGGAAATGTCTTTGCCTGAAACTAGATCTACTTCATTGCAGAATAGAGTTTGAGAGTTTACCAGAAAGAGCCACGTTAGAAACTAGTCAGCAATAAATTGGTGTTTTTCAGAATACTTTCCTTTGTGAGTTGAAACCTAGATTTCTTGATGTCATCCAGCTTACGTTTAGCTACATCATTTTGCATAAACAAGTGCCATATTGCATGCAACTGGTTTAAGTGCCATATTTAAGTGCCATATTGCATGCAACTGGTTATTGACTGATTTATCTCAACATTCCTAAAATTATGTAATAATAGATAGTCCAATATTAATATTTCATTAGGACAATTGATAAATTAAAGGTTTTTACTGATATTTTTTCTGTATCTACATAATTTTTAGTAATAGTAAAACTAATAATTGAAATGTATGGAAATGGTATCTGGTATATATTGTGATGCAAGTCTTAGTACTAAATTTCTCCCTTTTTGCAAGGCAAGAAAGCACATTTTGCAAATTCATACCAGGGACTGGAACCCTAAACTGTCGGATCAGTTTTTAGAAGAATTAGCTGAAAAATGTGTCGGTGAGTAATATCATACGAATGCTTTGAGTTTAGATATTTTTGTTCTTAAAAAGACTTTCCCTTTGTTTTGGAAAAAAGTGCTTCATGCTTGTGTATTAAAATTTCATACTTGTGTCCAATTCTTTGATGATACTTTTAACATCTCTTGCAAATGGATACGTCCTAGAAGTTTTATATAGAAATAACAAATTTATTCCTATGACATTTTTGCAGTTTTCCTGTTATCACTATAAATCCATATTAAGACTTTTGTATGTTGAAAGCCTTGGCATGACCCATTATTTCTTTATAGGACTGAACATGGAAAGCCATCCTAAATCTCATAGGGTGCAATTCTTCTGCGAGAAAATTACTGCCTGCCCTTTTAAAACCAAGTCCCATCTTTACTTCTTTTTTTTTTTATTAAAATGGTTGTGTTGAGAAGACACTTAATCCAATACTAATTAAAAATCTAAGATAAGATCTAGAGTCTGCTAATAACTTGGTGCAGGATTATTTTTTTGGTCTCCAGAGTTGGGCACTATGAACATCTGAAAACTACTGTGGCGCACCAGAAAATGAAATAGAGAATAGGGTATTGGCTGTTCACCATTTAAAAAATACAGTTAATTTTGCCTATTACTTAAAAAAGATAGTAGGTTAGAAAAAAACTGAGTTCTTAACATAGCAAAGAAACTCTAAAAAGTAACACCACCACCTTCGCAAAGTTTCACCCTCTGTGAATCTCAACATTTTAAAGAAAAACAGCAAGATCATTTGGGTCTTACATCGAAGCAGTAAAATTTAAAAATGAGCACAGTCCATTCAGTCAGCCACTGTACATCCGAATTATCCTCTTCATCCACAGGGACATCTCTCTACGAAGCAGCATTCCTCCACTTTTGATCTGCAAAGACCCCACATCTTCTGGTGAGAAGAAAACCAATATCCAGCAAATGATAAATTAAGCTTTGCCTGTAGTAAGAAAGCATGTGCCGAACCCCATTTCATGTAGATTTTTCTAGACATTCAGCTGAAGTTACTTAGTGCCAGGTGGATGATAACAAATATTGGTCCTTTGTTGACCATATCTCCCTTTTCAAAAAAAAAAGTGTTCTTAAAGGTTGCACAAACATGTTTTATAGATCTTATTAGAAAAATGTGCCCTGTATTGTGTTGTGACTCGTTGAATATGCAGAGAAATAACAGCTTTAGGGCTTTTTGGCCTGACTTTCCCTTTCAGCATAGATTTATGTTTCTAAGAGTAGTTTTAAACGTGAGACAAGAATACTAATCAGATAATAAGTCTACACACTTTCTTCGTTTGGAAAAGATGGTCTCATTTTTGTTGGAAGTGCTTGAAGTGTGTTGCAGATTACTCAGCATTTTGAAAATTTATTAGGGGCATTTAAGCACACCTATTTGCTTAGCCCATTCTTTGATGAGGTCGCTGAACACTTTCGACTGAGTACCAATTCTGGGAAGATTTAATGGTAAAACCCAGCATGTATTTGATATATCTGTCACCTACAGATATTTGAATTGTGAAGAAAAAGATCACTGAATTGGTGTAGGAACAATTTTGTTAGCAATCAAGAGACTGGCAGGCATTGTTTTCTATGCTTAGACCCCATAAAGCTTTTGTTTCGTTTTGTTTTGAGTGTGTGGTTAGTTAGTTGTTTTTTAATTTCACTTCAGCATTTTTGTGTGAGGAAAAAATCTGCATGAAACATTTTAGGAAATTCAGTATCTGTAGGAAGAAACTGCACACAGACATAGTATGAGGATCATTTAAATAAAGAATTATGAAAGTAATGGTCAAATGAGATCAAAATACATGTATATCAGAGTGCTTAATCCAGAAGCCATTGTCAGTATACAGTTTTTAGAGGGTATGGCTCCAAAAACACAGGCTCTGCAAGTGAGCCAAGCCACATATTTAAATTAAAAGTACTGTATAAGAAAAGCCTCCTGGGCTTTTAGCCAATTTAAAAACAAAATTTTCCTGGGTGTAGAATTTCTTTTCTCACTGAAGTATTCTACAGAGACCAGGCCATTTTTTTTTATTTCCTGTAGAAACTGTCCTTGATTGTATTTATTAGCAAGTGTTGAGACATTGGTTTTTATATCCCCGAATATCTTTATGTAAGTCATACCTCTGATGTGTTCTGGGTATCTTTCAGATGAGTTGCCCCATGAGCTGGTATTCCACTGCTGTTGTTCATTATAAGTTAAAAAGTCATTCCTAGTCCCATTTTTTTAAACAATGGATTATCTGTTCTTTCATCAGTCTAGTTGCTCCATTCCGTTGCTTCTTCTGTTAGAATTGATCATAAATTTATATCGGTCTTGGACACAAGTGCCATCTTGATAGCATCCCCCCCCCAACTGCATGGAGACTTCTAAAAATCTTAATTTACTATGCAAGTTGAATTGATATTGCTACTCATTAGCATCAATCAGCATCTTCTGTAAACAGTTAGAAAACCTACTTTATCGTTTGAGATTATGGATTAGAGGTTAGAAGAATTTCAGATGTCCTGGCAGTCTTAAATTGGAGCAGCAAATTGACATGATTGTGGTAGCAAAGTTGATCCAGCATATTTCGAGTTCTCCAGAATATTGTTTGGAGAATTAGAACATGATTTATGGAGTAGGAGCACATATGGAGTAGGAGGACTCAGTATTTGGTTGAAATCAAATAATTTTAATCTCCTTTTCAATGCAGGTATCAGTGAATCTTGTCTGCTTTCTTTATACTGTGTGTAGACCTGAATTCTATATCAGAATTTAGCAGGCTTTGCATTGCTTTCTATGTTGAATAGCATTTCTGCATATAGGCATCTTTTTCTACCAGTTATGCCTTCCACTTTTCCCAAAAGCCTATATATGGTCGCATCGCATTACATGATGCATCTAGTTTGTTTAAAAAAGCAAACTCGTAGCCAGGGTGCTATGTAGGGAGGTTGGAAGGAAGCAGCTTTGCCCCTATCCTTTGCTTTCAGGCCACACATGATCATTCTTATGGAGCTCCTATATTTCTGATTGGCAGATAATTAAATGCAACCACAAGAAGTCTCCTTGCACTTTAAAATCGACTTCATTGGGTGAAGCTGGCTGGATAGCTCAGGGAGTTAGGGGTCTGCCCGTGGAGCCATGGGTTCAGTGTCCAATTCCCCATAGTGCCTCCCAGGAAGAAGACAGAGTCTCAAGGAGTCCTCAGAGGGAGGGAATGGCAGACCACTTCTGAGTACAGTAGGACCCCAGTATCTGCTGGGGAGAACGCCACACACCCTCAAACTGCAGTTTTGTGACAGTAGCTTGCTTTACGGCTGCTGTTTGTGACAGTAGCTTGCTTTGCAGCTGCTGGATTATTTATTTAATTTTTCCTCTGCCAAACGTGGATAACTGAATCAGTGGATACGGGTGTCCTACTGTACTCTCCCCTTAGAAAACTCTGGAGCTGACTTGATGGCACATTATTATTTTTTTATTATGGTGTGTGAGCTTCTCCCTTATCTTTTGAAATGTTCCTTAAACAATAAGTATTCTTACACTTCTTGCTTGACCCACTCTTCCCACTCTTGAAAATCACTCCTCTCTAAATAAGAGTGAGTAGTTTTGTCCTTTTCCTTTAATAAAAATAAATTACTACATAGTTCAGTCAGAGACTATTTTCAGTGGCTGAAATGCTGTTCCTTGGCGTAATACGTTGCACCATGCACCCATTGAATCAGTGGGGTTTGATGACTCAGGACCCCCAGAAGTGTAATTGATTCAAATGGGTCTACTGTAATTGATACAACTAGAATAGGCCCTTAACTAATGGAAATTGGTATGTTTCACGAGCACAAGGAAGAGGGCCTTCTCTGTTGCTGCTCCCAGACTGTGGCATTCCTTCCAACGAGAAGCTAGGCTGCCCCCCCTCCATCTTTGCTGTCCTGCGTCAGCAGGCAAAGACATTTCCCATCAGGCAGGCTTTTCCTTAATGACAGGTGGTCTGAAAGGGGATTTTAAATGGAATGTGGTGCTTTCTTGTTTTAAATGTGTTTTAGTATTGGTTTTAATTACCATTTTTAATATAATACCTTAATTATTTTTAAATTGCTGTGAAGATTCTCAGTCATCCAGGAGAGTTTATCTGGAAGTTGAGTCATCGCAATTGTACTTCTTTTCTTGAGAGATTGAAACGTTTTGCTGCTCTTCCAAATGTTAAATGTGAAAAATTAAATGCAAAAATTAAGTGTTTGTATACTTACAGAAAAATAAGTACCCAGCTTGCTGGGGAGGGGAGCAGTATGTAGCCTGTATAAATAAATTATAAACCACCCAGAAAGTGCTTTAAGTGCTATGGGGCGGCATATAAGCAGAACGCATTGCTCTTTTGCTTTTTTTAAAAACTCCCCCCTGCCCCACTGACCAAGATTAATCAGTTTATTTTGCTTTAAAACCACAGTGAAATTAAATTAGTGTTCCAATTGTAAGATTGCACATTCCTCCACCTGGCTTTTAAAGTATATCTGTGCAAGGATGATGATGGCTGAAAAATCAGATATGAACTTGCTGAAAGGGAACAGTTTAAATTAAATGCTATTTTGGAAGTTCTGATTGACTCTGTGCAACTACCTTTATACAACACAGAAGATTCTGCCACAGAATACTCTTAGGGAATGACTGTGACAGTAGCCAAGAAACTTCTAAGCGAGAAGAGCCTATTGAGATATCCTTCATTAGAAACCTTATATTCTTAAGTTACACAGTTGTCCTTATACAGTGGTACCCCAACTTAAGAGCAGCTTGACCTAAGAGCAATTTGACTTAAGAGCAGAGAACTGTTGGCATTTTAACTGCCACCTTACAAATTTTAGATATGGTCTGCTCGACTTACATTTTTTTCATGTTTTGATTTTTAACTTATTTTTTCAGTTTTTAGATACGTACCCTGACTTAAGAGTAGTTCGACTTAAGAGCGTGCATTCGGAACGGATTAAATACGTAAGTTGAGGTACCACTGTATAAAGCAAAGCAAAAGCAACGTGTTCTGCTTATATACTGCCCCATACCACTTCAAGTAGTCTTTGGGCGGTTTACAGTTTTAATTACAGTATGCAGGCTACACATCCCCCCCCGGTGCAAGCTGGGTACTCATTTTACTGACCTCGGAAGGATGGAAGGCTGAGTCAACCATGAGCCGACTGCCTGGGATTGAACCCCAGGTTGTGAGCACAGTTTTACCTACAGTATAGGCATTCAACCACTGTGCCATAGGGCTCTTAAGAGTGGGGCCATACAACAGATAGGATATAATGGGTCATGGCAGACCTTGTAAATCATTTTTTGGTTGGAGAAAAATAAGACCTTGCATGTTACTTGGCACATTATACTGTTTCCTATCCTAATGTTGATATGTGTTGTAAAATTATTTATGACTAATGCTGCTTCTAGTAGGGTTTTTATTTAAGGGTTAGAGACTTCCAAGGAGTGGTTTATTTTTGCTACTTTCCAGTGATTTAAAAGTGAGAATGGGCTGTATCTTGACCGTCTGATTCCTTTTGGAGAGAAACAAATTGAGTATTTGCAGTATTTTGTTGATAGCTTCCAGTTGGTATCTCTAAATGGACACAGACATGGAATCAGTACTGTAACTGGGAAAATTTTCCAACTTAAACTATGAAGTCTGGGCTGTCTTGCCGAAGTTGGTTTGGGGAGAATTCAGCTCTTAGGCATGAACTACATTTTTTTTCCAGCCCCTGACCACACAAAATAAAATGTTGCTAGAGTGACTAACATATTGATCCCAAATAATTTACAATGTTTTCTGCTGACTTTTTACAAATGTGCTTTTTGTGTATGGGGATGAACATAAGTCATTGGTTTGTACCATTTATCACTCTCTAATGTTAACTGCACAACATCTGTGTTTTCTTTCCAGTTCTTGTGACATTTAAATTAAGAACTTGGGTTGTGGTCCTCAACATTATTTCACGTAAAATTATTTTAAATGTATTTTGTCAGTTTCTTGAGCAAATGCAGGTTTGGTTTAACCCGACTAATTTTAAATATCAGCAGCATTTTGATATTGTTAAAGGTATTTTAGGCATTTGCATGCTTTCGAAGAAGTATGTAAAATACATGTATACTAGGGGAACGAAACCTGTTTATGGGGATTCATAATGTGTGATACGTGACTCTCAGAATTGGGGGGGTGGGAGAGAGTGATAGGAGTGACTAAGGATGTGGTAGAATATACAGTACATGGACACAGAGGCTGGCTAGATGCATTCATATGTACAGTAGCCCCCCCCCCCGCCTACTGCGGGGGTTAGGGACCCGACCCAACCCTGATAATTGAAAATCCGCAGTATGTAGATGCAGGGTTGGGTTGGGACTGGGGGCCTATCTGGGGCTTCTTGTACTTGCCCAAGGCCTTTTGATATTAGCCTAATTTGAATATGCTTTTCTGCTGATTGAAGTAGTCATAAATTTTGAGAAGAACAAGAAATAGGACAAGGAGGGCTGGCCCAACTGAGTCAGTCATGTTTCGTGTTTCTCTCTGGCAAAAATTGTCTGATAATATATTCTCAAAGGCTTTCAAGGCCGGGATGTGATAGCTGTCGTGCGTTTTGGGGCTGTTTGGCTGTGTTCTGAAAGTTTTTCTTCCTGACGTTTCGCCAGAGTCTGTGGCCGGCATCTTCAGAGGGCAAGGAGCTCAGGGAACTAGGAGTTCTCTCAGTGCTCTGGGGTATAGAGTGAGAGAGATTGTGGGGTTTCAAAGTTGTGGGAAAGAGGAAACTTGTCCTATGCTGGATAATAGGTGTTAAGTCATTGTATTGTGATGTGGAGGTATTAAGAAGTTTCACTGCAATCGGGTGGCAGCAATCATTCTCTGTAGTTGATGGGTGTTATTAGCTGTTCTGTTGCGTGAACTGATCACTGGTGCTTGTGGCTGGGTGGGAATCATTGAACTTTGATCTTTTGCAGGCTGTAGTTTTCAGTACTGGAAGCCAGGCTTTGTTGATTTTTAGACTTTTGGCATGAGGAAACACTCGGTGTAAAACTCCCAAAATGTCATTGAAGGTCCTTTCCAACAGTGGCCTTATGATGGGAGACAGGGCATGCTCCTATGACCTCATAGCATATTGAGAAGCAAGCACAACTTTTTTGATTTTTAGAAAACTTCCAGAACGCAGCCCAAACAGCCCAAAAAACTCACAACAGCTGTCTGATAATAAATTGTATACTTTAGACTTGAACTGTTTTTCTGCAGGCAACATATATTTTAGTGAACAAAGTGCACTAGCAGGATCTAATATAAGGTAATTACTGCTTTGCCCTTTGATATCAGTGTGTAAAATTGACACCTATGGGGGCAAATGCATTGGTAAATCATGTGGGAATTGCTTTTTGGATTGGGGCTGTTGGATCCATGTCATTTTCCATTGACTTCAAAATGTGCAAATCAGAACTTTCTTTCCTTAATTTGATCCCACCCACCCCCCTTGGTGGGGCTTCATTTTTCCCCCAGTGAATGCATTCACATTGCTTGGGGCAGTGACCAAATAAAAATGTTCTATGAAGTAACATTAGCTACAGCAAGTCAGAAAATGGTACTGGAAACTTGTACCTCTGCAGTGGGACTGTTCTTTATTCTCCGAAATCATAGCGTTTGGTTGACAATTACAATTAACTGGAAAGGCAGCATGCTAAACCCTCATTCCTTAGTGTTTGCTTACCACTTTGTCCAGTTTTTCAGCCAACAACAGTTGAAATTTACCTCTTATGTTCTTGAAGGCTCAGGTAGTTGTGGTAATTGAAGTCTTGTTTGCCAATTTCTTGCGTACCTGAGTTTAAATTGTGCTTTTTAGATGCACCTAGCTTGTGTGTTTCACATAATATTGAATAGTATTGTGTTTCTCTCACAGGTTCCTTGGCAATGCACTTTTTTTCAAACTCTTGATTATACTTGATTTAAGATGGAGTCTTAACATTTGTTTCTTCAGATGCCAGTTGCAAGGTTGATTTGTCCTAAAGCTGTATATATTACTAAATGCATTGCAGATCTGACAGAATGCTGCCGGCAGCTTTCTGCTTCAGGCATATGCTCAACATAGGCAAAGCATTTTGTGTTCTTTTACAAAACCTGTATATCTTTTCTTTCTGTGCCCCCCTCCCCCAGGGTATTGTGGAGCTGACATAAAAGCACTTTGCACGGAGGCTGCCTTGATTGCCCTGCGACGGCGTTATCCTCAGATCTATGCGAGCAGTCAGAAGCTGCAGCTCGACGTTTCTTCAATAGTTCTCAGCGCACAAGATTTTTACCATGCAATGCAGAACATCGTGCCTGCCTCTCAACGTGCTGTGATGTCATCGGGGCACGCCCTGTCTCCCATCATAAGGCCACTGTTGGAAAGGACCTTCAATGACATTTTGGGAGTTTTACACCGAGTGTTTCCTCATGCCGAATTGGGTCAGGGTGACAGAAGAGAAGGTATTCCTGTTTTCACTTTTAATTCATTGTACTTTTTCCTAAGTGGCAGTTCTCTTGTAATCTCATCTGTGAGCCATAGAACTGTGTGGCTATTTCTGTGGACTTTTATACTCCAGATAGCCTTTTGTGATATAGTAATTTGGGTAATACCCCTCAAAATATACTCATCAGCAATAGGCTAATCATCTTTCTCCCCCAATGTGTACTGACCAAAATCCTATTGCATAATTATATCTGTGAAAGACAGCAGTCTAGCTTGTGGTAACTTTTTGTTGCTAGTTAACAAGTCTCTGCTTCCATTTTTCACCTGTACCAGTCAGGTAGGTTGATGTGCAATAGGGATGGGCACCTTATGAAAAACAACACATTGTTTCGTCATTTCGTAAGGTTTCAAAATGTTATGAAACGAAACTGCAGTCTCTTGTCACAAACTGAACCAAAATGATGTTTTTGTTTTGATTCCTCCGAACCGGAAAGCCACCACCAGATCTCCCTTCAGGCAAGGGACTATGATCCAGCGGCTGTTTCCTGGTTCTCGCCACTGCTACCCAGCTGATTTTGACAGCTCAAGTAGTCAAAAAGAACAGCTGGGAGGCGGTAGGGAATCCCCTTATAGGGGGCTGAGTGGGCAGGATTTTACCAGACAGAGAGGCTGCTCCTGCTCTGTACAGTAAGAGAATCCTGTTTTTAAAAGCCTCTAGCCCACCCCAAAATGTGATGGACTAGAGCAGGCATGTCCAAAGTCAGGCCCGGAGGGGGGGGGCAAATGCGTCCCATTTTCAAATTTTGAGTGGCCCGCAGCCTCTTCTCCCCACCGGCTCAGCCTGTCATGCATCCCCACCAGCTGCCCCTTCCCCATACTGAATGGAGATGTCAACTTGCAGTTTTACAGTTTGCCTGCCCTCCCTGCCTATGTCTGCCCACCACCACCACCTGCCAGCCTACCTGCCCCTGGCTCTGTTGCTGCAGCATCTGCCCCGCCTCCTTGCATGTCCTAGAACAGTGGTGGTGGACCTTTGGCACTCCAGATGTTTTGGACCACAACTCCCACAGTCCTTTGTCATTGGCAATACAGGCTTGGAATTCTGGGAGTTGTGGTCACATCCTAGAGGCTTGTGAAAAGTCCGGCCCGGGGGCCAAATGCAGCTGAATGATCGCCCCCCCCCCACACATTTTCACCTCACAAATTCTGGACCTCCTTGCAAAAAGTTTGGACACCCCTGGACTAGAGGCTTTAAAAAAATGTCCCGCCCACACCACTGACAACACTCTCGGTGTTGCAGGCAGACCATTTTAAAAAGGCTCCAGCCGAGCTGTCAAAGGCTGGAGCCTTTTAAAAATGTCTAACCTGCAACAGTAAGCCTCTCTGTATTGCGCTTGGGACATTTAAAGAAGTCTCCAGCCTTTGACAGCTCGCCTGAAGCCTTTTAAAAATGGCACCACTCTGTACCAAGCCATCCGAAAGAGTCAAGAGCTAAGCTTTCTTCCCTACGACCCTAAAAAGCACACACCCTTCAGGTGCTCACCCTGGGGTTTCTCTGGCTAGCATTCAATGTAGCTTTCATCAGCTGCAGTTTTTAAAACCACACACAACTCCACCCTGCAGTTGAGAGAGGGCAAGAGAAGCTGCCCGTAGCCACCCTGGGAGTGCTTGGTTGCCCATCACACCTTCACCCCCTTTGCTTAAAAAAGAGTCTCAACAGCTTAGCTTTTGGGGTGACAACTCCCCAAGTTGTATCCTTGGGAAGCAGGTTGACCAGCGTGCGTGCCACTCTTTTGTGCACTTGCAGCTCTGGACCAGCCATGTGTTTTGCACTCGCTTGCTGGCTCACTCTCCTCCACCAGCCTTCCTTCTCCTCTTCCACCACTCTTTCTGCCTGCTGCCACCACCACCACCCCTGTGTGCCCCCTCCCTTTCTACCTCTTCTCGGGGAAGTGACTGTTCCCTAAGAAAGAAGAAGCGGAGCAGCAGCATCCGCGGCAGGCAAAGCCAGAGACAATGGAGATGTGAAGGACAGACACATTGACTTGCCCCAAATGGGCTTAGGCCCCTCCTCCTTGGCCACCGGAACACTCCTTTGTGGTGGAAAATAAACCCTGAGAGGGATCAGCCTTTGACAGCTTGGCTGGAGCCGTTTTAAAATGGCCCGCCCATGCAAGGCTCCAGAAGAGCTGTCAAAGGCTGGAGCCTTTTAAAAATGGCCCGACTGCAACAGTGAGCAGGACATTTACAAAAGGCTCCAGCTTAAAATGTCCCCCCACACCAGCAAGAGCACTTTTGCTGCTGCGGTGGTGCATTTTAAAAAGCTTCCAGCTCACCACCCCTGCTTCTTTCTCCTCCTCCCAGGGGGTTGTTTTGGACAGGGGGGGAAAGGAGCAGCCAGCCAGGAAAGTTACTTCTGCCTGGCTGCAGTGCTCTGTTCTCTCTAGCCAGCCACCTCCCAGCTGGGATTTTTTGACAACTTGATCTGTCAAAATCAGCTGGGAGGTAGCGGCGGGGAAGAATGGAGCTGAATATCTAGAGAGGGGTATTGGGCTGGAGGCTTTTGAATTTCTCATTTTGTGTTTGCATTACTAACAAAACAAAACATGGGGGGGGGAAACAAAATGGACCAACACAAAACACTATTTTTCCATTTCGTGCCGATCCCTAATGTGCACCTAGAAATCTATGCAGGGACTTGTTAATGTCCCGCAAGAATCTCTTGGAATCATTTTTTTTCCACTGGTACAACTGCACAATGGAATTTTGCTTTCTAAATAGTGGTGGTTTTTTTCTTAATTTGAGAACTTGTGAATCTTCAGAAGCTTTTCTTATTATTGCAAACGTTTTCCTGCCATGAGCGGGTGAAACTAGGATTTCAGGAAAACTCCTTCTGGAAGCGAAGTTATTTTCATCAGGTCCCTATATGAGCTCCCAAAATATTCTGAAGAGGCAACTCAGTTTCCAGGAGCGGTTTGCACATATTTCCTCATTCTTCCAGAAAGAGCTTCCAGTTTGGACATGATTGCTCCTGGGAATTCTAGATCCAGCACCTTAAGACCCTAGTTAATCACAGTTTAAAAGCAGTGAAAACTGTCTTTGTGTATATTATTTTAAGGTGTTACATCACACCACACATTCCGCTGGCTTGCTAGAATGAATCAGTGAAATCAGTTTCTGTTGAAAGGCCATTGCTTTACATGCTGGAAAGTTCAGGTGCCTTACAATAGCCAACAAGTCTTGAAAATTGTACTCAGTGTGTCATGTCACAAAAATGTGCTTGAATATCTTTCCTTAAAAACATAGAATCTTGGAATCATGGAATCATAGAATCATAGAGTTGGAAGACACCTCATGGGCCATCCAGTCCAACCCCCTGCCATGCAGTAACCCCCATCAGAGTATTTCCGACAGATGACAATCCATGATGTTCTTTGGATTATTTCCACCCTCCTTTGCAATATGAGATCTAAATTCAACAATATACTAGCACCCAGTTACTTTTGTGGTGGACCTTTCCCACACTATATCCATCCACGTTGCCCCCAAAAGGGTTTTGAACAATTTTCAGGTCTTCCAGCGCAGGTTGAGGTATTTTGGGGCCCTTTACATGGGAGATTTCACTCCAGGAGCTCTAGTAATAACAATCAGTTTTGTGAGTGAGTAATTGTAGGACACTATAGAAGGTGTCATCCAGAGTATTCAGGAAAAATGTCAGGCTGTTTTACAGCTTAAGACACAGTGTCTTTTCTAATTCTGTCCCCTTGCGCCCATCAATGCACAGTTTACTCAAGATGTACATACTAGGGATGGGCACGAAACCGAAAAACAATGTTTCTTTTTGTTTCGTGCTCACCCCCTTTTTGTTTCATTTCATTTCTTACAATTTTTTTAAAATTGTATGAAACAAAACAAAATGAAACAAAACGGCTTCTCTGGGTCCTAGAGGCACCAGATTTGGTAGCCGCGACTCCAGGAGCCGTTTTTAAAGGGCTCCTGCTGAGCTGTTATCAGCTGGACTCCTTTAAAACTGGCCCGATTGGCACCAGGGGGATCCTTGGTGCCAAGTGGGCCAGGTTTAAAGGGCTCCAGCCATTGACAGCTTGGCAGGAGCCCTCAGAAAATGATGGAACGAAATGGTTCATTTCACTGCAAAAACGACAGTTTTGTTTCGTTCGTCTACAACAAAATGCTGCTTCCTCGTTTTGTTTTGTTTTGTTACGTAACGAAACAACGAAACAGCATTTCATTTTTCATTTCCTCCCTAGTACATACTGTTCTTTCACAAACAGCAAATATCTGCATTGGAAAGATCTCTACATTTTCCCTTACGAGGTGATAGTTTATTCGGACTTTAGAAAAAAATGCAATATTCTTTAAAATGACAAGAGAAATTACTAAACTTTTCATTTCTGGTTGGACAGATGTACCAAATCTGATTTTGGATGACAGTGAAGATGAAAATGCTTCATCGATATTTGAGACAAGTTGTCAGTCAGGATCACCAAAGAAACAATTGTCACCTGCTGTAAATAAACCTTACCTTCATTTTTCTATGTAAGTAGATGGCCCGTGTCTGCATCCCAGTAGAGACCGATAAGCCTAAATCCACAAAACATCCTTTTTATTTATTTATTTATTTATTTATTTATTTATTTATTTATTTATTTATTTATTTATTTATTTATTTATATGCCGCCCATCTTCCCGAAACAACTCCGGGCAGTTAACAAAAGGGATAAGAAGTAATCCCAATGCAACTGTCAGGACAAGAAAGTAAAAAAGATAAAAAAAAAATAAAAGAACAAGACAAAACAAAAACAAAATATTTGGCAAGATGGCAACTCAGAAGAAAGGGGGGGAAATGTTAAAGGTCACCAAATGTCTCCCGAAAGAGCAAGGTTTTAAGAGCTTTTTTTGAAGACGGGCAGGGACTGTTTCAGGCGCAGCTCACTCGGAAGGTGGTTCCACAGTGAGGGGCCAGCCACAGAGAAGGCGCGATTACGGGTGATCGATTTCTTTCCCAAACATTCTTTCTAGCAGCCCCTTTCACTGCTTTGAGCCACCTTGAGCCTCACCTGCTCACGGAGGTTGGCCTCACAACTCTTGAGGCTAATGGGACTGGCCATCCCCAATTTGAAAAAGTTTCCATAGGGCTAGTGCAGAAAAAATAGTAGACCTGATCCTTTTTTTCCATTTTAATCATCCATTTCTGTTGCAGGTCAGCGTACCACCAGCCCACCTCTTACAGGCCAAGATTACTGCTTTCAGGTGAGAGGGATTCAGGCCAGACTTCCCACCTTGCTCCAGCACTGTTGCACTCTCTGGAGAAGATTGCTGTGCACAGATTAGATCTGCCGGCCCTTTATTCGGTCAGTGCCAAAACACCTGAAGAATCATGTGCACAGGTCAGTCTGCATCTACATCCTGTTTTAACCTTTTGTTCAGCATATCAAATAGTGGGAGTTTCCCCCTGTGTACGGTATAAATGCTCCTTCCCAAGCATACCGTGTCTGGGATGTTAAGGGGCTCTACGGTCACAGTTGGGTTTTCTATGGAAAACAATCCTTAAATTATACTTGTATTGATCGTTGGCTAGGAAAAAATGTGGGCTCTTACTTAATTCATGTCAGATGAAAACAAAATTAAGGGGAAATTCTTTATCCCTTCTCAGTTCCCCTTCTTCCTTGTGGCCCACCAAGCCACTTCCCATACTCTTCCAGGAAATCCCTCTGGAGAAGTTTTTTGAGGACATACTACTGCAGAAGGAAGGAGGAAGCATATAAAGCCATCACCCGGTGCCCTTTTGGCAGTGCAAGCAGAAGGCTGCCCTCCCCCCATTATTTGTTCACCATATTGATTTCTGGTTGAGCAGGAACATATGGTGAAAATATAAGGCATCAGGAGTGAAAGCAGACAGAAGGAGACTCGAGAGAGGCTCAAATAAGGAATTCTCAGAGATACGAAGCATTACTTTAAAGCCTTTATTGACGTGCCAGCATTTTCTTAAGGGGTGGGGTGATTTTGGGAACCGTGACCAAAAAGCTAGTTTCGTTGTTGAAGCTGACAAGTGCTTATTTGGGAGGAGATGGGTTCAATGGAGTGCCATGCTTGCCTCTGTTTAATGTAAGGCAACATCTCCTTTAGCTCAGTACATGCTAGTGGATGAAAGAAAAGCAGAAGTGATATGTGAAAAAGAGTGAAGAGCTGAGAGAGGTATAGTGAAATCTGATTTAAACAGTTATCATAAATAAGTTTAATAGATAATGGCCATACTCCTTTTACATTGCTACTCAAAAGGTATAAATTACATCAGGTTAAGAATTCTCCTTAGTCAATCATCTGTTGCATACCACGAGTCAGTGTGCAAGAGATAACACCTACAGAGAATTCATAACTTAAGGCAATTTGCCTCCAATCTTACACCTTTTGTGCAACAGCACAACAGGATTTCAGCCAATGAGGCGTTTAACTTAAGTGGCGATAAACATATTTATGGTTTATCTGGAAGTTGAGTCATGACAACTGGACTTCTTTTCTCGAGAGAGAGAAACGTTTCGCTGATCATCCGAGCAGCTTTGTTAGTCTGCGGAAATTAGTGGTGAGTCCTCCATTTTATAGTTCACCTTGATATCACATCCTCCTTGTCTGAATAGGCTCATAAGTTGGACAAAGTTCCTCCACAGAAGCCAAGAAGAAGGAAGACAGGCACCTGAAGACAGCACTTAAGACCTGTGGATATCCAAAGTGGGTCTCCAACAAAGCAATGTGCCAACCCAGAAGAACAATGGATCAGCCTGAGACCCAGAGCCGACAGAAGAACCTGGTCATTCCCTACATGGCTGGAGTGTCTGAGAAGCTTAAAAGGATTTTTGGCAAACACCACATCCCTTTTACTTCAAACCCACAAACACATTAAGGCAGAGACTCATCCACCCAAAGTAACCGAAACCAGAACATAAGAGGAGCAATATAGTATATGTGGTCCAATGCAGTGAGGAGTGTTCAGACCTCTACACTGGAGAAACTAAACAGCCATTGAACAGAAGGATTGCCCAACATAGGAGGGGCTACAGCTCAGGGCCAGAATCAGCAGTACACCTCCACCTGAAGGACAGAGGACATTCATTCAAAGATGAGGATGTAACATATTAGAGAAGAGAGGTGGTTTGAGAGAGGGGTCAGGGAAGCCATTCATGTGTCTATTGAAAATCCCTCAACAGAGGTGGGGGGACTCAGACTCAATCTATCTGGTATTTATCAAGCTGTCCCTTCATCAATCCCCAGACAAATCAGAATCACTTCACGCCTCCACCAGAAATGCCATAGCTAACGACCCATGCTTCATGGGTGTTGGGAAAGGTTGCATAGGTGGGACTTTCATATACCCTAGGCCTTTGTCCACCTAATGAGCCTATTCAGATCATGGTCCATCTGTGAACCTGTTCAGGCTGTTGTCCACCTAACAAGCTTGTTCAGCCCATTGTCCAACTTATGAGCCTATTCCTACCAGGCTGGTGTGAAATCAAGGTAAACTTTAAAATGGAGTACTCGCCTCTAACTTCCTCAGACTGACAGAGCTGCTTGGTTGAGTGATGAAACATTTCTGTTTCTCAAGAAAAAAAGTCCAGTTGCCATGACTCAACTTCCAGATAAACTCACCTGGATGACTGAGAATCTTCACAGACATATTTATGGTTGTGCTGCCAGCTTGGCTGGACAAAATGAATATCCTAAAAATTAGACCAAGAAACCTAAAACCTTACAGATATTTTTAATTTTAATTCATATAACAAGGCTTAATCAGCAAGACTTCAATTTGAAAAAAAAAACACTTAGATAACATATTTGAAAGTTGGCTGGTCTTCCTAAATAATGGTTTTTAATATGCCACACAATTTTGCTTTGTCATGGCATGACCCGGGATGCTTGTGTTAGGAATAGTTACAGTTTTGTGGTATTAAAAAACACGTCAATGTTAGATAATCTTTTTGTGAAGGCTGTGGGGGATTGGCAATACACTCTATATAATTACTAAACCTAGATATCTGGCTAATTGCATTTGAAATTACAAATCTGCTCTAAACATGTTGATTTGGAATTTAGGAAGAATGTAGGATTAAGCGAAATAGAAAATGCTTAACATAGAGACTTTGCTTGCATGGAATCATTGTAATTCCAGTATCCTTCATGACTAGATCTTTCGGGAGGCAAGAAGAACAGTGCCAAGTATTGTTTATATGCCTCATATTGGTGATTGGTGGGAAGCTGTCAGTGAAACTGTGAAAGCTACATTTCTAACTTTGCTGCAAGATATACCATCATTCTCGCCTATATTTCTACTCTCTACCTCTGAAACAATGTACAGCGAACTGCCTGAAGAGGTGAGTAGGATGTGAGCTCTTGAGGATGAATAAGCATTATTAAGAAATAATGAAGCTTACCCAGAGAGCATTGCGGTGCACATACAGGAATCCCCCCCCCCCGGTCTTGACTCCATCCTGCCAATCATTTTCATATCTGAGTAAAAGGCATAGTTTTCTTGTAACTTAGCAAGAATAGGGAATTGCACACTGGGGGAAATGAGAAGAAACCTTTTTTGCAGATTTAGATAGGTCTGTCAGCATTACTGGATAAATAAAATGTGGTGGTGGTGGTGGAAGCAGAAATGAAAATAATTTCCTGTACTAATGTTTGCATTTGCTTTCATTTTCTTCCCTTGGTACTATGTCAGTGGGCACTTCAGGTTTAAGTCTGAACTCCATGACTGCTAGCATGGCTGATGTTGGATCAGTTTAACAACATAGTGGCATGTTTTTATGCTCAGAATACCCCCCCCCAGCTTTCTGCTGTGGATACAGTTTGTCAGTAATGTACGTAATAGGCTGAACTGAAATTACTATATTTTCCCATCTATAAGACGCTGCCATATATTAGACTCCCCCTACTTTAAGAACCCAAATTAAGAAAATCAATAAATCCTCCTTGAGTTCTCCTCCACCCCACACTGTTTCCTTTCCTTTCCATTTTCTGAAGACACCACCCTGCTTTTTTCTTGTAGGATTGGACCCTTCTTTTTAATGTGAAAAGGCACTTCTTAATGGGTTGCTCCACCCTGAGCCTTTCTGCGCTGAAAAGAAGCGTCCATTCCTACAAGAGCAAAGCAGAGAGGAGTCTTCAGAACACAGAAAGGAAAGGAAGCAGCAAGGTCAATGTGGGTTCTCTTTCACCCCACCTGCACCTCTCAGGAAAGGTTTACTTCTATGCTTACGATGCCCCTTAATTTTTAGTGCCATGATTTTAGAAAAAAATACAGTAGGGTCGCCGTATCTGTCGGGGATCGGTTCTGGGATCCCTCGCGGATAATGAAATCAGTGGATAAGAGCAAATGCTCTTATCTGAGGATAATGGTGGCGGAAGTGGTGCTGGGGTGAAAGCTTTCACCTCCAACTCCCCTTCAAATGGCAAAGAGGGAAGAAAGTTTTTCCCCCTTTCTCTGACAAAGAGAAAGGGGGGACTTCACTTCTTGCTGCCTCGGCTAGGCAGCGGGGCACCCACTGGAAGGGTGAAGGACTGTCCTCCACCCCTCCGAATACATGCCCGGGTGCCCAGCTGTGGCAGTGGCAAGGAGAAAGACAACCCCCCCCCGGCAACTACATCCCAAAAAAGCCTTCCCTCCTTGCCACCACCGGGCAACTGGGCACCCACCAGAGGGGTGAAGGACAGTCTTCCACCTCTCCAGTGGCTGCCCAGCTGCCCAGTGGTGGTGGTGGCAAGAAGGGGAGAAAATAAAAAATAAAACTTACCACTCCAATACTTGCCCCCTTCCTCCTGGCTGCCGCGGCCACGGGCCAGTCAACCACCCAGGCTTTGAACTTCCGGGTGGGGTCCCAAACTTCTGATCTGCTGCCAGGGACCTGAGTGGGAAATTCAAAGTCCCCACCTCACCCCTCTGGAGGGTGCCTTGTTAGCCGGCAGCAACGGTGAGGATGGTGGTGCTGGGCATCATCAGTGGTAAATTTTATTTTTAATTCTCCCCCTTGCTGCTCCCCCCCAATGATCACCAACCGTGGATAACTGAATCCACGGTTAGTGAATCCGCCGATAAGTGGGTTGTACTGTAGTGTCATAAACATGGAAAAATACGTTAGTCTCCCATTACATTTTGCTAGCTTTTTGATGAAATTTGGGGGTAGGGGTTGGGTGTTGCTTTAGCAATATTTTGCATTGGTATGCATAAAATTATCAATACTTTTCATAATTTTGGAGCCAGTAAGAATGAAAATATATTCACTCTTACTGTCTCTGGTCCAGCTACACTGACACCACTACATGCTGGAGAAAATAATTGACTGAGGGTGACCTCAAGTTACTTTATCTCACTTGAGTCTTTTGCTTTGTGTTGGGAATTCTCTGACTTTGATTTTGGCTTGTTGTAGCTGAAATGCTTTCTAACACTGGATTGTGACTTTACTTTCTAACTATAGGGCCATATCTAGTGTTGTTGGTACTGGAACAGCAGAACCTAGAGGGGTGGGGGCTGATATCCCTTCCCCTCTTCAGTATCCTGAATATTCTGCAGACCAGCTCTGGGAAAAAGGGAGAGCCTCTAGACCAGAGGTTCCCAACCTGTGGGTCCCCAGATGTTCCTGGACTGCAACTCCCAGAAACCCCTTCCAGCACATCGAGTGGCGGAGGCTTCTGGGAGTTGCCGTCCAGGAACATCTGGGGACCCTCAGGTTAAGAAGCACTGCTCTAGAACTTGTATTTTGAGTATCTTAGTTACCTACAAATGGAAGTGGGGGGTGTTCTTTAATGCCAACAGGGCATTAAGTTTGTACCTGAAGTGGGATGTAAATAACTGTGCTTCTAGCTCTTGTTGCTAACATTTTTGAAAAAAACAGGGACCTCCACCTCCACAGAGCAGCATCTCATAGTTGTTGTAGGATTGTAAAAAACAGGAGTGATCCCCTTTCCTTGAGGTGGAACTTCTTGTGTCATTTTACTTCCCTTGAGGGTGAGCATTGTTCTGTTAAGACAGATCTTCCTTGTCATCGGAACAGCAACCCCCACCCTACCTTAGATTTTAAGGGCCCCAAAAAGTGAAAAAAGTAAAGTGGTATAGTATGAAGACCTAAAGTTGGTAAAAGTTGAAAAACTTAAGTCAGTCTCAGATTTTCATGCATGCCTAACTGTTCTTTACACTAGGCTTATTTGAATGAAAGATGCCTGGATTCTAGACCATATCTATTTGAATAACAAATTAAGTAGCAACCAGATTGTAGCAGTCCCATATACCCATTTTTGGTGATACCATATGCCTTTTGTAGAAAAGTTCTTGGGGTGATACCAGCTCTTTCAGAAGTGTGATTCAAGAACGCTGAGATGTTGCCACTTCTACATGAATACTGCTGAAAAACCACATGTGAACACTGAAATTACTTGTAGCATGAGAACAGGTTAATAGTGCACAAGGACTGCAGTCAGGACTGAAATATACCTGGCACTACACATGGCCACAATCCCATTGTGTACTTATGCTCGTGCAACTCCTGTGTCATAACTTCCAGTAACAAGTTGCTGCAAATTAAGAAGTCCCTGTAGGCATTTCCTGTTGCATGCTGAATTGTGCTATTGTTGTGTGTTAAAAAAATGCCTATCCCTACTTTTTAACTTTTAGCAGTTTGTCTGTGAAAGCTATGCTGATACAGCTCCCCTGGTGGGTATAAATAACAGGATTTGGGCCATAGTAGATTAGTATGGAATTGGACCCCACCGTAGCCATTTGTGGAATTATCAGTTTTCCTCTTTGAAGAACTGATCATCAGAACATAATGGCACCATCAATGTATTCTGTTGCTAGAGGAGTCTTCCAAACCGTCAACATTATTGTTTTCATACAGGTAAGATGTATCTTTAAAATCCAGTATGAAGAGGTTTTTTATATTCAGCGACCGAGTGAAGAAGACAGGCGTAAATTTTTCCAAGAGTTGGTTCTCAACGAGGCATCGATGCCACCTCCAAGAAGAAAACAAATGGGTAAGCGAATTTTCTGTGTATCCCAGAATGATTGAGCAGCAAAATTGTTGCAGCGATCAGCTCAAGGAAAACATACCTTTAATAGGGTATTCCTGTGAAAAAAAGCAAGTTTCATGCTGGGGATGATTAGGGTAGGAGTAGAAAATCTCCCTTGCTAATTTGGGCCCCCACTTCACTGGAGCTGCTCGGAGTAAAGGTTCCGGAAAGCAGGAGGGAGAAGCCAAGCTTTGCTCTCAGGCACACCCCCTTTTGAAAGAGGATTTATAGGGACAGGTGAAAGAAGCCAGGCTATGAGACATGTTCCTTCCAGTTTCCTCCAATGGCACGCCTGCTGCCCTCGCCAGGGCTGTGGCAGCACCCAGGTGGGTGCTGCTATGTTCAGCCATGTGCCTGGAATCTCTCTAGGCACGTGGCTGAACAAACAAGGCAGAAGAAACAAACAGGGCAAGAGGAGGGAGATTAGCTCATTCCCTTCCCTGGTCCCATATTTCCTTCCATCTTCCCAGGGGTCCTCATCTTCTGAACTGAGCGACCACCCCATGCCTTCCCACCCCTGCCCTTGACCCTTCCTCCTGAAGCAGCCACCTCTCCTTCACCTGTGTAAGCTTTCTTCCTGCTGTTTTAATACCGGGGAAGCCTCCCCTCATCCTGGCTGCCCAACACTCATCTGCTAGGGCGAGATGACTCACTTTGGGTGCGCACCTGCACCCCCCCTCACACATATTCATGTCATATCATCCTTATTTATTTTTAAATCATGTCAGTTTTTCCAAAGAAAGCCTCCATAAAGGGGTAGACATATCTATGATGCACGAAAGACTCAGTATACCGTCCTGGTATATCACAGGGCCACAGTATATGAAGGCAAGGACCCCTGGAGCAAGCTGCATGGGCCTGTTTGGGGCTTCCTGCACTTACCTCAAGCCTGGTGCTTCCCCAAGCGTGCCTCCAACGGGCTTCCCAGACCTGTCAGAGGCCCCAGAAGTGGTTTCCGGCAAAACGGAAGTGGCTTCTGAATAACCGGAAGTGCCTTTCGGATCACCCAAAACTGCTTCTGGGGCCTCCAACAGGCTTCCTGGGCCTGTCAGAGGCCCCAGAAGTGGTTTCTGGCAAACCAGAAGTGGGCAGCGCCAGGCCTAAGGTAAGTGTAGGAGGCCCCAGACAGCCACCCCAGTCCCGATCCAACCCAGCATCCTGCATATCGTGGATTTTCCTTTATTGTGGGCTGGGTCAGGTCCCTAACCCTTGTGATAAGTGGGGTTTACTGTAGTTCAGATCACCCTGATTCTGAAGGTGTATTGGAGAGCTGATAAATATACTATATATTTTTTGCTGTACCAAGTTTTATTTGCAAATTGTGTGCATTCTAAGGCTGCTTCAGTTTAACTATCCATAAATCAAAGGATTAATGGAAAGACAATGTTTAGCAAAAATAATTATGCCTTCCCTTACCCACACTTCTCTTACACATTGAGGCATGTACAGTGGTACGTTGGATAACGACTGCCCTGGATAATGAATTTTTCGGATAACACCTGCAAATTTCCAGGTATAGGACTGCTTCTGATAATAAATTTTCCCTATGGGCTGCCTCGGATAACGAATTGGAATTTTAGGTATAGGTCTGCCTCGGATAACGAATTTTCTCTATGGGCTGCCTCAGATAATCAATTTTTCTATGGGCTGCCTCGAATAACAAATTTTTCCTATGGATTGCCTCGGGTAATGAATTTCCAGCATGCATCAGTAAAAAAAGAGTTATCCCGGGTGGCATTGCATCTGTACCTTTAAAGTGCACTTTACAGATTAATCGGTTTCCCATTCATTCCTATGGGAAACCGCGTTTTGGATAATGACGTGTCTCGGATAACAACTAACCTCGGAGAACGAATTAAAGTCGTTATCTGAGGTACCACTGTATGCACATACCCGTATTTTCCTATCTATATGATGCCTCCATGTGTAAGACAGCCCCCACTTTTCCAAACCAAAATTACAGTTTTGTAACTATGCGCTTCTCTCCTTGGCTTACTCCCATGTATAAGATGACCCTTAATTTTTAGCCTAAGAATTTTAGGCAAAAATGTAATCTCATACATGGAAAAATAATGAAGGTTTGGAAACTGGGTTGGTGACTGCAACAGAAAATCCCAGGATAACTTCTAGACTCGAATATTGAGGTTTTGCCCAATGTGTGTCTTCTCAGCTCCTCTTTCATTAAGGAAGGACATCTGGGATTTTGTAGAAAATGAAAGAGGAGTGGGAAATTCTCAATGTCACCATGTCTGGCAAAAGTTAAAAAGTACATAATTTCATTGTGTGGTGTGAAATATTTGGGGGAGAGGGATGTGGTCTTGAGTAGCTTATTTTACCTGCTGTTTCTGTTCTTACTTCTTTTCCATTTCTTTTTTTTTTTTTAGCCCTTGCTGATATGGAGGTGCTTCCTCTTGCCTTGCCATCTCCTACTCGCCAGCTGTCCGAGACAGAAAAGCAGCGAATGGAGGACCAGGAAGAAAACACGCTGAGAGAGCTGCGGTTATTCCTCAGGGATGTTACCAAGAGGCTGGCCACAGACAAGCGCTTTAACATCTTCAGCAAACCGGTGGATATTGAAGAGGTCTTGTTTCAGTAATGTGCAAACAATGAAGTTGACCTTATTAGCAATTAATCAGAAAAGACATAGATTAATTGTTACAGATGATACATATTATCTAACCTGTTTTGCATCTTTGCAGGGAAAGTGGCTTAACATTAACACGTGAAGCCACCGTTGACTATTTCTTGCTTAGTAGTGCTAATATAGTAATGAACTCTGTATAGTCCAAGATGCATTTTCTGTGCCATGATGATAACTCTATTTGCTCACAGCAAGTAGATGCCTGGAGAAACAGCACTGAGCCATTGGCAGTGCAGAAAGTAATTGTAATTTTTAATCTAGAAAATTCAGCAAATTAAGTAATCCACCTCTCTCTTTATCAGTTAGTAGTCTAAGAGAACAACGAAGACTTTAAAGTTCTGCCTCTGTTTGACCTTCCTGACTACTCGTGTAGTCATCTATAAAAATTAAACAAGATTGAATTGGGCTAATGAAATTTGATACGCTGCTAAATTTGCTAAATTTGCTTTTAGACAAAATATTTTCGTTCTAATGTCTGGTATGAAACTAAGCATAGAATGACAAAAATGCTTTTACTGTTGTCTATATATTAGAAACCAAAAAATTAAATCATGTATACTAGGATGTTTGTGATAACTCTCCTTGGGTCAACTTCAGAACTCAATTTTGCACAGATGACTTACTCAGGAAACAGCAAGTTGTCGTGTTGTGCTCAGAAAAAAATGTCATTGTATCGTGATGGTGTTGGGGAGGGGTTGATTGTTCAAGTGACAGTTTATGTAATATCTCATATTGTAAATACACAAATGCCAAGTACAGTGGTACCTCGCTTTAAGTAACTAATGCATTCTCTGGGATGTTTTGTATTGTGAAATATTAAGCAAAATGCAGTTTCCTATAGGAATGCATTGGAAACCAATTAATCCATTCCGGGGGACAGAAAAAAATCAGAAAAAGTCTTTTATCTGTTGAAAACTCTTTATAAAGCACACTTTAAAGGCATTAATACTGTACAGGGACAGGTGCCATGATACCACAGTCACTAAGTGAGCAGAAAATTAGAAAAAATACTTTATGCTCACACCCAGGCTCTCAATGCTGCAGTCCAAGAGCCCCAAGTCTATCCACACTGTGGTTTTTAGCCTTTTAGCTATTTTAGCTATGTTTTGTGAACCGCCCTGAGTTCCGGTTCGGAAAATGGCAGCGGTATATCAGCGTCAAACAAATAAATAATAAATAAATAAGGTAATGAAAACCCCCAAAATCTGTCCACAAGAGCTGTCCATGTCCATACATGGAAATAGCCACGCATAGGAGATAAGCTGGCATGGATGAATCCCCCCCCCAATGCAAAACACACAGAAAAAGGCATACCAATGACAAAGTTCAGCTCCCTACCTTTCCACCGCTTGAGAAATGCACCGAAAAAGTTCCAAAAAGTGCCACAACCACTGTAAAAAAATTCCAGAATGGCTTCAAAACTCGCTGCAAAAACCACTCCAACACCTCCACACTTGATGCTATGTGCTACCCACAGATTCCTGCATGCACAGGGCAGCGCTATAAACTTCCCAGGCGCAATGCATCTAGGGGAAACTTTTTTTTCATTTTGGGGGGGGGGGAAACTGAACAATCTTAAACTGGGGCATTATTTTCTATGGATTTTCCTTTGTGAAGTGAATATTATGTTAAACAAGGCGTTCGCCCAAGCGAAGTACCATTGTATTCAGAAACCGTTAAATATCTGCTGTGCTTTGCAAATATACAGTTGGGACAGTGGTTAATTTCTGAGTGGTGTTCGAGCTTTAACCACCACTAGAGTTGTCCTCTGTAACTTAAAAATCCACCCTACAATCCAAAATGTGTAGTCCATGAGTGGTGGATGTTGGTGGGATCTAGTAATCTGTAAATGCTGAACTATTGCATTGAAGACAGGAGTGCCAGTACTTTAACAAAGCAAAGTGTTCTGCTTATATACCGTCCCATATCACTTCAAGTAGTCTCTGGGCGGTTTACAGTTTTAATTACAGTATGCAGGCTACTCATTGCCCCCCCCCCCGCCAGCTGGGTACTCATTTTACCAACCTCGAAAGGATGGAAGGCTGAGTCAACCATGAGCCAGCTACCTGGGATTGAACCCCAGGTCGTGAGCACAGTTTTACCTGCAGTACAGGCATTTAACCACTGCACGACAGGGCCCCAATGGTAGAATAAACAAGAAGCAGACCCAGGGAAATGCAGAATTATTCTAAAGGGCAGACTTTCAGGTAATTATAATTTATGTCATCATAATGTTAAGTTTGTGTCATAGTGTTAGGGAGGCACTTGCAGCTTAGTTGTTTATATCAGGTGGAAGGCAGAGGAGGAAAATGCTGGTGAATGAGTTAAGGGTGTACTGTGACAGAGATCTCTTGGAATGTGTTGTGGGAAGCATGCTTAGTAGAGGGAGGATTTATTTGTGTTGAGAGACTGACTTTGTCTTGGTGAAGTGTGAGGGAGAAGAAGATGGCCAAGAAGACATGACTTGTAGATTAGTGAGGAAAATTGATTGGGTGACAGGAAACTGAGAATGGAGTCCAAGGGTTATATTCTCATTTTTGGTTAATTTAGCTTGGTGATCAGATTTCATGACAGTTGGGTGTGTTTGGAATGGTCTCCTGAACTACAATTGGAGAAAAGCATACTAAATCTATGCAAGTTTCACTTAAGACTGTTACATTTTCATTTTATCATGTTTGATATGGCTTCCAGGATTCAGAAGGATTTTTCTTCTTAGTCACTGTCACATAAACCTGGGGGTGGGGGTGGGGAATTAAACAGATTAGCATAATGAATACCACATCCGAATACATTAAATCCCATTTATCAAAGGTTTTTGTCTCATGAAAATCTGATGGAAACTTTCTTATTTCTAAAATGGCAACCCATCTCAAAATTACTGCACTACTTCACAGGTTTAAGTACACCAGAATAGTGTTTCTACTGCTGGAATTTGATTTTCATTCTTCTCTTAAAGTTAGGGATAATATTTTGCCTAATAGTATGATTTTCCTTTGAGGAAATGAAGTGAATAGAACTTCATTTTGTCTAAGAATCAGATTTGCATGAGAGAAAAAAAATTATGCATGCCATATTTCTCCTTTGTTTTAGATTTTCCAGGTTAAGTTTTGTGTTTTGGAAACCTGTGCACATGAATTTTAATTACATAGATTCTTTGGAGCAGCTTCTGCACAGCCCGAGGGAAAACAGGGGATTCACCTGTAGCCTTTAGCGTCTGAGCCATTAATTTGCTTAGTTAATGTTATTAGTGTCATTGGTTTTTTTTTGGGATTGGTATTGGACCTTAGCTTTATGCAGACATTATAGTTGATGGAGGTTGCTTCTGTCAGGGAGGAACAGGCTCTCTACTTCCAGTGCCTGATATTTGTACACGGATATACGTTAAGAAGCCTAATCCTCATATTTTATCACAGCTTTGAAGTATACAGGCACATGGACAGCTCTTCAGGCAAACATGAACCCCAATTATGAAAATGTTAGGTGGGGTGAGATTGGTAGAATCCCACTTCTCCGACCTTGCTCCCAACAAAAACTTTTAATATAAAATCTTGGATATTACCTTTATTGGGCTACTAAAATATCAAAACCAGGCTAGTGTTCAGATCCTGCAAGTCTCTTCATCAGACTGGGTATTGCAGAATAGGGATGAAGGTTGGGTTAGACCAGGCATGTCCAAACTTTGGCCCTCCTGATGTTTTGGACCACAACTCCCAGAATTCCAAGCCTGTATTTCCAATGGCAAAGGACTGTGGGAGTTGTGGTCCAAAACATCTGGAGGGCTGAAGTTTGGACATGCCTGGGTTAGACTCAGAAAAATCCAGTAATTATCTTGGCAGGATGTTGGGACTTCAGGATTTGTAGCTGAAGTAGTTTAACCAATGGAAAGAGCAATGGACTAGGTAGGACTCAGAAGACCTGAGTTTGAATCCCCATTTGGTCATAGAAGTTCACTAGTAGTAGTGATGGGGTAAAGTAACAAAACCATATCAGAATCACTGTTTACTCGGTTCTAGCAGCTCAAATCTAGTCCAAAGATGGGAAACTACAAATCTGCAGAGAATACTATGAATCAAGTGCTGTTGGTATTTTAACAGTCTAATAGGGGTATTACCCAGCCTTGGTTTTGGATTTCATACAAGGACCACATAACTTTTTAAAAGTATTTTCAGTATAAATTATAACATCTCTATGGGAGTCCTCTTTTCAGTCCCTTCAATTTGGTCCACTCCTGGAAATGCAGGAGCATTTCTTGCTACCACAAAATCTGCTTCAAAGACTTCCCCAAGCCCACAGAGCAGATTTTGAGGTGCTCCCTCTCCTGTTGGAAATAGTTTTTAGTGGAGTGACATCATGGAATTCAACCTGTTCTTGTGAATTAAGCTGTTCTGCTTCATGTTTGAAACCCCAACAAATGGTCCCAAGCAATGTTTGCTCTAAGGCACATATGTGCCTGCCTCTGTCCCCCCCCCCCAGGGCACCCTCCTTCCTTGTGCACTCAGAGCAATCATTTTTGTATTGATCACATAAAATCATGGGGGGGGGCTGCCCAGCGGGGCTGAAAATTAGAGGGATCGTTGGTCCCAAGCCTTTCTCCTTTTGATACAGAAAATAAAGAGCATGCTCAAAATTACTTTTGTTTAGAGAAATAGCTTCATGTATTAGAATGCTTTCGAATTAAATGTGTCGGAAAATATGGTTCAATTCCTGGATATATGTTCATTAAACAGCCCAATGTATGTTAAGGTTAACATAAATCTCGGTGTCACTTTCGTGTGCTGTTTTATTATAGGTTTCAGATTACCTCGAAGTTATTAAAGAGCCAATGGACCTGTCTACCATAATAAGTAAAATTGATAAACACAACTATTTAACGGCGAAGGATTTCCTAATAGATGTAGATCTTATTTGCAGCAATGCATTGGAATACAACCCCGACAAAGATCCTGGAGGTAAGAAAATGTTTCATCTTATGATATATAAAATGGGAGAGCCAATGTATTTGTTATGCAGCTGTAGTCCAAGGATATCCATATGCCGCAGCCCATAAATGGGAATTGCTTACAACCCTGCCTTCGGAAATTTTTCAGAGCTGGTGGCAGATGCAGCAAAGCTTTGCCCAAACAGGGTAAAAGTCAAAGAACCAAACAGCTACTTAGACTTATTTCTTACAGTCAAATTCCATTGGGTGTCCAGTTTCCTTAGATCAGGCATGTCCAAACTTCGGCCCTCCTGATGTTTTGGACCACAACTCCAAGAATTCCATGCCTGTATTTCCAATGGCAAAGGACTCTGGGAGTTGTGGTCCCAAACATCTGGAGGGTCAAAGTTTGGACATGCCTACCTTAGATTCCCAGTGTATTTACTTAACAGCAGTCTTGTTTTCTTTGGGACCTATTTAAGTTCCAGGATTGGAATCTTTAAGTTCCAGGATTGGAATCTTAAGTTAACATAAATAGGTTGAATCCTTGCATTTCCTTGCAAGTATAGCTATCCTGAATAGTATTACCTATTTGTAAAAAATAGAGGGCATTCAGTAACTGATCAGTTAATAGGGGACTGCATATTCACAGTGAAGGTCATTTCATTCTAGTCCAATGGGGGAGATGAATGGGGACCAGGTTTTACAATATTCAGCTAGGTGGTCTGACCTATCTTAGTGTTTGCCTGTTCTTTGTTACTATTCTCTCTGGCAGTCTCTTTTTCCTCTGGTGTGAAGAACTGCAAGCAAAGTGTTCTGCTTATATACTGCCCCGTACCACGTCAAGTAGTCTCTGAGCAGCTTACAGTTTTTTAATTACAGTATGCAGGCTACACATTGCCCCCTCCCCCAGCAAACTGGGTACTCATTTTACTGACCTCGGAAGGATGGAAGACTGAGTGAACCTTGAGCCAGCTACCTGGAATTGAACCCCAGGTTGTGAGCACAGTTTTACCTGCAGGACAGGCATTTAACCACTGCGCCACAAGGCTCCTTCAAATGTTTCTTCACTCAGCTTTACTTTGTGGAACAAGAGTAGAGTATTATATATAATTATGATATATTGATTTAATTCATTTTATTCATTTAAAGAAAATATAATGGAGACTAAATACTATTACTGTAATGGCTTTTAAGTCTGTTGTTGTTTTGATAGAAAGCATGGAGATTTAAAAAAAGAACAGTCCCCACCTCCACCCCTAACAATTGCCTCCAGGTTGCAGAAGACTGAAACTCATATTCCATCTGGCTTTTGCTTGCTTTGTGCTTGTTATTCCACTGCTTAAGTAGATATTACCTATTTCATAAAGTATTAATCATACTGTTTTAATGAAGGGTGACTTGGATGGTCATCTTATTTTCAGATGTTTGTGCCATTTCCTTGGATAATTTATGCAACAAAAACGATTCATGCATTTAAAAACAAGTGAAATGATTTTGATTCTTAAAGTGAGATTTATTTTGTAGATAAAATAATTAGGCACAGAGCCTGCACTTTGAAAGATACTGCCCATGCCATCATTGCTGCTGAACTGGATCCAGAGTTCAATAAAATGTGTGAAGAAATAAAGGAAGCAAGGAAAAAGAGAGGTAATTCTATAAAGTTTTAAAGATGCTGTATGTTTACTGCAGGTCTTCTCTGAAGGCAATCATGTACAGATGTGATTAAATTCTTACCATCAGATGGACGGTCTTCAGCAAGTTGATGAAAAGAAAACGATTCTAATTGCTGGATTTCTAAATATACACTATAGCAGGACCCCCGTATCCACTGATTCATTATCCACTGATCCAGTTATCCATGGATGGCAGAGGAAAAAAATCAAATAAGTAATTCAGCAGTAAGCAAAGCAAGCTACTGTCACAAACAGCAGCTGTAAAGCAAGCTACTGTCATAAAACAGCAGCTGTAAAGCAAGCTATTGTCACAAATGGCAGCCTTAAAGTAAACTACCTATTTCCTAAAACAGCAGCTGTAAAGCAAGCTACTGTCACAAAACAGCAGTTTTGGGGATTTTTGGTGTTCTCTCTTATCCACGGGAAGGTATGGAACCAATCACCAGCGGATACCAGGGTCCTACTGTATATAGATTTCTGGAACAAACCATTTAAGCCCAGTTCTGTTTATGGGAGGTTACAGATATTTTTTACGTTTGCTATTGAGGATCTAAACTCTTGTGGAAGACTGGTGTTAGGTGTTCACCAGCACTACGCATAAGGGCATGAAGAAGGGTAGAACTATCAATCCTGCCCTCACGTGAAGCATTCCATTCTAGAAGATCATAGAAATCTGGGCACACACAAACAGATAAAAAGAATTAAGTGCTTTAGGCGACACTTCATGTGCTTTGTTCACAGCACTTTTTTGCTAGAGAATGAATAGTACTGGGTACTATGTTATGTATAATTTTTAGGATATGTGAGTCAGACTATTAAAACGGCAGACAATAATCATTCCTGCTAGAAAATGCTTAACAAGTGCAAGCAAGAAGCATTAATTTCCCCTGCAAAGAAGCTGAACAGCAGCCAGTTGGTCTTCCCTGATAAGTTTTCCTCATTTGCTTTTTAACTCATGGATTCTTCCTTTTCTTTTTGTTTTTAAATTCTGAAAGGAATATGGTTATAAACATGTAGCAGTTTTGCATACATACTCCTCATATATTTAACCAGTACTACGGTTAGAAAAACGCGTCTTATTTTCTTCAAAAACTCTTTTGCAAAAAGCAGCTAGCATGATTTCCCTGTAGTAAACAGCATCCTTGGTTATTGTTAAGTCTTAGGTCACAGAGTTTCAGAATATAATGCTGTCAGATCCAGAATTGCCCCAGTGGATTGGGGTTGGTGGACAATGATTTCATTGCACACTTATTTTCCATGCTGCCTCTGAAACCACTGTCCATGGATTTGGGAGACCCTGAAAAATGGACTGGGCAGAGGTGAGGAAGCCTGACAAAAAATCATTGTTGATGGAAAAAGCAAATATATAAGATTTTTCATATTTTCACATTGGACTGGACTGAAAGATCCACCACCTTTATTGTTAGATTTCAGCAACAGTATATATGAAACACTTTGAGCACTATACCCTGATAGAATGCTGCTCATAGGAACCTCTTCTGAAGAATTACATTTTTGAACTGTCATCAGGTTTTATAATCCAAAAGTGTATGTCTCAAGCATTCATTTGTTTGGGTAAATTACATATATTCTTGATTTACAGTAGGACCCCGGTATCCGCTGGGGATTGGTTCCAGGCCTTCCTGTGGATAATGAAAACCGTGGATAAGAGAGAACGCCTGCCCACCCACCCCAAACTGCTGTTTCCTGACAGTAGATTGCTTTATGACTGCTGTTTTGAAACAAGTAGCTTGCTTTACAGATGCTATTTGTTACAATAGCTTGCTTTACAGCTGCTGTTTGTGACAATAGCTTACTTTGTGGCTGCAGAATTATTTAATTTTTTTCCTCTGCCAACTGTGGATAACTGAATCAGTGGATACGGGGGTCCTACTGTAAACCATAAATTAGTAGAGTCCATCTAAATACATTTGATTATTGTGGGAATTAGCACCATGTTTGAGAGTGTTTTTTTTAATGATAGTTAACATGGTCAATGTTATTTAAACAAACACACTTATCTTCTGTATGCAGGGTTATTAGTATCATCAGAGCAAATAAATCCTGATGGTTCCACTACACAGAAGACCGAAAACAGGGTCGAAGAGGTGTTCCAAAACCGGCAAAAAAGTGCAATGACACTTTGGCATAACTCTGCCAGTAAATGTGCATGTAAGTAGTATTGTTGGACAATAAATGCAACGGTAACCAAGATGAGCATATAGCTGATGCACATCCATTGGCGTTAACGACAATACCCTAGATTTTATACTTTTCTTATACAATAAAGCAATTTCATTGCCACTTGTAACTAACATATTTTAAAAAACCCTGTCTCCTTGCAGTCATATGATATAGTCGTCAATAACTTCACCAGACTCAAATAAAATCAATAGGTGGGCTTTTTAGTCCTGTGTTATTCTTAACCAAGCTGTCATTGCTGGGTACAGGATTGGTGTCATGGCAGCATCTGATTCTACCCTGCATGTTTATTCAAAAATTCAATAGTTCAGAATTAGAATGGAGGAAGAAGGCTAAATAAATGCCAGCAGAGATGCAAACGCTATGTGATCAAGGCAGAAGTATAGAAGCTTGGAGTGAGAGGAGCCTGGGATAAAATCCAGACCCTGCTAGGCATGCCCCCGGAGTCTGATCCTTCTGTCTCAAAGCCAGACTATGGAACTTTAACCTTGGAAGCATAAAATGTCACCTCGTAATCAAAGAAAATGGGGCCATATGTAGAATGAATTTAAATAAACACATTTTATTGTAACATCAAAGTAGATTGTAAGAATCAACCCAATATATGTAAGTACCCTGTTTCCCCCGAAAATAAGACCTACCCCAAAAATAAGCCGTAGCAGGATTTCTATGCATTTGTTAAATATAAGCCCTACCCCGATGATGAGACCTAGTGATGGGTGTGGCTGTGCCTGCACACACACACGCACACAGAGAGAGAGAGAGAGAGAGAGAGGAGAGAGTGCACATTGCCCCTCCCTTTCCATCCATGGTCCTTCCCCCTCTTTGCTTGGGCCACCAAAGTTACTGTACTTCGTAGCATGTTTGCTTGCAGTTCCTGTTTCCCCAAAAATAAGACCTACCCCAAAAATAAGACCTACCCCAAAAATAAGACCTCGTATATCTTCTTGGGAAAAAATAAATATAAGGCAGTGTCTTATTTTTGGGGAAACACGGGTATGGTGAAAGAAACTTGCAGTCAGTATGTAGCCTGCCTATGTTATATAGTACTCGAACCAGTTGTGCATCACATTAAGTGTTCATGCACAAACATTTATCTTAATATTAGTTCCCTATAGTTTACTTTTATTTTTCTGTTTGGAGTTCTGCCTCAAATCCTTATTATTATCCTTCCAGTGTAATACCATCCATATAACTTTCAGGGGGACTAATAACCACACATTCCTGCCGATATTTCCTACCACAGACCAGTCTTGTGGCACAATAAGCAATAAAGGATGCTTTTGCGGTCTGACGATCTGGCAGCATTTTGCCTCTGCATGTTGGTGGTTGTATCATATGGGACTTTGGCCATTGTGACACTAATACGGCAATTCTCGTAAGCCCATTAATAGCACTGTAATCTCCCTTGAAGGGTTTCAGCAGCAGCATGTCTCATGGCTTGACTCACTGCCAGTGCTGCTATCACTAACTACTGTTAGGATATCTTTTTCTTCACCGGGATCACATCCCTGCCATCTTTCTCTTTCCTGTCGTCTTCCTCTCAAACGGTTGGCCTGGAAATGGCTGAGACTCCTTTGGCTGACCGGGAGTTACATGATCTTGCTTTGAGGTGTCTGTGGAAAACCAAGTGTATCTGTATCGAGGACACAATTAATCTTCAGCCCTCACCTTTTAAAAGCCTGCAGCCCTGGCTACGCAACGTTTATATTCCCAAACAGCTCATTAATGCAAGCAAATAGGAACAAGTGTGGTTTTCATGAGGCCACTCTTTGGTTTGTGGATGTGCAAATGTGGTGAAATCACATCGTGGCATGGGTGGGGCAGAGCATTTGACTACGTCGGTGCAAAGAGCATAAAGCAAGAACATTTGAATGCTGTGTTGACCACTCCAATTCCCATGTGCACTGTAGGGGACCAGAGTGCTGTTCTAACCCAAATCAGCTTGATGCCATGGCTAGCTTTGTTGCTTGTTGGGTGCACAGCTGGTTTATAGGCTGATGTTCAGCAACAACAAAGCAGAGGTTAAACGCCTCTGTCATAAAGGAAATTAAAACCTAGATAGCCCAGCTGAGTTCCAAGAGCCAAGTCCCACTTCTTTAGTGGACCTACGCCCCCCTTTTTAAGCAACTTGGGAAGTCCATAGAAGGTTTGCATGGCTTTGTGCCAGATGCAGTGGTTTTGACCGGTGGGTCACCACATGATCTTGGACTACAACTTCCAGAAATCCTGGCCAGTCCAGTTAGTAGGGAAGATTTCTGGGGATTTTAGCCCAAGAACATCTGGGGACCCCAGGTTGGGAGCCTCTGTCCTAGAGCAAAGAAGGGCATCTTAACTGTGTTCTGGTATAATACTATAACAAAGAAACCTGATGGACGGCTTGAATGTTGCCCTGCGTTACTGGTTTGTCTTATGGATTTTTTAAAAATGTAAAATGAACCAAGATCAGTGAAGATCATAGTAACGTACCTGTTATTGTTTGGTTGTATGAATCCAGTTGTTGGATATTTTTACCCAAGTTTGTAATCTGATTGATGAAACCTTAATAAATACAGTGGACCCTCGTATAACATACGGTTTGTATAACATAAAATCTGTACAACATAAAGATTCTGGAGATAGGGGAAATTTGCTTAACAGAATCACCTATGGGGAGAATCCGTACAACATAAAAATGATCGTGATTAGGGATTACTCTGTTTTCAATGCATTCCTATGGGAAATTTGTATAAAGGAAAGTTTGCTTAACATAATTTCATTTGGAACAAATTAATTCCTTTATATAAGGTACCACTGTACTTTTATTTTTTAACGTCCCATTTAAATATAGGAATCTGGATTATTCCTTGTTGTTGCCAGTAGATGGTGTGAAAAGCACATTGTTTCGCATCCTGGAAACAGCACCTACAGTCAGTGGCTGCATCTGGAAAAGATTTCTTGACTGATTACTTGAACAAGCAGCACTGGATTAAATTGCTGAAGCTTAATGGCCAAATATTGTTCTGCTCCC
Organism: Phrynocephalus versicolor; assembly: GCA_023846285.1. Taxonomy (NCBI): domain Eukaryota; kingdom Metazoa; phylum Chordata; class Lepidosauria; order Squamata; family Agamidae; genus Phrynocephalus; species Phrynocephalus versicolor. Next base: position 11,561,812 of record JAHTLZ010000074.1, on the reverse strand, counting down.
ATCTGAAATATCATAGTGCAAGATATATTCCCAGGCCCCTCCTTAAGAAGCCTTGTTTCTCACCCAGAAAACAATGAATAACCATTACTTGCAGAATATTACTAAGAAGTGTCTCTCATAAACAATCTTTGAGAAGAGTACATAGCTTTGTGAAGCTTTGGATCCGTGAAATATAGTGCAGTCCTGCTCCTTGAAAACTAGACGTCTTTATCAGGCTGCTCCTCCTTTACCCCATAGTGTTGGCAACCCTTTTTTATACTTTAGAAGTATGAAAGCAGAAACTAGAAATACAAATTACTTTGCTTGTCATTCAGCCACAACCAATCTCTGCTTGGTTTTGAGTCCCATGTCACAGTATGTCTCAAGAAGTGTTGTTTTTAATGAGGGGCCACGGTAGTCCCTTATAAGCACAATCCTGTTGAGCAAGGATGATGGTACGTAATTAAAGCAAAAAAAGTGTTCTGCTTATATACCACCCCATACCACTTCAAGGAGTCTCTGGGTGGTTTACAATTTTTAATTACAGTGCGCAGCTGGGTACTCATTTTACTGACCTCTGAGGATGGAAGGCTGAGTCAACCATGAGTCTGCTACCTGGGTTTGAACTCCAGGTCGTGAGCACAGTTTTACCTGCAGTACAGGCATTTAACCACTGCGCCACGAGGCTATTTAAGGAGTTCTTACTTTTGTGCCGGGACTCACATGACTCATGTGCAGTGACATTGTTTGTCCACATGTTGTGCAAAGCCTTGGGATTGAAGCAACAACTTCTAAATTACCATCACCTCCTTTATAATGGCGTACTTGACACAACTGGATTTTGGCTAGAAAATCTCAGGTTCAATTTTGGGCCACTCCAGGCAAGGATGTGAAAGTTTTCTGCCTGAGAAATCCCAGAGAGTTGCTGCTCATCTTGAGTTTAGGTCAGCAGGGATCTAGTTGAGCGGTTTACTGAAACCCCATGGTTTACAGTTAGAGCCGTATTCAAAAGACATACAATTCAAGATTAACAGTTTTTAGCTGCCAATCTGGTTTTGTTCTGTTGTGTCTTAGAGCTGAAGAGTGCCTTGCAATATTTCTGTACCAAAAAACCATTACTTTTCCCATGCACTCCTCAAGCTTTCTTCATCTCATGGGCATAACTGGCTTGGAGGAGCAATATTGTTCCTCTGGTTGGGAGTCAATTCTTTGACACACAGTTTTCATCTGTACCGAAATCCACCCGTAGAACCAGATCCACCTTTGGTCTGCCTCTTACGTCGACATGGTCAAGTTAGAAGGACCACTGTGAATTGAATGGCCTGGTGGCTGTGTTCAGAAACGTATGTTAGATAGCTCATTTAAGCCAGAGTCCTTAAGCTCTTCAGCTTCTTTTGAATGTGTATTTATAAACTTGAAATTGATTTGGTTATTTGATTCCTATGAATTACTTCTCTAAGATATGATGAAAGGACTTTTGAAGTTGAAATAATTTTCTGCATATTGTCCCCCTGATAAATTCTTCAAATATGTCCACAGAAACAATCTACAATTGCACAGCTTGAAAAAGAGATGATAACGAGCTAAAAATTGCTGTCCTATTTCGCTACATTTCTTTGTTATTCAGCAAGAAATTTTAAGAGGAAGCGCTTATCGTTCAGAGGTTCACCTGTAAAGATACTAGTTTTCTGTGAAAAACGGTGTCTATTTAGCTATAGGACAGTGCACATCATCACTTTGTCCCACTCGGTGGTAGAGTCTACTATTCTGGTTTTTGCCTTCCACTTGGCACGACCATGTACTTCATGTCGTTGTCAAGGATGTTCATCCAGCGGTGCTTTGGTTGTCCCCTCATTCAGGATCTGCTGACCTCCAGGGTGAGACCGTTTTTGGTCAGGGTTTCCTCATCAGCACACAAGACATATCCATACCAACACAGTTGGGTTTCATGTGTCTTTTTGGCAATTGGTGCGATGCATATTTAAACCGGATGTCATCATTGTGCACATGATCATTTCACATGATGCTGGAGGCCCACCCGCAGCATCTTTGTTTCCATGACACAAAGGCGATGTTCAATTTCTTTAGTCGCCGGCCGCATTCTGCGCCATAGAATGCAATAGGTCATACAGTGGAGTGATAGATCTTTGACTTTAAACAGTTGCTGATCTTTTTGCATCTTTTGTAGTGTATCATCACTACACCAAGGGTATACAGTAATACCTTGGTTTATGAGTGTCTAGCAAGACGAGCAACCATTTCTGATCAATTTTGCCTTGATCAACAAGCAGTGTCTTGCAATGCAAGCATTGGAGCAGGTCACATGATCACAAGGAAGCCAATGGTGGCATTCTTTCTCTCTCCCTGCTGGATTGTGAGGGATTGTCTGGAACATTTCATTGCAGGCAAAGCTCCAAAGCAGAGGGAGCTGAGAGAAAGGGAGGTCTCCCTTGTACCAATCACAAAGGATTTGAAAGGAGAGTACAGGTTAGGGTTTGTTTTTCTTTATATTTATATTTACAGTCACGCCCCACCATTTCGCGGTTCAGGTCCTGCAGTCCTGCTATATCGCGGGATCACAGTACCTGCGCCTCGAAGCCGGGCCGGGGGGGGCAGCGAGGAGCGATCACATTCCTCCCCGCTGCCCCCCACCCCTCTGAAAGGCCTCGGAGCTGCGGGGTGTTGGTGGCAGGGAGCTCCCCGCTGCCCCCCACCCCACCGCAAGGGCTAGGAGCCGCATGGGGTGGGCGGTGGGGAGCGATCACATTGCTCCCCGCCAACCCCTGGCCCCTCTGAAAGGCCTCGGAGCCGCGCAGGGCGCACCGCGCCGCCCCCCCAGGCTCCATCCGACCCGCCTCCGCATATCGCGGATTTTCAAGCATCGTGGGTCAGGTTGGTCCCTAACCCCAGCAATAGGTAGGGGGTTACTGTATATTTGTCTTCAACATAATTTCTTATTTTTCAAAACATTTCTAGTCATGGGACAACTAGTCAAGAGTGTGTATGGCTGCAAATTGCATTTTATTGTTGTCACATTAAAAACACAGAGAAAAATCCAATTAGTCCCAAACAGAGCAGATTCTACAGCCAGGTAACTAAACCATGGCGTGGATGTGGACTTCTAGCCAACTTCTTTTGTGAGTTTTGGCATTTTGTGTGTATAGTATGTGGTCTATTGGAGCTCAGAACTAATCATCTGAGCATTTTTATTATTTCTTATGGGGAAATTTGCTTTGATATATGAGTGCTTTGGTTTACAAGCATGTTTCAGGAATGAATTATGGTCATAATCCAAGGTATTGCTGTATTTAAAAAAATGGACTGAAATATCTAAAGTGGTATTTTGTGACGAGATTTCATTTCTCGAGTTAATTACGTTTTCTAAAAACTAGTTTTTTAGGACATCTTTTCATATGCAGACTGAAGAGTAGCATGTTACTGTTTGGGTTTTTTTTTTTTTGGTTTTTATTTCTTAACCTCCAGTAATTAATTTATATTTGTTTCATTTTGGATAAATTGCTACTTTTTTTGCATTTTAACTCTCTTTTGTGAGTGTTGTATTATTAGAATTTTAATGGGAATTCCCCTCCCCGCCTTTTTAATGGAGTTTTAATTTTTATTTTTACATGTTGTCAAGCGCACAAAGGATGACTATTAGTAAGATAGACCTAACATTTTACTAACATCAAGTAGTAAGTCATAATAAGAATAAGCCTATTGAATCAGTGGAACTTAGGAAGGAATTGACTCATTGAATCCTCACTGATTCAATAGGCCCACTCTCTTTGTAACTTACTGCTAGATTCCAGACAGTACTTCATCTAAGGAGGCCTGTTCAGCTTCATTACCCTTTGTTTTCTTTCAGACAATAAAAAGTATCCTTAGAAGGCATTTGGGGGGGAAAGCACAGATTGTAACTACTCGTGACTGTGTTTCCTGTTCTTTTGTGTTAATTATCATGGTTAGCTCTTTTGATGATCTATCTGTCAAAAAGACACTTTATAGCATGCCCATATGTCCAGATGCACATATTTGACTATTATCTTCTCCATTGTCTACTAAACATTTTGCCATGAGTAGATGTTGTACTTCTAAGGTTTTTCCCCCCTCTCTTTTCACAATATAGTTCGCTTAAGGAGAAAATCAAGGCGACGGTCGCAGTGGGGCAAAGGCATTATTAAAAAGAGAAAAGTGAATAATTTAAAGAAAGACGAGGACGAAGCCAAGTTTGCAGATGATGAAAATCAAGGGGAGGACAGCAAATTGCTGGAGAATGGAGAACTTGAGGGAAGCACGGACTGCGTTGAGGAGAATGGCGAGGAAGCAGGGGATCTCTCTCTGACAAATGACGAATCATCTTGCGATATCATGGATATCCAGGGAGAGCAAAGACTTGATAACGGGACGGGAGGAAAAGAAAATAGTATCCCATCTACTGAAGAGAGTTCAAATGAATCCCTGCTTGTCAATAACAAGGTGTCCGTGGATCTAGGGAAGGAAGCCAAGGAGGAATCTCCATTCAAGAGGGACCACTTAAACGGGGAGGCCTCCAGAGGGGTGTCGGTCCCAGCATGCCAGCAGGGCAAAGGTGAACCGCCGAATGCCCTCTCCCCTTCTGGCGCCACAGATCCGCCCCCCTCCAAACCAAATGCAGCCCTTGATGGCAGTCAAAAGGAAACGCCAGAACCTTCAAACATTAGCCAAGCTGAACAGATGAAACATTCTGGCAGTGAGGCACCACCGTGCAGCAGTAATGAAAAGAAGATGCAAGGTATCGATGCCGAGACTAAAGAAACGGAATCGGATAGAGAAGGTATGAAGAACAGACATTCCTTAAAACTCTCTCTCTCTCTCTCTCTCTCTCTCTTCCATCACATAGAGTAAATCTGTAGTAGTCCCCTGAAGTAGTTGATTAGTTGATTACTGTTCTGATGGAGCCTCCAACTGGTAGTCCCTCGTCTACATTGCATTCTTTTCTTTCATGATGATGGTAATAAGATGGTGGTGAGGACAAGGGTGAAGAACATGAGAGATCTACTATATGTGCTACAGCTCATTGCCAACAAATAAGCAACATTTATTTAAGGTTGGGTCCAGAATCTGCCTTTTGCTAATTAAAAGGCTGTGCTGGCGGTAAATGGATCCACGTGGTATAGCGAAGTCCCTTTTCTGTGAACTACAGCTCAACCCATTTATCAGGGACAGTAACTCTCCATTTTCAGGGATCTGGAGAGGCAAGGAACAAGGAAGTCCCCTTCTGCTAGTCCAGTTGCATGCACCTAACTCTAGATGAATGCTGGATATTTCTTTATTCCCTGTCTCTCCTCCCCCCACATGGAACGAATGCTTCAAAGGTTTAGAAATTGCATTTGTGCTGTGTCAGAGATAACATTTTGTCCTCACTGAAGGTGCTTATGTCTTTTCAATCAATCAATCAATCAATCTTTGGAAATGATCATTTTTAGACAGCTTGGAATTTAATGCTATTATACTTGCTGGTCACTTTTTCAGTTTTTTTTAAAAATATATTTCTTTTTTAACTTTCAGGTACATTGAAGAATAAAAAAATGCGTAAAGTTGTTTTGGCACAAGTCCCAGAGGAACAGTTGGATCCTGTGCCTCCTGTAATTGTTGACCATGACAGATTAATGGTAAGGGTGGCTGGAAATATTTTGTTCTTTGCTCTATGTTCTCCCCAAGTAACTCTGAGCGGGATGAAATTAAAAGTATTTGCAGTTCATTTTCATTGCCCACTAATCTGTTGCATTTAGTAAGGTGGAACCTTGATATAGTTGCTGAATTTCTGAAGATAATTTCAACTGTGTCGTCATTTAGATGTTGATTCCTGCTGTTCTGGTCTCCTTCATCTTAGACTTGATTTAGTCCCCATGTGAAAAAGTTGGCATGCACGCAGGGGCCTTGCAAGGTCAGCTATGCACTGGCCATTTGGGGGAAACAACCTGGTAACAGCACTGTCATCACATCTAGTTAGGTTTGACTGGGTGACAGTGGCCAACACTCAGTTGTTAGTATAAACCAGGGGTGTCCAGACTTTTTGCAAGGAGGGCCAGATTTGGTGAGGTGAAAATGTGTGGGGGCCAACCATTCAGCTGCATTAGGCCCCCGGACCAGACTTTGGACAAGGGCTTTTAGGGCATTGCACACTAGGACAACTAGATATAAAGATAAGTTTCTTTCCAAGTGGTATCAAATTGTTGAATTATTAATTTTTACTTTTCTTCTTCCTTTTTAAATAATAGGTTATATTGTATTGTTGTACTGTGTTTTTATTGTTGACTATATGATTCTTATATTTCCTTTTATAGAGAGAGAGCATATTTTACCAAAACAAATTCTGGGTGTGTCCAACCACACTCGGCCAATAAAAGTATTCTGATTCTGATTCTCTATAACATGCAAGGAGGCGGGGAGGACACTGCAGCAATGGAGCTGCGGGTGGGTAGGCTGGGCAGGTGGCTGGGGGGGTAGGATGGACAGAGGCAGGGAGGGCAGGCAAACCATAAAACTACAAGCTAACATCTCCATCTGGTATGGGGAGGGGTCAGCTGGCAGGGATGCGGGACAGGCTGAGCCGGTGGGGAAAAGAAGCCATGGGCCACTCAGAATTTGAAAACGGGCTGCATTTGGCCCCTGGGCCTCACTTTGGACCTGCCTGGTATAAATCTTTGTGCTGGGTTGTCTGAAATTGTCAGCACGGCAATGGGGTGCCGCGTGGTCCCTTCCCCCACCCCATCTGCCGCTGACTCCCCCATTCAAAACCCTCGGGCTGTACCGTTGGTTCCATTATTGTTGTGTGGATCTTCCAGCCTCAGCAGAAGCATAGACTTCTCCACTTCCTCCAGCAGCTGGCCGCTCAAAGGCATCACTGCAGGAATCCCTGCCCTGCCTCCTCATCTGAGTGGGCAGCTGCTGGAGGAGGCGGAGAAAGGAAGTTTGTTGTCCTGCTGCAGCTGGAGAATCGCATGAAGAGCAAAAGAAAAATAAGTGCAAGTAGCTGGTGAGTGGAGAAGCTGAATAGGAAGTGGGGAGGGAATATTTGGCATTTGTGGTCCTGAGCCAGTGACTTAGGACAACCTGGCATGAAGCAATTCATGCCAGTTTCTACTGCCGATTTACCGTTCAACAGTTCATTCAGTGAGTCAGCTTTGGTTTGGACTAGCAGATGATATCAAGGACAAATTAATTTAAATTTAGAGTGACTTTTGTTGGCATTGCTCTGAACTAGTTTAATTCACTCTGTCATGTCATCACATACCCTTGTTTGCTAATATGTCCATATTTGATTTCAAGAATACTGATCAATATCAGTGCTTTAATTTGCAAAGAAGCTCATTTAAGATGAGAATGAAAAAGCAGCTATTGCTGAATTGTTCCATAATAATACTTATTATGAAGAAATACAGTATTTTCTGTGTATAAGACTATATTTTTGTCTCAAATTATCAGACTTAAAATTGAGGGTCGTCTTATACATAGAAATAAGCTGAGGAGATAACTTTGTGATGTGAAACTGATTTTTGGGTTGGAAAAGTGGGGGTTGTATTACAGATGGAAAAATACTGTAAATATTTGTTGTAAATGGTCAAGGAAGAAGATGCATGAAACACTGAAAGAGACCCAAGTAACAGTTTAGCAATATCCTGCTTTTAAAACAATTGTTAAGCCACTAAATTGTAAACAAATTATGAATTTGAATGTAAGCCATTATCTACTAAACATATGCCAACTTTTTCTCTAGAATTTACTTGATGTGTTGGTTAAGAAAAGTGACAACCTAACCGTTGATCAGCTTGAGAGGCTTTATTCACTCCTTAATCAGTGCATCTACCGGCATCGTAAAGATTACGACAAATCGCAGCTTGTACAGGTAAGTTAACACCATTCCTGTAGTATGCTTCTCAGTTTTGTAACATACTGTGTCTATGCATGATTCTAAGGGACTGTTCAGTGGTTGCTCCCAGGCTATGGAATTTGTTAGAGAGGATAGCTATGCGAGCTAGCACTTATTGCCAATGACTTTCCATCAGCATACAAAAAATCTTATTTAAACAGAGCTGTGACATAGCTGTTGTTTTCTAATGGTGCTTTATATTTTATTGTTGTCTTCCTTGTTTTCATGTTTGTTTTCTTATCTGGGTCCCCCCTTTTAATGTTAATATTATTGTACTCTTGCTGCTCAATGCCATCAGCTACACTTGGAAGGATGAAGTACAGTGTAACTAAAAATAACCAAAAATCCTCCTCACTTGACTTAATTTGTAATATAGATAGCTTTTGATCAGAGGGGTTAGTGGCTGCTGCCATCACCCAGTCTGCGAGGCACCTCTAAGCAAGGGCATAAAAAGTTACAATGCTATTTGGATTTCTGGCAATTTCCTTGTGGAACAGAATTATTCCAGCTCTTTATTGAATTACTTGCTCATATCAAGTTACCAAAGACAGGTTCTGTACTGTAAAACAGAATTTGGCAATAATTGCTTATCTTTAATACCAAGACTGTTCATATGAATGGATATGAAAAATGAGACATGCCGGAGCTGAAAAATTATGCATTTGAAATCATTTGTTACCTCATAGTCATTACAGTTAGAGATGGGCACGACTTAGCGGAATTCCTGTTTCCGTTTCCGTTACTCGTTTCTGTTATGCAACGGAAACGGTAACGGGAATTACTCCGCCAGAACTCGAACTCGAACCGACAAACGAATAAATGGGTCTGATTTGTCGTGGTCGTTCCTGGCATCGCGGCCATCCCGCGATGCCAAGCGGCACAGAAAAAATTTTTTTTTTCTTGATTCCCGCCGGCCCCGGGCCAAAAAGCCGGCGAAAATATGCCTGCCTGAGTGAGGGCTCAGGGCACCTACCGGAGGGGTGGTTTCTGGAGGGGGGTCCCCGCGGCCTCCCCCCCTCTCCTCCTGTCCCTCCTGGCCCTGGGCTGCGCTGGGGGCGGGCATCCTCGTCGTCCCGCCAAAGTCGCCGCCGGCCGCCGCAATTAAAGCAGAAGCGGCACAGAAAAAAAGTTTTAAAAGTCTCCCCCCCCATCCCGGGCCAAAAAGCCGGCGAAAATATGCCTGCCTGAATGAGGACTCAGGGCACCTACCGGAGGGGTGGTTTCTGGAGGGGGGGTCCCCAGCCTCCCCCCCTCTCCTGTCCTGGGCAGCCGGACTCGAGTCGCCATGCCATGCCATGCGGTGCGGGCGGGGGGTCCAAAATGGGGCGGCGACCGCAATATTTTTTTTAAAATCGTGGTCCAAAAACACACAACAAGCACCACAGAAACATGCAAAAATTGCTATTATAAAACTGCCAGAATTTTTACAGTAGCAGTGGGTTTTTCTTGCAACAAAATGTCTCCTCCCCTGTCCTCTCTCAGTCTCCATTGATTTTATTTTATTTTATTTTATTTACACCTGCGCAATGATGGGCTGGCCAAGTGGCCATGTGGGAGTGACCATGCAAATTTTTGGAGCCATCATGGCCACTTGGCCACTGAGACTTCTGGGATGTGCCAAAAAGCCCACTAAACCCTGCCCTAGCCCCCTAACCCTAATCCTAATCCTTGATTCCTTACCCATACGCCACAGTACACTGTCCTCTTAGTGGGTCAGAGAGGCACCCAGAGGTGCACCCCACTACCCCACCCTAACCTCACCAGTAACTAGCCTAACCCTAGCCCTTGCCCTAAGCTGCTGTCCCCTAAGCCAGATCTACTTGCATTGCACTACACGCAAGTACGATTCCCTTCTTTGTGAGACACAGCGGGTGCGACCCAGTCTTGACTCAGGGTTCTCCTGGACAGACGGTCATGCACCAGTGCACTGGTCTCACTAGTCTGCAAATGGTATGCATATCCATATGGCTATGCATGCCCTTTTGCAGCAGCAGGTGAGGAGAGGAGACCCCCATGTGGAGGGGTCTCCAGGAGCCTGCTTTCCCTTCCTAGTGGGTGAGGAGAGGAGGCACCCCCCCAAAAAAGAGGTGCCTCCAGGAGCCCGCTTCCCTTCATAGCGGGCCAGAGGAGGCACCCACCCCCCAAAAAAGAGGTGCCTCCAGGAGCCCGCTACCCCCAAACCAGTTTAACGACAGACGAAAAAACGAAAAACGAAACGACTATTTTTTGCAAATTTTCGCGAAAAACGTAAACGAGCGACACGGGCCGCCTCCGACACACGACAACTCGAAAACGTCATTTTCCCTAGTCGTGCCCATCTCTAATTACAGTGGTCAGCACTATTTTGAAAACACATTATTGAAGCACCAACATTTTTATTAACAGTTAACCCTTGGGAGGGTTTATTGAGACTAGTTATTTTCAGCCATTTCAAAGGGTATGAAATGCAACTATTTGATGAATTAAATAACCAGGCAGCCTAATGAATTGCTGTCATATTTCAACAATAATGACAATTTTTTTCACCACTTTAACATTCAGAAAAGAGCACTAATACAAGGAGTCCCAAACTCGAAAATATACTCATATCATACACTGCACACTATGGCCTTCGTCCAGTGAGAGGTACCTCTGCTAGATCCCACTTTTTTTTCTGTCGAAATAATGTGGTCCTCCTGCACCCTGAATACATGTTCAAGAGAGTGCACAGGCTCTTGAGAGAAAGACTTTTGGTAGCTGAAATGGCTTCACAGGGAGGCAGGGAAGGTCCCCCAGTTCTCTTAACTTTGGGCCGCCCCATTGAATAATGGCAGTGATTTGCAGTGGGGTTTCAGTGGAAATAAAATGACTTTTATAAGGGAGTTACAATTGTAGACACACTCGGGCAGAATTGCAGGTTTGCTTCTTCATTAATTTGTATATCCCATCTGCACTTTATGATACTGACGATATCTTATGACCTTTGAGGTGGATCAGATGCTTTTGAATTTAAGCCAGCCCAAATTTCTTCCTGTTAATGTCAGGGAGGATTGGAACGGGCTGAAACCTGAGCGAAGCTTAATTTGGCTTAGAGTTTGGATTTATGGTAGTGTGGGTTTGCGTTATCCTGCAAAGGGCATCTGTCTGTCTTGCGAACTAGGTGGTGCAGCTTCTGCAGATCAGCTCTCTTGCAGTGTTTGAACCACGACCCTCGCTCATTTCTCTGAACAAGAGGTGAGGAATAACCGGAGCTTCTGTCTTCCTTTCAGGAGATGGAAAGGACGGTTCATCTGTTTGAGACATTCCTGTGAACTCTCCGAAAGGTGCGGGTTTTCTCTTTTCGTCGGCTGCTCATTCACGGGAGAGAGAGAGAGCAGTCCTCTGAGCCATTGGGTGTCCCTTTGCACCAGGTCTGTGCAGAGAGCCTTGGTCTTAACATGCTCCGTCTTTTGTCTCACTTTCTGTTATGAATTTGGTGCTATTGTCTCAGGTACCTGAAACCAGCCAGCCTACGAGAACCAAACGGAACTTCATTAATATTTGTATCTTGATTTAAAAATAAAAAATAAAAAGAATAAATATAATGCCACAACATGGAGATTTTTTTGGTGCTATAGAAACTGCTCTCATTTCTCCTGGCTGCGTGCATTATCTTATGAAAGGCTTCAGGCCAAGTGGAGCAGGCTAGCAGACACCCACAAAATGGATAGAGCAGATCTAACTGTTTTTTTTAAATAATAATAATAATAATAGTAAACTTATTTTAAAAAAATCCCTCCTTTTATTTTATTTTCTGAGGTAATGGACTGTTTTTAAAGCTGGCAGTGAAGATCTGTGGTAACGATGAAATTACCTTTAGTATACAATAATGTGAAGATGAGGCTCTTTCGAGCTGCCTTCAATGTGCCTTTTTAGTCTGGAAGAAGAGGGGGGGGCTATTAAAGTGGTTGGGATTGTAGCCAATGACTGAACTAGAAAGTTATTTTCAAAAAGCCTGTGTTCCCAAAGAACAGCTTCAGGTTCCCACACTGTCGAATAGCAGCGAGTATTATGTCTAACATGTCTGTATTGCTCTCCAGAAAGCTAAATTATGGAAGCGATGACATATGGTTTCAAAAATGCATTTATTTTACTAGCATATTTGGTTCGGGGGGAGGGGAATGGCACTGGGGAAAATTCACAGTGGTGTTTGATTTGTGGTGGCTATAGTTGTGTTTATGTTTTTGGGTTTTTTAATATTCGTTTTTTTTTTAGAGTTCTTAAAAACAGGTTTCTTTCTAAATTTCCATTATTTTGGAAGCTAAGACATGCTGGGTGGCTCTAGACAAAAGAGATGGTTTTGCCCTGCATTCCTTTCATCCTTACACGAGAGTCAGGCCACACTCAATTCAGTACACTTCATATTGAACAGTATTAATAAGCAGAAGAGGGAGTTGCGCACATCCTCATTGGCCTGTGAAGCTTGCCGTTTGCTCAGGCTGAGTGCCGTGGTGATAATAGTACTCCCAGCTCTTTCTCCTGAAAGTTCAAAGCAGGCCCAGGCCAGGCAGGAGGGAGGGCTAGTTGGTTTCATCAGGGTAAGCGTTCAGCTGCCTCCAGGATTCCAACTCCTTTCAGACAAGCCTTGTAGACGTTCAGGTGGACGGAGGCGCTTCGGCATTAGTGAGTGTCACACAAGATGGCTTCCTCCTATTAAATGGTCTGAAGCTCCAGGAGTGTCTTCTCCAAAATATGCACCTCGGTTGGGTCTTGATTTTAATGAGCAAAAACGGATCTTGGACTACTGCAGAGAAACTCTGCTACCTCAGCTTTTTGTATCTTAGTTACCAACAGTGTTTACGGAAGGCTGCAATCTGGTTTGCTACCGTTTACATGCTGAAGCTAAAGTACTTGTCACTCGGCGTGTAGCTTGTAGGAGAAGCATGCTTCTGCTAAACAAACGAGCTCTGGCCTTCGTCGGCTGCAGTAATCCAAAGTGCTTCTCTCTCTCTCTCTCTCTCTCTCTCTCTCTCTCTCTCTCTCCCCTCTCTTGTCAGATTTCGCCTTGCATTAGCCAAGCTTCCCCAGACCCACCCCAGACGCCACTTATTTAATTGCTAATATGCATTTAAGCCACACTAGTGTAAAACATAACTCCGTAGAAATGCTGTATTTTTAGGTGGGAAAGTGCGATTAAAATAAAAGCATACTTTTAAACTAGTGCTTCATTCATTTTAGAAACTTGATTATAGGGACTTTTCATTTTTTCTGTTAGTCTTTGTTGCCATTTTACCTGTTCGGGATATTTTGCTCTCAAATCCATTAGCATTTTGTATCTTGATGGGAATTGTTACAGACTTTGAGATTTGATGAAATGAAATGTAGCAGATTTTTTGTAACAAGTTTCTGGTAAACCAGTTTTTGCAAGTCTCAGGTTCTTGCAGCATTTTTAAAACTATTGTAGTTCAAAGATTCTTTTGTTCAAATCACAGCAGCACTTGTGAAAAGGAAAACTGCATTCATTTTTAACAGGTTACTAAATTTGTAAACATTTAAATCCTTTAAATATAGTTGTCAAATAAGTTGAAAATAAAATGTTCAGTTCAGATCCAGCATTGGAAATGCTTCTAAGTGGTCAACTGAGGGGAAAAATCTTAGTTGTTTCTGAATGTTGTTAAGAAATTGAGGAGCTGCCTTTAAATGTTCTAAGTTTTTCAGAAGAATTAGCTTATATAATTGTCTTAGTGGGCAACATGGATAAAATTATATATTCACTATTTTGGCTCCAAAATCACACTTACTAAAACATGTATTGCTTTTCTTTACTAATAGCTTGGTGGTTGTAGAGTTAAACCTGTTAATCTCTTCATGTTGTCGAGTCGTTTACTATCTGTATTTTTGTTATTATTATTTTGCCACATAAAATTGGCAATAATCTGTACAAATCAATTCCTGTTTCTTGTTATGAATATTACCAATGAACTCCTGTGCAAGGCCTTATCCTAGGGCCCGGCTGAGGTTAAATTTTGGTGAGGCTGATGATGGAACTGCTGGCTGTGGAGTTAATTGTGTTTTCAAGCTTGAATTTTACCTGTGATTAATTTATGTTTTGTGTCCTTGTTATTGTTACATGAGTTTTCTCATATGCCAATGTATTTATTATAGAATTACTGGGATCTTTTCTTTCTTTTTTTTACTTATACCTTGTCTTCCCATCTTTTCCCCCCCCCCCTTTTTTTTTAAACTTGAAAGTCCATTTTCTGCTTTATTTTGAATGGCAGGCTCTCTTAGCTGCTCATTACTCTCTCTCTTTTTTAATGTAAATTCAACATAGGCCTGAATTTGAGCTTGTACTTGCTTCCTTTCTGTATTGTATGTTGGCTTACTTAGGCAATGGGGTTGTCTTCTTGTTTGGTTTCATTCGTGTGTGTCTGCTTTTTAATTAAGTAAACTTACTTCATCAGGTATAATAAATTTTGGATTCTCTCAGAATTGTACTTCACTTGATTTTTTTCCATCTTGATTTCATTCTGCATTAGTTAAGTAAATTATTTAATTTCTTTGACTTTCTGGATATTTTTGAACATTTTACTGTAATTTGTAATATAACTGCTGTGAAATACTTGAATAAAGATGACAAGTAAAAATTTCTTGCTGAAATTCTTGAGTTTCTTAATTTGTATGAAATGAAAGCTTATTTACAGTGGACCCTCATATAACAAATGGTTTGTATAACATAAAATCTGTACATTATAAAAATTTCCGGGGATAGGGGGAAATCGCTTAACAGAATCGCCTATGGGGCGAATCCATACAACATAAAAATGGTCGCAATTAGGGATTACTCTGTTTTCAATGCATTCCTATGGGGAATTTATATAAAGGAAAATTTGCTTAACATAATTTCATTTGGAACGAATTAATTCCTTTATACAGGGCACCACTGTATATTCCTATGTTGTGGTCAAGCAGTTCAAGCAATGCTTCTGTCTTGTCTTAAGCGGTTCTGGTGAGAAAATGGCCCTTTTCATTACAACCTGTGAAGCATTTTGATTGTCCAAGAGCACCACACAAAAGCCTTGCATGCATGCACCTTCTGGGAATTTGAAAGGCCCCTCTGTCCTCCCAGCCCCCAGTTTGCTTTCTCTGAATAAATATTTAAACCTCCCTTGCTCTCAGAAGATGCTCTCTATACTTTGCTGGCTGCCGATATTCCAGATGCACATGAAGGTGCTTTGGATTAATTTGTTATGTATCCAAGTGTTCTGCTTATATATCGCATCATATTGCTTAAAGCACACTCTGGGCAGTTTACAATTTATTTGTGCAGGCTACACATTGCCCCCCCCCCCGGTACCCATTTTACCAACCTCAGATGGATAGAAGGCTGAACAAACCTTGAGCTGGCCATCTGGAATTGAACCCCAGGTTGTGACCAGAGATTTGGCTGCAGTGCCACATTTTAGCCATTGTGCCACGAGGCTGCTGGCAACAGAAATAGGTACAGTGAGCTGCATTTCTTGAAAGAGTTCCGCTTTTTATAACGTTATGGCGTAGAATGGGCAAAAACAAAAATGGAAATCTACTTTCTAAAACACGAGTACTGTAAATTAAAAAAAAGCATTGTTTAATTTTATAAAATTTTATAGTTTTATAAAAACGTTTTTTGATTGCTGCAATTTTAGTTTTGACATACATCAACATGGTTGGGTCCAGATCAAATTAGACATACTTCACTCCCATCCAAGTCAACGTAAACAACTAATTTGGTGAACTTCCACAGGTTTCAGCGGGGGATATTTAAAATGGACCCTACTCATTAATGGCCAAAATCAGTAGTAAGTTGCTATGAGATTAGGCCCACGGAATCAGTGGGGATTTGATGAGTAGGCTTCTTAAGTTCCATTGATTCAATGGACCTTCTTTAGTTGCAAGGTACTGCTGGATTTGAGCCATAACCTATTTAAGGCAAACTGGCCATATGTAGGCACCAGGAAGCATGAAGCATAACGTGCCATGGGTGTTGTGCTTTACCAGAACTCCTGTGTTGCTTGATAAGGAAAATGTCCTGCAGAAAACAAGGAGACATTGCATTCACAAGGGGGCAATAAATAAAACTTTATGCAAACTCCAACTTGCAGGCAAGATGTTACTGTGCATGTAATAAAAAAGTGAAGAACCTGCCCCACGTCATCAATGACAGCAAGCATTTGTTAGCAAATATCTTGCGCAGCTGGCGAAACAGCCCAGTGCTTGACTACCTGACCTCTTTGGTTGCTTGACAGCACACTCTCCCTATGTTTTTCTTATACTGATTTTTTATTTAATTATTTAATTAACAACAACAACAACAACAACAACAACAAGGTTTAAAATACCTTCAGAGACTCTGGCATAAACTGGTACAGGTGGTCTCAGGGGTAATCGGCACGCTGGGTGTGGTGCCTAAAGAGCTAAGGACGTATTTAGAAGAAATTGGAATTGACAAAGTCACCATCAGTCAGCTGCAGAAAGCTGCCTTACTGGGATCTGCTCACATAATTCGCCGATACATCACATAGTCCTAAACGCTTGGGAAGTGTTTGGCTAGTGATTTGTAATACAAAACCCAGTGTAGTCTGCTGTGTGATAATTACATCATCATCATCATCATCACAGAGCAGACAAGATAACTACTGGTATAGCAACATCAATTATCCACACTTTTTCTTCTCCACAATCACAATATCTGGGGTATTATGCTCCAAAACCCTGTCTGTATGGATCATGTGAAACTTTGGATTGTCCTGAAAGAAATAACATAAGAATGTAAGAAGAGTCATGCTGGATCAGGCCAAAGGCCCATCTAGTCCAGCTTCCTGTATCTCACAGTGGCCCCACCAAATGCGTCTGGGAGCGCATGAGACTAGATTAATAATAATAATAATAATAATAATAATAATAATAATAATAATAATAATAATAATAATAATAATAATACAACCAGTACAGGTGGTCCCAGTGGTAATCGGCAGGCTGGGTGTGGTGCCTAAAGAGCTAAGCAAGTATTTAGAAGAAATTGGAGTTGACAAAGTCACCATCAGTCAGCTGCAGAAAGCTGCCTTACTGGGATCTGCTCGCATAATTCACCAATACATCACATAGTCCTAAACGCTTGGGAAGCGTTCGACTAGTGATTTGTAATGCAAAATTCAGTGTAGTTATCTTGTCTGCTGTGTGATAATTTGATAAGAATGATAATTTGATAATTTTTTAAAAAATATAGCAGCAGTAGGTTTTACAAATAATTGGGTAAATTATGTTGGCTCAGAGTTGTACATAGTTCTGGACATGGCTTTTGGATTGAACATGCATTTACACTTGGCAAGCAATTTCTGCACATCAGATTAGCCATTTGGAGGACTGGGATGGATGTAAAAATACGTAGTAAGTTGTAATAGTTGCTCCTGTGTTCTAATATGACTAAAAACATATTAAATGAAGTCTCTAGAACCACGATTCCAGGCAGCAATTGATTCTTATGTTTTCTTTTGTACTGTTGGTTTCTTGTCTTGCTAAATAAATGCTTGTTTTAATTGCAGAAAATGCTGCAATGATTGGCAAAATAATTCTTCCCCTTAATGTGATAAGATTGTGTACACAGGGATGGGAAAGCAAACTCTGCTCAAAATAAGTTCTGACATCCTATACAAAGGCTCCAACACTGAATCAAAAGAAAAGAAAAGAAAAAAGTCTAACATCTGTTAGGGGAATATTTGTTTCTTTTGCCCTGTTACAGTGTGATACTCTCAAGCTGAGGGCAAAGCAAAATGCAAAGCAAAGCCAAGTGCTCTGCTTATATACTCTCTGTACCACTTCAAGTAGTCTCTGGGCGGTTTTCAGTTTTAATTACAGTATGCAGGCTACACATTGCCCCCCCCCCCCCACAAGCTGGGTACTCATTTTACTGACCTCGGAAAGATGGAAGGCTGAGTGAACCTACAGGTGAACCCCAGGTCGTGAGCACAGTTTTACCTTCGGTACAGGCATTTAACCACTGTGCCACGAGGCTGCACCCAGGTTTACCCATGCAACCAACTTTACGTTTTCTAAGGAACCACACAGTTTGAGGGCGAGCATCTTTTAATGATGAGCTGAAACCAGTATGGGTTGCAAGCATTTGACACAGAGGTTCATAAATATTCCAGTGACTGCTTTCTAAAAAATTAATTTGTTATGTTCAAAAGAATCTAATGGTCGTTTAACAATGAGCTATATTTATACTTCTCCCATTATATCATAGCACCATTTATTACTTATTTCCTATTCACAACAATCCTGTGAAACAGGTCAACCTGTTTAACCCAGGGTCTACCAGCAGGTATGCTTTCTTCTTAGTGCTGTTCTTTTTTAATATACATGTACAGAAATATAGTAGAAAATATATAGAAATACAGAATAATTTTCATACATTTCATATCAAGAGCAATTGACAGCCCATTTACATGGTTTATACAGCCTTCTTATTTTAACATCTCTACTGTACATGTTATTCTGAACAGTGCTGCCCTTTTGTTTTTAACATTTTATAATGCAAACTTGACTCATTTCATGTCATACTTTTAGTTGAACTGGTTTTGTGCCCATTCTGATTATTTTAAATGGGCAAAATAGTCCTCCTACTTTTTCCAGATTCTCTAGCTAGTCTTCTATTTATATAATTTGTGAGTTTTGCCCTTGTGGCATATTCAAGCATTTTGTCTTTCAAGCTTCTTTTACCGGCTATGTCTCCATTTTCCACGTTGTTGTCATTTCTACCCTCGCTGCTGTTATCATATAACTGACAAGTTCATGCAAGGATTTTCCCCAAATTATATGGCGATATTGCCAAAAGCATGGTCTCTGGTTTAATTTCAAATTCAACTTTCAGAATCGTGTGCATTGCAAAATGTCTGCCTGTCCAGAATGGCTTTGTCTTTTAACAAGTCCACCACATGTGGTAGTAGGTGATTTTAAACTTGGATGTCTCAAGGTCCAGTGAAACACAGGCAGAAGTCCCGCAACATCCTCATTCGACGGGTCAAAGTTGACCACTGGGTGATCCACTCTGCCAGGTAGTCAGGTCCTAGACCATGGAGGGTTTTATAAATTAAAACCAGGACTTGAATCTGATTCGGGACGCAACGGGTAGCCAATGCAGGTGAGCCAGAACTGGGTGCTCTGGTTGTAACGACGCACACCTGCCACCAGTCTGGCCGCCGCATTTTGCACCTGCTGCAGTCGCCGAAGGAGAGTCAAGGGCAACCCCATGTAGAGAGCGTTGCAATAATCTATCCTCGAGATCACCAACGCTTGCACAACAGTTCTCAAGGAGTCCCCGTCCAGGTATGGGTGAATCTGGGTGATTTGATGGAAATGGAAGAAAGCGGTTCTGGACACGGCAGCCACCTGGGCCTCCATGGTGAGAGCCGGGTCCAGGACCACGCCCAGATTCCGAACGCTGTCCGCCAGCTGGAGGGAAACACCCTCCATGCTGGGGAGAGGGCCCCCATAGCTGGACAGGGAACTCCCGAAGAACATCACCTCAGTCTTCTTGGGGTTGAGTTTGAGTCTGTTAGCTTTGGTCCTTGCCATGACTGCATCCAGGCACTGGTCGAGGGTCTGGACAGCCTCAACTGCAGAGGTGGAAAAGGAGAGATAGAGCTGCGTGTCATCAGCGTACTGGTGACAGCAGACTCCAAATCTCCTAATGACCTCTGCCAGCGGCCTCACATAGATGTTAAACAGCATGGGGGAGAGAGATGACCCCTGCGGAACCCCACAAGGGAGTGTCCACGGGGCCAACACCTGCCCCACATGCTGCACATACTGGGGACGGCTCTCCAAGAAGGACCGGAGCCAACTGTACACAGTGTTCCCGATACCCACCTCCCTTCCAATACTGCAGATGGTAATACATTTAGGCAGGCAAGGTATAGGCTCTGCAATGTTTTTGAATTTGTAGCATGAAGAGATAAGTGGCTGGTTTAAAGGGCAGTAGTGTTTTATCCAGAGAGGTCATTTGAAAATGGCCCCCAGGTCATGCTGCCTCTCAACCTCCATAATAAGCTGTTTAAGCATTTGGTTTGCTGCGTCATAGCCCATTTGGATTACACAGTCCTCCGAGAATCCATAAATTTTAAGTTTGGCAGACAATGCTTTCTTCCAACTTGATAGATGGTTATCCTGTAGGATTATTATGGTTAGGCCTCTTGGATAGAAAGATAGCTTCAGTCAAAATCTAAACATAATTATCTAAAACCTTGCCTTGACTTTCAAGAGCCCAACCTTCAGCCACAAAGCTGCATTACTGACACAACGCGGTACCTGGAGGATAGCTCTCAGAAATCTGTCTTCACGAAAGAAGACCTTGGGCAGATTCCGCTTCCCGAATGGCTCCTCTTAACTAAAGAATTAAATCAAATTATTTAATTGATAAATCAAAGATCCACAAGTCACTGGGCCCAGGTGGCACCCACCCAAGGGTTATTAAGGAACTAAGAAATGAAATTGTGGATCTCTTAACATTAATATGCAATTTTACTCTTAAAACGGCCACAGTGCTGGAGGACTGGAGGATAGTGGATGTCACACCAATTTTTAAAAAATGAAGGAAGGGACGACCTGGGAAACTACAGGCCAGTTAGCCTTACGTCCCAGGGAAGATGGTGGAAAGCCTCATCCAAGAGAAAATCTTAAAACACATAGAACAAACCTTGCTGAGGGAAATTCAGCATGGCTTCTGTAAGGGTATGTCTTGCCTGACAAACCTTTTAGAATTCTTTGAAAAGGTCAACAGGCTTGTGGATTTGGGTGAACCGGTGGATATTGTCTATCTGGATTTTCAGAAGGCTTTTGACACAGTCCCTCACCAAAGGCTGCTGAGAAAATTGCACAGTCAGGAGATAAGAGGGCAGGTCCTCTTATGGATTGAGAACTGGTTGAGATCCAGGAAACAAAGAGTAGGTGTCAATGGGAAATTTTCACAATGGAGAGAAGTGAAAAGCGGTGTGTCCCAGGAATCTGTCCTGGGACTAGTGCTTTTCATTCTGTACATGACCTGGAGACAGAGATAAGCAGTGAGGTGGCCAAGTTTGCGGATGACACAAAACTTTTCCGTGTGGTAAAAAACCAGAGAAGATTGTGAAGAGCTCCAGAAGGATCTTTCCAAAGTGGGGGAATGGGCTGTGAAATTGCAAATATGTTTCAATGTAGGAAAATGTAAAGTAATGCATATTGGGGCAAAAAATCAAAACTTTATCTATCAACTCATGGGCGCTGAGCTATCCGTGATGGATCGGGAAAGATCTTGGTGTGCTGGTGGACAGCTCCATGAAGGTGTCTACCCACTGAAGAAGGCCAATTCCATGCTAGGGGTTATCAAAAAGGGGATTGAAAATAAAACAGCCAGCATTATAATGCCATTGTACAAACCGATAGTAAGGCCACACCTGGAGTATTGTGTACAATTCTGGTCACTGCATCTCAAGAAAAGACAGTGGAACTAGAAAAAGAGTGACTAAAATGATTACTGAGCTGGGGGACCTCCCTTATGAGGAAAGGCTAAAACATTTGGCCTTCTTTAGTCTGGAAAAAAGGGCACCTGAGGGGGATATGATTGAGATGTACAAAATAATGCACGGTATGAGTAAATTGGATAGAGGGACTATTTATCCCTCTCACAAAATACCAGAACTAGGGGACATCCACTCAAACTGAGTGTTGGGAGATTGAGAACAAACAAAAGAAAATATTTTTACCCAGCATGTTTTTAGTCTGTGGAACTCCCTGCCACAGTATTTGGTGATGGCATCTGGCCTGGATGACTTCAAAAGTAGATTGGACAGATTCCTGGAGGAAAAGTCCATCACGGGTTACAAACCATGATGAAGATGTGTAATCTGCAGGCTTAAAACCAGGGTACTTCAAGGGCCAGATGCAGGGGAGTGGTATCGGGAGACAGATATCTAGTCTCGTGTGCTCCCAGACACATCTGCTGGGGCCACTGTTTGATACAAGAAGGTGGATTAGATGGGCCCTTGGCCTGACCCAGCATGGCTCTTCTTATGTTTTTATGTTCTTAAACATAAAATATAGTTTGCTAACAATAGTTAGTAAACCGATTGGGTGATAATTTGCAGGATTATCCTTTTTGGCCTTCTTATGAATTGGAATAATAATAGCTGTACTCCAGTCTGAAGGGATGTCGGCAATCTGGTCTATATACGTAAAAAGGTTTGCCAGGATTGGGCCCACCAATTTATGTTCCTCTTTATTAGCTCAGGAGGAATACCATCACATCTTGGGGCTTTCCCTCTTCTGAGCTGGGATCCCAGATCAGTTATTTCTGCTACTGAAACTGGGTGTCAGGCTGGCAGGTTTATTTTAACAGTTGGTTCCAGAGGCGGTTGGATTTTAATCTTTTCCAATATCTTTTCGGGTGATCTATGTATCATGGGCTGGTTTGCTTCCACCTCAATCTTGTTGGAAGTGGCCTGCCTTATGTATTTTAGCCTGATTGCCAGCCATTCTATGCAATTAATCAGGGAGGCTTGATCACATGTTGGCAAACTGCCAAAGGTTGAGAGTAGATTGGTTTCAACATCCTCCTCTGACCAACTAAAGTCTATGATAAACATATCTAGTGCATAATTCTTGCCCACATTGTGTCCTGTGGTTTCCTCTTCAACATGGAGTTCTTTTGTCACCTGCTCTCTGTTATCTGCTGCCAATTCAATAAGATTGTCCTCGTTGGGCACGTCTTTAGCAAAAGCTGATTAGTTCCTAACAGACTCTGTGACCCAAAGATTTATTAGGGGCAGGGGGCTGCTTCAAAGTTTTAAAGTATCTAAGAGTTGTAATACCTCTCAATGATTGGTCCTTTTTCTTACTATATTTGTTATTATGCTATCTCTAAAAGTGACAACTGCATAAGCATGAGAGTAATTATAGTACAGATATTCCACCTTCAAAATTTCTGCTGGAGAGAGACTGTCAATAATTACAGGTCGTAAGATTTTTATTGAATGCCACTTGCGCTCATTTTGGGATGACATTCCTTTTCGTTTTTGGTAACCACAGAATGTTGGTAGTTGTGTTAATCTACTGCAAGAAAAACAACCATCCCCTTACACCTTCAAGGCCAAGATGTTTATTCATGATATCCCTTCATGGCCCCTTGACCAGTTGGCATATAATGACCTGGGCTGAAGTCCTTGAATGTTTATGCCATGAAAAGTATCCTGGTCCTTAACGTAGATTTATCCTTCACATACCAGAAGCAAAGAGCATGTTTAATTAAACAAAGAGCCCCATTGTTCTACCAGTAAGCTTACACACACCATCACTCAACAATTTGGCTCTCTTAATACTGTACTCACACACTGTCACTTAATTTAGCTCTCTTAATACTGTACTTGAACCTGCTTTTGAATCAGGTCATTTCCAAGCACATCTGTTTGCCCTCATGTCAGTCTGCAGAAAGTGGAACATTCTTAAAGGACTTGTTTTATTACTCATTATCTTTCCACAGCCACTTTGCTGCTGCTATGATTGCCACACTGATTTGCCACACAATAAACACACATTAATAAAGTGTTATGTTGGTATTACCAGTCAGCTAGAAAAGTGCAGTGAAGTATTATCTAGTGGCTAGTTCCGGTATTGCATCTTGCACCTATTTACAAAACCAACGAATACTTCCCACATCACTTATGAAAGAATGACACCATGCTTGAAAAATTCCTGTCAATTGCACTTTTAAATCGTCCTTCAAAATAGCTTCTAACAGTATCCATACAAAGTCACCCTTTTACCTTACAGTAACTTTGTGACTAGTAGCTGCCTAGAGGCCCAATAAGCACATATGATTTTGCCTGAGTTCAGAAGCTAAACAGGGTCGGCCCTGTTTAGTACTTGGATGGGCGACCACCAGGGAATACCAGGTGCTGGAGGTGCCTGGAGTAGGAACTGGGAAGCCACCCCAGTATAGTAACGACAACGCACACACACAACTTTGTGACTAATTATTATATTGCTTTTATAGTATAGTGGTACCTTGTATGAAGGAATTAATTCGTTCCAAATGAAATTATGTTAAGCAAATTTCCTTTATACAATTTTCCCATAGGAATGCATTGAAAATAGAGTAATCCCTAATGACGACCATATTTATGTTGTATGGATTTGCCCCAAATTTCCCCTGTATCTGGAATTGTTTATGTTGTACTGTACATATTTTATGTTATACAAACTGTTTGTTATACGGGGGTCCACTGTACACTGTAATTATTTGATACCCAGAGGGTAACATGCTATAAGTAGCTGAAGTATTTACAGCTCGTTGCTTCCAAGCTCTGCCATTATGGAAGGCAAACAATTATACTGTAATTTGGTTTCATCTGCTGCCACCTAGCTCATTTAATAAAATCTGCTTAGATGCTTTCAAAGGTGTGACATACTGTTCTTTGCACAGCCCCTGTCCTTTACCAGCAAACCTTTGTTTCTCCTCGCTCTCTTGAATCCACCGCTTCAGCTCCTGATGTGCTGTGTTCTGGTTGAGGTATCTCCAGCAGCAATAGAGTAGCCTTATTTCTGTCTGCCCCAAAGCAAGCCCCACCGAATCCGAGGGGAGTTACTTTTGGGCCAAGTAGAATTACGCAACCTGCCTTCCAGTAAAGCATCTACCAGTGGTTCTCAACCTGTGGGTCCCTAGATGTTCCTGGACTGCAACTCCCAGAAACCCCTTCCAGCACAGCAAGTGGTGGAAGCTTCTGGGAGTTGCAGTCCAGGAACATCTGGGGACCCACAGGTTGAGAACCAGTCATCTAAACAATGAGTGTTGATTCTGGCTCCTTCAACCCACTGTGGTCACTGGTGGGACTCATTTCCACAGCCCCTCTCAACCGGTGAGCTCTCACCAGCACACTCCTGAACGGCTGTTCAACTTCCAGAACCCTTGGGTCTTTTAAACAACTTCTAGTCAAGTAGAAAGTCAAACACCTCTTCTAAGCTTTTTCCCATCAGTACATTTCCAGACTGGGAAGTGTTCCCTTCTATGGATTCTGCACAGCAGTTCCATTTTCTAAGTCTTCCTTTTCTGCACGGTATGATTGTTCCACTTTTAAGGGGGAAAGAACTGGCTCTTCTGAGTTAAAGAAATAATAAAGCAAAATATCACTTTTAAAGTCAAATTACAAGGTCACGTAAAAAGTATGAAGTACAGAAATAGCAGAGCAAGGGAATCCTGTCATAATAATATGAATTGTGTTTTGTCAAGTCAATGCTGACCTATGGCAACTCTTTTGGGGGCTTCCTTGGAAGAATGTATACAGAAGAGGTTTCCATTCCTTTCTTCTGGGGGCACTTCTGGGACTGGGCAGCTTGCCCAAGGCCACATAGGCTGGCTGTGGTTCACGAGAGGCTCAGTGAGGAGTTGAACTCCTACCAGACATGTCCAACCAAACTTTAGCCCTCCAGATGTTTTGGACCGCAACTCCCACAGTCCTTTGTCATTGGCAATCTAAGCTTAGAATTCTGGGAGTTGTGGTCCAAAACATCAGGAGGGCCGAAGTTTGGACATGCCTGTAACCTCTGGCTCTACAGCCAGATGCACAAACCGCTGAGCTATCTCGTCATACAACCCAGTCTGAACCCACCCTTAAAGGCAGGCCATGGGGACGACATTCCTTCCATGAGGCTGTAGAGAGCAGCTGGCAGCTCCCTCGCTTCTCCTCAGGGTATCTGAATAAATAGGCCTTCTTTTACTATTTTCTGCAGGCCTTGCTAAAGGTTGCTGAGAGCACAGCCCCATTTTGTTTTCTGTTTTTCTCAAGTGACCACTCCCCGGGTGACTTGTGCTACTTCCATACAATATTAAATATGAATTCAATATGGGCAGGGGCTTGAACCCGGGTCACCTGAACTCGAGTCCAGCATTCTATCCATTATGCTAGGTCGAACTCAGGGGTGTCCTAGGATGCAGAGGGATTGTTTTGCGTAGGGTACACAAGTTAAATCTAGAGCAACTTTTATGGACACACTACCAGCCTACCAGCAATTAAAAAAAATACATTTAACTTTCTATTTCCTACCAAAGGACAAACCACAGCAGGTGGCCAACGTTTATGCAAACACTGTGGTACAAACAACTTTTTAAAAGGTAGTGTGCAATTTCCCAAGTGAAGCAAAGGGTTGTGTCAAGAGGTGAAAAATAGGAGCCAACTTTCCAAAAGCTTTTAAGAAAAGGGCTGCTTCTGCATCCCTTAGCAGGTATGTGCATATGATTAATTTATCACAGGCTTTCCCCCACTTTCCCAAAGGAAAACCAGAATTATTTGCAGAAACAAACAGAACCCAAAATACCCCCAGCCTTGCTCACCTTACCAAGTAGTATTGACTTGTGCGGAATAAGACCACTTTCTCCAACGCTGATAAGGTTGGCAGCTCCTTCAACAAACACTGGATTGTTTCAGAAATGGGAGTGCTCCAAAGAACTACCATATTTTCCCATCTATAAGATGCCCCATGTATAAGACACACACACACACTCCACACTTTTCCAACCCAGAGTTACAGTTTCACAGCCATACAGTTCTCTCCTTGGTTTCCTTCTGTGTGTAAGATGACGCTCAATTTTTAGTCTTTTAACAATTTTAGACAAAAATATATTCTTATACACAGGGAAAAATACTGTAGTCCCTTCCTGCTCTTCAGCCTGAGACACTACCAAGGAACAAAAACAGCCCAACTAACGGCAGGTTAAGATCCCAAATTCCTGCTTTGTTGTCCACCGTTGGGGTGGGAACGCTTAATTCTTCCTTTAATGGCCAAACCAGACAGAGCCTTTTTATGCAGTGTTCTACCACTGAAAACAGCACGTCCAAGTAGAAAGCAATCTTAGGCTAGTTTATTGTATTTGGCTGATCATTTTTCCTCACCCAGTGATTTATAGCTAAAACATGTGCTATTAAAAAAAGAAGAAGCACCCCGCCTGTTTTCATGTTTCTGGAGAACTGCATTGGATTTGGCCTCCGAGGTAATGAAAGTCATTTACCAAAGGGCAGAGGCAGTTGCCAACATTCATGTATGAAAACATCAAGGCAATCCAAGACTGTGGCTGCAGAAAGAAAATCTGTGTGAGGTGTTTAGGCACAGCCAAGCAGAATGGTGTGTGTTTGTACAGAGGAAAAAAAATGTGGCCAAGTTGCTCAAAGGAAACAATGGGGGGTAGAGTGAGCCCACGACAATATCCAAGAATTGACAGGATTTTGGCATTCATGACTAGAAAGTAACCTGATTAAGAAACCTTATTGCTTCTTTTAAAAAAAAGAAAGTCCAATTAATGCTGAATCTAGATCTAGAAATAGATTTATTTAACAAGAACTTAACAATGAACATATATACAGTATCATTACAGAAAACCCTGTGTTTCTATTTTTCACAGAAATAGCCAGCTTTGTTCCCATGGGGGGGGGGGGGGAAGAAGATTAATTTGGAGACGTTGAATCCTTAGCAAGGTTTACAAGAAAGCTCCTCCTTGTAAGGCAGCCCCGCACCAGTGCTAAAATTCAACCTGAGTGAGGAACCTGAGTGCCAATCTCTTAGGTTCACGCTTGCATTGTGCTTGACAAAGATGCTTCACATGACGTGTTTCCTTCAAAGAGACAAGAATAAAACTGCATAATAGGTTTGAACACTGCTCTCCACATTAACAACGTACACGATTTCAGTCCGTCTCTAGACTGTGCCTAAACAAGTGTTTCTCTGAAACACGGCAAGATACAAATGTTGTAATGACCCTCTGCTTTGTATAAATTTATTTTTTAAAATAAAATAACTTGAATGCGATTGGCCAGCCATCTGTAGTAAGCTTATTCAAAACTTTCCAATTTAGACAAGAAAAAAGTTTATTTGGTAATTGGTATCAAAATCCATTTGCCGTTGATGGTCGGTGTCCCTGGCTACTTAAAAATCTGCATCAATTTGTGATCCTAAGCCTATGTACTGGGGAAGTCATACACTAACTGATAGAGCTTTGCTCCCAAGTGGAGGTTGTGCAGCACACAGGAAAGGAAGCGCAGCCGATGTGACACCTGTCATGGGGAATGTGGCTGCAAACAATATCCTGCCCCTGAAGCATTAAGGTGCTACACCACATGGAGTCTTCTTGCCAATTACAACCATCAGCCAATGACCTGGTCCCAGTGGCAAAGACTTTGAGGAACTTAGGTCTTTTCCACAGTGTCTCTAGTACCAGCTTTGAAGAAATTAGCTGTCTTTCTAATGATCACTGTGCAGTTCTGTGATGACCGGTGTGTCCACTATATCCTACCCCCCACCCCCATCCCCACCCCCTTTTCAAAATAAGCAACAGCTTCTTGGCTCAGGGTTAATCATACATTATATTTGCTATCACCCCTGTAAATCCCAGTTCTCCCATCTCCTCTCCTCCACCCACAATTTTTATAAAGAAATGTTCGCGTCACAATGCTTCTCTGAATATACAATATTTTAATATACATATAAAAATATAGCCCTGCTGTGTATATACTTACAACTCTACAGAATAGCCTTTCCCCCCACAACACCCTCTCTCTGAAGCAGGAGATAGATCCTGATGCATTGTTATTAAACCAATGTAGTAAGAAGCCGCAAAAGCATTTGTTCTGAAAGAAGCAGCCACCAAAGCCCCTGGAGGAAAGAGAGTTTCCTTCAAAGGCTCCCACCGACACTTGGGAAAGGGAAGGGATGGAGCGTAGAAGTCTGAAAAAATAGACAAGCTCTTTCGGAGTAATTTGACAAAAATATAGAGAGTGGCCTATATCCTGGCTAATTAATGAACTTCTCACTCAGTGGTGATGTCAATCTTGTTCACAAGGCATTGCCTCAAAGAAGTGGCTCAAAATATTGAACTCCAACACAGAATTTTCATTCTAAACCTCGAATAGATAAATAAAAGTTTAATAAAAGCTCCTAGACGCCTCTCGATTTACAGAAACATAGCTGTCATATTTTTTTTTTATCCATACAGTAGAAAAACAGTAGAAAGGCCGAAACAAGCCTCCCCTCACGACCACACATTCACATTGGCAAACGACTTCAGAAAAAACTTTTTCATTAAAAGGACATGGAATGCTAGTAGACAGACAGAGACACACTTCTATCCCTCTGATTAGCTCGGCTCTCGGGAGCTGCAATTCACACTTGCTCAGATGGAAGACTGACTCCAACCCGACGCCGTCTGTCACCGAAGTTCTCTCCCGGTCATTGGTATCAAAAAGCATAGGGTTGGGTTAAAAGAGGGCGGGCGGGGCGGGCGGGAGGGGGGGGAACGACAAGTAGCCATCAAAGTGGTTAAGGGCACTTTGACCTTCGTTTCAAATAGCCCTGGTGCTTCGTGAGAATTAGCAGAGCCTCACCATCCACACTGGGATTTCATGAACGGAGCTTTCTGTGGAGAAGGAGAAGGCAGACCCGCCCTTGTCCCTTAAGCAACACATGGGAAACGCTATTGCACCTCAGAAGACCCCAAAAGCCTATGTCTGTTACAAGTGCCACTACGACATCTAGTGGCATGCTTGTGTTAAGTCACACTACCGCCAATAGTGTGGAGCTCTCTGCTCCGGGTTCACCAAAAGGTGAGGATGATTTTTTTTCCTACATTCAATGTAGAGATTATACACAGTTTTAGACAAGTGTTTGTCGGT
This sequence comes from Phrynocephalus versicolor, assembly GCA_023846285.1. Lineage (NCBI taxonomy): Eukaryota > Metazoa > Chordata > Lepidosauria > Squamata > Agamidae > Phrynocephalus > Phrynocephalus versicolor. The sequence continues at coordinate 11,532,238 of JAHTLZ010000074.1, read as the reverse complement.
TGCATTTCCTCGATTTTTCTCTCCGGGACAGTTTCCTTTGTTGTTCTCCTGCTTGCTTTCGGCAGGCAGCACCCCCAGTTGGATAGCCGAGTTGTCCCTGGCATCAACCACTCTGGATGTACTTTTTTATTACTACACAGCCGTGTCGGAAGACAGGGCACGGCATGTTGGGGAGCAGCGTCCATGTGTTTGTCTTTGGATCGTAAGCTTCCATGTTTCCCAGCGCAGGGCCTTCGCTGCTGACAATTCCGCCCGTGGCATAAATCTTTCCGTCAAGAACCACAGCACTAGCCAAAGAAAGGAGTAGGGAAAAAAACAAATGCCGTTAGTAACATGGAAGTAAGCAATCCCTACCTTTCTGAATCCAATTAGCTGTATGTAAAGAAAAGCCGCCCCTTACTTTTGACCTGCAATACCAGCAACCATGTTAGTCATGTTCCCGCTAATTCTTAGAATGTTTCTCCTGTATATTAAAAAAAACAACTCAAGTTAAATGAGGAGGGGCAGGGAGGGAAGGACTGGCCCTGACAAGCCACAAGATGGCATAAATTACAGACAGGCACAAACCAGTTCATCTGAGTTTGCCAGGGTGGGAGAAACCATACAAGTCCCTGGAGAATCAGGGACACCTCTTGCCGAGGCTCGCAGGGAGTAGCTGAATGGCCATCATGTGTTGCAGCTGGAAGCCCTGCAGAGCAGTACATACAGGTATCCTGGACTGCTGCCTTTGGCCACAGCAAAACAAGTTGCCCTTGGTGACTCTTGTGCTTTCACCCTTCACTTCTCTGCTCCCAACGATTTTGTTCCTAAAGAGTCCAGTGGTGCCTACTTGCTCTTCTATGGTCCTGCCTTGCTCAGGTGGTTCTGGTCCTGCCTCCGTGTGCTCCAGTGCTCCTGCCTCATATAGACTTAGTTCCACCGCTCTGCTCTGGATGTCTAGCCCGCTCTGGTTTGCCACCCATGGCACAGCCCTGACACCAGTTCATCAAGGGAGCAGCACAGGGCCCCCTCCGGCTCAGTTGGTCACCCACCAGGCCAATTCCTCCCTCCACCTCCTCAACTGATCTTTCAGTGCCAGCAACCATTCAGGCTTCTCTGCCCTGCCACCCCCCCCCCCGGCTGATCTCCCATTCAAACAAAAGGGCAGTAGAGATGGGCATGCTAAAATGGTGTTTCATTTCTTTTTTTCGTTTCGTTTGTCCTCGTTTAATTTTGTTTCATTTATAACAATTTTTTGAAAAAATTCCATTTCATTTTTCATTTTTATTCGTTATTCTTTTCTCCTCCTAATCGGGTGCGTGTGTGTGGGGGGGAGGTGCGGGGTTTTCAAACTCTTTGAGCCACTGAAGCAAGAGGTGATGGCTGTGGCCGCCACTTGCTTCGGTGGCTCAAAGACAGTTTAAAAACCCCACACTTCCCCCCGCAAAGTGCCCGATTGGGGGGAAACGTGGGTTTTTTAAACTGTCTTTGAGCCACTGAAGCAAGCGGCGGACAAGGAAGCAGCCATCATCACTTACTTCAGTAGCTCAAAGACAGCTTAAAAACCCCACACTTCCTCCCCCCTTGGGTGGGTTGGGGGGGGGAATGAAAAACGAAACAAAATGAACCAAAAATTTCCAGTTCATTTCATTTCATTTTTCTTCAAAAGTCAGTTTGTTTTTCATTTTATTCTGAAACGAAACAAAAAATGAAATGAAAAAAAAAATTCATTTTGTGCCCATCTCTCAAGGGCAGGACAGAGAAGTCTGTGCTCTTGCTTGTGACAGGGAGATTAGTGGAGGAAGTTGAAAAAGCAAGCAAACTGGGTCTGGTGAGTGGCTCAGGAGGCAGGGTTTGGGAGCAGCAGCCTTTACAAACCAGGACAAACCAGTTTAACAACATAAGAACATAAGAAGAGCCATGCTGGGTCAGGCCAAGAGCCCATCTAATCCACCTTCTTGTATCTCACAGTGGCCCCACCAGATGTGTCTGGGAGCGCATGAGACTAGATATGTCTCCTGCTACCACTCCCCTGCATCTGGCCTTTGAAGTACCCCGTTTTTTTTAAGCCTGGAGATTACACATCTCCATCATGGTTTGTAACCCGTGATGGACTTTTCCTCCAGGAATCTGTCCAATCCCCTTTTGAAGGCATCCAGGCCAGATGCCATCACCACATCCTGTGGCACGGAGTTCCACAGACTAACAACACGCTGGGTGAAAAAATATTTTCTTTTGTCTGTTCTTACTCTCCCAGCCCTCAATTTGAGTGTATGTCCCCTAGATCTGGTATTTTGTGAGAGGGAGAAGAGCGTCCCTCTATCCACTTTACTCATGCCCTGCATTATTTTGTACGTCTCAATCATATCCCCCTCCTCAGGTGCCTTTTTTCCAGACTAAAGAGCCCCAAATGTTTTAGCCTTTCCTCATAAGGGAGGTGCCCCAGCCCAGTAATCATGTTAGTTGTTTTCTTCTGCTCTTTTTCCAGTTCCACTATGTCTTTCTTGAGATGCGGTGACCAAAACTGTACAGAATACTCCAAGTGCGGCCTTACTATCATTTTGTATAATGGGATTATAATGTTGGCTGTTTTATTTTTAATCCCCTTTTTGCTAATCCCTAGCATGGAATTGGCCTTCTTCACTGCTGCCACACATTGGGGAGACACCTTCATGGAGCTGTCCACCAACACACCAAGATCTCTTTCCTGATCCGTCACGGATAACTCAGGGCCCATGAGTTGATAGATAAAGTTTGGATTTTTTTGGTGCCCATCTGAATTATAAACCATGGAGATAATGTGGAAAAGTTCAAGGCTGCTTCACACTCGTGCCACTATCTATGCAACTGAAGGAAAAAAACAACAACAACCACTCAAGTACTGCTGATTCTACCAATCTCTTGGAAGCTTGACCTTTTTCACCAGACTTGGCAGTTGATGCTACCATACTCCACAGACCTACAGTGGACCCTTAGATAACAAAGAGCTTGTACAACATAAAATTTGTACAACATAAAAAATGCCGGAGATAGGGGAAATTTGCTTAACATAATCGCCTATGGGGAGAATCCGTACAACAAAAAATGGGATTACTCTGTTTTCAATGCATTCCTATGGGAATTTGTATAAAGGAAAATTTGCTTAACATAATTTCATCTGGAACGAATTAATTCCTTTATACAAGGTACCACTGTAGTTGCTTTTAAAAGGATAAAATGCACCATTTTATCTTGAGAATGTGTGGCGTAACTGCTTGAACCTTTCAAGGGGGACGCAGGATCACAGGGCATCTCCAAAGCATGGTGAGTCAGTACATGGAGCATTCAGAGCTTAGAATGCAAGTTTTAAAAAGTGTGATGTTGTTTGTTACTTGATAGGTTCAATGCACACAGACAAGAGGGCACTTCTAAGGCCCATCATCAGTGCCCACTGAAAGATATTGTTCTGAGACCAGGTACATAGTTAAACTAGTGCTTCCACTAGAACAGAGGTGGCGAACTTTCGGCATTCCAGATGTTTTGGACTATAACTCCCAGAATTCCAAGCCTGTATTGCCAATGACAAAGGACTGTGGGAGTTGTGGTCCAAAACATCTGGAGTGCCGAAGGTTGGCCACCATTGCACTAGAACAATGTTTTTTTAAACATCTGGTGAGGCAACTGGCTTGGTGCTGAATCATATGCCCCCGTTCACTCTGAGGCTCCGAAGACCTCGCTCTATCTCAGCAATACTGTGCTTAGAAGCTATGAGAGATTTTTTTACAACCTCAGTTTGCCTTCGCCAGAATAGTTCATCTTTGTCTGGAAACAACATTTAAACGAAGAAATATCTACTTTAGCTGTCCTTGAGTTTATAAAAGAAATTTAAGTGGCTAAATTAGCATGTTCATATGCATCCCATTCTTTCTCATTCTTGCCACCCATTTTAGTAACTGAAAATGGGCACGGAGCCACACACACTAATTCATCTGGAAGTATTCCAAGAGCCATTAAAAAACAAGCCAGAGAGTTCCTTTAAAAAATTTCAATTTCCTGGCTTTTAGGAGAGAAAAAGACCACCCACTAACATCCCAGTGAAGTCTGACCGCACAGAAAGAGTGGCTCCCCCGTTTTAATTCTGATTTAATTAATAATACCGCTGTTTTCTATGTTTCAGACTAACAGCAAGGAATTCTGAAGTAGGCTCCTTGGAGAATATTATCAAGTAACCTAAGTTATTTTGCTTGGCGGCTTTTTATGGTGTGACTGCTAGTCATGATGGTTGCAGAGCATTCTCTAGCTTCCCTGGCTGCAAACTTTTAGTATAGTGGCTGCCTTGTCTTGACTTAGAAGGTGACTAGATATTTGAGGAATGCCAAGGGTGTACTGGGAAACCTGAATAGAGACAAGGGCCACTATTTGCCTCCATGGCTTTATTTGCTATCTGAAAGGGAGGGGGAAGTAACTTCTCTTACTTTTATCCGGGCGGCGGGGGGGGGGGGAGTAGCTGAAGAAGAGGGTTACAGTCCACAGGCATTTAACTCTGTATGGTTACAGTCCACATGTATTTAACTCTGTATGGTTTTTGCCATAAATCTGGAGTTGCACTCACTGTACTGTATACTGGCCTGAGTTATTTAAAAAACCGATCTGTGGATTTTCTTGGGCTATGACACTCAGAATTTCCTCTGGCATGATACTCAGAATCACACATCTACAAACTTCTAAAACTAAGCCATATGGTGCAAGTCACACTTTGACGACTTTGGCTTTGTCTCTACATGGAGTAGAGTAGTCTCTTTGGGGACCCAGGGGGTAGAGGACAACCCCTTTCCGTGTTTTATTTTTAAGTGACAAAAATACATGAGGTTCTGCAGAGAAATAACACAGGCAGGTACTTGCCCAAAAGCCCCCAAGCTTTTTTTAAAAAAATGAGTGAAATGTTCATCATAGCTTAAAGATGTAGAAAATCGAAAGTATACCACGATTCATGTTGAAAAATGAGAAGAACCAAAGAAGTCAAACAGAACTTAAAAGGACAAGCACTGATGAGTAACTGTCTTGATGTGCCCCAAACCTGTGCCTTTGAAAACACGTTACATTTCTGTTTCATTCTTGTTTTCTTTCATTTACTAAAAGAACTGGGCTTACAGCTGCATCAAGGCAAGCAGCTTTTAAAGTGGTGGTTTCCTGTAGCAAATGAGAACTGAAGCCATTCCTGTGGGAATTCTCTCCCCACTGCCATCCAGCCATCTGCTTGAACCTGTTTAGAGAGCATCGTGTGCTTATTCTAACTTTGTAATAAGGAAATTAGTTGGTCAGTCGGGATGTGCCCAGGGGCAACACTTGGGGTTCATTAGTTTGGGCTGCTTTCATAGGCAGGTCTCATCTATTTACATGCCTTTCATTACATGTCTCATCTATTTACATGCCGGGCCTTTTGCTAAAGAGGAAAGGGAATGGTGGGTTCCAGTTCTTCGTTTTTTGTTTCTCCTGTTCTTGTTTATGACGCTAGATCAAATTAAGACCTTACCGAGTCCTTGCTCTTGTTGTGTGGCTTCAAGGTGGAACCTTTCAAGTTAAGTGAGATATTTAAGGGGTGTTTTTACCAGTTCCACTCCCCCTGTGAGTTTCCATGACTTAGGGGGGTCCTAGTCCATTATTCCATCCACTACATCACACTGCCTATCTCTGCTTCTGATGTGCCAATTCCAGTCGTCAGCTGATGTTGAGAGCTAAATATGAAAAAGGGAAAGTTCTTGCCCCCTTGAATTAAAACTATATAGTAAGGCAAAGATGAGGAAAAGAACCCCTTCGCTGCGATAGGCACGGTATGGACGTCTCTACAGAAAGTGAAGAGCATCCAAAGGGAAACAGACCCAATGCTGAGAGAAGAGACAAACAGATGTCCTTTGAGAACTGCAGTATATACCTCTGGAATACAATACACATTAGACTTGCTGTTCTTTCAGATATCCTGCATTAATGTTTTACAGATCCACAACCAGGAGAGGTAAAATAGTTGTATGAACTTTGAAAATGAAATTGTTGCACTTCCACATTGCTGACCTTCAAGAAAAGATAGAAGATGTGGTTGTTTAAATTTGCCTTCCCTTGTTGTTACGCTGTTTTATTCATCTTGTGATCTATTCTCATCCTCCCTTAGCCTATTTTACTTACCTCTGACTTATGAATGATGTTTGATCTAATTATGCTATTTTTTTGTTTTTTTTATTATGACTCTTGTATTGCATGACGTCACAGTTTGTTTCATGTTGTAAACCGCCTAGAGTTGCTTCTGCCAGATGAGTGGCATATAAATCAAATAAAGAAATTAATAAAGAAATCCCAACAAAGCACCCCTGAAATAAGTACTGTACAGTAGGATCCCCATATCTACTGATTCATTGACCACTGATTCAGTTATCCACGGTTGGCATGGGAAAAATTAAATAAATAATTCAGCAGCCACAAAGCAAGCTACTGTCACAAACAGCAGCCATAAAGCAAGCTACAGTGTTACCTCTACTTACAAGCGGCTCTACTTACGAGCAATTCAACTTAAGAGAGGAAAACCGTTGGTGTTTTAACTGCTGCCTTAAAATTTTTAGATGCGGTCTGCTCTACTTACAGTTGTTATTTATTTAATTATTTATTTATTTGATACAGCTGCTCTACTTATTTTTTACTATTAAAGAGTTTTATTGATTTTAGGGTGAAGAGGGAGGGGAAAGAAGGGGAAAGGGGGAAAGGGGTACAGTATAAGAAGTTACATTGAATACATCAAGCCAAAAGATAATGATCATACATAACAGGATATCACAAAGTATTATCAAAGTGTTAGTAGGTTAACTACTTCTTGCCATCTTCTTCTGGAGATCTCTTCATATTCTCCCTTCAGGAATCCAGAAAGCCTGTCGATTTCGATACATTCTCTTATTTTGTCATGAAGATTTCTCTCAGTAGGCGCTTCAGGTTGTTTCCAAAATTTTGCATATAGTATCCTTGCCGCAACTATTACATGATGGAGTACATATTTTTGATCAAAGGAAATATTTATGTCTATTATATTTAATAGGAAAAGTTCTGGTCAAAGCTCTAACTTAATCTTCAAAGATCTCTCTATAAATAGTTTTACCATTCTCCAATATGTTTACCTCTTTACATGTCCACCACATGTGGTAGAAAGTACCGCTATCATGTTTACATTTCCAACATCTAGGTGAACAATTGTACATCTTAGATCAGCGGTGAGGTGAAAAATGCCATCTATAAAACATCTTGTAACAGTTTTCCTTAAAGGCTATCGACTTAAAAAGTTTTACTGTGTTCCACAAGGAGTCCCATTTACTTAAGTACCCAAAGTTTTCTGCCCATCTTATCATAGTATCTTTTACCAGTGTATCAATCGATTTCTCATTTAACAAAATACTATAGAATTTATTAAGGAGCTTTGTATCACCAGAAGATAATATTTTGTCAAGTGAAGTATCATTAGTCATAAAACCACCCTCTTTAATGAGATTTTTGAAATGTGAATATATTTGTTGGTAATTCCACCAATCTATTTCCCAACCTTCAGATACTAATTGAGTAAGTGGCTTCAAGGAGCAATCAGCATTAAAAAGTTGTCTATAAGTTAAAGATTTAAGGGTTGCACTTGTATGGGAACCAGTTATCGCTCCTAATGGAGAAAGCCACATTGGAGTTTTGACATAAAACAGATTTTTTATGGATAACCATATTTTAATCAACACATTTGTTATCCAATGTTTTTTGAACAGAGTAGGTATGTTACCCTTAAGCCATAAGTAATGGTGCCAACCCTTGTCCAGATCGTGACCTTCGAGCTGTAATATTCTGTTATTTGTCATTAAAGTCCAGTCTTTGACCCAAGGTGCTGCTTTATAATACAATATTAAGTTGGGTAGGGCGAAACCACCAACTTTAGTTCTATCTTGTAAATAGACATTTCTAATCCTTGCTTTCTTCTTTTGCCATATAAACACCCGTATACTTTTTTCCAAGTCAGAAATAATCTTAAAATTAGGTAATATACATAAGCATTGAAATAGAAAAAGCAATTTGGGTAGGACAGTCATTTTAATTGCAGCAATTCTACCCATTAGTGAAAGCTGAAGTCTTGACCAGATTTCCAAATCTGCTTTAATTGCTTTTATCACACTAACATAGTTATCTTCGAGAAGTGTGTTACACCGATTGGATATAGTGATGCCCAAGTATTTTGCCTTGTTTACATGTTGAAAACCCGACAAATTAACCAACTTCACAATCATAGATGGGGTCATATTTTTGGTTAATATCAATGTTTTTTCTCTGTTAACCTTTAATCCTGAGATTTTAGAGTAGGCATCTAAAATCTTTAACAGCTCTGGAAGAGAAAGCTGTGGATCTTCCAAAATAACCAGCAGGTCATCTGCAAAGGCTTGCACCTTGTAGACTTCGCCTCTAATATACAGACCCTGAATTCCTTCAGTATTTCTTATTACGTGGAGTAGTATTTCTAAGGATAAAATAAACAACAGGGGGGAGAGCGGGCACCCTTGCCTAGTGCCTTTATGTATCATAACTGTATCTGTAAGATAGCCATTTACTACAATTCTAGCATTTTGTGTGGAATAAATTTGTTCTATAGCTCTTAACATTCTATGACCACACTGTAGGTAGTCTAGGAGAGCTGTTAGTAATGACCAGGAGACATTGTCAAAGGCTTTCTCAGCATCAATAAATGTAAGGGCAACTTGCTTCTCAGGGTGGCATTCATAGTATTCCAACACGTCCAGCAGAATTCTGACGTTGGATTGGAGATGTCTCTTTGGGAGAAAGCCATTTTGGTCATGGCGTATCAGAGAGGATAGGATCTTCCGCCATCTATTTGCCAAAATGGTTGCAAAAACTTTACAATCCACATTTAGTAAAGCAATCGGCCTGTAGTTTTGAATCTGATCTCTGGATTTCCCTTCTTTAGGGATCAGAGTTATATGCAATGATCTCCCTGAGTCAGGATTATCTTCACCTTCCAAAATAGATGTAAACAATTTTTTCATATTTCCGGAGACCACTTCAGAAAAGTTCTTGTAAAATTGAGCTGGCAGCGAATCAGGACCTGGGGCCTTATGCGTTTTTTTTGGTGGTTTATAGCCTCTGTTATTTCCATCATAGAAATAGGAACGTTCGTCATAGCTCTCTGTTCTTCAGTGAGTTTTCGAAAGTTGGCTTGTTCTAGATACTGGAATATGGTATCTTTGTTGATGTCTTCTGGCTTGAACAGATTCTGATAATACGCCTCTATAATTTTTTGAATTTGGGACTGATCAGTCTGATTTTCCCCCGTTTTGTCTTTGAGTGTTGGAATAAGTTTTTGAGAACGTGTCTTTTTTAGTTTAAAAGCTAGCCACCTGCCTGGTTTGTTTGCATTTTTGACAAAATGCAGTTTTGCTATTTTGATCTTGTGGGCTATATCTGCTGTTAGAATCAAATTGAGTTCATGCCTACAGTTAGCTAAATCCTTATTCAGCTGCTCGTTCCATGGATCTAGGATTAGGTCCTTTTCGAGCTTTTTCATCATATTGAGAATAGACCCAGTTTTCTTCTTTCTCTCTTTATTCCGTTTTGCCATATATTGAATAACAAAGCCTCTAAAGTAGGACTTTGAGGTGTCCCATACAGTTTTCAGTGGAACATCCTTGGTTAAGTTCATTTCGAAGTATAGGCTCAAGTCCTTGGTTGCCTCTGAGATAAATTCTTGGTCCGTCCACAGAGCAGAATTGATTTTCCAGTGTCTGGGTTTACTAGAGGCTTTCAAGGTCCATAGAATAGCATTGTGATCAGATATTGTTCTCGGGAGAACTTCTATATCCCTTGTGTATAGTAGTAGATCAGAAGAAGCCCAGCACGTCGATACAAGAGAAGGAAGCATGTCGCCTCGAATGAAAGGTGAATCCCCCCTGTAGTGGATTTTTCCTTCTCCAAATATCCTGAAGTTCTAGGATATCAGACAGATCTAAGAAGGCTTTTGGAAGAGTAGAGGTTGAGAACCTATGTTTTTTTTCCCTTTGGGGCTTTCCTGTTGATGGTGGGGGAATGTATAGCATTGAAATCCCCCAATATAATTAACTGATGGTTTTCAAATTGCAGAAGTTTCTGGGTCAATTCTTTGAAGAAAACTTGTCTTCTGTGTTTATCATTTGGGGCATATATACCGACAATGATTGTTTTTTTAGATTGTACATTTGCTTGAACAATGATCCATCTACCTAGTTGATCTTTTTCGAGCAAGATTGGATGGAGTTCTGATTTAATGTATAATCAACCCCATTTTGTTTCTTTTCTTTATTGGAGGTCAAGAACAGGTTGCCCAATCTATTTTGTATTAGGTATTTCTCGTGTCTTTGCAGTACGTGGGTTTCCTGTAAACAGGTAATGGCACACTGCTCTTGTTGGAGAAGGGTATACAATTTTCGCCTCTTGCATGGAGAATTCAATCCATTAACGTTCCATGTTAAGATTTTTTGGGCCATCCTGGTTTATTTCTAGTGGTGTTTCCTCCCTGGTTTAGACCTGAGCTGTCTTTTCGGCCTGGCGCCTCTCATCGTGCCAGCCAGACTCTTGGTCATTCTTGGAGGTCCCTTGTTTGGAGGCCTGGTGGGACTGACTATCGTCTTTTGTGGATCTTCTGGTCACAGTTTGATTGTCGCTTTGGTCTTCACCCTCAGAGGTAGATGAAGAAGGGAAGGTTGGGGAGAACCCCAGCTTCTCTGCATTTTTCTCTGCGAAAAATCTTGCTTTCTTGTAAGAGTCGATTTTCTGTATTTTCCCTTCCCACTGGAAGGTCAGGCCCTCTGGGTAGATCCACTTGTATCTTATATAATGCTTAAGCAGAAGTCTAGTAAGAAACAAGTATTCTTTCCGTGATTGGCGAACCACCCAGGGGACATCTTTCAGTATTGTCACTTTAGATTCATTGATTTTCACCTCTTTATTGCAGATAGCTTTCAGAATACGGTCCCTGGTATATTTCCTCACCAGTTTAACAATTACCTCTGGAGGATGCTTGTTTCTCCTAGTGTAGGCTGTATGTTGACGATAGATCACATTTACCTCACGGAGGAGTTCTTCCACAGGTATCTCCAATAGGGAGGCCAGATATTCACCAACAAGGTTGTAGATGTTCTCATCTTTGTCAAAGGTAAGACCTTGTATCCTTAAAATTTTCGATGAGGATTCCACTTCTTGCATGACTACTTGTCTACTGGTAGATTCCATTGTTGACTCCACCTCTTCAAGGCGATAGTCCGTAACCCCCATATTGTCCTTGAGAGCCTGCAGCCTCCCACAGAAGAAATCCATTCTGGCATCAAATTTGGCAAATCCTTCTCTCATTTCGCCTCTTACGCTAGAGAACACTGAATTTTGGTCTGAAATGAGCTTGGCCTGGCTCATGCTTAATTGGCTGAACATATCTAAGACCTGATTGGTCTGGCTAGGTTGAGTTTGAGCCATAACTGGGGGAGATAGATGTACCAGGGTGGAGGAAATAGTTTTTTTTGGTTGTAGAGGCGTTTGACCAGCTTTGCTCATTGCTAGGAATAGTATAAAAGTTTTTTTTTTTTTTGCAAAGAACAAATGCTACGCCAGGAAAGTCCAGCAGATGGTGCACTGTGTTCACATTAGGACCGGCTTGTAGCTTATGGAAGCGAAAGTGAAATAGAAGTAGAGCTTTGTTATTGCTTATTTATCTGCTTTCGTCAGGAGAAAAGTAGATTGCAGCCTCTCCCGCCGGCAGAATGAGAAGAGAAAAGGCAGAAAAGCATTTATACAGCTGCTCTACTTACAAGTTGTTCAGAATGGATTAAACTCATAAGTAGAGGTACCAGGGTATTTTTGCAAAACAACAGCCGTTAATCAAGCTACTGTCACAAAACAGCAGTTTTGGGTTTTTTTGCATTCTCCATTATCAACAGTTTTCGTTATCCATGTGAAGGCCTGGAACCATTCCCCAGCGGATACCGGGGTCCTACTGTACCAGTTCTTTCAATAAGGTCTTAGGCCAAAATGTTTCTAGTCCTTAAAGTCTGCATTCTGCTTTCAAGCATATTTCATCATGTTGATTTGGTACAGGAGTACTGTTCTGAGCTTTTAAATAATGTTTTCTTTTTCATGATGTAAGCTGCTGTCTTGGATCCTTTTAAGAAGAAAGGCGAGCTGGATGGATGGATGGATGGATAGATAGATAGATAGATACATACATACATACGTACATAGATCCTATATATCTTTGCCTCAGAACTGTCACATTATTAGAGGGGGACCTTTGCTGTTCATTTCTGTAGCTGAATGCAAGTCTAACCCTCCTGCTCTATGCAGGGACACAAATCAAAGGATCTCTGCCAGGTGGTTGTCCAGATTTCTCTTGAGTTCCTCCAGTGTTGGAGCACTCACTGCCTCGTGAGGAAATTGGTTCCAATGTCTTATGTGTTGGTAGAACAGCGAAAAAACAAATACTGATAAGGATTGTACAAAGAAATAAATGCATATTTTTAACTGCTGAGATCTGAGAAACGTCCTACATAAATTTAACTTTATAGACAGAAAGGATTTGTTTCACTAATTCTAAAGGTAAAATGGGATTATTATGAACGCTTCAGTTGGGAAGGGATAAATATACTAATCCTCCAAGTTTTCGGGTGCTTGTGTACTAAATTTGCCCATCACACTGTCTTCTACTAATAGCCAGACAATAGTCTGTCAAATGATCTTGGCCAAATAACTTTTGTATTAACAACCGTTCACATTAAAGTAATTTTAATGTGGTTAAAGAACATCCCTCATTAAACCCCCCACATAATTAATGGAATGAATTACCAAGGGAAGTTATGTCAGTTGCACCGCACTGTTTGCTTCTGGTTTACAATCTTGAAAGAAAAAATATAATTAACTGCCGCCTGGACACAGTGGGGTTCTCCTACATTCAATTTCATTCTTGTTAACACAGAGGAACAATGAAAATCTGTAATTAGCACAGAAGCAGCAGGAACACAGTGGCTTTGGCTGGGAGTTGGCCTGCAGTATCCTCCTCCCCGCCCTGCATATAATGTAATGTTGGTTCCAAGACACAATTCTTTTGGCCATCAAGAAAGGGTACTCTTTAAACAACAAAAACAACACCAACAAAGTGTGTGTGTGGGGGAGAGAATCAAGAGCATATCTATTGTTTGTGGATAAGCATTTCATGGACGTGCAGATGAACACAATGTAAGCACTATAACCAGGAAAAGGGAAAATGACACGTGTAAAACAAAAGGGCATCAGAACTCTCATGCTGGGATCCCAAACAAGGAAATCTTTACTGTGTTACGTCTGTCCTCAGACACGGTGCTACACCAATGCTATGGACTCCAAATCCGCCCTGCCCCCCAATTATGGCCTGGGTTTCCACCTTCTTGTCTCTCCCATTCTTTCCCTTTTTTGTGCGCTGCAGGAGGGAATCCAAAGCTTCCATTTGCAGGTTATAAATAAGCACAATTTGCTGGTTCAGCTGATTACTGTAAGCCACAGTTTGTACAAAAAACCATTGGTTGGCATTTTCCTATACTCTGCCAAAATGGGAAGCTGGGAGACAGTCATGTGCCACAAACAGAAGTTTCAAACTGTGCTCCCTTGTATATGAAAGACAGAGAAACATGTGCTATACTGCAGTAGAGGTTAAGATCCTCCTTCATTTTTTCTCTCCAGTGATTTGGATAGTCTGAACAATTCAGAATTGCCTTTATGCGGTGGATGGGTGGAGGAGGGAGACACAACCAGATGCACTGAGGCCTAAGATTAGGAAGACCCCTTTAACAGATGGCCTTCTCATCTGATGGGTTTCAATCAGTGGTTCTCAACCTGTGGGTCCCCAGATGTTCCTGGACTGCATCTCCCAGAAGCCTCCACCAATCGCTGTGCTGGAAGGGGTTTCTGGGAGTTGCAGTCCAGGAACATTTGGGGACCCACAGGTTGAGAACCATTGGTTTAAATACTTATAGGTAAAGGAAGGGGTGAAGGAAGCTTTACAGAAAAGAACCAGGTGGTGGAAAAGAATGCGAGAAACAGCCGAGAGTGGACAATTGAGAGCCTGCAACTTCCACATGAAAAATTAATCCAACATGAATCTCCTCTGACTTTGCTGAGAGCAAATGGAGTCTTGTGCTGCTGGTGGTACAAAATGGCTAACATATTTCAGCCTTCTGCAATGCGCCGTGTCATGAACAATAACCCAAGGGACCGATGCTATGTTTGCATTGAAGTGGCATTTGTAGCTCTGATTACAAGCATGCAAGCATGGGGCAAAATCTTAACTCCTTCTGGGGGTCCTCTTTGCATTTCAGGTGATATTTTTTAAAAAGCCGGGCAAAATTTCTGACATACCATTAGCAGCTTTTGTTATCAAAAGGCTTTTAAAGTATGACCCTCCCACCTTCTTTGATCTGTATGACAGTGACATGCTTCTCAAGAAGCATTACTTAAGAACGTCTTGGGCTCTTTGGACAATTCCGAGCCATTTGAAACAAGGGTTTAATGGGGTACAGCAGCATGTCTCTGCCCTGCCTTCATATGCTCACTTGCTGTGGGTTGGGGGAGGGCCGAGTATGGTCATTTTAGGGAAAACTTCTTGCATTAAGATATGCTCCCTGGTTCTGATGGATGTCCTTGATAATTTTTTTAATACAATTGTCTAAAAAAAGAATTTTTGTGAGATGCAGAACTTGTTGAACAAGGGTCAGCCTTACATGATGGCCCAGTATCTATGGCTGCCAAGTATCTTTAGATATACCTACAACTAGACAGTGGCAGCAGTTTGATTCCACTTGAGCTGCCATGGTGCCATCCTGTGGAATGACAGGATCTGTAATCTGAAAAGAGGCATGAAATTTTTTGCTAGATAGCCGGAGCGTACACTTCTGAATTACAGCCAAGAATCGTACGTGCCTTAGTGAACAACGGACCTTGGGGATTCTGTAAGGCAGTTAAAGTGGACTCAAGCTGCTATAACTGTAGATACATTCTTAAGTTTCAGGCGGTATCAAAAATAAAAGCAAACTCAGTTCTGGTGTCAAGATTAACCCAATTGTCAAAAAGCATGCTACAGAACACTTGAGAGATCTTTAGGTTTAAGCACCAAGAGAAGGCATCCCAAATGACACATAGCCAGATAATTTTAACTTGCGAGATCGATTCGAGGACACGATGACCTGAAAAGTACACTATCAGAAACGGTAAGAAGCATACTGCTTGGCATTGCCATTCCCACAGTGTTTCTTGCTCTAATGCCGTAACTTTCTACGGTAGAAAGAAGTACTGTAACTGGATGCAATTCAATCAAATTTGATTCGTTCTTGTCTCACCTGCAGAACTGCCTGGAGTGGTTCATGTTGGGGCCTGCTTTAATATTGCCTTTTTCTGGGTCATAGATGGTGGTCGCTCGTGCATAAGCTCCTCCGAGAATAAAGATGAAACCATTGAGAGTGACTGCCGGAGCATATTTGTTATCTGTCAATAGAAAGCAACACCGAGATCAGTTTCCAAGCTTGGCACTAGAACCAGTTTTTTAAAAAATGTATTTAAACATTTCCCCTTATTTAGAGATAAGTCATATTTCTCGAAGCCTCCAAGGCCAGGGAAAGAAAAACGAGGAAGTTTTTAGCGGTTGCTGTTTTTATTCTTCATTCTCAAAGTTCAGAGAGGCACTTTTTAAAAGTTCATTGGTGCTCCCAATTCCTACCACTCGGCTGCTGTGATCTAATACCTTTGTTTGCTCCCATCTCAAAGCCTGTATTTTCACCTGGGGAGAAAAAAGCAAGGGTGTTTCTGGGAAAAGCCCTTTTTTTCCTCTGAAGCAACATTGTCGACTTGCTTCAGATGCCCAACAGTGTTCCATCTTTAAGGAAAGTAAGGTTTACCTCTAAGAAAGAGACTCTGTCCTTCATAAGAAATGATATTGGATACCACCAAGTGGACTTCAGGTTAACAGAATCTTTTAGAACAGAATCTTCTGTTTCAGCTTAAATTATTTTAAGTGCTTATGGATCGCAAGAGGGTGAACAGATTTTCCTGTACTTCTCTAGGTTTATCTACATACTAATTTATCTTGAAATACAAGCTCAATTCTAGATTCCTGATTTGTTCACTATTGTACGATTATTTGCGTTTGTTTTTGTTTTAAAAGTGGACTAAATCCATTTGCTAGTTCCAATGAGAGCCGACCCACTGAATTAACTTCTGTATAGTGAGTCTGCAGTTAAGCAACTCTCAGTGATTCAATGAGTGTAGTGTAGTGGAATCAACTGGGTTCAGGCCAATTTTTGTTTAACATAAAGATGGGATAGACATTACTATTTAATAAAAGCAATCATTGTAATTATTACTATCTTGAATTATGTATCCATAATCTACCATGCTTAAATTTTTGGTAGATTACTTCATGCCAACTTGCCATAAGCATAAAATAATATGTAGGCAATCATTTTTTAATACATCTAGGCCCAAAGCCAAACATTTTGAGCTTGGTGATCAGGGTAGGATGTGAGCGCAGATCATAGGTAAATGAACAGTAGATGGCGACAGCATACATACACATCTTTTATCAAATACATTCCACATCTGTGACCAGAAAATAAATTTATCTGTAGGGAGGGCAAGTACATAGCCTTCTGAAACCAATCTCCTTTGAGATGGGAGATCAGAGGGTGTGGCTGATTCGGAAATGAAGCCCCTTGGTTTTGGCTGATCAAATGAAACAACAGAATTCCTATCTGTGCAGCTCCATCATAAAGGAGGGGGCCATACTGCCTAGGCTCTATCTAGAAACTGAAACTAGCATATATGCTATATGTCAGTGGAGGGATCCACAACTGTTTTTATCCACATTTCAAACTTGTTTTTTCTACTGTAATAAAAATCGTTCTACTAATATTTCTAGGAATTATCAGTTGAATCACCACTGATCAGTACCCTGATATGTAGCTCTATCTGCACAAGAGCAGTAACGCTGCTGAAGCAATTTTGGGTTGTACAACGTGGGTGCAATGATACAAAGCTGTGCAGATTCAAAGGAGCAGCAGTCTTCCGCCATCACAGTGACCTCACTTTCATTGTGGCATCACTCCTAGATGGATATTGGCCAATAAATCCGTATCTTGAGGACATGAACATTGGCTGATTTCTTAGTCTGAATAATGTGTCTCTATAACATATGCACATGTACCGTGTGAATAAATGGATACTGGGAATTCTGAGAAGGAACATGGAGCGGGGAATATTTATTTATTTATTTATAGGCTTGTATCCCGCCCATCTTCCCGACGGGAACTCTGGGCGGCTAACAGGGATAAAAACACATAAAAACAACAACGAGACTGCAACCAAAAAGGCAGCAGAAGACAAGATGGCAGCAAGCCCAAGGGGGGGGGGAAGTAAAATAAAAAAAATAAAGATAAAAAGAAAAAAGAAAATAATTCACAAGGTCGCCGAAGGCCTCTGAAAAAGAGGGTCTTCAAGGCCTTCTTGAAGGCAGGCAGGGACGAAAGCAGGCGCAGCTCACTGGGGAGGTGGTTCCAGAGTGAAGGCCCCACCACAGAGAAGGCGCGGTCTCGCGTGCGCGTTTTCCGCGCCTCTCTGGGTGTGGCAACCCGCAGTGAGTGCGCCTGAGACGATCTCGTGGGCCTGGATCTGGATGCCTTTTGGGAGATGCGCTCTGCCAGGTACTCTGGTCCCAAGCCGTGGAGGGCTTTGAAAATCAAAACCAGGACCTTGAACCTGATCCAGAGGACAACGGGGAGCCAATGCAGGCGGGCCAGGACTGGGGTGATGTGCTCGTATCTACGGGCACCCACCACCAGCCTAGCCGCCGCATTTTGCACCCGCTGTAGCCTCCGAGTCAGGGTCAAGGGCAACCCCACGTAGAGGGCATTGCAATAGTCGATCCTCGAGATCACCAGGGCCTGCACAACTGTCCTCAGGGAGGACTCATGAAGGTATTGGCGGATCTGGGCGATCCTGCGGAGGTGGAAAAAAGCGGCCCTGGAGACAGCCATCACCTGGGCTTCCAGGGAGAGGGCCGAGTCCAGGACCACGTCCAGATTCCTGGCCCTGTCTGTAGGCTGGAGGGAGACACCCCCCAGACTAGGGAGGGGGCCATTATACCCAGACGAGGGCGCCCCGAAGAACAGAACCTCCGTCTTCTCCGGATTAAGCTTCAGCCGGTTATCTCTGGTCCATTCCAGAACGGCCTCCAGGCACTGATCGAGGGAGCGGATCGCCTCCACTGCAGATGATGAAAAGGAGAGATAGAGCTGTGTGTCATCAGTGTACTGATGACAGCGAACTCCAAATCTCCTGATGACCTCCCCCAGCGGCCTCATATAAACATTGAACAGCATGGGTGAGATTGCCGACCCCTGGGGCACCCCACAAGGGAGAGTCCAAGGAGTCAACAAGACATCACCCAGCTGAACCCGCTGAGTCCGGCTGCCGAGGAAGGAACGGAGCCAGGCCAAGGCCTGGCCACCAATTCCTGCCTCCGCGAGCCGGACCAGTAGGTTACTGTGGTCGACGGTATCAAAGGCAGCTGAGAGATCAAGGAGAACCAACAGGGAGGAGCTCCCCCTGTCATCCTGCAGAGCGACCAGGGCAGTCTCGGTCCCGCGAAGAGGTCTGAATCCAGACTGGAAGGGGTCCAGGATATGATTAACCTCCAGGAATGACTGGAGTCGGACAGCGGCCACCCTCTCGACAACCTTGCCCGGGAAGGGAACAATGGCAATCGGACGATAGTTGGAAAGACTGTCCGATGCCAAGCCAGGTTTTTTGAGAGTGGGTTTCACCACGGTCTCCTTCAGACGGGAAGGGAAACATCTCTCCCTAAAGGAGGCTGAGGCAATGTCTGAAACCCACTCAGGCATGTTCCCTTCGGCAGATTTAATAAGCCAGGCTGGGCAAGAGTCAAAAGGAGTGGCCGCCGGCCAGCAACGAACCATAACTCTGGAGGCCTCCGCTGCAGAAACCGGCCCAAACTCATCCAGGAGGGGAGAACGGAGGGGTGAGGCACCAGAGATCTCGAAGGGTGGACTAGAGCAGCTGGGGGGCAAGTCGGAACGGATGGCCTTCATTTTAGATCTAAAATGGGCTGCAAATTGCTCACTAGTGAAATCACTAGGAGGAGGCTGGCTGGGATTGGAGATGTCCAAACCACCCGGAATAACTCCGCCTGGCGGTTTGCGGCCTCACCAATTCTCAGGGAGACATAAGATCTTCTAGCGTCCCTGATCTCGTGAAGATAGCAGCCAGTCAGCTGTCTAAGGGCAGCCCTATTCTCTTCCGTCCGGCGAGCCCTCCAAATGACCTCCAGTCTCCTGCGTTCTTGTTTCATCGACCGCAACTCCTCCATAAACCACGGGGAGTGGCGGACTCCACATCGCAGGAGGCGCTTGGGGGCAATCTGGTCAACCGCCCCAGTGGTACCCACGTACCACCTTTCCACCAGGGCATCAACCGGATCGTCCGCCAGACCGCCAGAGAGCTCCCCGAAGGCCTCCATGAACCTGGCGGGGCGGGGGGCGATCGACAGGGAAAATTTTAGCAGGTGGTCCGACCATGACACGGGCAGGTGCAAAATACCCCTAACCCCCAGACACGAATCTGGCGACATGGAGGAAAAGACCAGGTCCAGGGTGTGGCCAGCTCTATGGGTGGGGCATAGAACATGCTGAGATAAGTTCATGGAAGTCATGGATTCCATGAATTCCAGAGCCGCACCAGAGAGTTCCTCCTCAGCATGCAGGTTGAGGTCCCCAACCACCAGAAGGCGGGGGGATCTCAACAAAGCAGCCGAGATGAACTCAGCGATCTCTGGGAGGGACTGTGCTGGGTTGCGGGGAGCACAGTACACCAGCACAATGCGAAACTTATCTCGCTGACCCACAGATAGATGAAGGCATTCCACCCCAGAACACACCATTGTCACAGACCTGCTAACACAAAGGGTTTCCCTGTAAACAATGGCCACCCCGCCACCCCTACCCTCCGATCTGCCTGCCCACTGAACCTGAAACCCGGGGGGCACAAGAGGGAGAGGGAAGCCCCACCCTCTGCGCCCACCCAGGTCTCGGTAATGCATGCCAGGTCGGCATGCTCATCCAAGATGGAATCGAGGATGAGCGAGGTCTTATTGTGCACCGACCTGGCATTAATCAGGAGGCAGGACAGGTCGGAGGCGCTGGCGGAGTGACACCCAGGTAGAGGACGGTGAGTGAGGGGATCAGAACAGGGGACAGGCAGTAATTGCCTGACCCTGGTTCTTCTAACCCGACCAATCCCTCCGCCCAAAGCGTATCTCCCACGGCCAGACACCACAGAGATACGAGTCCCTGCCGACATGGCGGCCTGTAGGTGGAAAGAGAGAGGGGGGAAAAAAGACAAAGTAAATACAATTAAAAAAAATACAAATGGCAAGCAACGCCTAGGAACTACAAAAAAAATACAGCAATAAAAAGTTACAATCGTGAAAGGATTATAAAAACGCAAGGAAAACGGAAAGAAAAATAGAACAAAAAAAAGCAACATGCAACTTACTGAAGAAAAGGTGACATTTTGGTGTAGCCAAATGCTGTGGACATTCAAGGACAAGGTGGATGAGACTACCTTTGTGCCTGAGTACAAGCCTATTATGTTAATATCCGCTGATACTGTGAAGGTCGCTACCTAACACAAGTATGTAGGCAACCTTGCTATGAAGTACATTGTTTGGAGACGTTTGTGTTGAGATGTAGTATACAAATGCACAGAAGGAGCAATATACTTCTGGCATCAATTTCTCTGCTGTCTGTCCCCCCGCCCCAAGTTAACGCAAGGGGTGGTGGTGACATGAGAATGGTAAGATGCTGAAACTACTTTACTTCTTCTTGCAGCATGGGTAAATGCAGCACCATGACTGACAGCATTACATCAAATGTTATGCTAAGGCAATAATTGGGTTTGTGCCTTTTCTGCGTGAATCATGGCTGAAGTCTTCATACATTAAGCTGATAAAACATTCCCTCACCCCTACCCCATATACAAAAGCTAAATCTCGTGCTCTGGAAACTCTATATTTCTAACCCGACTCTTATTTAGGTTTGTTCAGCATTTTTTGCTGAAGACTGCAGTGGCAAAAAAAGAGATTGGAGGATGCATGTACTCACGAGGGTGGTGGTGTGGCAGCCTAAGAACCAAAGAACAAGGAAGAGAGGTGAAAGAATAGTGATTTCCCAATTTGGAACCTTAGATGTTCTGGAAGCAGTAGTGAGCAAGGCTAACAGTCAGGGCCTCTGAGAGTAGCAGTCCAAGAATTACTGGGCCCCAACTCCTTCCACTAAATAACCACTGCAGACCAAGAAAGAAGAAAACCCTGTTCCAGAAACCCTGGGACTTCCATCTAAGGCCACTTCAAAGGGTGATGTTATCTACTGATTTTAAAACACAACCCCGTCATTTTCAGGCTTAAATCTTTGGTGAATTAGGTAAATTAGGTTTCAGATTTTGCACAACACAGGAGGGAGCATAAACACAACCCCCAGTCTTGCCGGCTGCAGCACATATGCCAGTAACCCATTCTTTCACCATATTCTTCATGCCAAAGGATGGTTCAATGGCCAATGCCTGCCATCAATCCTCATCTTGTGAAAACAGAGTACAAAGGAGTGCCAGAGCCTGAGCCTTGATTCAGAAACATACATAAGAGAATGTGCCCATAGATATAAGTGCCCTCTGAAGGTAGCTCCTGTTCTAAACTAGCTTTCATTCTACTTCTTGGTTCATTCAAGGCATGCATGAAATCAGTATGGACGTCACATGTCTCTGGCCTTAGTCATATACTTTAGGAAAGGTGAGTGCCACCTCTGGGGTTTTTGAGCCTTCAGGTAACATCATATTCCACCACACGAATGTGAGAGAATAAGAATTTATTTTGCATCTTTAAGACACAATCCCACACTCACCCCTTCCAAAATATTCAGCATTATCTGAAATAGAAGGGAAAAGACCAAAGTTCAAACCTACACATGCCACTTGTAAAAAGCACAAATAACACCCATGAGACAAATAAAACGGTGCAATTTCTCAAAAGAATAGACCCAAAGTGATTTACCGAACAGACAAAAGAAAGAAAGAAAAGAATTAAGAACGTTCTCCTTAGCTATATACCATTCCTATCATTTGACTGTCTTCAGAGTATCTGGTCCTCTTTTTGCTGCTGGCAAAATCAAACAACAGTATGCCTGTTTTGTTACTCACACAAAAAGCTCTTCTACATGTGAACCCTCATGTATGCTGATCACATTTTCACAGATTCTTTTGAGTGAACATTACTTTGTGGAAGACACATTAATGCAACAAAAGATATCTTGAAACTTAACCTCAACAGCCCAGAGGGATATTCTTCTGGGCTAACTCAAGGCAGGAACAATGTCTCCTCAAGAGACTAATTCCCTGCCTTCCTATCCCTTTGTTGTCTAAAAGAAAGAACATCCCCCTTTGTTTTGTTTTTTTATTAATAGCAGACGTTTGCTTTTATTTCTTCTAAGCAGATAGCATGGATCCTTGGATTGCTTTGTAGTGAGCTAACATTATGTTGCTTTGGGTGCCCTCTCGCTGTTTCCAACGCTCAACCCATCTGCTTCATTCTTCAGACTTTCTCTCTCTGATGAAAAAGTGAGATGGAACCAGATTTCAACTGATGGCTTCAGGAAGGAAGACTGTCTCTAAGAGGGGTCAGTGGGTTTACACTGCTAACGCGTGGCCAGGGTTCAAAACACTGAGCCAGTCATTGGCTACCATCACTTATTTTCCTATTATAGCCTACACTGATCTCCTCAGTTGCCAGAGGTGGGAATATCATTGTAATCCGTTTTGATTTATTTACCAAGTTAATATTCATTCATTCCTTCATAATATTTACCTTTCTCCTAAAAGGACCCAGTGATGCAATCTCAGTACATATCTATTCTGTAAACTACACAGAACTCAAGGGGACCTTTCACTGGATAAACACGGATAAGATTACACTGTAAAGGCACTTTGCAACATAAAAACAGTTGACAATACCTATCTGTCATCAGATTTACCTCTAGTATTGACATTTAACAATAAAAGTACAAGAAGAACATTAACGTTGACTTGTGCCTTTGTCTGGATACTATAGGTAACATAGGCTGGACAACTGAACTGGTTTGGGATTTGGAGATCCTACTGGCCCTTTACCTTCTTATATTTCAAATTTGGGGTCCATTTCAGGTCCCCATTGCTTTTCATATAAAAATTCCGTACTATTAGGATTTCAGGATGGTAGCTCTAGTCATTCTCAAGAGAGACAAATAGGTGTCAAGCAGCTTTTGAGTTTTAGGAGACTAGGTTGTGATTGGTATTAGGTTCCCCCTACTCCCAATTTTATTCTACAAATTTCCTCCCTCCCTCCCTCCCTCCCTTGTAATCTGTCTTCATTTTCATTCCTTTACTTACATCTGGACCTTTGTTCCTAAGAAATACCTTCAATTAACTCCAAGAAAAACAGAGCAGACAAAAAAGAGAGGAATTTGGAGCATACTGCCATTCCCAGATATTTTTCAAATAAAGGTATTACAGTAATACTGTACCTTGGTTAACAAGCACAATTTGTTCCGGAAACATACTTGTAAATCAAAGCACTCGTATATCAAAGCAAATTTCCCCATAAGAAATGATAAAAATTCTCAGAAGATTCATTATAGGGCCCCAAAGACCACATACTGTATACATAAAATGTCAAAACTCACAAAATAAGTTGGCTAGAAGTCCACGCTCACACCATGGTTTAGGTGTCTGGCTGCAGAACATGTTCTGCTTGAACCTGTTCTGCTTGGGACTAACAACTAGATTTTTACTCTGTGTTTTTAATGTGGTAATAATAAAATGCAATTTCTAGCCATATACACACTTGACTAGCTCCCCCATGACTAGAAATGGTTTGAAAAATACAAAGGTATGTTGAAAACATATTAAAGAAAAATATAAAGAAAAATAAAACAAACTCCTAACCTGCCCTCTCCTTTGAAAACCTTTGTGGCTGGTGAAAGGGAGACCTCCCTTTTTCTCTCCTCTCTCTGCTTTGGAGGCTTGCCTGAGACAGAACATCTCAGACAATCACCCACAATCCAGCAGCGGGAAGATACAGACAAGAACCATTGGTTCTCTAGTCATCACGTGACCTGCTCCAGCACTTGTATGGCAAGACATTGCTCGTTGATCAAAGCAAAATTGATCAGATATGTTTGCTTGCCTTGCAAAACACTCATAAACTAAGGCACTTATAAACCAAGATATTACTTTATCCGTAAGTAAGTTACTTGAGAGGGTTGTTGTTATTGTTGTTAGTTTTGATGCCCTATATTATCTCCTTGTCCATCAAGGCTATTAGATTGGAAGTGAAACAATAACAATCAAACCCAGCATCAAGTCATTGGTAAACTAGGGGGAATTAAAAGCCACAGGCACGTTGCTTTTCAGACAGGATGATAAATCATCATCATCATTATCTTAGAGTTGCAAAGCTGCAAGGGACCTTGTAAATCACTGAGTCCAGCCTATCAAGGAGACACGGTGGGGAACTGAACACCCAACCTCTGCCTCTGAATGCAGCAAGGGGATAATAAAACCAGCAGGTAGAACATGGGAGCATTCTTATAGTCAAGGGAGAGATCTGTGCCTTTTCCCTCAAAATGAGTTATGCTATTTTTTTTCTGATAAGCCCATGTCTTTGTATTGGCCACAAGTCCAGAAGAAGGACACACACAGAGAGATACACAGACACACAGACACACACACACACACAATATTCCCCATAATAAAGACTGATAATCTAATCCTCATTGGTCAGTGATCTGTGAAATACCTACCTATATTTCCATTTGTTTCCTCTTACAACTTTAATTATATTGCAAACCAGTCAATTGCAGGACTACAGCAACTGTTCGTTTTTTGAATAATCATAACAGATATTGAAATCTAATGTCACTTCTGTAATGATCCACTTTTACAAACTCATTCAAATATTTAATTAATTTATCTTAATTTAATTTAATTTTTATACCTCTCCATTAGTGCAAGCACTACTCTGGGCAATTTAGAGGTTAAAAACCCACAAATGCTCACACACTGTAACAAAATACATCCAACAATATGGTGATCTACAAATATAGCAGAGAGCATCCCCACCTCCACAGAAGCCAAGAAGGAAGACAGGTACCTGAAGACAGCACTTAAGAACTGTGGATATCCAAAGTGGGCCTTCAGCAAAGCATAAAATGGAGGACTTGCAACTAGCTTTCCTCAGACTGATCAAGCTGTTTGGATGAACAGCGAAACATTTCAATCTCTCAAGAAAATAAGTTCAGTTGCCATGATTCAACTTCCAGATACAAATATAGTTCTAACATGCATATAAAAAGAAGGGAGAAATTAACCTTAACATTAAAATTAACAGGATCTAGTGCAATTAGTTGTTGAAGGCAGCTTTGAATAATTCTGTTTTCATCAGTTCAACATAGGGAGAGAAGGAACCAAGCATATACCAAATGGTAATTTATTCTAGAGACAGGGCCATCACTGAAAATGACCGATTGCTTGTTGTTGCCTTTTTGGCCTCCTTTGGTGTGGCCACTTTTAACAAAATGGTCTGAAAGGAGCAGTGTAATGGCCAGCGGATTTCTGCAAGAGATGTCCCAACAGGTATTGAGGCCCTAAATTATGCTGATGACACCCAGCTCTATCTCTCCTTTCCATCTCCTGCAGTGGATGCTGTTCCGTCCCTTGAGCGCTGCCTGGATGCCGTTCTGGGATGGATGAGGGCAAACAGACTGAGGTTGAACCCGGACAAGACGGAAATCTTGTGGGTGGGGGCTCCTACTGTCAGCGGGTTGGGAAACTCCCTCTCATTTGGGGGGGGTGACTCTCCCCACTCAGAATGAGGTGCGCAGTTTGAGTGTTCTTCTGGATCCGGCGCTATCCATGGAATCTCAGGTAGCGTCGGTGGTCCGCTCTGTCCACCACCATCTGCAGCAGACTGCTCTAATGCGTCCCTATCTGGACATGGGGGCTCTCACCATGCTGGTCCATGCATTGGTAGTCTCAAGACTGGACTATTGCAATGCTCTCTAAGTAGGGCTGCCCTTGAGGCTCATGCGGAGACTCCAGCTGACCCAGAACACGGCGGCCAGATTGCTGACTGGGACTAGAAAATACGATCATATATCCCCAGCGCTGGCCGCCCTGCACTGACTTCCAGTTTGGTTCTGCATCAACTTCAAGGTTTTAACTATGACATACAAAGCCCTAAACGATTTAGGACCTCACTACTTGTCAGAGCGCCTTCTCCCTTTGAAAACCGCCCATAATACCCAATCCTCCCAGGCTAGGCGTCTGAGGCAACTAACACCACGAGAGGCCCGAAAGGAAAAAACAAGAAATAGGACCTTTTCTGCTGTTGCCCCTCGCCTGTGGAATAACCTTCCACCAGACATCTGCCTGGCGCCCTCTTTGACTGCCTTTAAAGACTATTAAAAACTTGGTTATTTAAGCAGGCATTCCCCAATATAATTCCAACTCAGTCTTCATCCATTAAATCTTGATTTTAACTGACTAGCCTGCCAATAATAATATACTGTTTTATTGTTTTATGTCACTTTAGTATTATTTTTATTTTATTTTTGTTTTATTGTGTTACTATTTATGGTTTTTATTGTATAAATTGTTTCCATGTATTAATTGTTGTAAACCGCCCAGAGTGACCTTGCTGCCAGATGGGCGGTATAAAAATCAAATAAATAAATAAATAAATAAATAAATAAATACAGTATGCTGATTAGATTTGCAGATTATACCAAATTGGGAGGAGTTGCTATTTCCCTAGAGGATAGGATGAAAATCCAAAATGACCTTGACAGATTAGAGTGCTGGGCCAAAGCTAACAGAATGAGTTTCAAAAGAGAGAAATATAGGGTGCTGCATCTAGATTAAAAAACATGAATTGCACAGATATAGGATGGGAAACATCTGAGTGGAGAATAGTACATGTGAAAGGGATCTAGGAGTCTGGGTGGACCCCAAACTGAACATGAATCAGCAGTGTTACGTGGCGGACAAGAAAGCCAATGCGACTCTGGGTTGCATCAACAGAAGCATAGTGTCTAGGACAGTGATGGCGAACCTTTTACAGATCAAGTGCCCAAACTGCAATTCAAAACCCACTATTATTTTTGCAAAGTGCCAATACAGTAATTTAACCTGTATACAGGTGGCTATGAAGGGCGATGTCGGGTGCCCACAGAAAGGGCTCCGAGTGCCACCTTTGGCACCCGTGCTATAGGTTCGCCATCACTGGTCTAGGGAAGTGATAGCATCACTCTATTCTGCTCTGGTCACGCCCCACCTGGAGTACTGTGATCAGATCTGTGTACCTCAAATTAAAAAGGATGTTGACAACCTTGAACGGGTCCAGAGGAGGGCAACTAGGATGGTTGAACATTTAGAAGAAATGTCTTACGAGGAGTGGCTTAGGGAGCTGGAAATGTTTAGTCTTACAAAAAGAAGGTTGAGAGGGGATGTGATAGCCATGTTTAAATATTTGAAAGGATGTCACATTGAAGAGGGTGCTGGTTTGTTTTCCATGGCTTCAGAGACTAGGACTCGGGGCAATGGTTTCAAACTATAGGAAAAGAGATTCCATTTGAATATTAGGAAGAACTTCCTGATGGTTAGAGCTGTTCAGCAGTGGAATGTGCTGCCATGGAGGGTGGTGGAGTCTCCTTCTTTGGCGGTTTTTAAGCAGAGGCTGAATGGCCATCTGTCGGGAGTACTTTGATGGGGGTTCCTGCATGGCAGGGGGTTGGTCTGGATAGTCCTTGAGGTCTCTTTCAACTCTATGATTCTATGATATGATTATAGGGAATAACTGGCACCTTGAATTGAGCACAGAAACTGGTTCAGAACCAGTGAAGTTAAGGCAAGACTGAGGATACATGACTGAATATAAGGTAAAGGTAAAGGTTCCCCCCTCACACATGCGTGCTAGTCATGTCTGACTCTAGGGGCGGTGCTCATCTCCGTTTTCAGGCCAAAGAGCCAGTGTTGTGCAAGACCGTAGCCATGCGGCTGGCATGGCTGCACGGAACACTGTTTACCTTCCCACTTTTTATGGCGGTACCTATTTACCTACTTGCATTTATAAATCAGTCTGGCCACTTCATTTTTGGACCTGATGAAATTTCCATCTTGTTTTCAAGAGCAGCTGTACGTTGAGAGCATCGCAGCAGTCTATTTTTGAGATTACCAATGCATGAACCACTTTAGTAGTAGTTTCTTATCCAGGTAGGGGCACAACTGGGAAATCAACTGGAGTTGATAAGAGGGATTCTTGGCCATGGTGGACATTTGAGCTATCATAGAGACTAATGGAGTACTCCCCTCCCATCCAAAACAGTTGCAGAGTCTATCACTGAGGGAGAATATAATAGCACCGAGGCCAAATAAGTTTCTCTCTAAAACAGGTCTGATGAGCCTTCTAACAGTAGGGTTTCTTTCTTATCTCAATTCAGTTTCAGTTTCTTAGCCTTCCTCTAGGACCTGAACATCATTCGCCTGGAACTGACGCAAATGAGAAATAGAGCTGTGTGCCATAAGTATACATGTAAGAGTGAATGGTACATTTCTCTATGATTTTTTCTAAAAGCTTTGTATGGATGTTAAAAAGCACTGGGGAGATGGGTGACCCCTGTGGGACTCCATAGCAGAGGTCCATCCCAAGGAGTAGAGATGCCAGTCCCGAGCTGTAGCAGCTCAGTCCTTATGGAAGGACCAGGACCTGGTGAGAATAGAGGCCTTGATCCCTAAACCTGATAGCCTTCCCAGAAAGATAACATGGTTGACAAAAACTACAGAATGATCCAGGAAGTCCATTAGGGTTCATTCTCTCTGTGTGGCTCTCTCAGGAGACTGCCTTGCAGGGCAACCAATGCTGTTCTTGTCCCACAGTATGGCCTGGACTCCATCTGAAATGTATCCAGACTATCCGTTTCTTCCAACAATGCTGGCAGCTGGTCAGCTACCACTTGTCCAATATCAGAATATTTGAGATGGGTCTGCAGTTCTTCAAATCATCCATGGCCAAATTTGTTTTCTCAAGAATGGGCCTTATTGTAGTTTCATTTTGGGGAGGGGGCATGCCCTTCCTAACGACAAGCATGGATGACCTGGGTGGCCCATTTTAATAGCTAAGGTGGACAAGGAAATGAAGAAAAGGCAGTAGCTTGTCTGCATCGTCAGGTCTTACTAATTGAAACTGATCCAAGAAAACTTGAGTACACAGTGTATTAGACATCTCAATCCGATCTACTGGGTTAAAATAAGGATTCAAGGTGCAAATGAAAGTAATCCAGAAGTACTTTCCAAGATATATGACTATTCACTAACAACTGGAGAAGGAATTAATGGAAATAAAATCAAACTTTAAAGGCCAGTACTTGAAATTCTGCCAGCTTAACAGCCAATCAACATATAATAATGGCACAAGATGAAACAAGCTGTGGCAGTAGTCTGATCAGCCAGGTGAGAACTGGACTGTAAATAGGGCAACTCAAGAAGGTAGGATAGCAGGCCCTTGTTCTTACCATTGTAACTGCTGTTGAGCTTGTCACAAAGCTAGAAAGGCTAAGCAGGTTACAAGAATGATAATTATCACTCTGGTGTAACTTTAGATAAATTGAATGGTTACAGGGAAAATCGAAAGACTTGTTAGGGAAAATGTCATGAAACAATGGATAGCTATATTTAGATTTTAAACTGAGAAAAAAGGTTTGTGGGATATGGAATATCTCTCAAGGCAGGGATAAACCACTACTCATTGACCCCAAGTGTAGAGAAAAACACAAAACAGCAA
Source organism: Phrynocephalus versicolor (assembly GCA_023846285.1). Classification (NCBI taxonomy): domain Eukaryota; kingdom Metazoa; phylum Chordata; class Lepidosauria; order Squamata; family Agamidae; genus Phrynocephalus; species Phrynocephalus versicolor. The sequence continues at coordinate 11,502,279 of JAHTLZ010000074.1, read as the reverse complement.
CTACTGTCGTTATTATTGAGCCTAAAAATTGATGAGTACGTGAGACAAATGATGTTTCTTTGACATTCTTTGAAAGGGGACAGAGAGGAGTAGCAAATTCCTAGAAGAGAACAATGTTGTTTTGTCTACACTTTGATTTTTTTACAACAAATTTTATAATATTTTGCATTCACATAATAGTTTCAGGGAAAGCTAGAAAAAGTGCTCTCTTTTTTTGCCCTATGACCCCATGACGAAGATCCAAGATTTCTCTTAGATCCTGATTAGAAGACAAGCAATGGCAACCTCATAAGATGTCTGGATGTGGTCTTCTTATGTGAGAACTCAAACAACAATGTGTCAGTCAACGTAAATAAGCACAGAGTGTTATGGAACGTTGTCAGTTTTCACAAGCAAATCATAAGACTTTTGTACTGTTCCGAAGGAAGTTTACGGTTCTGCTTTGGCATATGACAGAAAATGTAGCACGTGCCTGAAGTGGATTCATGCTGCCTTGATAGAATGTGGACACAAAACTGGTTGATTCTTTCAGGACATTGATATGAAGCAATGAGAGAAGATTCAGGAAACTTGGCATCAGAGCTCCACTGGAATCTAAATTGCTATTTACACAGCTCCTACATATTCGAATACACACTGATATGTACCATGGGAGCTAAAAATGTCAAGTGTACCCAGGAAGGTAAATGTCTGAGTTGGTTGCCTCCCTGACTTCTTTCAAGTTTGGAACGAAATTCAATAATGCGTAATATTAAAAACTGCTCTGAGAGATCAGCTGGAATTACACACTGGAATCTTGTTCAGTGGTTAACACATTCCTTAAATGCAACTACAGAAAAAAATTATTCTGGTGTTCTGTTAGAACACAAACCAAATAAGTGAGGGAAAAGAGGATGCTAACTCTCTTTGCCCATTGCCCCTTCTGCTGTTCTCCTCGAGTAGATCCAAAGCAAGTCAGAACGTAGAGCAGGGAAAGTTTTGTGACTATACTGGGGCAATAACTGGGCAACAGTATGCATATGGCAAATCCTTTACTTCGGGAAGTACTGCACTGCAACAGTACTGGACACATCAACCTCATGGTTGAAGCCAAGGAAAAGATTTTCACACATATCTCAGACTCTGACTGTTTTGGGTCAAAAATAATTTGATTTTCTTGACATTTTAATTGGCTTTTGATTTTGCCTATATTTCATGTGCATCCGTGACTTTTAAAGCGTTCTGCTTATATACTGTCCCATACCACTTCAAGTAATCTCTGGGCGTTTTACAGTTTTAATTACAGTATGCAGGCTACACACTGCACCCCCAGCAAGCTGGGTACTCATTTTACTGACCTCGGAAGGATGGAAGGCTGAGTCAACCATGAGCCAGCTACCTGGGATTGAACCCCAGGTCATTAGCACAGTTTTAGCTGCAACACAGGCATTTAACCACTGCACCACTGTTTGTTTCTCTGATACAAACAAACACATGTTTTGTATCATGTTCCAGAATTGCATAAAGATAATCGAAGAGCAAAGGAGGCTATCCTCTTTAAAATATCACCTATTCCTGCCAAGAAAAACTCCATGGAGATGGGGTCACGAAGAATCAGTCACGATTGTAACAACATAACAACAACTATTTGAAGTAGGCAACAGAAATGACAACAGAGGAGATAGGGCTGGCTTTCTTTGCATGCTTTGTGTTGCATATTAGCAGAGTATCTGGGGAGGGCTAAAATGTTATACTAAAAATGTGCTTTGGAACGCAGCCCTGAGGAGTTCTAATCGATGTGGTGGAAACGCTGACTACGGGAGTGCTAGACCACCAAGTTCAGTTTCTCGTTTTTCCAATCTTAAGGTAGTTCCACCAGAGACGTACATCTGTTTTTCAGTCTACTTAGAAGCCGAAGAAACATGCATATACACCTGTTTTTTTCCAATGTACATATTTCTGAAGGCAATTCAGGCTACTACTACGTCATTCTTCAACGATCCTTTCATTAGCCACTGAGATCTGATGTTGCTTTGTACGCCCATTTAACATATACTTTCCCTCACACGCTTTTCTTTCTACAGGACCGCCCACGGAATACCGAGAGATGCAAATATGCAGAGATAAGTGCGCTGAACAAAGTAAGCATAACATCTGAAAAAATCATACCAGAATACAAACTAAGCAAAAGTCTTCTTTCTTCCTAATTTTGACAAGGAATGAGCTGTTTTTAATGGAGTCAGCCTTTAGGTGCCAAGAAATAAGAAACAGCCTTTATTTTTTAACGTTTCAAGACATTTTTCTCCCTTGCAAAGACTGCAGATATGAGTCTTCCGAACATTAAACTGGCTCAGAAATTAAAACATGACACATAACACCGTGGTTTTATTTGATTTCTGCAACGTTGAATGCTGTAAGCAAAGCAAGAATTTCCAGCAGAGCATCTTTTAAACTCATCGTTATTGTCGTCATCTTAGAACTGCAGAGCTGGAGGGGACCCCGCAGAGGTCATTGAGTCCATCCCCTGTCAAGGAGTCCCAGCGGGGAATCGAACTCTTAACTTCTGGCTCTGCAGCTGAAGGCCTAAACCACTGAGCTATCCTGCAGTTCTCACACAGTCAGAGACTAAGGAAGGTGGATTATGTTTCATTTGTCCTTCTTGACAGCAACGTCTGATGCTCTTTTGAAATGGTGAAAATTTTAAGCAGGAAAAAGAATCTCAATGCCTTTGGGAGAAAAAGGGCATCCTTAGAAATAGGATGAGAATGCAGAACCTGCCTGCAATGAGAGGTGGCTACCACACAAGCTAAGCAAGGTTGGCCCTGTTTAGTACTTGGATGGGTGACCACCAGGGAATACCAGGTGCTGTAGGTGCCTGGAGTAGGAACTGGCAAACCACTCCAGGATTCCAGCCAAGAAAACTCCATGGATGTGGAGACACGAAGGGTCGGTCACAACTGTAAGGACACACCACACACCACACCACACATACTGTCTGACCCACAAAACAGCACACAGATGTGATGTTATTTGATTGTTTGTCTATACTAAGAGAGGAAAAATGTCTGGCAATGGATTGGATCCAATCTTTCTGAAGTGTGCACACAATTGAAGATGCAACGGGCTAAGGTCCAGCAGAGTGCTGGCAGCGCAGAAAGCGCTTCCTATGGATTGCCTTCCCCTTCTGACCCTCAATGTTCTGGTCACTGCCAAAAAAACTTCTCACTCTGCTTGAAAACAAAGCAAGATCCCCAATTGGGGTATTCTTTTCTTAAGGAAATGTGATATGGTTAAAACTAGCTTTTAAGCAGTTCCCAGAGTGGTATTTGTTTGATCCTTTCAGTATTTGTATATTTATAGTTTTTAGCTTTATTTTTTTTTTAAATGTATGCCACCTTTGTGCCCCCTAAAGAAGGGGCCCCAAGTCCCTTCTGAGTATTTTACAGTAATACCTTGCTTTACAAGCATAATCTGTTCCAGAAGCACGCTTGTACACCAAAACTTTTTTTTTATCAAAGCAGATTTCCCCATAAGAAATAATGGAAACACAGATGATTCGTTCTGGGGTCCCATAGACCACATACTGTGTACACAAAGTGCCAAAACTCACAAAAGATGTTGGCTAGAAGTCCACGTCCACAACATGGTTTAGGTACCTGGCTGTGGAATCTGTTCTGCTTGGGACTAACAACAGGATTTTACTGTTGTGTTTTTAATGTGACCACAATAATGTGCAATTTGTAGCCATATACAAACTTAACTAGCTGCCCCATGACTATAAATGGTATGAAAAATAAGAAAGGATGCTGAAAATAACTGAAATAAAAATATAAATACTGTATAAAGAAAAATAAAACAAGCCCCTAACCTGCACTCTCCTTTGAAAATCTTCATGGCTGGTCAAAGGGGGATCTCCCTTCCTCTCTCTCCCCCCCCCTCTGTTGAGGCTTGCCTGAGATGGAACATTCCAGACAATCACCCACAATCCAGTGTGTGTGTGTTTGTGGTGGTGGTGGGGGAAGAGCAATCATTGGCTCATTTGTGATCATGTGGCCTGCTACTGTTACTTGTATTGCAAGTCACTGCTTGTTGATCAAGGCAAAATTTAGAATAAATGTTTGCTTGTCTTGCAAAACACTCTTAAACCAAGGTATTACTGCATATCTACAAAACCCTGAAAAAGGTTGTCATTGGTCAGAATAAACTTGACAACACACAGGTTATCCATTATTTTCTATGTCTGATCTGATTTTCACTGCATATGAACAAAGTATTGTATTGTGTATCTCATGCATACCATACTTTTATTTTTTAAAAAAAATATTAGATGAAAGCAGTCATAAAAAATGAAGCTGTGTGATACAAGACTGTGTTTCTGCTGTACAAGATTCAAGTAAAGGCCCTTTCCATCATCACTGTAGTTCCACACACACTCAAATCACTAACAATGTAATTTCCACGCTGAAGCTCATCATAACCAGTTCTGAGCTGCCAACTGCTTTTGTGGCACATGATTTCTGCAATACAGCTGTTTCAAATTCAGTATTCTACTGGTTCATATCCACCATACTGAAAGACATATGCCTTAGGTATTTGATTATTGATTAAAGAGATAAAGACAATGAGTTACAAACCTATTTGCTCACAACAACTGTGGTACAGCAGTGCTTGTTTCTAAAAGGGAGCCTTGTAATGGACTTTAAGCCCTATTTGGTTGTTTCTTACTAAGACAGCAGTGCCTAGCTCCATTGCCACTTTGTTCAAGTGGAGAGCAACATACAGTGGGGCCTCCTAAGATGAATTTAATTTGTCCAATGGCTCCGTTTTATGAAAAATTCATCTCAAGAGGCACCATTTCCCATAGGAATGTGTTGAAAACCAATGAATCCATTCCAGAGGAACAGATTGCATTGGTTTTCAATGCATTCCTATGGGAAGGCTGTCCCCCCCCCCCAATCAACCTGCAACCTCCACACAGCCCAATTGATAGCTGATTTTGACAGCCATCAAAATCCGCTGTCTGTCGAGGGCTGCAGAGCGATTGAGGGGCTTTAACCCTAACTCAGAAAAGGGGAAAAGCTTTTCCCCTTCTTTGCTGGGCTGGGGCAAGGGAAAAGATTCCCCCCTTGTGCTGGCTGCCCAATCTCAGAGGGGGGAGTCGGCAAGGGGTGACAAGCTGCTGCCCCTCCTTCGCCCGGCTCTCTGCATGGAGCCATTTTGGCATGGAGACTGCTGAAATGGCTCCGTGCAAAGAGCTGGGTGAGGGGGGGGCAGCAGCAGTTTGTGGGCTCATTCATAGCCCCAGTCTACTCTCCATCCACTCTGTTTTTGGGATGCCCACAGCGGCATGGCTGGAGAGTGAACTGGAGCTACAAATAAGCCCACATGTTGAAATGGCTCAGCCCAGAGACCTGGGCGAAGGGGGGATGGCAGCGGCTTCGAACCTGGGTTTCCCGATCATGTAGCACCTGCGGATCGGGTGCTACATGGTCAGGAAAGCCAGGATGATAGACCAGGATTTTGAATTTCGTGCGCCTATAACCGCCTCAGGTTGTGGGTATGTGAAATTAAAAACCTTGTCCCGTAAGAAAAGTTTTTTGCAAGACATTGGATAGGTAAAATGTTGTCTTGTGAAAAATGCTTATTCCTGGAAATGTCATTCATCTTAAGGGGCATTTGTCTTGGGAGGTACCACCGTATCCGGAGAGGAGAACTATTCTGCTTCTGCACAATCTCTTATGTCTTAGGTGAGAACTCCAGGAACATTCTACTCTGGACTAGATATTCGGTCACATGAAAAATCTATAAAACATTTCTACGATCTCCAACCACAACACATAGCTATTCATTTTTTTAAAAAAAAATCCTGAAAGGGCAGAAGTATATATATCATTTATCTTCAGACTTCACCGGAATTCAATGTTAGTCAGTGATGTTGAGGGGACTGACTATCCCAAGGGCTTCCAGTGTTGTTGTTTTTTGTTAGAGGGAGGATTTGAACAGTGTTCTCCCCTGAACAAGACCAACCGTCTAATCTAATCACTACACAGGTCTTGGCCTCATGGTGAATTTCACTGCTGTTCTATTTCATTATGTCTATATGCTGTAACTAACTGCAGCTGGGAATGGGACCAAAAGACTGCATCTTTGGGACAAATTTGGCAAAAAAAAAATTAAAAATGGGATGGCATGTTCCTGAATGTATTTCAAATGTTACCCCCCCCCCACTGTGCATTAGTCTAGTGTAGAGCACCTCCAACTCTGGGAGTTTTAGGTACTATCTGAAGTGGTGAAAACACATTTCCTACTCAGGAAATTTCTGAAGGACTGATTTCTGAAGGACTGATCATGAATCTGTGAGATCATTTCCTTTAAAATTGCAAGCCCGTTCTTATTATTTACTTTCAGACAAAACTACAATATAAAACATTCTCCATAGTATGACGCTATCTTCCTTCTGAGCATTGTAGAAATATTGGCTAATTAGTTCCTTTTATTCCAAGGAAGCATAAATATCCATTCATTATCTGCAATTTTGACATATTTTTGTGAGGACATGAAGCTTTTTAGTTGAAAATCTGCAATGTACTCTGGGATATCTGAAGATGATTCCCCCCTCCCCCAAGCCTTTATGAGTTGGCAACTGTTAGACACTGTAACAACGAGTCTAGGGAGCAAACGGCTTGCTTCTGCAACTCTTTTATTATTTTGGGATGAGGAACTTGGTTTTGCATAATGCATTCCGCTTTGCAGCCTGTTCAAAGTATAGGAAAACCTTATAATGTCAGTCAGTGGAGTATATGAACAGTGGCACAGTGTGCATGTGACCAGAACCGCTAGGAAATGGGTTTGTTTGCATGGCTGTAATACATAAACATGATTGCCAGTGGTTAACGCTGTCCTGCTGGGTGTTTCATGGTACATTGTATGCATGTCATGTCACGTTAGGCTGAACAAGAGCAGGCAAGGAACAGGAAAGGGCAATGTTACACCCACAAATCAATGGCACGAACAAGGACTGAATTGCTTTTTCCACAGCACCCACAGAAAAGGCAACAATAAATAAAATTATTACTATACTGCTTATTGTTGTCCATGCCTTATGGGAAAGAACGACTTTCATTCAAGCAAGTCCTATTCACTTGGGTCCTTTCTAAGGAAAAAGGCAGAACAAAAATATTTTAAATAAATCAATAAATAAATTCCTGACGAGAGATACATACAAGTGAAGGCAATGGTAGATTTGCCCAAGAGAGTAAGGGCAGAAAAATAAACAGGTCAGAGGTGATGATTTTGGACCTTATAATTATCAAATATTTGGTGAGATATTTCAGTGAGTTGGCTAACCTGACTGTGGGGGCACAGCTCAGGCGTTCCGATTCCCTACTGTGCCCTTGGGAAAGCTACACAAACCCAGGAAGATGGGGACAGTAAACCTCACAAGAGTAGAAATCCTTGGTAAGGGTTGCTGTAAGTCAAACTTGACTCAATAGCATTTAATTACTCTTTATAATCTTCAGCTATATGCATTTGTGTTGGCTCCTTTCCTAACCCCACAACTCTCTCACTCCTATCCATCTATGTTAGGAAATACTTGAAGCTGCAGTTCAGTGGTAGATAACACATACTACCTTTAGAAGGAGCTGCCTAGATGCCCTAAGCACATCTAATCTCGCCTGATTTTGGAAGCTAAGCAGGGTCAGCCCTGGTTAGTACTTAGATGGGAGACCACCAGGGAATACCAGGTGCTGTAGCTGCTTGGAGTAGGAACTGGCAAACCACTCCAGTATTCCTGCCAAAACTCCATGGACATGGGGTGAGGAAGAGTCGGTCATGACTGTAACGATGCAACACCCCCCCCCTTTAGAAGAGGTAGCCATGTTGATCTTTGCTGGCTTATCAGGCATATCAGACAGTTAGTTTTTAAGGTACCACAATGTTTTTGTCTTATTTGGTTTTTTATTCTGAGATGCATTCATTCATAATTTGATTATATTTTCATCCTTGTTTTCAGTAATTGCGTTATTGACTTAATACGTTTTGTCAACAATACAAGGGCATGATACACACTGCTTCCCATCTCCCCACAAGTCACTGCCACCAAAGGATGTTAGGCAACATAGTTTGCTTACCTATCATAGGTGACTCTATAAAACTCCATGTGTTTGTCTGAGGGATATAGGACTGTAGCACTCCAGCAGCACGGCCAGCCTCATTTACTCCACCGAAGACATAGATCTTTCCGCCACAAACAGTGGCAGCTGCAGAATGCACTGCCTTTGGCAACGGAGCAACTGTCTCCCACTGATTGGTGATTGTATCATACCTGAGAGACAAAGATGTATGAATGAGCCTAGATGTGCTGGTAACTGTTAGTCAGGGGGAAAACCTTTGCAAATATATCTTCCAAACCCATTACAATGTGGCCAGTAGATTGATAACACCATTAGTAACTTCTTCTACACATTTAATGCAAACAGTCGGGGGTTGGGGGCATGAAAAAACATGTTTTGTTTTATTTTTAAATTATAAGTTTGCATCTGCAGGTGGGGCTTTTGGTTTTAAATTGTATGTAACACAAGATTTTTAAAACACTTTAAATAAAGAAAGCAAAGTGTTCTACTTATATACCACCCCATACCACTTCAACTAGTCTCTGGGCGGTTTACAGTTTAATTACAGTGGAGTCACGAAGAGTCGGTCACGGCTGTAACAACACAACACAACACAACACAACACAACACACACACACACACACAGGCTAGAAACAAAGATTAGTATTCCCATGCATCTCTCAAGCCTAATGCTCAAGCCAAAAAAATGAAAGAAAGAAAGAAAGAAAGAAAGAATGTAGGATACCTTTTTTTCAATATGGCCTCCATGGATTAATTTCTATTAATTAGGAAAGACTGATATTATTCTTCCGTGCTGGGATATCAAACAGCAACTGTATGCTGGTAAGTGCTGTTCTTCAAGCAAAACACTTTAAATTGTTTTGCTTGAAGAACAGCTGATTTTCAGACATAATGCAACACAATAGCTCTCTTTGCCTCAGTTAACTATCCATTAAATGTGTATGTTGGGGATGTGTGAGTGGGCTCTATTTAATTTTCACTGCATGGACAAAGCTACCACACTTCGCTTCAGGACGCTGAAAAGGCTAATGGAAAATGTGCTTGTTGGAATACAATTTCCGACTATTCCATCCACTTTCCCATGGACCAAAGCAGATAAGAACAGACATTAGGAGTGCTAAATTAGTTCTAAGGTCACTGGTATCAGATTTAATCAAGCTATTGACCATAAAGCTGTACAGTTAATAAACCCCAAATGAAGATTCATTTTAGACAATGTCACTGGTTCAGACACCTATTTGTTTAAGCTAACATGGCAGCGGTCCAAATAACTTCTGCACGACGAGCCTGGGAGACAATAAAAAGTGCTGTGGTTGTTAATGCTTTGGTATTTTCATGGAATGGTAGCAGAAGCTAAGGACGAGAACAGCAGATCACACCCAGAGGTACTACCCAGTGACATCAGGGCACTCCAGTTAAAAGACATTGATATTTTGAGATGGGCACGAAATGAATTTTGTTTCATTTTGCATTTTGTTTCAGAACGAAACAAAAAACAAACTGATTTTTAAAGAAGAACTAAACGAAACAAACTGAAAATTTTTGTTTCATTTTTCATTTCCCCAACATACCCAACTTTTTTTTTTGGGGGGGGGAGCTCAGGGTTTTTAAACTGTCTTTGAGCGACTGAAGCAAGTGGCAGCTGCGGCCATCACCACTTGCTTCGGTGGCTCAAAGACAGTTTAAAAACCCCATGCCCAATGAGAGCTGCCATGGCAACAGGCAGCAGCAGGAGCCACGCCTCCTCCCACGCCCAGCGCCTTGCTGGCTGGCTGTCTGCCTGCCTGGGCTTTGCTCTACATGTGGCACTGAGAAACCAGCAATGTCCAGGCCACACCAAGAGGACTCAGCGGAGGTGGCAGTGGCTGGAAGGAAGGGGGACGTGTGCTTCAGAGTAGAAGCACTGAAAATTTGGGCGTGTGCAAGCAAGAGATGCATCTTCAAGCCTTTGCTCCATTTGCGGTTTCCCTGGGCTTTCTAGGCAGACACAAGAGGCACTGATGATCACCACAGAACAAGTAGGCTTAGTTGGAAAAGAGGACAGCTGGACCCAGAGGCTGCTGTCGCCACAGAGACCTCCAAACCAAACCACAATATGTATGCGTGAATTACAGTACTTTTTTCTCACATACATACCTCTAAAAATTAGGTGCATCTTATAGTCTGGGGCATCTTATGGAGCGAAAAATATGGTAGCTTTGTCAGACTGACAAAGCTACTTGGATGAGTAGTGAAACATTTTCATCTCAAAAATATATATATAAAAAAATAAAGGAAAAAAAGAAGTCCAGTTGCCATGCTGAACCTCTTATCTGTAAGCGGAGATAAAGCTTACCTAATCACACAGGGCTGCTCTGATCATTATTGTGTGAGGAGTATTTAGAATACTTCAGAGAAACTGAGTGAACGTTAAGTAATAACAAGTAGGATTTGCAAGAAATTGTTGCAATAGGGAGTGTTCCGATTCACTGCTTTCCTCAGGATGTTCTGTAACTTTTCTTCTCCCATTTGGTTTTCTATTCCCTTACTTTTCCAAATTTCAGTGAGCATTTCATATCTATGAAGCATGCTAAGCTTTTACTGTTCTGTCTGCCTGCCTGCCTGCCTGCCTGCCTGCCTGCCTAGGTATTTATTTGTCCAACTGCAAAAAAGGCCCTCATGTTTCTCCTGATTTCTTCCTGCTCCCCCCCCTAATGCGTGTGTGGGGCTCTTTTTGTTTTTTGCTTCATAAGCACTCAAAACAACCAATCTTGTTCTTGGCATACATGATAATATTGGCATCAGGTTATTATGAAACAATTTTTATTAGTACTGAAAAGTGACATATAACTTTTACAAATAAGTGAAAAGAAAATGGATAAACCAACATTGTAATAGGGTAAACTCTTCCCCCTCATTCTATTCATTTTGCGTTTCTTTCTTTCCATAATCTCATCATGATTGTTACAGCCTTTATTTTATTTTATTTTTTTCTCTCCAGATTTGGCAGAGTGGAAAAAGCTCTTTGCACTACCAGTCGCTCTCTCCCTCTCCTTCTCTCTCTCCAAATTATATCTGAATACACCATCAATTTTCTCCTAGCTGTGTCCTCTTAATTTCTCTCTGTCTAGGTTAGCAGTTTTATGAGTGAATGGTTTAATTTATTTGTGTTATAAAGGCTCTGCACCATCATTATCTGGAGTTTATATACCTCCGCTATCTTATACATTATTCAAAGTGCAGTTTGCAGAAAAGCAGTCATGGAAAAATAAAGCTGTATTGTATCTGGGCCATCTTTCCTTTGGATGCCTCATATGAATACTGACATTTTTCAAAGTTTTCTCCTGGACTGCCCTTACGGTATATGTCCTCTTTTCCAAAGGGTCTTCAGGGTGGGGTGTAACTGGTCAATGCACTACTCACAGTTCTTCTGATGACACCATGGT
>JAHTLZ010000074.1:11443845-11490124 GCA_023846285.1 Phrynocephalus versicolor | reverse complement strand
GCATTGCCTCTGAAGGTTGTGAGTATTTTACTTATATTGCTTAGTGTGACTCCCTTATTATCAGGCGTTCTACTATGGTACTGTTCAACGTGCATCATGAAAAGCGAGTGGTTTTAAAAGGAAAGGCGTTTGAAATCATGCCACACTCTTAATTAATACGCACAAATAGTTTCAGGATCACTTTGCACGGAAGGGAGCAGCCTCACCTCTCCACGTGATCAACGTTGCCTGCAACTCCAAGGCCGCCAATGGTATAAATTTTCCCATCATACACCAGGCTGTTGTGCCGACACCTTGGGGCTGTCATTCGGGAAACAAGGTTCCAGTTGTCAAGCAGTGACATGTAACACCAGACATCAGATAGTGCGACTCCAGACTCCATGCCACCTGTCCATGGAACAAAAACAAAGACCTAAGTGACTCAGAGGAAAAACAACTCTTGATACATCTTGCAATGCAAGCCAGTTGCAACTTGAGAACTTCTTCCAAATGACACTTGACTGATTAAAATAAATCACCCTCAACTGCAAACATCTGTTCAGATGATGCAGAATGGTGTCATTTATTCATGCATCCCAAAGGGTGTTTCCCCCCCTTATAAATGCTGTCATGATGTCAGACTAGGCAGGGTATTTGCATATGGGAGCATGCCCAGGCAGCATTCATAAATAACCGGCAGTCTATTCAATTACACATCGAACTGTTATGTTAGTCAGGAAGCAACTGAACAGCTTGCTAGAAAATCTTGTGGCTGGTGCCATATTGCATAGGCAACAAAAGCTCAGAAAGAAAGAAAGAAAGAAAGAAAGAAAGAAAAGGAAAGGAAAGGAGCAAATGCAGTACCTTCTGGATGGAAAATGCAGTAATTAAGAACTTCCTGTATGTCTGACTTCAGAGTTTTTAGCTGTAGAAGTGTGATGATTTCAGAAAGGGTATTCCGAAAATTCATACTTGCATTAGCAATATATGGATGGTTGAAGCAGTGGCCCAAATCCTGTTCCATAATTTATAAGTTACTCTGTCTAACATTGACTCTTGTGGCTCTCTTTTTGGAAATAAAAATTTCCCGATATCCTCCCAAAGATACCAAAGGCTCCCTGTTGGAGCCCTTTTCCTCTTGGGGAATAATCTATTGGCCTGGGGAAGCCACTGACAAGTCTTCCTGACACGGACAGCTTTTGGAAACTGACAGACTTCACCTTGTCTCATGGCGCCCAAGAGCTTGCCTGATGAAGGAGAGCCTGGTGAAACGTCAGGAAGAAACACTTCCAGAACACAGCCAAACAGCCAAAAAAAAAAAAAATAACAGCTATCAGATCCTGGCTGTGAAAGCTTTCAAGAATACAATCCATGGGAGCCTTGGGACCTTCAGTGGGTGGGGATCCAATTTTTTAAAAAAATCTCTGAAAAATTGCCACGACTGATTGGAATTGGAATTGGAATTGGAATTGGAATGCAATTTATTGTCATTGTATAAATACAACGAGATTAAAAGTGCCATCTAGTCAGTCATTCACACAACCCAGCATAAAAAGCCAAGACGCAAAATCTACAATTTAAGAACAAACCATCTATACACATACTCCAACATTCGCATGCTGAACATCACTTACACTAATTTAAAACTGACATAAAAACCAAACACACACACACACAGCCCTACACTCTTTCACCTGGCAACATTCATACGTAATCCATAAAAACTACAATTTAAAAAACAATAGCCATACACAATCCCCCATACAATATATGTGTAACACATTCAACACTAATATTACCCGTCAACTTAATTTTTAACAGAATTTAGCATGTTTACTGCTATTGAGTAAAAACTATTTCTGAATCTTTCTGTCCTTGTTCTAATAGATGACCTCCTCCACTTTATGTGGCATAGCTGCACAAACAGTACCTTTTAGCACAACGTAGTGCGACTATCAAGAGCCTGGAACTGAGAGGACTTCCCTATTGAATGTGTAATTGAAACCAAACTTAGACATGTTGCTGTGGGGATGTATGAAACAGACTTCATCCTGCATCTCAAACTAGGACCGCTGGTAGCAATTTTCAGATATTACACATCTCCCTTACTCCCTGCACCAAGGCTCTCAGAGGCTTGTCCAGGTTGAAAGGGATCCCTAAGGAGCTTCAGAAGCTGGAGGTGTGAGGCAGAACATGGAACTTGACCTTCAAGAATAACATCTGAGGCTGATGATGGCATCAGACATACTGTCCGACCCCTCCACCCCAGATGTATCAAAAAAGGATTCCAGTCACTGTCTTCTTATTTTCAAAATAGTTTAGTGGGTTGTAGTCAGTGGAAGTGTGAATGAACACTGCCTTCACCTCATGTGTGAGGGTGTGTGTATGTATGTGTATGTGTATGTGTGTGGGGGGAAGGAGAGGGGATGGATTTGCAAGGGGAGAAAGAGCTGTTGCAGAAGCTTCTCATGCCGTGACTGAATATATTACACAATGTTGTTCAGCGTGTTGTGTTCGCTACCCACATCCACACCTGACGCGTTCTATTAAGAGAAGTGTGTTTAGAAGATGAAAGTCTGACATGACATTTCTGCATTCCTCCCGTCAAGTCAGAGAGAAGAGCCTGCTCAGTTTCTCTAGAACTAACAAGAGTGTTAACAGTTCATTCTCAAGAAGAGATTTCAAACATGAACAAGGCCGAACCTCCCTGTAAGCAAATATGGTAAGTGTAGGTCAGGTGTGTAGCAGCTCAGTCAAACCGACTCGAGATGCAGAAACCCGTCATTTAGATCCGGCTCCAGACAGCCTTTTACCAAGTGTTGCAATTGCAAAGGGGGAGCTCTTTTCACACGCTTGACGGGGTGTCCAACCTATCTTTTGCACGTTACCAGCACCAAATGCACTGGGGAGGAAAGTGGAGTTGATAGGAAATGGAAGGGTCGCTTTCCCCAGCAAGCTGGCCTACATTTGTCCCGGCTTGGTTTGTGTCACACCAAAGAGTTTTCAAACCAACAATGATCTTCTTGTCCCCAATACTCGCTGTTCACCTGAGAGGTAGACATTGTCTCCAGCGCTCACCACACTGAAAAATTCCCAGTCGTAGAAAGGCAGGCTGGCCAGTGGGTACCATTTATTGTTTTGAGGGTTGAAGCAGGTTACTGCTGTTAAGGCTCGCTGGTTCATCCCTATCATCTGGCGGCCTCCAACCAGGACGATTACTTCAGCCACACCTAGGAGGGAAACGAAGAATGCATGTTTCTTCCCAAAAGTTGCATGTTAAAATCACAGATTCTACCTCATCCGTCTCTGTCTCACATACCCACCTGCACATTCGTAATTTAAAGCCTCTTGCACACCTTCCTTGGGTAAGACTGATTATACATTTATTACTTATATGACACAATTTGTATCATTGCATTTTGAATAAGATAGAGATTTGAACTAGTTAAACTGCAGCCAGATATATTTCTCTGTTTCTGGTTTAAAAGTTGACAATACACAGATCTTTTTCTAATTAAAGCAGAATAACGAACAAGTAGGAAAAAAGAGGTCTACATTTGCAAGGGGAAGATGGCTCTTTGTTTGCATATTTCTTTTAGTGAAAGTTATGGCCTTTTCACTTTTAAAAAATGCCTAACAGCTGACATAAAAAGAAAAAAAAGTGGTATTAAGTGAATGTTCAAAGAATCATCTTCTTATATCCCAGGGCAGATGTTCTAAAATTAAGGACAAATACACACTCTACTTCTCACTATTGCTTTGAATAATTTACTGTATATTTAAAAGAAACAACAGTGTTGGGACTTAAACATGTAAATTCACACATACGTAAGTTTCACTGGATTCAATAGGACTTATTATATAACAAGGCTGATTTTTTTCCTGTTTGTTTCTTCTTAAATTGTAGCCTCAGGTTACATTTCTGAACTAAGATAAATAGGGACTGAACTAAGATAAATAGGGACTAAAGGCTGACTTCTCTAAGTAAGCACTCATAGGGATTAAGCTCTAAAATATGAATCAGTAAGACAAAGGTCAGGCAAAAAGATTGCATGAAGTCCTTAGATGTGGGTACAACACCATATGCACCTTTCTTCTTAAGTTCTGTCCTCTAACTCGGTCCTGCACACGTCCGGCTTGAGATGATGAAAAAGTACCTATTCTCTTACATCATATTTTTATACATTTTTATGAGAGCAAAAGGAGATATTTTCAAAATGAAATGGTTAGTCACACAGACTTTAGCAGGAGAAGGTCTATTCATTGTATCCCCTACCCTATCCCATGCCTTGCGAAGTTTGCCCGTTTTAAATATAAATAGTATCGACAAGAGAAACACTGTCAAATTTGGTTTTAAAGAAAATGTTGGCAATGGGATTATTGTTTTCAGAAAAAATGGCAGGAAAAGCTCATCAGCTGCATCAGATCTAATGGGATTATAATAAATGGCCTCAAGAGGGCATTGTGCGATTCACACAGGATTTAAAAGACCCTTTGTGAGCTCCACATAATTGGACATCGACCTACAAGAATAATCACTCCTTTCTCCTTATCCCTGGAAAATTACTTTCTTCTAATCAACAACATTCAGAAAATGGTTTGCATTGCACTTAACTATTTTATCTGTAAACATTAAATAGGAACTTTTCAGAAACACTTCAGCTCGACAAACCATTAGGCACTCCCAGCTAAAGAGTTAGAAAGAGGGTTGTTATGGGAAATCCTATGCATTTTATATTTCTGATATGTTCCTTGATTAGATATTGTCTCCTCTGACTGAAAAGGATGCAACATGACATATAATTTTATACTCTATGTGCACCGGTATCAATTTCTCAGCATTTTGATTTCGATAGGTAGGATGAAACAACTTCAAAAGGTGTTCTGTATTCTCTGCACATACAAATCTACCCAATTTGTGACACAATCTATGCTACTTTCCAATGTAACCGGTGCATAAAAAATGTCCCAGCATTTCTACACCAAAAACTGACTTGTATTTTTTTCATATTTCCTAGAATGCAAGCAAGACAATAATACCAAACAATTATTTGTTTGTTTGTTTGTTTGTTTGTTCATTCTGCCCGTCTTTGAATAAAACCTATATTTATGGCTGCAAAATGACAGGAGTAAAATTAAGCTGATGTACAAAATTATCAAGATGACAGCAACTATAGATAAGAGTATAAGACATGGGGAATGTCAAGAGGGCTGAACGTCTACAATTTGTGTCCGATTAAAGCAAGTGCATGGGCAGAGCTAGCACCCCTTTGGTTGTGCTACGCTGCTTCAAGAATATGAAAAACCTGTGATGAAAAACCGGCAGTTGGGTCTTAGCACTTGATTTGTGGCGATGAACATGATCTTTCTTTCCCTTTTAATACTTCCGAATCGGTGTCAGAACATGTATCAGAACCTCAGGAAACCTAAGGGTCGGATCTGCGAGTCTATCTGGGAAACGGTACACAGAGAGAGTGCAAGAAAAGGGAGAGAGATTTCATCTTCCATCCACAGGCAGACCGTAAGCAGCCTGAACCCATCCCAGAGAGAGCCTGTTCAAAAAAGGGAAAGCGGCAGGAAGGGGGGCAGGGAGAGGGTGAAGAGAGAGAGATTGTGCAGAGCTTTCAGTGTGAAAGAAGAGCGATGTTTTACCTGCTGATAGCCTGGGACGGGTTCTTGGAGTCTGCATCTCTTGTCGGGCGTGCGGCAACATGTGATAACGCTTCGCTTCATTCACCAGATCCCGGCAGGCCTCTGAAGACTTTATCAACTCCTCATTGTCAACAACATTTAGCAGATAACTGGGATGGATGAAGGGTAGGCGGACCACTGCCAGC
The DNA here is from genome assembly GCA_023846285.1 of Phrynocephalus versicolor. NCBI lineage: Eukaryota > Metazoa > Chordata > Lepidosauria > Squamata > Agamidae > Phrynocephalus > Phrynocephalus versicolor. The sequence goes on along the minus strand of JAHTLZ010000074.1, from coordinate 11,484,308 downwards.
AACTCAGCAGCATACTGCAAAAGAACACACGGCAAGTCCGTTTCATGGATTCCAGGCCATTTTCTTCTTCTTTTCTCTCTCACCACTACTCGAGAGGCTATGGCATTTAAATGGATGCACCCTTCAACTGTTGTTAGCAACATCTGAATGCTTCAACAGCTCTACTCTTCTCAAGCAGCAGTTTCCAGTACTGTAGGAAGAAACATGTCCTCTACATATCCACCAGTCCATCAATCTTTTTTTAAAAAAAGGTCTCAAGTAGTGAAAAATATAACACTAAAAAGATAGCAGCGTTTGTGCTATATATTTCCGTATTTCAAACAAAAAATGAACAGCAAATTTATGCCGAATTAATGCACACAATACACATAGGTGACTTAATGTAATAATATTTCCAGTTTCTTCGGTTCACACTAAAATTTAATACTAACTGTTTGATTTCAAACAAATAGCTTTTCTGGTAGAATGCTAAACGCCAGAGAAGTTTATCCTTATACTGAACTTTATCCTTAGGTTGCATCTAAGCAGAATGGCTGAATAAAGGCACTGATTCTGATAAAGCAGTAGGATTTTGTTTACTTTTAGGTTTTGCATGAAATCAAACTCCAAGAGTGAATGTTCAGATACAGATGGCCTATCACCATCTTTCTGCATAAATGAAATAAACATTATAGTGTAAAGGGCACGGAGATAGCTGAAAATTTACCCATCATCGGTCAAGGCCGAACAGAAAGCAAAAAGGACAACAGAGAGGACAGAGATAAGATTGCATGCTATAAAATGAAGAATTCATGCCATGATTTATTTTTGTAACTGTTCATTCCCTTAAAGATCCTAGACTGCCTCAAAAAAGTGATAAAGAACTGTCCATTTTTTTTCTAAGACCCTGGATTGGAGCACCAGAAGGAGCTATTTTCTTGAAGGACTTCAAAGCTGTTTATAGAACACATGAAACCTTAATGCAATTGTGAGCATACAATATCATTCATAATCCCTGCCCTGCTAACTGTTTATCTTAAGAGATGAAGACTTCAACTGAGAAATAATGAAGATGATGAAGAGCAGACGATGAAAGACTTGATAGGACTACAAGTTAAAATCACGTCTAATGCTCCAAATAAGTAAACTCGTGTTTTCTAATCAAATATAAACAGTTTGCCTCTATTTACTCCAAGTATTCTACAGCTATCATCCTCATCACATATTATTTTAAAACATCATTTGGAAGTCTCCTTTTCCAGGATACTAACCTCTCCAACTTAAACAAGCTGATTAAAATAAAGAAATATTATTTATTTATTTATTTATTTAATTTATTTAGAATATTTTTACCCTGCCTTTCTCCTTGGAAAAGTACCCAATGTCGATCAAGAGACTGTGGAATGCCTTTTTAAAAAGCTCTCAATTTATTAAACTAGAAGAGATGGAAATACTAATGGATTTCTAAGACTACTTTTCAGCATCTACTGATGTGAAGCAGTTAAAATTGTGGAATTTATATTTAATTTTGCTGTTAATCCCCACCTACCCACCCACACAAGCAATAACAAAGAAACCAGCCTATTGGAGAAAAGATGCAAGGGAGAAAACTTGATAAATATTTGGGCCACTTTCCCCACAATGGCTGGTGAGCAACTACACTGCGATTTTAACAAGTTGCCTTGTATTTATTATTTTATTCATTAAAGAAAAATATATACTGCCCAAACAACTTATAATTAACACATGGTATACAAATGCTGCTAGGATTAACAATAACAATATAATGATAATAACAGGACATAGAGAGAGAGAGCACCTAAGCCATACAGCAGTGGGTGGCAAAGCTCTGGTTTCTAAAGGCTCCATTTTCCCTAGAAAAGGTTGGGGCGTTTAATCTTTCAGCATTCTCCGCTAAGCCAAGGTAAGGAGGAAACAGCACAGCAGCAAATTAGAAAGTGGTGGTTGGGTGGAATAGGTTGGGTGGAATATCTCACGGCTTACAATCTGTCCCGGACAAAGGAAGGCTAACCCCTTGAGAACAGTGGACAAAGGAACAGAAATGCTAGAGTATTTGAAGCCGATTGAAAGCAAACATACAATTACTAAGTTCTGAGGCCTACAAGGGACAGGGATGGGAAATGTTGCTGTTTTAAAATTCCCAGAATCCCACATTCGGCACAGCCACTGAGGTCCTGATGAGAGACAAGTTTCCCACGAGTGTCCTGGATTGATTGGCTTCACTTTCGGACAGACTTCTGCATAAGTAGGGATTCGTTTTGGAAGCCAAGATGCAGGGTGGAAAGTGATTTTGAGTTTCCCCCAAATCTTGTCACGCAGGAAGAGGAACTGGGAAACAAGCCAGCGATCCCATCCAGGGCGGTCAGTCCCAACACTGCTGAAGTCTTGGTATCACACACTTTAAGTCACTTGTGTCCCAATCTGAATTCCTACTCCAGTTGAATTGCCCCACTGGTTAATTCAAACAATGATTACAGGACAATAATGCTGACTCTCGTTCAAACCAGATCCCTCAGCAAATTGTTGGTACTTCCAACCCTGATCTCAGAATAGTGATCCCAAATGAAAACAAGCCTAGTGGTATCAGTAGATGCAGAGTGTTTTAAGAAGATCTACAAGTCCATGTGCCTCAGAGCAAAGGTGTCTGGAGAGGGCCGTCAAGGGATTCCCAAGGTCAAACTATACATTACAATATCCTGTCATGGAAGAGGGAATTGCTCAAATGCTGACTGTCTGTGATTGCTCTAGCAGGAGTTCTTCTCACTTCCAGTCATTTAAAAATTAAGTTGCTGTTTTGTACATCCAGTCTACTGGACATCAAGATGTTCTTTCTTTGTTGGTCTGAACGTCTAGACACGAAACACTACCTCCATAATGTATACTATTAATATGGCTTCAGCTTTCATGGCATGTTGTCTGTAATGTGTATTTTGCCTTTCAATCACAAACGCCTCCCTGAAATCAGGACAGTATTGAGCTTTTAAAGTCATGCCACTTCACAGTCTTGGAGCTGCACAGCGGTAACCCTCCTGACCTCCTTGGCTAAGAAAGACAGACGGGTTTCCAGTTCACGTTTTTGTTATTTTTACAGTTCTCAAAGAATGATTTCATCATCCATGTTCTTACTACAGCCTCCTTCAGTTTGATAGGAGGGGGGGAACTCCCTGCACTGGCTGCCCATTGACTTCAAGGTTTTGGTATTAACATACAAAGCCCTAAACGGTTTGGGACCTCAGTATCTGACAGAACGGCTCCTCCCAAAAAGAACTGCCAGAATCACTCGTTCAAGCCAGGTGGGCTATCTGCAGGTACTGACCCCGAGGGACATCCGGAAAACATCAACAAGAAAACGAGCCTTCTCAGTGGTCGCACCTCATCTGTGGAATGAGGTTCCCCAAGAGATTCGCCTGGCGCCCTCACTACAAGCCTTCAAGAAACTACTGAAAACCTGGCTTTATAGATTGGCCTTCCCTGATTATTCTGTTTCAACCAACTTATATAAAATAGGACGCCCAGAGTAGCTTTTTTGCTAGATGGTTGCGGTATATAAATAAATAAATAAATAAATAAATAAATAAATAAATAAATAAATAAATAAATACTGTTATGAAGTCTACTCCCCACCCACCAAAGCCTCTTCCTCTTCCAACATAAAACAAGCAGGATGATGGCCACATATTGCATGGGATAAACTCTAGTAGCAACAGCTGTGGTAATGAATCAAATGCTCACTTGCCTTTACTTAATTAGATGTATGAACTTGCATCTCATTGTGAGAAATAATAATCAGAACAGGTTGCTCTGCCTTTGCAGCAAAAAAAGCCGGCATCACGGCATGAAGCTCGTGCTACCATTCTCTCACACACATTCTGCTGCCTGTGTGGTTCCTAATGTCAGTGGCTCACCAAGGGCATCAGGCTCCACCTATTCTCTTCTTTTTTAAAAGGATTTGAGGAACCCCCCCCCCACACACACACAAGCACAAATACCACAAACACCATCTTGCTGTTCCTCTCAGTGGAGAAGGAGGCTTTTTATAAAGCAAATTGTATTTTGTGTGTGTGTGTGCCAGCTTTTAAAGTAATCTGGTTGAAAACAAATTTCATCGGGCTCTGCAGATTTAAGTACATCCAAGTGATCAAGGCTGTTCATACATTATTACTCTCCAATTCTGATTTGGGGTGGCTTTCTGGTTTTGTTAGTGAGGATTGGATTAAATATCTTGTTTGCCTGATTCCTTCTACTGAAGCCTGGAGTAAGCACTGTTTCCCATTTGGAGCCTCCTCACCATCTGGTACTACTTTTCCTTCCTCTTCTTTTGTCATTTCCTCTTAGCACTTAGCCTACTTTATTTCCCATTAATTGCCCCTTCCTTTTATTAATAATGATCAATGCTCCCAAGCAGAATTCTGCAGAACTTACACAAAGTAAGATATCCACAACTTCTATTTTTATTTGGTCAGATTCTTTTTGGTACATTAACATGTAATACGTGTTTTGCTAGTTATTCATATACAGTGTTGGGTGTTACCAGTACGTCAATATGACCCAGCTCTATCTATCTCTACTTGCCATCTAAATCCAAGGAAGCTGTTCTAACTCTGAGTCTCGATGGGTGCCTGCTCTCAGTAATGTCCTGGATGAGGGTGAATAAACTGAAAATTGATCCAAGCAAGACAGAGGTGCTCCTGGTCATTTGGAAGGCAGATCAGGGAATAGGGAGGCAACCTGCGCTGGATGGAGTTACACACCATCTAAAAACACAAGTGTGTAATCTAGGAGGGCTCTTGGATTATTCTCTGAGCCTGGATGCCTCAGTTTCAGCAGTGGCCAAAAGTGCCTTTGCATAATTAAAACTAGTGAGCCAGCTGTGCCCGCTCCTGAGTGGAGAGGTCTGCTCTGGCCATGATAACACATGCCGTGGTTACATCCCGGCTGGATTACTATAATGCACTCCATGTTGGACTGCTCCTGGAGTGTGGTTGGAAACTTCAGTGAATCTGAAATGCGGCAGACAAATTGCTAACTGGGTCTCATCACAGGGATCAACCACTCCCATGTTAAGGCAGCTCCACTGGCTTCTCATCCATTTCCAGGCCCAATTCAAAATTCCACTCCTAACCTATAAAGCCACAAATGGCTTGGGTCCAAATTATTTCAAAGGCTCTGACTCCTATTATAAGACTGCCTGGATGTTCAGATCAGGTGAGTCGTTTCTTTTGGTCCTAACACTTCACGGGTGTGTCTGATGGGGATCCATGAAAGGGCCTTCTCTGTTGCTGCTCCCAGACTTTGGAACTCCCTCCCACAGGAGGCCAGACCTGTCTTCGCTGTCCTTCCACAAGCAGGCAGAGACCATTCTCTTCAAGCAAACTTTCCCTTGATTACTGGCTGCCTAAGTGCCGGTACTTAAATAGATTCTTGTGCCTCATTGCTTTGAAGGTATTTTAATGTTGCTTCTATTTATCACATTTTACTGTAGGTTTTTAAACATCCTTTTAGCATATGTACATTTATTGTTTTTAGCTTTAAATATTGCCATTGAATGATGTAAGCTGCCGTGGGTCCTCTTTACGGAAAAAAGGTGGGATAGAAACATTTACAATAAATAAATATTGAGACTTTGCTGTTGGAGGGGGATTATCAAAGAAGCCCTGCTCTACCCCTCTCAATGCATCCCCCTATCCACCTGAGCATTGTGTGAATAGAGCTGTTTTTGGCCGTTACTTCACGAACCTCTCGCTGCGCAGCGAGCCGTAATTTCCGTGCGAATGGATCGCTTCAGTCCGCACGCTCCTCCTCTTTGGATTCGGCGCCACCCCGACCACGCCCCCTAAAGCGTGCTCCAAGCGGGGCAAGAGATTCCCCTGCCGGAGGCCGGGAATCTCCCTCGCTTCGCATCCCGCTTCGCATCCAAAGTCACGTGTGGCCAGTTAATATATATATTTATTTTTTTTTAACTTACTTTTTGTCCGAAATGCCGATGCATAGTTATTTTGGGTGACCCGTTCTTTTGATCTTGCCTTCTGAACACGAAGGCAATCACGCTGCGCAGCGAAGAGCCCCGTGAAGTGACGGCCTTTAATTCTTCTTCTGATCTACACTCACAGTGCTGGCTCATACTCAATTGGTGAGACATTGAAGTCTTGTTTATATGTGCTGCTGCCAAATCAAAGCTTTCCCATCCTGTTGCTTATCATCTATATACTTTGCATATTTCTAGTGCAAGCTATATTAAGTGATCTCGAGACAAGGCTCAACAAAAGGAACAAATAAATAAAATAAGGATGGAAGGATGAATGAACCTTGAGCCCGTTACCTGGGAATGAACTTTGTTCATGAGCAGAATTTTAGCTGCAGTACAGCAGTTTATCCACTGCACCAGGAGGCTCCAAAAGACAAATATATGTTTTTATATGTTTGTTTTCTACCTTGCCTTTCTTCCTATTGAGCCCTCTACATTTATTTTTGACAACAGGACATTTCCTTCTGTTAAATTTCAACTTATTCATGTCGGTTCACCATTTCAAAACAGTATAAAAAGAGCTTTCAACCCTGGCTCTGCGCTCTGTGGTGTTAGCTATCACTCCCAGATTCATTCGCATCATCTGCAAATCTGATGAGCATCCCCTTGGCCATTTCATTTGAGTCACTTACAAAATGGTGAACATCTCCGAGTCTCAAAGATGACACAAAATTGGTAATGAAAACTCATTGGGCTAGTTCTTTCTTATCTGATGTTCTCTTATCTTAGAATAAAGGAATATGGGTTAGGTTGTACTTTTCCTTCAGTACCTCCTCCAAACTCTAAAACAGAGCTTCTTTTGGCCTCATGGGCTTTAGTCTCTCAGGTCTGAATGTATCCTGTGGAGGTATTCACCACCATTTAGCCAGGCAGGATTCCTTCTGTGAGACCTGGCTTTGCAACACCGTCTATGCTTTTTCTTGCAGATAACATCCCATGGACTTCTTGTCATGAAATCTGAGGTGATTTTTCCTCACACACTCTTTGAACTCTTTGTTCAGTGTACCTGATGGTAATTTTTGAGAAGAGCTGGTCACCTCCTCGTCTATCAGATCTCTCTACCAGACTTATGTTTGCCTGACTGTTCTTAGGCCTGCCAGATGCCCAGACATGAAGATTTCACCTCACCACAACAAATTCAGACTCCGTTGTAGCTTGTCTCCAGTGTCCTAAAGACACAGTTTGCGGTCACTTTAAGTTTGACCCAAGAAGCAAGAACAGGTCATTTAATCTGGCAGCGGAACGAAGCAATGACAGACAGACCCCTAAAACCACTGACCATGGGATAGCTTACTTCCATCCATTTTTGTGCAACTGATCTGACTCCCTAACTTTCTACACCTACGCCCTCATGATTCATAAAACTGGTGCCCTTCTTTTCCAACAGTTTATATCTCAAAAAATGGAACAAGAAGATTAAAAGATCTGGGAATATAGAAGGTCTACTGAGACCAGTGTCTGCTTCTGAGTCTTCCTGGGATCCCAGTATCAGACAGGGATATACCTTTACCTGAAAACAACCCCCCACAATTATAATTATTTACTTTCTTCTAGTTAATATTTTAAAGTAGGAAGATTTTGAATTCCCATCCAACCTGTTTATATTCCTTACCTGTGACTACTTGCATGTTTTATAAGAACAAAGCTTTAGCTAGAAATGCATCATTCCTAGCCTCTCTTTACTCTCACACTTTTAAACTAAAAAGCTTCAATTTTCCAATTCACAACTTACCAAAAAGTAGTCTATTCAGACCTGCTATCCTGTTCCCACTAACATGGAAAACAAAAGCCTTTATTTGATTTTATTATTTTGCAGCACCAACATTTTTAGGGGGCTGAAATATCGTACTGGAAAGCTATTAAGAACTTTTTGATACCTTGGACTGTAATACCCAGAAAGGTCAAACATTTCCTAGCTAAATATTGTATTTCCCCCCTATAGTTATTGTTTTATATAGAATGACCTTTGTGTGTTGCTGGACTAAGTAAGCAATAACTAGAGGTAAAAATGTCAGTAGCTAAACTGCATTCAAATTTCTATGAGTTTCTAGTCTACTGTGGCCATCGCTTTAGTTGTTTACATATAATACTGGGAGGCAGTTAATAAAAGTTATGCTGTGCCAGCAGCACACACAATTCATCAGAGATATAAAGATGAATGCATTCTACACTTACAAGATGTCTCTGTACATTGATCTAAACTGAAATTCAAATAAATTCCAATTTTGTAAAACAGTATTGTGTTTTCTTTTTTTAAAAAAAGAAAAACCTTTAGCAGCAATTTCAGTATAAACCAAAGCAGTTTTGAGCAGTCCCCGGTGAATTTGGAACTAATGACACAGGAACTAAAAACCTGAGACTAGTAAGAATAGAAGAAAAAGCATAGTAGCAGCAGCCCTTGCTACCATTTCCACATTTAAAGTAGCACTACACTTGGGGCATCAAACTCACTCCTGCATGTGACATTGGTGTTTTACTCCATATCATAAAACTGAAGTATAAAATTGACAATTGACCTAGTGGGTCAGAAATATTGAACAAGGCATCAGACTATGCGCCATCCCTCAAACTCTCCTAAAAAGGAAGGAAAGAACTGTGGGGAGAACAACCATCTCAGGCAAGGAAGTGCTTCTTCCAATGATAGGTCATGTGAATTGCTCATCCTCCAAAAAAGCTTCAGGGCTAGACATAGGCATCCTCTATCTAGCTGACTGCAGTCTTTCCTTTGTTCCCCTGGTGGCTACTTCACTTCCATAGAGGGCTCTGATAGAAACCTCCATGTTGATAGAATCAGAGAAATGATGAGCTGGAAGGGACACCAAGGCTCATTGAGCGTGACCTCCTATAAAGCAGACCATCCACAACTAAAGCATTCCTGACAGGAAGGCCATTTCATCTCTGTTGAGAAGATTCTAATGGAAGAGAGACCAACACCCTCCAAGGCACTCCATTCCACTGTTGAACACTACCTGTGGTCACAAAGTTCTTTGTGATGTTTATTTTGAAATCTCCTTTCTTGTAATTTGAATTCATTACTTCCAATTGTACCCTCTTGAGGTAGCAAAAGCCTTTATTCTACCTGCTTCTGGGAGAAGACAGATACAAAACAGGTATGAAGCAACGTTGTCTGCTGCCTGTTCTGTTTCACCCCCCTCTGCAGGGTTTGTCCATCCCCTCCTCGCAATGGACATACTATTTTCTGGTTCTTCTTCTTGCGTTAAGTAGAGCTGAAAATTCCGGTTTTGTTGGTTTCTTTAGTTTTCTCCCACTTTTTTTCCTTACAGATATTGACTTTTAGTATCTCATCCAATGTTCCCTCGAATTTTGGCTAGTGCTGGGCAAGGGCTCTGCCCCCACCCACCCTATGAGGTTCCAGCTGCAACTGGAAGCAAATGGAGTGAAAGACTAATCTGGCTGTGGGGGACTGAAGCAGCGCAGTGCAGGCATACAGTTTAGAGGGAATATTTATCTCACCCTTAAGAAAATCCCATCAAATGTGGACTAATTTGGTTTGGAGTGCCTCTGATAAGATACATGACTCAGTGGGTTAAATCCTGATGGTGCCTATGGACATTCTCAGTCATCCAGGTGAGGTGATCTTGGAGGTGAGTCATGGCAACTGGACTTCTTTTCTTGTGGGACTGAAATGATTCCCTGCTCTTTCAAGTAGTCTTGAGGAAAGTTGGTGGGAGGCTTCCAATTTATAGTTCGCCTTGTTTTCACCCCACCCTGGTCTGAATAGGCTTGTTAGGTCCTGTGAAAGCTAACGACCCATACTTAATGGATGTTGAGAAGGGTTGCATAGGTGTGACTTTCACACACACCAGGCCCTTATCTTGAAATAATAATAATAATAATAATAATAATAATAATAATAATAATAATAATAATAATAATAATAATAATAATAATAATAATAATAATAATAATAATAATAATAGTGTGAAAGGAAGTCTGGAACCTACAAGGAGAGGACAGGAAAGCTTTCAATAACCCTAATTTAAATGCTTCTGGTGTCTGATCTGGGTTATGCTGGAATAAAGTTACACAACAGGATTTTCCCTAGCATTTTGATAAACTTATTGAAATCAGCTTTTCCTGAAAACCAGAATACTCAATATACTATTTTCAGTTTTCCTTTTTCCTCACTAGAACACATTCCAAGGGTGTTGTAGGGTCACTTTAATGATAATCATTGAGCGGCAGAGCTGGAAGAGATCCTAGGGCTCACCAAAGCTAGCCCCTGTCAAGAAGGCACAATGAGGAATCAAACTCCCTGTCTCTGGCTCTGCAGCTAGATTATGTACACCAGGCATGTCCAAAATTTGGCCTTCCAGATGTTTTGGACCACAACTCGCAGAATTCTAAGCTTAGATTGCCAATGGCAAAGGACTGTGGGAGTTGCTGTCCAAAACATCCGGAGGGCTGAAGTTTGGACATGCTTGATGTACACCACTGAGAAGTTCTACCATTTCCACCATGTGGACCAGTTTTTCTCTCTTATTTAGGGCCAGAGCCAGCACAGATTATCTTCCTTTTTGCTTCCTTCCCCTTCTAGAAGATGAGGTTGTTAGCAAGTAAGCAATTTGTTGGACCTTAAGAGTCTTGGACTTGGAAACATCAAGGTACTAGATGTCTCCTATTATTACTATGTCTCTCCTTTTTGAGTGTTTAGTAGTCTGATCTAAGAGAGCATCATCCAAATCAGACCAGTCTGAAAGTCTGTAGCAGACACCATGGGGACGCCAATATTATTTATTTGATCTCTACCCAAATGCTCTCCACCATAATTTTATGGTTCAACTCATGGATCTCCTCACAGTTATACCCGTCATTTACATATGATCTCAGAATGGGAGAAAAGGATGACCTGAGGTAAGATGGCAAGAGGAGGTCATTTAGGGATAAGGCGGCCTTGTCAGCAGCAAGAAAATGGCGGAGGGTGTGTTGAGTTTATTGTTCTTGCTCTTGCCCTCCTTTGTTTCCTTAACCCATCCAAATGGAAGCTTAAACTGCAAGTCTTTAGGAGTGTGTAGTTATGTGTGGTTTTATAAGGCAGTTCTTTGTGATGTCATAAAGCAAGAGTTGGGAAGGGCTGGAACACTGTCTTTGAGCCAGGTGACTGTGGAAAGGGGCACAAGGGGAACCTAGGGGGAAAGAGCTCAGAACCCAGGGAGTATGATTTTCAAGGTTTAAACTGGGGATAGACCAAGATTGAGTGTAGGAACCTTTCCACAGAATTCCGCCCACATCAACTGCTCAGCTCAGCCTGGTAACTTGAGGGTTCATATTGCCAAAAGATGCCCGTAAATCATCAACAAGGAACCAGGCCTTTTCGGTAGTAGGGCCTCATTTGTGGAACTAACTCCCACCTGAGATTCAGCCGGCTCCAACTCTATCTGTCTTTAAGAAACATCTGAAGACACGGCTTTCCACGATAATTAAGTATTCTTTTCATTACTTACTCTTTCTTTCTTATGCCATCTGTCGATCTTTGTTTTTTGGAATATGTCTTTATTATTTTAATGTAGATTTAGTCATGTGTAATTCCCCCCCCACTTGTTATTTGCACGTTGTATATTGTTTCATTTTTATGATGTATTTTGTAAACTGCCCAGAGTGGCCGTGCTGCCAGATGGTGTGGTATAGAAATCCAATTTAATCATCATCATCATCATCATCATCTGAAGCATTTGTTCTGGAGAGGTTTCAGTGAGTGCACACTCTCCTGGCCAACATGGCATTCCTGGAGAGGAAGTGACCTTCTATTTCCCCTGACCCTTTGCTTTGAGGCAGGTCTAAAGGGCTAAAGGACACCTGCCTCCTATCCACCTCCTGTTTTCATAAGTGCTCCAATGTCTGCTTGTGAACAATAGATAAGATAAATAAAACAAGCTTTCTGGGAGGAAGGCGAGCAGTCTTTTGTCTCTGTGTCATCTCAGCTGGCTGAGAACAGGCACCTTTCTGTGTGTGTGTGCATGTGTTTTTGTTCTTCTTTCTGCAGCCAAGGTCAGCTTGGCTTAAAACTTCTCCAGCGAACTCCCAACAATGGAGGACCCAAATTCACTGTTACCCTAACCCTAAACCCAATTCCCTAATAGGCCCAGAAATGGCTGGAAACGGTTGTTTTTAAAAGGAAAAATTCCAACAGGCACTTTCACTTGGGTCTTCTGGTTTGTTTATTTGTTTTTAGTCTAGAGGGAATCTAATGCTTCCATGTTAAGGGCCCCTCTTATTGACTGACTGATTAATTGATTTAAAATATTTACATGCCTTAAGGATCCAAGGTAGTTCTATCAAAAACGTTTGCTAAATATGTTTTTAACATAGCAGCACTGTTTTATAGATTTTGTAAGCTGTGCTAACCCCAAAACATGCGGACTCTTGTTGAGAAGCAGACACACGATTACTATGAAAGAAAAATCCACCACTGATATCACTGTCTTCTTCTAGTGGCCATTTCCCTCCCAGTTATTAGAAATTTCTGCATATCTGATCTTCCAGATAAGTATCTTGAATATGTAGTAGGATTAAAGTTTTCTGTGTTTTTGTCTCCGAACTTCAACAATGATTTGGGGGGAGGGAGGGGAGGAAGCCAAGGCTGTTTAGCACATGGCTGTTCTGCATACAAATGTTAAGGACTTAAGATGTTGTTTGCAGAAGGTGGTGAAAGAGATTTATATGTATGTGGAAGAGGTTCCTAAATTGCAGTGTAATTTTTGGTCCCATAATATATGTTTGTGTGTATACGTGTGTATGAATCTTACTTCAGCTTTCTTGTTCAGAAGTTTAAAATGTGCACTCATAACAATGATTTTGAGCAGCACAATGATGCAAATAATTCCTTGGCTATTTCAACCTAATATACATGAAAGCCAAAATAGCCAGAGAAACAACCATGTTTTGCAAACTGCTATGGAGAACAGAGTTTCGTCGCCATGGATTCTCCTTCCTAAATTCCAAAACTATCTTGGTATATTAAGAAGATACATATCTTTAAATCCATGAATAATTTGTGATTCTAAACTCCCCGCTCCCCTCCACCCCAAATTCATTATCATGTTTTCTGAGAAATGCCTCTATAATACAATTCTCCCAGTGCTGCAAAGCTCCTCATCTTATCTATGCAAAGACCTGGTGAAGCTATTTTTTTCTTTGGCAGCCTTGGGGAGCTGCATAGACACAGTGTTCCCCCAGTAGAAGGGAACAGGAAAGCATTTCTGAGAACGCAATAACTAGAAAACCATGGAAAGGGTCACCATAACTGACTCGATCTCACACAAACTCTATTTTAAGGGGAGGGGATGGAAATAGATGTGGGAAGAAATGGCAGGGTTACAAACTCACCTGTATTCTTCTCAAAAGTTGAATGTGAATGGGGGAGGACAAGTAGCTACACAGTCAAGTACTTGTCCAAAATCATTTTACCTATGTCTAATAATAATCATGTGCTATCAAGTCAATTCTGACACATGGCAGTCCTTTTTGGAGTTTTCTAGGCCAAGAAGACTCAGGAACGGTTTACAGTTCCCTTTTTTTTGGGGGGGGGGGCATCCTGGGAGTGTGCAGCTTGGCCAAAGGCCATACAAGGCTGGCTCTAATCATAGGAAACACAGTGCGGCATCAAACTCTCAACTATATACCCCTAAATCCCTAAGCTATCCAGCCAGCATGCTTCTCTGTATCACAACCAATTTCAACACCGAATTCCATGTTCACTATCAAATTATGAGTCCTAAAGCACAGTGAGGTGGCCTCTTCAGATACAGCAGATTTGGGGTGCCAAGAGAAGGCAGTCACCAACTGCAATCATACTGTGTTTTTGACCCCCCAGGAATGGGGAGCATGTGCAATTTTCTTTCTCCTATGCAAAACTGAGTTAATTGGTTTAGGGTACAATGAAACCTGGAATGGGTGAGCGTTCACCGCAAAATCCTCTTGTGATTACTGCTCTACTGTTAAAGCACGGGTGATCCAGGACATCATCTTCCAGTTACTGGTCTACTGTTAAACCAGGGGTGATCCAGGACTGTGCCAAAGATCATAAAAAGCCTCCTAGGCATTGTGCTCCCAGCACCTTCCCCTTGTTAGTTGTGGAACCTATGAAGCTGCCTCGTGGCCTCCCCCCCCCCATCTCTGTCCTGCTTTAACTGCAGAGAAAACTCTGCCATCAGACGCCAGCCAGGGGTCTAAGACCAGGGGTCAGTGACTGACCTGGGCCACTTTTGAGCCTGAAGTAGTTAAGCCAAATATGTAACATAAGAAAAAATGAGGTAGGAGTCTCCTCCTTTCACCTGCTTTTCTCTCTCCTGTCCCACTAGTCTTTGGCTGGTCATCTGGGAGGTCTGTTGGCTATTTTAACAGATGACGCATTCAGCCCAGGGGGTTATTCTAACATTCTTTTTTCCAGAGTGCCCATTTCACACTTCCATTACAGTTATTCTGTTGCACACGTATTTATTCAGGGCTGGCTCTAAGATGAATAATGCCCGGTGAGGAGTGCCTTTGATGCCTCTCTTTTGTGAGTCTATGGGGTCTGAGGCAGGGGTGATGTTGGGAGCCCGTGAAAGAATCAGGGATGAATATATTAAGGAACCACTTCATGTATGGACCTCCTATACAAATGAAGCCAGCAGCTTTCGATACAGCCACCGTAGAGCTGTTGTACTCAACAGGTTTGTGTGGGATACTTCTGCTGTGGCTGAGCCTGCCACTACCTGAAAGAAAGGCTTGGTCTTAGAGGTGTGCCATAGATGTGGTAACAACAGGGGAGTCCCTTCAGTGTTCCTTTGCCTGCGTGCAAGTTGTCCTTCTACAACCGCAACAAGATGAAGCAACTACAGGGTAAGGGTTACCATGGATCCCAACAACAGCTATGGCATTTCACAACCTCAATTGAAAGAGCAACGTAAGTGGCAACTTTGCATCTAGTTTGGCCAATAATATGTTATCCCAATCTTTGGGACACTTGACTGAAAAGGAGTATGATGCCACGAGAACAACACAAGTGCCACAATTGGGCTCTTTCAAAAGGCCCTTTCAAATTATTTGGAGTTGAATGCAGTAGTTGGGAGTAAGAGGCACAAAGTATAGGATATTATTCTTGTACTGCTAAATTTATATAACAAAATGTGTCTCCATGAACAGTAGAGTGGGAAAGTACCAATGGACAAGGAAGAAAGGAAATCAATTTAAGGGACATAAACAAAAGGGAGACCTTAAAAG
This sequence comes from Phrynocephalus versicolor, assembly GCA_023846285.1. Classification (NCBI taxonomy): domain Eukaryota; kingdom Metazoa; phylum Chordata; class Lepidosauria; order Squamata; family Agamidae; genus Phrynocephalus; species Phrynocephalus versicolor. Next base: position 11,469,058 of record JAHTLZ010000074.1, on the reverse strand, counting down.
CTCCTGGCTTACTGAATTTATCAAATAATGTTGCTAAGGACTGGAAAAAGATTTAGATAGGAATTACAGCTGTTTATAATAGCAAGCCAAGATAATGACATGCTGTGCATCTACATTCTTAAACTGTGCAAGGAGGGAACTCATCCATGTTAGGTAATCTAATCACTTGGAAGGGGGGGGAATCAAGTAAGAGCATTGGTTACTAAATCAGAAACATTCTAATACGGTGCAAGTGATGTCTGAATGTACAATTGATTGAAGGGGCAGAATAATTTTGCCAGTTCCTGACAATCACACTCAACCTCCAAGAGATGGGAATTCCCTTTTAATACAATGGGTTACAAGGGGAGGGCAGCTGTCAGCCTTCTAGATGGTACTAGAGCGCAACACGTAATAGCCAAGCTAGTCCTGCCATGGTCACCCAGATAATGCTACCCAATATTTGCATTACAAGCAACTTTAAAAAAAGAACACTACAGATCTACATCTAAATAATGACGGAGAAACTCCTTGGAGCTGAAAAACTAGCACGTTCCTCAGTACTAGGCCCAAAACTGGAATACTGAGAATTGACAGCTCTCTGGGCTTTTTCCATTAAAGGTCTTACAGTTGCCTCTTTAGGGACCATTGAATTCTGCCTTGAGCTTAAAAGTAATTCTTTACTCCAGTGTTTTTATGAGCCAGGAAGGGGAAGGATGCAGCACACACAAGGTGCATCTCACCTCTGCAAGGATCCTGTCCACACCCTCAGATGGCACAGAGCAGATCCAAACAAATTTGCCTCTAAAAGATCTTGCAAATTCATCACAGTGGGCTGTTTTTTTGGGGGTGGGTGGGTTCCCTGCATTTTCCTCTTGAGAACGTTAAACATAAAAAAAGTCTTAGAATCACCAAGGCTGACTCACTATGGAAACTCTTCTTTTTAGTACAAGGATAATCTTTTGGGATTTTTGGACTCCGAAACTATTTTATAGTAGTCCTCCGCCACATCATGTCCCAAACATCACAGTCCTGCTATATCGTGGGATCCGCCACCCCCCCCTCTGCTGTGGTGATGGTGGCCCTTGTGGAGGCCTCCCAATCTGGGTCCAGAGGCCTCTGCACCCAGGTTGGGAGTCCTGCACTCGGAGAGACGGACTGACAAACGGAAGAGGAGAAGCAGCCATAGACAGCCATCCAGCAACCACCACCTGCCTTTTCTCTCGCCCACTCACTTGCTCACTTGCTGGCTGGCCCGCTGGATGGAGTCACAGGTGGGGCAGACCAGAGCGCCTGCCAGCATGCCTTCCCCTTTAGGTGAGGCAGCAGCGGCAGCTTCTCTTCCGTCCTCCCTCCTTCCCTCGCTCTTTCTCTCCTTCATTTGCCTCATCTGGCAGGGGGACAAGGGATCCGTTCCCAGCCACGCCACTGTGCCAGAAACAGGCGACCAAAACCCAGCGGCCACCGCCTGCCTTCTCCCTCACCTGCCTGCTCACCAGCCTGACCGCCTGCCTTCCTCTTAGCCAGGGCAGTGGTGGTGGCAGCTTCTCCTCCGTTCTCCCTCTTTCCCTCGCCCTTCCTTTACCTCAGCCGACTGAGGGAAATGGGATTCCCTTGACCTGCCTGCCTACGTTCCCCTTCTCTGGGGCAGGGGTGGCTTCTCCTCCATTCTCCCTGCCTCCCTCGCCCTTCCTTCTTTTGCTTCAGCCGACTGAGGGAAAGGGGTTCATTCCCAGCCACACCTTTCCTCTCGCTCACCCGCTTTCTGGTGGGGTGGGATAGCCGGGAATGGACCCCTTTCCCTCAGCCATCTGAGGTGAAAGAAGGAAGGGTGAGGGAAGAAGGGCCTCCGGGCCCAGCCGCGGCCGCAGCGGAGCCCTCCAGACTCGACCTGATATGCCTTCACTGCGATGGGGTCCGCATATTGTGGAATTTCATTTATCGTGGCTGTTTAGGAACCTAACCCCCACCATAAACAAGGCGGCTGAAGGAGGATATGATTGAGATGAACAAAATAATGCAGGGCATGAGTAATGTAGCTAAAGGGATGCTCTTCTCCCTCTCACAAAATACCAGAACTAGGGGACATACACTCAAACTGAGGGTTGGGAGAGTGAGAACAGACAAAAGAATTTTTTTTAACCTAGCGTGTTGATAGTCTGTGGAACTCCCTGCCACAGGATGTGGTGATGGCACCTGGCCTGGATGCCTTCAAAAGGGGATTGGACAGATTCCTGGAGGAAAAGTCCATCACAGGTTATAACCCATGATGGAGATGTGTAATTTCCAGGCTTAAAACCCAGGTACTTCAAGGGCCAGATGCAGGGGAGTGGTATGAGGAGACAGATATCTAGTCTCATGCGCTCCCAGAGGCATTTGGTGGTCCTGGGTTTTATTTACATCAAACTTTGCAATGTCATTCTGTACAGCTGCTTATGTACTGCAGCACAGAACCAAGGGGTTGAAGATGAAAAAGCCCTAAACTCAAAGACAGTGTTTTTCAGAAATGTATTACCGATATATTCAGGACTCTGATAACTTCATAACTGTTAACAGCAGACGGAAGGAGAAATAGGCTACAAGACACTCTTTTGTAATGAAAACCAATGGAATACATTTTTTAATGAAAGCCAATGGAATACGAGAACAGGAGGATGCATGTGAATCCAGTATGACAAAAGAGCACTGAATATCTGAGGGTGCTGTCTACTGGTTGATTGAAAAAAAAAACTCCAATAGTAATCTTACCTCAGTTTTTATTTATTTGTTTATTTATTTATATGGCATATTTTTGCTCCACCTTTCTCCTTGGAAAAGGAGCCAAGGAGAAATCACATGATCCTCCTGTTTTACCTAAAATAAGATATCTGGCTTGCTTTTTAAAAAAATCTGTTGTTTTAGCAAGCCACCCATATTGTTTCTGGGACTCTTCAGATCAGCTCCTCATATCCTTTAATCAACTAATTTGTTGTCTTGTACGTTACTTTCACAATTTCCACAAAGCTTTTCTTAGTGCCATGATGCTGCCTTTATATAGAGCCTTCTGGTAGCAACAAAGCTCTGAGGGAACTTCATTGTTTTTTGAAGAATGAAAACCATCCATTTTGTAGTACAACATTTTGACTTCTTTTAAGTTTTTTTTAAAAGCTATTTCAGAACGGTGTGTATAAATGCAACACATGCGGGTGAATTTAACATAGCTGTCTGGAGAGTATATAGTACTTCTTAGTGAAGATAAAACCAGATTTCAAAACATGAATAAATCAATAAAACAATATAGAAACATCTTAAAAACAGGTGGAAGGAATTTAAATGAGGAACCTATTAAAATGCCTGAAAAAAGTTTTTTCTTCAGATATATGACAGGCAAGCCTCCCAAGTAATCATTCAAACACTTCTCTTTCCCTATAGGTGTCTTTCTGTTAAGGGGATAGCTGTCACCATATATACATAGTATTCATTTGTATATACATGTATATATACACATTATTAATTACCATATTGCATGTAGGCAGAACAAGCTGTTAGGTAGGGGAGAAATAAAATACTGTATATATTATGCTTCTTTTTTGTGTAGTTCTGCTATCTCAAAAATGGTAATCTGACACCATGTCACACCATGTACTGTGTTCTATACAATATACAGTGGACCCTTGTATAACAAACAGTTTGTATAACATAAAATCTGTACAACATAAAAAGTTCCAGAGATAGGGGAAATTTGCTTAACATAATCGCCTATGGGGTGAATCCGTACAAGATAAAAATGGGATTACTCCGTTTTCAATGCATTTCTATGGGAATTTGTATAAAGGAAAATTTGCTTAACATAATTTCATTTGGAATGAATTAATTCCTTTATACAAGGTAGCACTGTATGCTGTTTTTTGTAATGATAATGTGTCTGTATTACAAATGACGGCCCACTCTCCTTACCACTTCAATGAGCACACCTCACACAACACTTTTAATCAGGGGTGCACAAATCTGTGGTTTTGGGCTTCAACTCCCAGTATTGCCCAGGCAGCATAGATAGAAATCAGAGTACAGGAGTAGCAGAGAGACCATTTCTCTCTCCCCAATCTGCTACAAATCACTATAAATAGATTCCCTGGAAGTTCCAATCTGCTATATATCACAGCATATTAGTTGTCTAGCAATCCAAAGAAATGCCTCCAGCCGATATTCTGTTTTGATGCCACAAGACCTGGCTTAACTATCCAGGAAATTTTATTTTTTTAAAAAAAGAACTGCATAGCTGGGATGAGCAGATAGGTCCGGAATTGTGTTGACGTGCATTTGGTATTCAATTCCAAAGAACCAGAATGTAGTTATTTACAAAGCATTAGCTTAATAAATATTGAGTTCTTATTTATTCTTCTACAAGCAGATTGAATGACCTTTGGAATTGAAAGGGGGGAAGGAGAGAGAAAGATAAAGAAAAAAATCCAGGCAACTTTCCTCCAAGAAAGACTCAGCTGCTTTTGTTATATTACATATTAAATCTCCCTTTAAAATATCCAACACAGCTCACGTAAACAGGATTCTGGAAACAGCCCTGAGGTATAGACACCAAACATAGAAGCCAAAGGTCAAAAGAAGCCAACGGGGACCCTATGGTGGGTTTTTTGATGGGCTGTACTGATATCTAATTTATTTGTGTTAATTTTATTATTTCTTATGATGTGCTTATTTTATTCTTGTTACTTTAGTTGTTGAGTGGTTGTCTGGCCAGATGGGTAGGGAACAAACAAACACACACTACTTTTGTTGAGAGTCTTTTATACATCTACCACATACTGCAGGGAATGAGTGCCAATGGCAGACAGAATGCAATTCAGAAAAGATCTATCATGTGGTATTTTGCCAAGAATCCTGATCTTTTCCTCAAGTTCGAAAGCAATACAGAGAGAAGCCAAAAGGAGAATACTCCCCCCTGCCGCCCCCAATTATATCCCCTGCAAAAGGTCCAAGAAGCTGACTTATCATTAAGATGAGTTAAATATACGTGGTGAGTTGGATATACACGGGCTGCTTGCTACATATAGCCAGCTGCTGCCACCTGGCATGATCTGGAGCAGGTGTCACATCACAAGGAACAACTGCACTGGGGCTGCCCTGCTCCTTGACAGATTTTTCAGTGACCCAAACAGATTGAGGAGGCTTCCTTCTCTTCCTGCCAAATGTTCCAGGTCAACACTAGTCATTACTCTAGCTGACATGTACATCATCCGCATTCGGGGGAAGGGGAGGCAGTAATGGTTGCTGCCAGCCGCTCAACCCAAGAGGGGCGGAAGTGCCAGTCGGTGCGCAGCCTTTCCCACAGTTTCTCTCTCAGATGATGGGGATTCCCTACCAGCAATGTTCCCACTAAGCCGCATGGGTGCATGCAGCCGAGCTAACGTTGCTGCTTATCGGCTTCCAGTCGCAGCCAGAACTCCGTGCGCATGGGGCAGAGCTCCCACGCAGCACTCCAGAAAACCAGAGGAACCATTGCCTGCCAGCATCCTCACCACCACATGTGGGATGCACAAACAGAGTCTAGTGAGAGCCCTTGGAAACTTGTTCACCGGGGTGACTTTAAGTTGCAACTGTGGATTTCTAATACAAAATAAATGGTGTATGTGTTTGTTCGTTTTAGCTCTTTGGTTTCGTTTTGTTTTAAAAATGAGAACTTACCATAAAGGAAAAAAATAAGAAAGGTAAAACAAAAAGCGGCAGGGCAAACATTTGCGACAATTGTGCATCAAAGGAACCAGGGTGAATAATTCTGGATACAGCACCACATGAAACCAATGGCTCTCTTTACAGTGGCAGGAATCCTACTGTATTAAACAACCCCAGATTGAAACTTCTTCATGGTCAGAGGGCTCTTTGATTAGTCCAGGGATCTCCAGCTTGCAAGCACACAAGCTAAAGACGATCCCATGAAAAACAACGGGGTTTAGATGTTTGCAAGGAATTGAGCTGCTGCCATAAAAACAACAACAACCGGTCATGCAACACCCAGTTGCCTGTGCAGAAAAAAAATAAAAGAGATAGCAGGACTAAGGGCAATACTGGCAACATGCAGCCTTGGAGATGATGCTGGCCTGTAGCACACTGCCTAGGCTGATGAGAGAGGGAGTTTCTCCAAGCTTGTAGGCTAGACACTTCTGAAAGGGGAACCAGTTTCACAGGAGGTGTTCCTGGCAAGGGTGGAAAAGGGTGAGTGTCGTTCTGCAAGAAAACGGAGCACCTCAAGGCTCACAAGGAACAGAGGGGCTCCTGCCAAACACCACCGCTAGATTTGGTATCATCTTTCTTGCTCATAAGGAAGTGTCATTCACATATATCCACAGATGTATTAAAGTCTACAGGTGCAAGGCTGGTGAGTCTTTATTTCCCTCTGAGTTCCTGAACCAAAAGATATCATTATGAAATATGAAAGGCATGGTTTTCACAGAAGCATTTTGAAAAGCGGTAGCTTCTCTGTTTAGCAAAATAAGCATCTAGGTGACTAGGTAGCCTATTATAAACCAGCAGGATACAGAGAGGTGAGGTGGCAGCAAGCAGAGGAGACGTTAGAGCAGCCACCCCTGAAAGCTGATTTATCTGTAGCACATGAAAGCCACCAGCGACCCATTTTTAACAGCAATTTAGCGGCAAAGCATTATTTCTGCTTTTGTGTGTGTGTGTGTGTGTGTGTGTGTGTGTGTGTGCGCGTGTGCGCGTGCGTGTGTGTCTCTGTGTGCGTGTGTGTGTGTGTGTGTCTTTGTGAAATTAAATGCTCTTAAAACACAAGAAGGGGGAAAAGCAAATAAAAACAAGCATGAAATCAGACACACATTGGCCAAACAAATAAAAGTGCCACTGGAGACTAAAAAGCACTTCAGGAAGAGTGGAGTGGAGGTGGGGCAGAAATAAAGTATATTGTTTTAAAAAGAATCACTGTGGTATGAGAGGAAACGTAGGAAGGAAGGCAGCGGCTGCAGGAAACGATCTCTCTCTTAATACCTGAATTTATGAAATCACCACAGCAGGAAGGGGAAGGAAATCAGTATTCCTGGAAATACGACGCTATCTGTACAATAGTTCTAAGCTTCAACATGCTCCAACGATGAAACTTTTTTTATTTGTGCTACACAAATTCTTGATACTATTGACTGGTCAGTTCTGCACACTGTGCTCAGTATATTTTACTGTTCTAATGTACGTATATTTCAATATTTTATGTATTTATTCATTCATTTTTGCAACTTCTATGCCGCCCACTACCCAAAGGTCTCTGGGCGGCTTACAATCAAAGAATTAAAACAGTTAAAACATCAAATATCAATAAATAATTAAAACAATAATAAAAACCTTACACTAAAATCATTACACTAAAATTGCCATCAGAGGACCCACAGTCTATGTTGTAGCAATTAAAAATGCTGTCAATTCCTGCATTACTATCTAGTTCCCTTCCTTGGGGTTTTTTCTTTAAAAGAAACGGTAGGATAAGAGTAGAAATAAATTCATAAATATATAAATAACCCACCAGCACTGTTTCTTATATAATTAGAAGCTGAAATAGGGGAAAACTGACCAGGAATTCTTCAGAAGGCTTTCCAAAGTGTGTCTTTTTTCATTCCTTATTCATCCCCCGGTGGGATAGCACAGAGAAAGACTTCAGTAGTTTTCCTCTTCATTTCAGCTTTTCACTTGACCTATTCAGGCATTAAAGCCTGAAAAGCATGCAGGGAACAAGGTAGGTGTGCACATAATCCTTCATTACCTCAACCAACCTGGAGGTAAGGCAGACCTTTGTGTGCTCACTGTGAAGGTCTCCAATGCCGCTTTGCCAGTGCATTCAGCCGGAAGCACATACAGTGTTTCTCGGACTAGGAGCCCTGCCTTGTAAGAGCTTTCAAACATGGAAATGCTATAGGCACAGTCAATGGAATGAGCCGATGAGTAGCTCAGGAAAGCTACGTCCACAGAGATGGGGCTCATTCAGATTGCCGCCACAATTACAGCCCTGTATGCTTTCCAGGCCTAACGCCTCTAATACAGAAAATGGGAATTGCGGCCTGTTTCAAAACAAACCAACTTTAGGGAACGTTGAGTCAGAAATGTTTAAACTAACTGGTTAAATAAGTGAACCAAAGTGTGGCAAAACCCACAGCCCTGAGTGACGTACAATTATGAGATACAGAAAGGGAAACATTGACAGAGACCTTTCCCAGATAGGGCAGTGGGAGGAGAGCGCTAGCCTAAGACTTGCTCAGCCATCTAACAGCTTGTACACGTCACTCCAAACCATGGCTTAGGAAACTTCCTAACTGTTAGAGCAGTATGACGATGGAACCAATTATCACTGGGATTGCTCCAATTCTAGAGGTATTCCAAGAGAATATTGGACCAGCTGCCAGATCTGCTTTGCTTTGGATTCCTGTAAGATGCCCCTTCTATAAGACAACCCCCACTCTTCCAACCCAAAATTAGATTTGCAACCACATGGTTCCCTCCTTGGCTTACCTTCCATATATAAGATGATCCTCAATTTTTAATCTAAGAATTTTAGACAAAAATATGGTCTTATACATGGAAAAGTACTGTAAGCGAGCACAGCCTTTATGACAAAACGGCCATCTCTTTCATCATTCAGGATTGGTTTTAGGAATGAGAAAATTAGGCATTTGAGCTGAAGGGGATCCTGACCCGCATCTATCATTCATTAGGTGGTCCTGGATACCTCTGCAGAGCAAGATAGTGTTCTGCTTTTATACCGCCCCATACCACTTCAAGTAGTCTCTGGGCGGTTCACAGTTTTTAATTACAGTACGAAGGCTACACATTGCCCCCCCCTGCGAGGTGGGTACTCATTTTACCGACCCCAGAAGGATGGAAGGCTGGGTCAGGCTGATAGCTCTGGCAAAGTAGCCAATTATAAAGACTGAGTCACTTTCAGGTGTATTGCTGGGACGGTGCAAGGTTTGTTTACACACACACAGAAGGAAGGCCCCCCTTCTCCAGAGTGCTACATACCTTAGGGCCAGCCTTGCGGCCATTCTTTGCCAGCTTTCTTGCATAGAATCACCTGTCACTCAATGTGATGTGATGTGATGCTCCCTCAATGACATGGGAGCCTTCAGATGTTTATGTACCTCTTCCTGACAGCTACTATGAGAGTGAAAACCTGCACACCAAGCATGCAGAAGGTCCCAGATTCAAATCTCTGCTATCTCCAGGCAGGATCGAGAAGGACTTGAATCCTGGAAACCTTCCCCTCCTCATTACAGCTACCAACACTGGGCTAGATAAATGGTCTGACCAAGAATCAATCCAGTTCCTATAGTACCTTAAACATCTCAAGTGAAGTGGGAAGATCCCCAGACATGATTCCTTCCTCTGCTGGCGTCCCAAGTGAGACAAAGAGGCTCTGGGCTGCTATGTTTCTTCTAGTCGACCTGGACTTTCCAGTGTTACCGCAATAGAACATGCCACCCCCCCCCCGGAGAAAAGGCTGGCCTACCTTCAATGGTGGAAAGCATTACCTTTTTGGGCTAAAGCTCCAAGGGTATGTCAGCCAATACAGTGGCAGGCCTATCCCTGAAATTCTAGTCCAAAAAGGGCAACCTTTTGCATCTCTGCTTAGATTATGACTTTATCACTTTGGCCAAAGCCACACAGGCTGGCGCTACTTGGGAGGAGGCCCTGTGGGGAATCAAACTCCCAACGTCTAGCTCCACGGCCAGATACCTAAACCACTGAGCAATCTAGTCAGCTCCAACTTATATTTTCTCCCTTTAAAAGAGTAGCATTGCCCTGGTTTAAAACTTTTTAACAGGGCTATGGATTCCTCTTCTTGCTGCTACCTAGCCATGGCAAATTATGTTCCCTTTTGTTGCAGAGGGTAAGAAAAATTAGTTATTTGTGCTCTATCATATGATTGTCATGAATGGTTTTGATTTTAATTTAGTAGGAGTTTATTATTACTGGCATTCTGTCTTCTCTTGAACCACTTTGAACACATAGAAACGCAGAATACAAATTAAGTGACTGACGGATTGATCCTTTTTTGTCAAGCCTGTTTCAGGAACAGACAGTACAGACACCTTTCGAATTTACAGGCAAAAAAGATGACAGATATCAAATACGAAGAAAAAGATAAAAGACAATTATTCAGATGCTGGCCAAGTCATCCAGGGAATGATGACCAGGTGTTCTAAACATGTTTGGTAGAAATTATAACCCAATTAAGGGTTCATCTTTATGGCTTACTATCAGCCAGTAGCAACTTCTTTTCTTCCTGATCATCTCCAGGTCTAAAATCGTAAATGGAGGATTTAAAATACTCTATGAAAGGAGCCTGGAAAAAATAAACATTTTGTCCATCATGAGGTTTCAAATAATGCTTCAGTTGGACAGATCCTAAATAAGTTTAAAGTTCTCAGATCAAAACTTCCACCTGTACCATGTCAGAAAACAACATGATTAGAGAGCAGAATGGATAACATTCAAAGGTTTTGTTTTTTTTTTTAAAAAATCAGATTGATTTAAATCATGATTTAAATTTAAGGAATTGAATTTTGACTTAAACTGGATAAATAGTACTAATCATCATCATCATCATCATCATCATCATAACTACAGAACTGCAGAACTGGAAAGGATCCTATAGATCAGTGTTGGTGAACCTACGGCACAGGTGCCAAAGATGTCACTCGGAGCCCTTTCTGTGGGCATCCAACATCACCCCTTCACAGCCACCTGTATTCAGGTTAAATGGCTGTATTGGCACTTTGCGAAAAATTAGTGGGTTCTGAATCACAGTTTGGGGACTCGGTCTCTAAAAGGTTCGCCATCACTGCTATAGAACATCAAGTCCAGGCCCTGTCAAAGAGGCACTGAAGGGAACTGAACTCGCAGAGACATAAACCACTGGGCTTTCGTGCAAGGGTTGACAACAACTGTAGTGTCAAGAGACAACGCCTGCATATCCGAAGGCAACAGAAAATGTTTGTGTGTTCATTCACAAGCCCCACAGATACTCCCTCCCATTCCCTCATTTGCCTTTGATCTCGTAACAGCATTAAAGCAAACTAATTAATACTGACTCAACTCTCCATGACTATCTGAACAGCAGGGGCTACAAACTAAGGCAGTTGCTGAATCTTTCTCAGGGCCCACCACACAAATTGACCCCTCTCTCTAAGTAGTTCTCCTAGATTCCCTGCTTTGAAAGAACTAGGCTATTTTTCTCTTAGGTAGTTCCTTGACTCCTCCTCCATCTTATTGCAGATGTATTTGCTAATCCATTGTATTTTATACTGTTATTATTGACTTCCTTTTTAAAACTTTGATTGTTATTGTCAATTGCCCATCCCTAGTTGCAACTGGATTTTATTTTATTTTTCTAAAACCAATTATTAGTCCTTAGGATGATTATTTGTTGTAATTGTAATTCTTGTTATTGTAAATCATCCAGAGTAGCCTGTAGCCAAGTGTAAAACAAACAAACACATTTCATAAATTTATATTCTTGCTGTTGGCTGGCACACTATATCACCTGAGACTGCATACAAGGCCACCTGGGAATGACAATGTGTTGCAAGACAACTCTATCAAATGTTTGATATCCCAGGGCAGTCTGACAGAATCTGACAAAAGCAAGGAGATGAGGCCACTTTCCCCAACAAAATAAAATAAAATCCATTTAAGTGTCATATGCCCAAAGTGGAACAGTTAGATCTTAAAGTTCTTTTCTGAAAATATTAGGTATGAAAAAAATGGTATTTCCTACTTCTGCACAGACCAAAAACGTATCCTCCCTCGTGTATTTCATTCTTAACATATATGTGGGTCATTGCTACTACCTAGTCCTACATATTTAAATTTAGTACCTCCAATATGGCTAAAGAGCTCCAGTTATGAAAGCACAAGAATACATGTTTTGACAATGTTCAGTTCCTCCTGCTAAAATGTCTCTATTCTCTATATGGCTCACCACAACTCTGACTAAATGCTCTGAGCATCTTCTTCTATGCTTTCTAGCTCTATTAGCTAACCACAGTATCTCTGTATGTATTACATATGCCCCTCATTCTGAAATTCAGTAACAAACTGTGCCTAACGGAATAGCACACTAATTGTCTATGGGGGGGAAAACACCCTGCTAGACTAAACCTAATATACTCACAGAACATTATAGTTACAATGGAACAGAGAGGTCATTTGTTGGAGGTAATGAAAAGCTAAATAATCAAATGACCTCTCTGTTCTATTGTAACTATAATGTTCTATTACTATACTAGGTTTAGTCTACAATAGTTAGATATGAACTAAATGTTGAAAAAGACTTCCTGGGAGATTGGGGAGAGGGACAAGCTGAGGAGTTATATAAAAAGTGCACTGAACATCTGAAAGTTGAGTCGTGATTACTGGCCTTCTTTTCCTGAGAGATCGAAACGATTCACTACTCATCCAAGCAGCTTCGGCAGTCTGAGGAAAGTTAGTGGCGAGGCCTCCAATTTATAGTTCACCTTGATTTCACATCACCCTGGTCTGAACAGGTTCGTTAGGTGGTCAGTATGCCTGAATAGGCTCCTTGGGTGGACAATGGCCTGAATAGGCTCGTCAGATGTACAATGGCCTCGGGTGCATGAAAATCCCAGCTATGCAACCCTTCCCAACACCCATTCAGTGTGGATCGTTAGATGAGGCCTTGCTGGTGGAGTTGTGAAGTGCTTCTCATTTGCACGGAACCTGCTTGCGCCTCCATTTATATTCCTTTTTATGTACATCCAGAACCATAAGGCTATCTGCCTCAAAGCTTCAGTGCAGGAACAAATGAGGAAGGTGTTTGATCATGGAGTCAATTCCTAGGTCTTTGGTCGATAATGTGTGAAGTTAGCTCACTACAAATCTTAATCAGTGAAGGCAACTGGCAAATTTACAAGCTGCTCCTGCAATTCCTTTAGCCCAAGGACAACCGTTTTACTATCACTGTCCTCAGAACTTGGCAGTATTTATAACCCTTATCTGAATCCTTATCATGGTTAAGGTCAGCCAAATAGCAGAGTAACTGTCCAGAGAAGGTAGCCTCAATAAATAGTTACTGGCATCTGCACAGACAGCGGGGATATAGTGTATCTTCTTTCGGCATGCTGAACTTCTAAGGCTGCCACATGATTAGCATTCAATGCATAGAACTTTAGTGATGATTCTGGCTTCTTGATGAATGCACATTGCTTCTTTGAAAAGACTACACCCCATTTCTTGAAGGCACATTATCACACAATACTAATCCTTCCAGAGCTATCTTTAACCAAGCTATTTTTACCATGATCCATGCAGCAAATGTGAACTTCTTAATTCTAATCAGACATGGGGATCAGATGATGAAATTTTAAAAAAAGTTTAATTTTCTCTGTGCTATCCTCTATACCCCCCCTTTCCCCCCTCTCTTTTGGGGTTTAGGATTTAGAACAACACTGAACAGCACTCGGTTTTAAAGAGCTATTTGTGGAAATGGGGAAGAAAGAGGAAATGTGTGAGGAGAGAGTCCTGCGCCCTTACCTGAGATCTCACTGCAGCATCTTTTTTAATCCACTTTATCACTGTTTCATAAACCAGTTCTTCCGTTTTCGTGTTCAGGCTGTCGTTGGACATGTAGGAGATGAAGTCGTCCTTGGAGATATTAAGGATCTCCTCTTGATTTGCCACTTCTGGAAAAATCTGCAGGGCGTAGGCCTTTGCCATGTTGTACAGTTCGCTGCACTGCATTGCTTCAGCCATGGCTAATATTCCTAAACAGTTGCTAGCGGTCAACTGTTTTTCTACAAGGAATAGATGAAAGAGAGAAGGGCGAAGAAACAAGTTAGAAATGAAGGGCACCGCTTTATTTGAATACAGAGTCTTACTATTCATGTTCTTCAGCCACAACAGTGCGTTTTACTAATCCCACCACCTGCTGCTGACACAGCCCTACATGACTCGCTCTACTGCTTTTCAGAGTCACACATCATCATCAGCTAGGCCTGGAATCTGAAAGAAGACTCACATAGAACAGATTTTGCCTCAGAAGCAAATGGTTGTATTTGACGGTGGCAGTCCCCCTCAGGTAAAAATACAACAGGAGAAATGTGGATTGAACACCAGACCCCTTAGTCGCTAAAGGCGCATACCTCTGGCGAAAAGGGTAGGGGAAGCAATGAGAAAGGAAAGAAATGTTGTCCATGTTAAGCCTGCAGGTATGGGAAGATTTTATCAGAGCACAGTACAAGTGTGCATACTGGTGTTAAGAAGAGAAATCAGCTTTCTCAAAATTCCAAATTCCATTCCCCCCTCCCAAAGTAGCATTTTTCTAACCTCTGTGGTTGTGTCACATAAGTACACATGAAAGGGCCTTCTCTGTCGCAGCTCCAGGGCTTTGGAACCTCCTCCCTCTGGAGGCCACGAGTGCCCCGTCTCTGCTATCTCTTCGAAAGCAGGCAAAGACCTGCCTTTTCAGGCAAGCTTTCCCTGAATGACGGACTACCTGTTATGTGACTTTTGGATGGATTACCATGCACAGTTGCATCGACTGATTTCATAAGAACACATGTGTTTTCCATGTTAGTTTCCATCCCTCATAATGGATTTCTTTCTTTCTTTTAACTGTCTGCATGCTCTTTTTAGCTTTAATATTGCCTTTTAATGTTGTAAGATGCCTCTTTTAATTCCCTGTTCTTAAACTTGAATTATGCCTTAAATGTTCTGGGCTGTATATTGTCCATCATTATTGTAAGCCACCTTGGGTCCTCTTCCAATTAGAAAGGGGTGGGTGTGTAAAAAATTCTAAATTAAAATATTTATTTAGTTATTTCTTTATACACTTATATACCAAAGGCAAAATATTTCCAAAGGAAATCTGGGCGGTTTACAACAATGCGATAATAAATAAATAAAATAAACTCAGAAGGTAAGTACAGTGGAACCTTGACTTACGTCATTAATCCATTCCAGTGGTCTAGACTTAAGTCAAACATGACTTAAGCCAAATGAACATTTCCCATAGAAAGTAATGGGAAAGCAGATTAATCCGTTCCAGATGATGAAAAAGACCCCCGAAAACAGCAATTTAACACAAATTTGACTGAGATAGGAGATTCCTTCTGGGGATGTAAATGAAATGTCTTTTCAAAGAGAGGAGGAGGCAGTGGAATTATAGTCCACAAGTTATATGCCTCCACTTTTTAATGTTCATAGCAACAATGTCTAACATTTAAGTTTTACTGATTTTTAACCTCACGTTCCAAGTTCTGAACAACTCTATGCTTACCATTAGAGTCGCACAACTGTACAGCTCCCCAACTAAAATGCTTCCATTGTGGACCAGACTTCTGCAGCCAGATTTTTTACAAGACTGAGCCGACTGTCTAACCAGCGAGGCCAGCCCCAAGCTCCTGGCCCTTCTTCTCCTCCGATGGCGGCGGTGGCTTCGGTGAGGGCGAGGACCAGCTCCAGGAGCTTGGAGCTGGCCTCGCCGAAGCCGCCGCTGCCGGAAGAGAGGAAGAAGGCAGGAGCAGTTTGGAGGCGGCAGCCGCGATGCCGGGTTGTGGCTGCCGTCCGATTCCGGTGCCTTGCACCGGGGCTCCGAAATGTAAGTCAAAGCCTGCGACTCAAGTCAAACAGGCCCCTTCTTGCTGCAAGTCAAATATGCTGCAAGTCAAGCAGTATGTAAGTCAAGGTCCCACTGTAGTAGCCAAATATGGCATCTAGTACTCAGAAACGGTGCTCAGTAGTGTGGGAGATCCAGAACTAATGAGGTTTGGTACTAACCCTAAACTTTATAACAACAACAACAACAACAACAACAACAACAACATTATTTTTATGCCGCCTTTCTCCCCGGAGGGACCCAAGGCGTACCAGTGTCTCTATTACAATATGAAAAAGAAGATAAAATTAATAATTATCACCACCCATGCAGTCGTTCTCCTCAATATTTGACATTGTTCGTTCTGTCATCTGTGCCTTTGGAGTTACGACTCTCAGTTTCTAGCAAAACCAAAGTGCCCAGGAAGCTACCATATGAGCAGCCCCAGAAGCACACAAATGCTTCCCAAAACAGGTTTCTTGTTAGGAAATTGTGTAGATTCCAAACTAGAAATGTAAAATTAAATCAGTTTTAAATGCCTGTTTAAAAAAATGCCTGTTTAAAATTTAAGTTTTAAATGTAAAGTTAAATCAGTTTTAAATGCCTGTACTGCAGGTAAAACTGTGCTCACGACCTGGGGTTCTATCCCAGGTAGCAGGCTCAAGGTTCACTCAGCCTTCCATCCTTCCGAGGTAGGTAAAATGAGTACCCAGCTTGCTGGGGGGGGGGCAATGTGTAGCCTGCACAATGTATTAAATTTGTAAAACCGCCCAGAGACTACTTAAAGTGGTATGGGGCGGTATATAAGCAGAGCACTTTCTGTTCTTAAAAATTTAGCATGAGGATGTAATGAAAAGTGTGAACCTCAAAAAGTGGGTTCATGGTATAGTAGGGTGCCACACCTCTGTGAGGCCTGACTAAGTCATCCAGAGAGCAGGAGCTGCAGAGCCAAGATTCAGAGAACCTGAAACTGAAGACAGATCTCTTGCAATGGACATTCTCCAGAAGTGCCTTGAAACATGAACTAACTGATGAGACACAAAGAGGCAAGGTTAAGAAAAACCTGTGAGAGTTTTCAACAGCCGTGCCAGGAGCATACCTCTAATAATTCTATTAGAGGTCAAAAATGATAAAGCATTAGAGAGCAACGAGGAATTCCATTGGGAACTTGTTAATTAGCTGTTAGCCACTGTGAGCTTTTCACGAGCTAACAACATTTCATGTCTGCTGGCCTAACTTTGCAACAGAATTGCGGCCACTATCTTATTAACAATGAACAATGTAAAGGAATCAAACTGATTACAAAGAGTTCGAGTACTAAATGCTTATATTTGGATATCATAACAGTTAAGTCAGTGGTTCCCAACCTGGGGGTCGGGACCCCTTTGGGGGTCGAACAACAATTTCCCAGGGGTTGCCATGAGCCAGTGAAGAAAAAGTCACAAACGGCTTGGGTCTTGAGGAAGAGGGGGAAGAAGGGGAGAAAGAGTGAGTTACAGCTTGATAGGATGGAGAGGATGTCAGTCAATGGCACCGGAGGCTCCGATTGGCTGAGGGTGCCTGTAGAGATTGGCCTGCCAAAGGGGGCTTGTGGCCTCTTCCAAGCAGGGCAAAGGGTTTGCCACAAGATGAGGAACTGTCACAAAATTAGGAAGGTTGAGAACCACTGAGTTAAGTATTAACCAACCAACTGATTAAAAAACAAATTAACCCCAACAATAATCAAATCTGGAGTGAATTACAGGAGGACTCCCACAGCTGCTGATTCACCAACCACAGATTCAGTTATCTGCAGTTGGGGATCAGTGGTGGGGGGGGGAGCAGCAAGGAGGGGGGATAATTAAAAATAAAACTTACTGCCCCAATGCCCGCCACCTTCCTCCTTGCTGCCACAGCCACCAGCCAGGCACGCTCCAGGGGGTGGGGTGGAAACTCACCTGTCTGGCCAACCGGCCTTTGAACTTTCCGGTCAGGTCCCAGGTGGCAGAAGTTTTGAACTTCCTGCTCAAACTTCCGATCTGCCACCTGGGACCTGAGCGGGAAATTCAAAGGCTGGTTGGCTGGGATGGTCTTTAAAGTCCCCACCTCACCCCTCCAGAGGGTGCCTGGCTGACAGCCTCAGCGGCGGTGGTAGGAAAAAAAACTTACTGTCACCACCACTGGCCAGGCACCCTCCAGAGGGGTGAGATGAGGACTTTAAAGACCTACCCGGTCAACAGGTCTTTGCATTTCCCATTCAGGCCCCAGGTGATGGATCAGAAGTTTGAGCAGGAAGTTCAAAACTTTTGTTGCCTGAGGACCCAACCAGGAAGTTCAAAGGCCAGTTGTCCAGCTGGGTGAGTCCCCACTCCACACCTTGGGAGGGTGCCTAGTTGGCCCATAGCAGCAGTAGTGGCAAGGAGGAGGGCGGCAGGCATCCGGGACGGTAAGTCTTATTTTTATTATTTTCTCCTTCTTGCTGCTGCTGCAGGCCAGCCAGGCACCCTCCGGAGGGATCGGAGGTCCTCTGGCCCTAACTTTCTTCCCTCCTCCTTGCCATTTGGGGGGTGTTGGGGTGAAAGCTTTCACCCCAGTACCCCAGCACCTCTATCACTGTTGTCAACCTGGATAAGAGCATTTGCTCTTATCTGTGGATTTCACTATTCGTGGGTAGTCCTAGAACCGATCCCCTGCGGATATGACGGCCCTACTGTATGGATTGTTTTCTAACCCCAATGAAAATTCCCATATGTGGTTTGGAAGTTGTATTTATAGCTGGCGTTGGTAGTTATATATACCTCCTGCATTTCCTGATCAAAATGTAAGAAATTTTTACTTTCCCTGAATGGGGTTCAATGTACTGACAACCAGAGTATGCCACTTCAATGGTATGGCACATTTTGGTTTCAATATGTTAGACTGATTTGGACAAAAATGGCAAAAAGTTGTAGAGTTTTTGGGACACTTTTTTTTGTCTTGGCAGGTTTTTTTTGTTTTGGCTTTCTGTTTACTAACAATAATCATATTATATGTATTTGGCAACAGGCTTAAATTCAGATAAATCCTTTCCAGCTGTTCAAGAAAAAAATGCCACAGAATGCATGCTACATCTCTGTGTGGCCTTTTCCTTACCCCACCCCACCCCAGGAAACGTGTTTCAAAAACCAGATATGTGGAGGGTGGGTAGAGTTGACTCTCTCTGTCTGAATAACTGGGTAAAACATTCCAACCATGGTGTTTCTAAGGGTGAAGCACTAAACCACACAGCCCACCTCTAAACTCACCATAAGAAGAATACTGGGCAGACTTCTGGGACATTCTCTACCTCAAAATCCCTGAAAAGTGTCACCACAAGTCAGAATTGACTTGATGGCACATGATTGAGTGAAGAAAGGCAGCTCCTTCTCCTGCATTGTACTGTGTAAGGACTGCATGGCTCCCATTGTGTTTGTTTTGTTTGCATTGCAGGTGTAGCTCCGGTTTTGCAATAAAGCCTGACTCTGAGGAATTAACTTCTCAAATCCTAGGAAAAGTATTCAGTTGACCTCTCAGTAGTAATCATACAAAACAGTCCTTATGGTTGCCAAGGAAAACAGAGGCGAAACATCTCACACAAATCCACTTGCTAGTTTTTAAAGGACAAACACCAGCCACAGAATTCTACAATCCCCCCTTTCCAGTCTATCTGCTTTTTGGCACTAGAGCTCCTCCCATTCACGGTTAAACTTCTATTAATTATGGAAAAAAAGGTAATTTTTATATAATCCATTAACCCTGGCTAAGAGGTCAGGGGCATTGCATCTGCACCAGCCCCACTATGCAGAAGATGAAGCAAAGAGGCTTCACGTGTCACAATACAGGGAACATTCTCTCTGCTCCAGCCGGCAGCCACAAAAACCCACGTTCAAGTTGTTGTTTGCCACCAACAAATTGAGAATATTTTATTCTTGTTCAAAGGCCAGTTGGTTCCAGTGTAAGTCAAGCAGTGTAAATCACTATAGTGAATTTACGGCCAGTTAATAAACTGAAGCTTGTATTTCTGATTGAGCACGAGTTGTGTAATTTGCTGTGCAATGATTAAGACGTTTAAACTAGCGACAATTTGCCAGGGCAGTTTATGCTGTTTGACATACTTAACATAAGAACATAAGAAGAGCCATGCTGGATCAGACCAAAGGCCTATTTAGTCCAGCTTCCTGTATCTCACAGTAGGCCCACCAAATGCATCTGGAAGTGCATGAGACTAGATATCTGTCTCCTGATACCACTCCCCTGCATCTGGCCCTTGAAGTACCCAGGTTTTAAGCCTGGAGATTACACATCTCCCTCATGGTTTGTAACCTGTGATGGACTTCTCCTCCAGGAATCTGTCCAATCCCCTTTTGAAGGCATCCAGGCTAGATGCCATCACCACATCTTGTGGCAGGGAGTTCCACAGACTAGCAACACACTGGGTAAAAAAAAAATGTTACTGCTATGCCTAAGTAACAGGATTCTGACCAGAGCATAATGTCAGCCCAATGTTGGGCACAGTCTTCCCCTACGTGCCTATTCCATGAATAGAAAGATATAATATTATTTGGACAACTGCCTTCCCACTCCACACTTTTTATGCTTGGAAAATATATAAAATATTAAATTCATTGCTAATTGGTAAGAAATGGCATAAACATATTGGTTATGGCATGCAATTTCTGGAATTTCCAGGACAACTTTCCTCAACCTGGAGGACCTCTCAGTAGTAATCATGGGACAGCCACAGCCATCAGCTGCGGCCAACTTTAGACATCCAAAGGAGGATGGAAGAGAAAAATGTGGCTGAATATAGCAAACACATGAAAACAAAGGAATACCGGTAATTTATCTTAGGGCTCATTTGCCTCTATGACATTCTGAGAGGAACAGACCAGTTTTTCCATTGGTGTTTCTCAGACGAATACAGGAAACAGTGCTTTTGAGTTATGAGATGCTTAGCCTATGCAAGAAAAAAATAAATGAAAAATGAGTCCAACTAAAATGCTTTTTCTCAAAACTTTCCAAGTAGCAAATATTCCAGTATCTCTGAAGCTCAATCCAGTAAGAGCTATAAATAAAAATAAGCAATTATACTTTATGAATTCTCCAAATGAGAATACAAACCTCTAGTTCCTCATCTATAATGAAACCTACAGCCATATCTCCCCACTGCATAACCATAACACGGTTCACTGAATTCAAATATTAAGTATTGGAAAAGGAAAACCTCACATTGATTTAGTGGAAATAAATGCATTTTGTTATAGTAGGTGAATCTTCAGAGATAATATGCATGGATATATCTGTGGATCATTACAAAAGCCATAAAAAATCTATTAATTTAATACACACCAGTGGCCGGCTATTAAAGAAAATCTGCACCAGTACAGTATAGCAATGCATTGCAGGTCTGGAAACTGACACGGAGAATACAGACAAGACAGATGTAAGGGAAATAGGAAGAACCCCAGCCCTTTGGCATTAGAAATGAAATTATCCACCAAGGCTGTGGAGCAACCTTCTGCCACAGGAGTTATGAAAAAATAATATATGTTGTGATAGAAATAGTTAAGTGACGTTGCAAAGGTCATATTGTTTTGGAATCCTGTTGTCATAATGTATGCCACAAAAGGCTGGTTAACTATAAACATTTTAAAGACATTAAACATTTCCAGATTCTCTCTTGTGGCTCTTAGTGTCACCCCTTTTACCATTGGGAAGATGTGGAGGTATTTGGACAGGAACGGAAGTCTCTATTTACTCAATACCCAATGCGAGGAAAGTTTATTATTTATTTGTTTGTTTAGAGTATTTTTACCCTGCCCTTCTCCTTGGAAAAGGACCCCAGGCGGCTTATGGTAACGAGGGACAATATACAGTCCAGTACAATTAAGACATATTCAGATTTGAGAATAGGGAATTGAGGGCTATTTTACAGCATTAAAAGACAACATTAAAGCTACAAAAGAACGTGAGCAGTTAAAGAGAGAGTAAAAATTCCATGATATCATGCATGGTAGACCATCCAAATGTTATGAGAGATGGAAACTAACATTGAAAACATAGTGTCAAATTAATGCAACCACATAAGGGGAGATATAAACACAAAGTTATAAGTGGTTATAAACACAAAGTCTTTGTAATCACGTACGGTATGGTTATTCAGTATTGCCTGGGTGTAGCGAAAAGTATCTGCCATGTCCTGTTCACCTGCAGAGCCTGGGTGTATCTTCCTCCCTAGTGCCCTACCCCCAGAGTGTGTAGTTTCTAGGGCACACTTGGGTGGAGTCCCTAAAAAAGACTCGGGCCTCCTGGGAAGCTAGATTTTCCAGGGTCCCTGGTCCCACATACATGATTCTGCAGTCCAAGACTCCCCAAGAATGGAAGGAGGGGAAAGGGAAGAGGCAGTACCATAGCAGCATTTTAGCTGAACTGGCACATGCAAGGAACGCCACAGAATAGTATGCCTGTTCTCTGTACATTGAAAGGATAAATGCATGTACACTTCCATCCCCTTGCGGTCACACCTGCCAGTAACAGTCAAGGAGAGAGAGAGAAGCTTTAAAAAAAAGCATCCAAAGAATCTCTATGACTATGATCATCAGTGTCATCTAAAAGGGAAAAGAGAGGGAGGTGAGGCTATGTGTAAGAGAGCAGAGGTGGGGGAAAAGACTGATGTCTCCTTAAGAAGCCATTTTGTTCTCCCAGTCATATACTGTACAGGGATCCACGTTTTAGTCATAGGCTAAACCGCAAGTCCAGTTCTCACAAGAGGCAGGGTGAGCTTAGTCATCTCTACCAGTGATTCTTTCTATTTCATTGCTAATGATCCCATGTGAGCATATTTTTTTTAGTTAGAAAGGCAGGGGCTATAAGATGCCAATTCAATAACAAGGAACGAACGAACACATATAAGGAGGCCATAGGACCTTGCAGAAGCATGATCACACAGCTCCTGAAAGGTTTCAGTTGTCACGTGAAACTGTTTCTGCTAGTGAAATAACTCACCAGATTAGTTAGAGACATCTTCACTGAGTCTCTTTATTGTCCTCTCTTCCTCTCCACTGTTCCATTTTAAAGCCTTTGTGGGCTAAAGGATGAGATTATACAGAGCTCTGAAAATCTATACTTTGATAACTAGAAATTTCAGTCATTGGTTGAAAAGCTGTTCCAATGACTGTGCTGCATTAGGTTTATTCATTGCCTTTTTTTTTTTTTTTTGTAAGAAAAGGACATTCTGCCTTCCTTCTTAAAAGGACCCAAGGTCTCCTTAGCCACAATGAGTGAACCTCGGGAACACAACAGAGGGAAATAGGAGGAAATGCTTACCGAGGAAAGACACGCAGACTTTGCAGAAAGTATGGAACTGGAACTTGCTGGCGGCCTCCAGGAGCGTTTTGGCGTTGGCAGAATCTATGACTAAGGAACCTGTATAAACAAATTCCAGCAGTAATTCCAGGACGTCTGCGGTGAGATTTGATAATTCCAGCTCCAGTTTCTCTCCATTTCTGTTACCGTCTCGGGATGACCTAACAACAGCAGACAACGAAATTCTTATAGGACATTAACTTTTCCCCCAATGATCGTCACTTATTGATGGTGATTACATAGTCATTGACACAGATTTTGCTGTTGTTGTTTTAAGAATTGAAAACAAATTACAATATATTTAACAACAAGGTATTTTTAAAAAGACTATTACTGGATCTGGAAGAGAAGAATCTTGCATAAACACAAAGTCAGATTATTCCTACTCTGCATAGTCATGCAAAAAAAAAAATCTGCAAACTAAACAAAAAAAATTAAGAAAAAGATGAGCCAACATTAATGAAAATATGGAATAGGATTAACTTTGAAAGGGAAGCAATACATTTTTATGTTTACATTCTACTCATTTTTTATTTTTAGATAATAAATCTAAGCACCAGGCAATATCTAAGGAGTGAAAAAGAAAAGCTCCTGCTTTTCAAGAAGAAAAAATTTATTTGAGCCTCCCCCCCCATGGCTGCCTCCTTCATATACAATACATGGAATTATTGACTGAAGTATATTTAGGTTTATGCTCAAAGACCTTTTCTGCAAGCCAAAGTAATAGAGGAACAGAGCTTAAAGGCTCCTCTGCCCGGCATTCTTAAGATTGTAAACAATTTTAAAATATAGGCTGTAATGTTCTTAAGTGTGCATACTTATTGTTCTTAGAAATATATTGTTCCCTTTTAGGCACTAGAAAAGAAAGAAAGAAGGAAGGAAAGAAAGAAAGGAAGGAAGGAAGGAAGAAAGGAAGAAAGAAAGAAAGAAAGGAAGGAAGGAAAGGAAAGGAAAGGAAGGAGACCCCTCATGGCATTGCTTTGAAAACTAAATACAAGACAAGATAGACAGACAAAATGGTTAGAGCAAAGGAGGGGAGGGAAGGGATTGGATTGGAACAACCAGCTCTGCCACAGGAAGCCAGCAGCCATCCTCTTGGAAGTTTCATGACTGTGGCCTGCATAAAGTGCTAAACAATTTGGTGATCAAAATATCGCCTGCATTTGAAGTGTGCATTAGTGCTTGTGAAACTAATCAGACAAAAAATAAATAGATACATGGGGTGGGGTAGATGATGAGGGCCCAGTTCCTAATGGCTGTCACACATGGTGTAGCTGCAAAACACTAAAATCGGGTTAAACCTGAAAGACAAAAAACCAAACGAAAACAAAACAAAAAAGCACACATACTCACATTTGGTAACATAAAAAAAAGGGGAGGAAAGTCTGTTAGCGAGGGAAAGCAAAAGTGCCTTTTCAGTGGTTAGAGCCATCAGCGTTTTCTCAGAGATGTGTTAATTGCTCTTAATGTAGGTACAACTCCGGTTACTCTCTGTCACTAAAACCTGTGTCAGAATTAACAACAAACATGCATGTCTCTGTGTGTCCCAGTAAATTCTATGCAAATAAAATAAAATAAAAAGGTCAGAGAAAGAGGGTAATATGGGGCCGTTTCCACAAGAGTCTCAAATCTCAAGGTCCATGTTGCCAAGCAATGTCTATCAGCTGATCTCTTACCATTGGGAAAAGACAACAAAGTTTACAGGAATGTCCATCACCTCATGTAACCTCCATTTTTATTCCCCACAACCCATTCCCAGCTGCCTTTCTCCCCCATCTCTTGCCATGAAACAATAACAGGAGCCTTGTTATATACTCTTTCGACTCTGTTAATACAACTTTGATGTTTTGATATAGTAATTTTCCATTTTAGCCAAACTCAACTGCTTGGTAACGTTTTCTAATTTTCCCAGGTCTCACACAGCTCTGTATTTATGCAAGTTTCCTGAGAGGCAGGCCACATTTTTATTTGAGACAATTGATAGGTATAAATATTCTGTGCCAAATATAGCACTGCATTAGCAATGCACTATATAATTTTATTTTTATGTGATTGTGGTGGCTCTGAGACAATCAGTATTTTTCACTTGCTACACGTGTTAACTGTGAATATATTCTCTACTGATGTTTACAGTCGATATTTGCCATCAGTTCTAAAATCTTCACTATAAAATTGCCAATAGTTTAGTTCAAAAACAAAACTCTCTCTCTCTCTCTCTCACACACACACACACACACACACACACACACACACACACACACACAC
>JAHTLZ010000074.1:11424729-11443002 GCA_023846285.1 Phrynocephalus versicolor | reverse complement strand
TCTGTCTGTCTGTCTGTCTGTCTGTCTGTCTGTCTATGAACTTTTTATGAGTTCTAGGGGGAGATCTTGATTTGTACAGATTTAGTGGTATATCAGAAAACAAATGGATTACTGTTGGGAAAGGGACCTGTGAGATATGGAAGGAATTTTAAAAATCCACATAAAAGCTTTGTGTTATGAATGGAAAAATACTGGCTGAAATCAAATTGGTGCATTAAATTAATGGGGATTTGGTGAGTTAAGACCAGTGGATTTCCCATTAATTTAATGAGCCTACCCTAGCTGCAACTTAACTATAGTACTTGATTTCAGTCACTGTCTCAGAAGCCACAACTAGTAAACAGAATAAATCAGGAGCATGATACTCTCACCAAAACCATGCAACTATAGCATCTGGATGGGATAGCAATTTATATGTGGCACAATCTGTTTACTAGCCCTCGTGTGACCCTGTCACAAGGCATTTTCTTTGAGCAGGCACTGGGTGAACCTCCAACAAGAGAGACAAGGCCGGCTCAAGGCATATTGTTCCTATGGCAGAATAACATACATTCTCCTTCTTCTCCAAAAGTCCAAGTACAGGAGTATTTGTGGATCAACATCCACTTCCTAAGAGATGCACTGTTGTCTTGTCAATAGTGCAGATAAATTAGAATCCCCAAAGCTTATGGGAGATGCTTGTGCCAGGCTTGCTTTTTCGAGGTAAGTTAGAAAAAGCATAGGGTACATTAGAAGTGTGTTGCTTCAAACTACAGCTCATGTAGCTACTGGCTGGATATCACACCCTGCTCCTTCTACAAAGAAACCCAGATATTTAGGCACATACCCTTTTCACAGCCTTCTTTTGAAACTGCAGTGATACCTTGGTTTAATAGTATCTTGGTTCAAGAGCATTTTGCAAGATAAGCATTTATTCTAAACTTTGCCTTGATCAACAAGCAATGTCTCGCAATATGAGCACTGGAGCCGGTCACATGATCACAAGGGAGCCAATTGTGGCTCTTGCCCTCTCCTTGCTGGGTTGTGGGTATCTGGAACATTCCATCTCAGGTAGCCTCCAAAGCAGAGGGAGGAATGGAGGTCTCCCTCGCACAAGGCAAGAACGCTTTCCAAGGTGAGTGAAGGTTAGGGTTTTATTTTAATTTATATTTCTTTCTCCACTTGCCCACACAGGCCTTCAGAAGAAACAAGTGTGACTAAGGAAGAGTTGCATTTTCCTTGTCCACTGAGAGTGCAACATGAATAAATGGGTTTCTACACCTTTAAAAGCTGGGAATTTCTAAAATCTGGAGATTACAACTCCTTTGAAATCTGTTCATATCTTTTCTTTTCCCTCCACCAAAACTGCAGCTGTTGATTCTTTACATCATTATTCCCCTCTTTTCTGAGCAGCCAAGGCTGTGGCTGAAAAGACAGATGAACTGTTCTGACTGCAGTTTTGGAGAATTATCTTTGTGGAGGTTTTTTTTTTCTCAAACAAGGGAGGGGAAACCCTTTTAAGATTCAGGTTTTTAAAGGAGGAGGTGGTTTTTCAGCCTTTAGGGATTATTTAGAATATTTAAAATGTGGGTATGGGTATCAACTGATAAAAGAAAAGGACACGAGGAAAAATATAATTGAGATGCTTTAGTTTCAACATCCTCCAAGTGCTGTGTACGTAAAGCTATGTGGCTTAAGAACAAAATGTTGCAAGTCTGCAAGTCTTTAGTTTTCTATAGCCATTCAAACCTATATTCTCCCATACAAATCTTTCTTTACTATCTATAATAGAGTTCTGCTAAGCCTGAGGAACATACATGAATGCAACTTTAATGCATGAATACTATAAACTAAGCAGATACAAAGAGGTCAAGTGGAAAAGCACCTGTTGAAATATGAAATTTGTGACTCTATTTAGACATGTTTCTATATGTTGGCTCCAGCATGCTTTAAAAATCAGCAGACACTTAAAACGCGAACAGCTGATCAGCTTTTCACTTTGACCTAAAAGTTTAAATAGAATGATGTCATTTATTGGCCCTGTAATCACTGCTCACATTATAAAGGTCAAACATTTCACGCTGTGGCAGGAAATCAATAACTTCCTACCAACAACCCACAGGGAAAAGAAAGTATAGCTTCTAAAGAATAATGTGTAATAATAAACAATTTTAGTCTTCACTTTATCAGTCCACCAATCTTGGAGAATGGAGGCAGAGAAAAGCTGCTGAAGCCTGATAGATAAGCTCATTAAAATTAGGAAGTGATTTAGAACAGGTCTCAAGATTTATCAGGATCTAAAGAGCAATATGGTTTGTTTAGGTCAGTATTCAAACAAGCAAGCAGGAGAGGTTTTTTTTTTTTTTAGCAGCTTAATTTCACGAGGCTGCTGGGGAATTCTTTCACAACTGGAAAACACAGAGCTTACAGCAGGCAATGGCAAACTCAGGATTGTATGAGTAGGGGAACCGATAAACCATGCTACATTGTAATCCTACTGTAAACCAGAACTTTTAAAAAGAACAGAACTTTTAAAACAATTTGGGGACATAATTTGATTAAAGATCAAGGCATTTCAACATGTCTGTTAACTCAGTTAACTGAAATAAAAGCAGAACATAGAAACAGAAAATAGCCTCCTTCTGCAAAGGAGGGGGGTACGTCTAAATCTAATCCATAAATCCAAAAGCAGCTCTACTGCCCCCTTCCCTTTTATCAGCTTATTTGAAGATGAAAGGACAAAATGTTTCAGAAGGGGAAAAAGAACTAAGATTTAGATAAAGATCTAGCCAAATTATGTCTGCAAATAATCTTAAATTCTTGGCGCTAATTTATGTCTGACGTTGCTTTTTGAGATCTAACACAGGCATGCATTCTTTTTTGAAGATTAATGGAGGAGGAATGGCCTTCAACCTTGGAAGATATCATCCATTAGAAGCCACCACGGAACGTGTTTGTGACTCTCTGCATGTAAATGCATGCTCACACACTTTGCCAATATATTCTGCCAGTGAAAGTTTCCCCCTTGAAGCTGTATTACATTGTTACATAACAGGTCTCTTTGAACGCAAGGTCATATTTGAATTTGGCTAGAACTGCTTTAGAAGCAGGAGGGGTTGGTTTATCCATCGGTTTGTAGAGTGCGTTTCTATGGAGCTTCTAATGACAATTTCTAATGTATCTTCCCCCAATGGCTGAGTTACATAGGCTTCATTAAATCTGCTAACCATATTTATTTTGGCTTACAGACCATCTGATTGTCTTTTGAAGGTTGGCCATACTCATGCTCAGATTCATTTTACATATGGAAACTAACTACCTACAGTATATGAATTACAGACAGCTGTCTCCTCTTTAGCTACATGCCAGAGTCACATTAACGAGTCAAAACAATCTCAGGATGTTCAAACTGAAGCCATCTGCCAGAAAAGAAAGAAATGTGAATAATGTGAAAAGTGGTGAGCAAAACTCTAGTAACTAAGAGCCAGTCAGTTGAGCATCATTTCACGGTGATGTACCACCAAGTTGAAAGAGGTGTCTTATACCTGTGGAACATGAGGACATGTTCATACAATGATAAAGTATCCTGAAAATGACCTCAAAATTGAATTTTATGTAATAATATGAGAGGGAAACTGATAACACACTGGGTCATCTCCACCACACCCAAAAAGGCTTATTTTAGTTAGGGCTTGTAAATTGCTATCAGGGCTACTGGTTTACAGTAGCTGGGGATTACAAATATTTCAAAGCTGTTTTATCCAAAGTAGATCAAACCAGGCAGTTCTAACTAGCCGTAAGGACCTGGGACAACTGGGTTTAAACTGATTTGAACCCGCTGAACCTTTTCTGTAATGGACTTGATTGGTCTGCTCCGTTTGAAAAGCCAGAAGTGGCTAGATTATAATTCAGACATTTTCAGCAGGCAGATGTTTTCAGGAAGAGCAAAGGGCAGTCTGGAAAGATACAACTAAAAAAGGAGCAGCTTTTCTGTTTTGGACTCCTCACTTTCACGACATTTTTTTGTCCTTAGAACTTCGCCTTTTGTTAGCTTCAGTGGGCGTGGCTTGGCTGTCTCAGAATATTCATTACATCCACCTTGCAAGTCAGTTCATGGAAGCAACTCTTCCACAAGCATTTTATCCCCACTTGTCCATGACTTGTGGCTAATATTCTTCTTTCAGGCTGTCCAACGGCCAGCTCTACCCTTCCCAGAGAAGAAAATCTGCCCTGCTGAATTGCCTAGAGAAAATCCTAACTGGCCACTGTGAGCCAAGGCAAGGGGCTATTCAAATGCCTGCACAGGCTCTCATAGTCGGAATTTCAGGACCACAACAAGTACACTAATCAACATCCTTTCAGACATTTTTTCTTAAGCCCCATGGTATCTCAGCTGAGCGGTCAAGCCATTCTGGTTCTACCACGAACGTTATTATCTTTTTATTCAAGTGTCTTCTCTCATCTCTAAATCAGCAGCCTTTCTGTAATTACCTGATTCTCTTGCTGCTCTTCATTAATTTGGCCAGGGATGCAGAACTGCTGGCCCGAGAGCATGCTGGAATTCAGTTACCAGATATCCCAGCCAGCATAGTCAATAGTGGGATTATTGTACGGAGGGCCACAGCTTCCCTACCTTTACTTTAAGCACTGTCTGGTTTCTCTGTCACGATGACTATTGACACGGATGGCATATCTGCTAATACAAATTTCAAGCATCCATCCTCACTTGCAGAATCTGTCTGTGATAATGCTGGTCTCCTGGGCTCAACCTCCTTTTGGTTAGAGGCAAAATTAAACTAAAAATAAATATTTTTCTTCTCCGCTCACTTAAAAGGGGAAGGGGGGAGCCACAAGGATTTCCTACTCAATAGAATAAATAATAATACAGTGGACCATTGTATAACAAACAGTTTGTATAACATAAAATCTGTACAACATAAAAAATTTCAGAGATAGGGGAAATTTGCTTAACATTAATCACCTATGGGGAGAATCCATACAACATAAAATGGATTACTCCATTTTCAATGCATTCCTATGGGAATTTGTATAAAGGAAAATTTGTTTAACATAATTTCATTTGCAACGAATTAATTCCTTTATAGCTGCCTAGATGCCCTAAGCACATCCGATCTCGCCTAATTTCGGAAGCTAAGCAGGGTCGGCCCTGGTTAGTACTTGGATGGGAGACCACCAGGGAATACCAGGTGCTGTAGGCGGCTGGAGTAGGAACTGGTAAACCACTCCAGTATTCCTGCCAAGAAAACTCCACGGACATGGGGCACAAAGAGTCGGTCATGACTGTAACGACGCAACACACACACACAATTCCTTTATATAAGGTACCACTGTAATTAAAATTATATCCTTCTTTGAATGTAGGGGCGTGCTGGCTCAGTGGACTAAGGCTTCCGAAAACTGTTGGCTGCAAAGTCGGCAGCTCGCGGTTCGAATCCTGAGTGCCATGCAGCAGAGTGAGATCCCGCTGATAACCCCAGCTCCTGCCAACCTAGCAGTTCGAAAGCATGTAAATGCAAGTAGATAAATAGGTACTGCCGTAAAAAGGAGGAAGATTAAACAAGTGTTTCCTTGCAGCCATGCCGGCCACGTGGCCACGGACTTGTACAACACTGGTTCTTGGGCTTAAATACGGAGAGGAGCACCGCCCCTAGAGTCGAACACGACTAGCACGCATGTGCAGGGGGAACCTTTACCTTTACCTGACTCTAACAAAAATAGCAAACCTGAGATTTAGAAGAGGTGATAAAAATCTTAAGTGGATATGAAACTAGCAGCACTGTTGGTAAATACAGAACACTGGGGAACGATAGCTCCTTATGAGATCTCCTGACTGACTGTTAATACAAACCTATTAGGTAAATTCTGTTGAAGTCTTACCCAATATAAGCTCAATATTTCTTTATCTTATTTTTTACAGGAAACCCTTTTCTTTAACTTGTTGAAAACTGCAGGCATAAAAGAACACAGTGAAATTTAAATTTATTCACCTTAATAAAATATATTGCTATGAAAACAACATAAAATATAGGGGTGCCTATATGGAAACAACCTATGAATCCTATTTACAATTTCTTATGTGATCATCGGATATATTTAAAGGAATATGCCTTACACACAAAGTAATTCATTTCCACACAATGTGGTACTACACTACACATAAAATACAGTTTAGCAGTTATAGGTGGAAGATAAAGGCTGAAGTAAATGAGGGCCTTCTACAGGAAGATCACTGTGTTGTGAATGTCAAAAAATGTGAATGTCCGATCATAATTTTAAAAATATATATTAATATTATGCTTTTTGAATTAGATTAGAGATACTGTTTTGAAAATAAATGGGAGTTATTACTGTAATCCCACTATACTATTTGGTAGGGAAAAAAAGTTGTCCCTTTGTCTTAATTTTGTATGATTTAGTACTATCTTTAACAAGAGCTATGCGAATTTGTCACAAACCTTTCACATCTGGGAACAAAAAGAATTTATCTGGCCTTTTCTATGCTGATTTATTTACTTTTGCCTGAGGAGATGAGGATTTGTGAGGTCTAGTTTAACATATTGGGAGGGTGAATGATTTGGCCTTGGTTTACATCTGCTTTGCTTCAAGAAGATTAATCTTTCATTGGTACAAATCCATGTATTCAATATTCTTTGTCAATCTATTACCCGCTGTTGTCACTGCCACATCAGTGAAACCAAGACAGGATTAATGACAAATGCTATGTTCACAAGCAATGTGGCCAGAACTAAACCAACAGAAACAATGCAGCCAAGTTTCAGATATGCCTGTAACGCCATTCAAAGGACCAGGCGTGATCTAATTGCTTCATAAAAACACAGTTGGGACAAGCTTAGCTCGATAGGGAAGCATAAAGCTATCCTAGCTGAGCTCACGGACTGAATCACAAATCTGCTTCCCTGCTGAGACCCCTTGGGGTAAGAAGGGCAGGACGGAACAGGCTTCAAGAGCCTGGATTTTAAACGCTGAAGAATGAGCCAGTTGTCCCTGCAAGGGTAATGTTCCTTGACCTGCTACTCATCCTCTGAAGGCTTAGGACAAAGTGAGCTTTCTCAAAATCTGTCACTGGAGGAACACACAGACTGGGCCAAATAATGGTGTTGGCACAAATATGCATGAAAGCTTTAGCCCTCACCTACTATGCAACACAATGGCCAAGTTGGCTACACCATTACACAAAAACTGAGGAGCTAAAGTGTTTCCCAGAGCCCAAAGAAGGCGGAGGATGGAATACAAAATATATCAGAAGAGAATAGATCTTTCTCTTTTTCTCCAGATGCTAAACACTTTCTGTACTTCATCCAGGCTTTCTCTCATTTAATCAGAGTTGCTGTGCAATGACAGAACAAGTGCCGAGAATACAGTTGGTGAATGTGGCAAAAGGTATAGAATTATTCCTTATTCTAGACTCATGTTAAGTCTCTTGGGGCACAGTTAACTTGCTCTGTTAACTGGATTTGATAGATGCTCTGCCATTTTTTTGCATCTTTTCAAGACAGTAGCCAAAATTCTGTTGCATAGCATACCAAATCACACCAGATTTGACTCAAATGGCTCTACTCTAACTATGACTTATTCTGGTAACATGTCACAGTTAAGAGGAGGCTCATTTAAATCAATGGAGTCGACTCATCAAATTCGCACTGATTCAATGTGCCAACTTGAATCCTATTTGTAACTCTAAGCATTAGGGTTTTGACCACTATGTTTCCAACATTTGCCAAGGATAGCATAGAGGTGAAGTATTTCCCAATGCTTGCACAGTTTCTTTCTCAATATTTTCCACATTTCTAATTTACCTAGCATGTGGCCCCCAATTTAAAGGATGATCAGCTCCACACCTGCTTAGCTTCACCTCCAAAACAATCCAGTAAATCTTAATGCATGCGGATGACACACACACACACACACACACACACACTCATGGAGGGGGGGCAGGAGGGAGGCAGAGTCAAGGGCATCTACATTCAGACACTCCTTTTGCTACTCCTGGCTTCTTTTGGGGGACATGAACAGTCTGCTTTGTTAAGTGGTGGCAAAATCCCACTTAAAGAAGACCAGAGCCTTCGTACAAAGGAGGCCCTTCCTGTTTGCATTAATTAAAAGAAGGATCTCACATTGCATCAACCATACCTTTGGACGGGGATCATGGCCTGCATCAGTCACTTCTAAGCATGCTTTTAGTGCAAGTCAATTTTAAAGCACAAAATCAGATTCATGTTTTTAAGTCTGCTAGACTGTGTGGCAGAGCCATTGCGAGAAAGATTCTCGTTCCATGCCATCCTTGTGCTCTAAGGGAAAAGACTTAAGTGCTTCTGGAAGCTTCTGCACATTTCATACAGAATCCTGTGAAGCTGCACTCTATAAAAACATGTTTTCCAGAAGACTGGCAGCTGTGGAATATGAATTCTCACAGCCAGTTAAAATGTTAAGGTGGAAGGTGTGCCACTGCTTAACAAAACAGACTCTGCAGCCCCCACCCCGCCCCCACAAAAAAAGCCACCAGTAAGAGCATGGAGCTATTTTCCATTCTAGTATTTCACTGACTTGGGTAAAAGGAAAGGCATCCCAAGCATTCTTTTTGCCTCCCTCCTATAGCTGTAAAATAGGAACAGTACACTTTGTTCTTTCCACCAAGCCATTCTCTAGATTTTATAACTGGTTTAACAGAAGCTGTTGACAATATTATTCTGGCTACAAAAGTGCCTTGGATCCTAAATGGACATCATAACATTTAATTTTGTTTTTGCAGGGGCGGATGGGGAAAATGGAATAACCTTCACGATGCCTGTTTAGCTCCTTATACCAGAAAGAGATATGCAGGACTGTATTGGATGAAATTCTATTGCACAGTTATGTAAAACATGGTCACATTTCAAGGACAATTGCCATAATGGAAGAAATTTCCATAGGCATTGTTTCTTGCACATGGAACTTAGTGTACAAAGAACAATGCCTACAGAGACTTCTTGACGTACAGAAATTTTATTCTAAAAGTTCTGCACAGCAGAAGTATGGCCTTCATATATTTTTTTTAAAAATTTCCGCTTTCCCTTTTAAAGTTAAAGGAAGCCCCATTTGTTAGCAGTAGCATTTTTAATTTCTACCTAACTGACTATCTATTCTAGGAGATGTTAGGCACTCCCAACAAACCTCCATCTAGGAAACCAAAAGCAAGAGCTTGGTTCTGCATGTGCACAGCTGTTCATGCTCTTCCTGGTCCTGAAAATTGCGAAAGAAGCTCCCAAGGCCTGGGCTCCACATGGCTTCCCAATGGGTGGTTGAAGAACCTGCTGCCCTTCTACAAAAAAAGAGGTTGGCT
Source organism: Phrynocephalus versicolor (assembly GCA_023846285.1). Lineage (NCBI taxonomy): Eukaryota > Metazoa > Chordata > Lepidosauria > Squamata > Agamidae > Phrynocephalus > Phrynocephalus versicolor. The sequence continues at coordinate 11,433,662 of JAHTLZ010000074.1, read as the reverse complement.
ACAAACTCATTCCTTACTAGTTTCCTTGGGTATTAGTGGTAGGCAGACAAGAAGTTTAACTTTTAGGCTACTGGGGCATCCTTAAAAGGACAACCCAAATAGCAGTGCTAAAAGCAGCCCATCTTTTAAACAGCTCACCTCAGTCATCATCACCTACTGCATACAGAGAGTCTATTACTATGTAATTACTATATTGTCTATTACTGTGTAATTAGAGACATGCAAGCGCATGAGTTGGAACTGATCTTGGAGTAGAACAGCCAAGTGGATGAGGAGAAGGTCATTCCGAGTTGGAGAAGCAGCCAGTAAAAGAATCTTCATAACACCAACCAACGTTTAGAGCCGGAAACTTATTTCTTATTGAGTGGATCCCTGCACTGAGCGCAGGGAGAGTTGGACTTGACTGCCTTAAAGGCCCCTTCCAACTCAACTAGGAAAATTTACTGAACATAACTTGAAATCTAAACTTCTTCCCACAGCAGTTTCTTGTGTATGTGTGTGCGGGAGGGTTGGTGTGTACTCTCTCATACACGCCTCACACCTATCACTATTAATAGGTAAATGCTGATGCATCCTTGGTAACAAAATACTGAATGCTTTTGTCATTTAGGAGCTTATCCTTTTATCTCGCTTGAAATTAATGAACGAAACAACCCTTCATCTGAACCTATCCTCCAAATTAATGATCCCTTAGAAATGGCAAATTTAGAAGGACAGCACACAAATAATAGCATTGAAGAGGCATTAGATTCAACTGTTTCTTAATGTTTAAGCCTCACACAAGGAAGGGCAGGTTTAGATGTTGTTAAACTCAAATTTCAATTATTTTAGTTGATTTTCTGGTGGTTGGGTTTGTGGAATTACCGTATTTTTCCGTCTCTAAGACATCCCCATGTATAAGATGACCCCCAATTTTCCAGCCGAAATAACAGTTTCTGTACTGTGTGGTTCTCTCTTTGCCTTACTTCCGTCTATAAGACAACCCTAAATTTTTGGTCTTAACAGTTTCAGTAAAAAATATAGTCTTATACATGGAAAAATACCATAAGTCTAACATGCCTCTTCTGAAATTGTTGGGCTCCATGTCCCAGCAATCCTCACTGCTTGCTAGGGGATAATGGGAGTTGGAGTCTAACAACACTTGGACAGCTGTACTTTTCCCACACTCAGTCGAATGCATCTCCCCTTACTATGCATGCACAGTACAGTAGGACCAATGTATCCATGGAATCACTCCCCCACGAAATATGTGCTTTCAAGGTGTTATAACCAGAACTAGTCACCAGGGGGACACCAGAGACCATGTTCTATACCAGTGGTGGCGAACCTTCGGCACTCCAGATGTTTTGGAGCACAACTCCCACAGTCCTTTGTCATTGGCAATACAGGCTTGGAATTCTGGGCATCGTAGTCCAAAACATCTGGAGTGCTGAAGGTTTGCCATCCCTGTTTATTTATTTATTTATTTATTTATTTGTTGCATTTGTACCCCGCTTATCTTCAATACGAACTCTATACTGTATAGAGTTTCTATATGGACGCTTTACTACAACTGCCATGAGGGGTGCTTGGAACTGATCCTCCCCTCCCCCCATGGATACCAGGTCCTATTGTACCTAAGTGGGAGAAAAAAGGAAAGTGGGATGTTTAGGCTGGACTCAATGACAGAAAAAAGTTTGTGCCCATGTTTAAGACATTTTGACAATCTAATAGCTTCTCAAGCTGGAACTACATTGATGTCAGCCAACATGCCCACCCAAGCCCTGTGACTGCTAAATGATGTGATATGTAGCTGGAGACGATGTGTCCCCTCTTGAAGAAGAGGTCCCCTGTACAAGGTTTTCTTCCAAAGATTCTTTTCTATGACATAGACCGTGGGTCCATGTTTACTGGCAGAAAACTTGCTCTTCAGGCTTTCAACCTGTTACTGAATTGGTGCTACTGGGGAGTACTCAAAGACATTTTCCCCATCCAAAAGCATTTGTTCCTTAGGCACATACAGTTTTGGAAACATCAATGGTAAGGGACTACTATGGGGTGCAGTTTGGAGCACAGGGACAGGGAGGGTGGCAGCACCCTTGTCTGCCCTCCAGGTTTTTAAAAAAATTCTCTAACAACCCTCTCCTGAGGTTGCTCTGCATTTTGAGAAAAGGCACTGTGGCTTAACCAATTGTCTCTAGCCTGCACTCCGTTACTTCAAAACAAATATTCACAATGTTAGGAAAATCTTTGAATAATTTTGATCCTGTTATTTGCCCACCTTTCATTCTGATCTGCTTCTAATTTCGTCTGCTCACCTGATAGTACCTTTGAGACATAAAAATATTAACAGTGAAAGGTTACCAGAAAAATCTTAGGAGACTAGGAAGGGGGATATATCAGTCCTAGCTAGCATGGCAAAAGGATGTCAAGAAGACTCTTTTTGTCAACTGTACTGTGATTTTTCACTCTTATCCAACAAGTGCATGTGTATTGGGGGGGGAGGGTACATCCTTATTTTGTATGCAAGGATCTATTAGTCTATCTCCTTATGTAAAACATTTAAATACCACATTTCCGTTGAAATGCTGAAGGTGGCTTACAACCCCCCCCCCAAAAAAAAACAAGCAGATACTAACCATGAGACTAGGTTATTCTGGTGGAAGCTGTCATGTAGTTTTGACTTATAAGCACCACACACTGGCTTCATTAATGCCCTAGCCTAGTCTGTTCGAAGTTCATCCCCATCTGACAACTATCTAAGATAAATAATCACTATCCCCACATTTCCCCCCGGAAGCGGACAGCATTTGAAGACTCACCTAGGGACCGAGAAGTCTGAATGGCTAACACTCAATGCTACTGCATGGCCAGTCAGTTACTGGCTTTCTTTAAACAGAGAGTACGATTTGCCTTCCCTGTAGAACACATGGCTCATCTCTGCGAAGAGGCATACAGCGCGGGCCTTAAGGAGTATGCGATAATGAGCAGACAAGAGAGGGGAGATGGGGAGCAGCTCGAGCTAGCTATCACTAGATCTAGGGAGGGAGGGATGGGGGGACATACTATCAGGCCAACCTTTTATGAATAATTGATACGGCAAGTAAGTACAATTAAATGATAGGAGGGTAAGATTTCTACAATTAGGAAAACACAAACCAACCAGAAATGAGACAAGCTTAAAGCAAGATGACATAATGCGCAGAAAAGGAGATACCAGCACACATGCCACCCTGGAATAAAGTATAGTTGCTATTGTGTTAGTTGGCAGCATTTAAATGCACGGTTTCGTGAAGCAAGCCCAACGCACTGCAATTCTTTCCCTGTCCCTCACTTTTTTCTTTTTTCTTTTTTGCACAGTCGAGGTTCAGAGTTCAGGAAAACACTGCAAGGCAAAAATCAGCAGCCACATTAATTTGCTGATAACTGAGAAACATACAATCGCTGTTCTGGTGGGTTTCCCCACTGTCCCTATGCTGACTTACTAACAGTGTAAAAGTTGCATTTTCATTTCAATGTCCATAAAGCAGATACATTTAAAATAATCAGTGCAATGGAAGATAAAGAAAAATATAATCATGCAATGTTTAGAATCAACTGGCTAGAAATGGAGGGAGGAAACTGTAAAGGTGGGGACATGATCTATGAAGACACGTATATTCACACACTGTAGCTTCTACTCTCAACTATATTTTTATTTCTCTAAAGTACATAGAGAAAATTATTCCTAAGTGTTTCTTGGTTCCTGTAACTTGAATAATTGCACAGAAAACCTTGCTCTAACATTTATTTTCTTTTGTATTTAGCCTTTGACTTCCATGAGCCAAAGCACAAGGTGTCCAAAATTTGCAGACAGAAATGTTACATGTTATGCTATATAACTCAGTCCTCCTTTGAGCCCAGCTCAGCAGCATCTTCCAGCATGTGGCTTGTTGCAGCCTGAAGGAAGAGCTAGTGGCATCCTTTCAAAAGGGGCAAATCTAAGAGCGGTGTATTGGGACTAGTAGATCATGAGTTGTGTGTGTTTGGCTTTGAAGCACTGTATGAAAGGACATCTCACTTCAGCCCAAATATGAAACTAGTGAGATCTGGACAGGTTAGGTTATGTGTTACAAATGGTTCTGAGTCTTTTGTATATTTTAAAAAAATACATTCGGAGTAAGCAGAAAGAATGGCTACTGGCTCTGTGACAGGAGAGTCAAATCTTCCATGGACCTGAAAGAGAGGGGAGGAAAAAAAAGCGACACAAATGCGCCCTACAAAAGAACAGACCAGATCACAGCTGGAAGGAAGGCAAACCTTTTAATCAGGTCCTTGAAATACAAGCTGCAGGAAGCTACAACATTTTGGTGGACTTCAAACTCTTTGCCTTCAACAATAATTTTCAGGTCTGTAAACTCTTTCGCTCTGCGTTGCTGGTTCAACTCCTTCAACATTTCTGCAGAACAGAGAAGACAGACAGTGCCAGGATTCCCATTAAGAGTTTTTTTTTTAATTTTATTCTTTAAAAAATAAAATGAAAACAAAAAAATGAAAACAAGGAAAGTAGAGAAAATAGGAAACGCTTGATAGTCTTTGTTGGCAAGACTGGCTCAACGCTGACATTCAAAGAAATCACAGACATAGTAATATTGTGCAGATAGATTATATGCTTATAAAAGCAAGAAACAGTCGCTCTAGAAATAACTCAAAAATCCTACATTTCAAAGAGAAAATATGTTTTCTTACATCAGTAAATTAGAAACACAAAGAATTAAATTACCACAGAACAGTTAAATATAACTTCTTGGAAGAGAATGCAAGAGCGACTGCTTTATCATCTCCAAACAGAAATGGCTTTTAAATGTTTTGGAATTAATACTGAATTAAAAACATGACATTTATGATGCAGTATGAACTTGACATGTTTCAAAGGGAAAAAAAAGCAAAGCTTGTGAAAATCCTTATCTTACGCACACAAGAGAAGGCCTTAAAATGGCTTCAAACTACATGTTTATTCAGTGGGTAGGCCCATTAATGATAACAGTTAAATTCTCAAAGAAGAAGACAACAATGTTGACACATTAAACATCTCACCAAAAGAACACACAAAATCAGGACTGACATGCTATATTGTTGCCATTTATTCTCAAGTTTTCAATTTTCATTATTCAGCCCTGTGTTTAGTTTTTAGAATTAGTTTATGGTACCAATTCATTTCAGCACAAGAAAACATATGGTCACCAGCATTGGCAGCTTTCCTTAGTTGACTTACCATGCATAAAACTTCCAGGGTCTCACCTCTTTTACCATTAGAGAACAAATCAGCAACCTGGCCCAATTCTGAAGGTAGCAAACAACCCCATGATGAAACATTTCTTAACTAATGTACCAGAAAAGCAAGTAAGGCAGATGTAATAGAATTTCGATATATAGATAATTTAAAGCTTGAAAGAGATTAGGGGATGCTACGTGGTCCCACATGGGTAATGTAGATCTTGCCCAAGAGGATGCTCTAAGATGGAGGACTTGGTACATTTTCGAACAGAATGCCCTCTGTATTCTTTTTCTTTTTCTTTTATTTATATATCACCCCATTAGTACTACGCAAATCGGTATGCAGATCTGAGGGATCATTAACAACTGAAACCAATACCAACTCCCCTTCTATTTCTGCTAGCAGGCACAGACTACTAAATATCCCGTAGGAACACTAAGTTCGTTAAACGAGCCATGGAAAGATGGAACTCACTGCCTGCTTCCTGGCTATGAAGCAATCAATCAAGCAGGTATTTAAGTGACTAAGTGTGTCCTTTAATGCTGTGTAAGTGCTGATACATATATCTAGTGTTATTATATATATATTATCTAGTATTCTGCATTTGCAATAGGTCAAGCTCCTCCTTTTCTTCCAGCGCACAGATACTTGCAAGACTACTAGCTCAGCTGTCAGGCATTGTGTAGCTGTTTGCCACAGGCAGCAAATCATTCCCTGTTTTGGCGCATGATGACGCTACCGACCAGAACGTGTACAGGGACTTACGAGATGTTCTGCCTTAGGTGCCAAAATAATGTAATTGGCAGGGAATATTTGCTGCTCTGCTTCAGGCAGTAAAATATCTTGGTATGGCTCTGGAGAATTGCTTAAAACCTGGTGCTATTCTTCTGCAGTTTTATATTCGAGAGATATATAAAACTGTGACCTAACGTGTCTCTCTCACTCACATATTAAAGGAAACGGAAAATCAGGCATGCATAAATCAGTCAATCCACATTTTATTCATAATTGTGGCTAATCCCAAAAGTGATGCCTTGCCAAACAGATGTTCTTAGGAAGGAAAGGAGCAGGAACTGAAAGCAGCTGCAGCATCTCAGGTGTGTAAATAGTTCAATCAGGGATCTGCAATATCTAGAAATACTCAAGCCAAGCCCAATATAGGCAACCAATAGTTTTTAGGTATGAATAACAAAAATGTGGTCTTGCAGTTTTGTGTCTTTTTAATGTAATTGCAATGGTGTCTGTAAGGCTAATGATTCTGGAATGAAAATGGGTCAGTGTGTTCTCTCAAGAGGAGGAGGAGGATGATTAGAGAAAATACAGAAATAACAGCAGGACTGTGTCAGATCTGTATTAGAGGAAAATAAACACAATCTCTTTTGGGTTCTACACCATTTCAGATGTATTCATTTGGGCTCTATTGTAGCAACCGGGAAGAAATACAGATACATTTTTTTAATTGGGTAGAAGACATTACAGTATAAATTTGAAAGCTCTGTAAACCCATCCTGTAGCAACATTGAGATCACAATGTATAACACTACTAGTTGTTTCAGTGAAGCCAACAGAAAGAAGCCCTGAGCTATGAGTTCATACAATGTATTAATGCAGACAGCACCTGACTCCCTGAGCCATAAGAAGTATGCTTGTGGACTCAAGGGTGAAATTTGGTGATGGACCAGATTCACTAAAACTCTGTTTCTTAACCTATTATAATTTTAAAAAATGCTTCCCATTATTTATGGCAACTATGTTAATGCCTTGAATACCAACTGCTTTACTTTGTTATTTGAGGGGGGTCACGTTTGGAGGAGAACATGCTATTGTTGATAGTTTATGATATATATTTTTAGAAGCACAACATCATTGGTATGTTACTAATCATTAATTCTGTTAGCAGTCATTATAACAAATAACTGCAATGCGAAGGCTTTAGCGGTTAGGCCAAACTTTCCAAACTCGGGAGTTTAGTTAACAGGTGGAATAAATAGGGTTTGCTAACTCAACAGGTTTACAAACACAACAAGTGTAGGCAGAACAGACTAAACGGCAGAATTAAATGAGACACTGAATGCCAAAGAGGAAGACACTGGGTAATTCTTTTGCTTTCTATGACAGAACCTGGAAGCACAACGTTTGAATGGAGAAACCAGAGGAAAGACCAAGTATTGTTCTGGAGAGGCAGCACAAATTCATAACACGTGCCCTGTCTCACACTTATCACAATCCCATCCCATGTTCAAGAGTCATGAAACAGATACTTCTGTGTTCATTCTGTTTCTCACTGCCTCTTAATTTCATCCCATTCCATAAAGCAGCTGGTTGGGCAGTGTAGTCAGGTGGGGCCACCTGGCTACAGAGACAAAGGCCCAGATAACAGCCAGCCTATGTGGCCTTGGGCTAGCAGTACCGTCCCAGGGTTACCCCCCCTCCCCCCGAGAAAGGAATGGCAAGTCACTTCTGAATATTCTCGACCTAGTAAACCCTGGGAAGGGTCACCATAGATTGGGAATGACTTGGTGGCCCATACAAATTATCATTAACCATGTGTGCTGGCACAGACCTAACATTCTGAAACAGATTGTTACTGAAGTCGCACAAATCGCTTTTTTAGTAGCTCCTTGTTCAAGCACAAGATTTGTCCAAGTCAACAGTGTGAGGCACCAAGCTTGAACTCATGCAGAGCTTCACCACAGGAGCTTTATGGCTTGCTCAGGAGCCAAAGGATTCGGTCCTTAGTCTTTAAGGCACCACAGGAGGCCACTGCTTTGATTCTGAACTGCTTGTCCATACCAGATGTTTTCTGCCACCTCCCTACCACTGTGACAAACATGTTTATTTTAATTAATATCCAGCTTCAAAAAGAAGCCTACCAAGGCTGCTGACTATTTTTCAATATTTTGTTAAGCCCTAATAAAGGTCTAGGACTATGCTATCAAGGATTTACTGCTATTTTTCCTATTAAATGTATGAAGACATCTGGAAATTGTGGTAAGTATTCATTAAAAACCAAATGAGATACATTTTCAACCCTCTGCACTGGTCAAATTCAGCTGGTGTTCAGCTATTTCCCCTATGAAGAGAGAAGCATGTTTTTTACCTGGTTGCCACGTAGTTGTCAGGGGGGAAAAGAAGATTGCAACGGTGTGATAAATATGATTGAAAATATAGAGATTTGAGACTGTGTTTTTAACAGCTATGCACTTAGTGCCCTTTGCCTCAATTGGTGAGTTTGCTAGTTCTGTTTTGCTTCTCACATTATTTCTATCAAATGGATGAAGAAATGGGAGAATTTTGGAAAGTGATCAAGAAAACAAAACAAAAAACATTTCTCACCATTTTTAATTGCTTTCGTACCTTACTTTTCAATTAATATGTTTTATGTTTAACTGCATTTGCTTTATTCACTGTAGTGTTAGCTTCCTTCAATTCCATTTTTGAGAGAAAGGCAAGATACTTCTCTGATGAAAACTAAACTAAGAGGAAGAGGAGGAGGTAGATGAGAACAGAGATAAAAAGTGGTGAGGGAGAACACAGTTTATTAGTGCATATACATACCACTTGAGTCACCTGAACAATGGGCAGCATTTTTATGAACTCTAGGGTTCAAAGAAAAACAAACACTTCTACAGATGTTACATGCAAACAAAGATGATGATGATGATGATGATGATGATGATGATGATGATGATGATGA
>JAHTLZ010000074.1:11410309-11424719 GCA_023846285.1 Phrynocephalus versicolor | reverse complement strand
ATGATGATGATGATGATGATGATGATGATGATGATGATGATGATGATTTGCCTCCAGGGTCGTTTTTTCCATTGGTGGAAAAGAGGCCCAAATGGACAAGAAAGTTAGCAGGATGTTTACGTGTGTTTCTGTCATGCTCAGGTGCTGACCCACGCTGCATTATCAACTGGGAAGCTGCAGCTAGGGAGAGGAATCATCATAGGCTTTAAGACAAAGGCAGAAGAACAGCTGAGCATCCTTCTGGAAATGCTTTCCTCACCCTACGTCCCTTCATTCCTTCCTCAGCCAAAAGAATAAGTTCAGGTGTTAGGGATAGCCCATGAAAAGTGCCTCTGAGATCAAGTGTCGTGGAGGAAGAAATAATTTTTCCACAAATTTATAAAGGGCAGGTTATGACACATCCTCTCACCGATACAAATCACTGGGAGAGAGTGGACGTGAACACGCCAGGGGACAGCATCAGAGGGCTTCTCCACAGGACAGCATCTCAAATGATTCAAGTAACCCAGAATTGTTCAACCTCTGATTTCACTTTTTTTTAAAAAAAATAGGTAGAGCTTAGGCTTAAAGTTTCTTTGTGAAAACACCAGTTGTGTCAGCATGCTTGCAGACCTCCCCCCCCCGTACCATTTGTAGGAATGGTAATTAATGCTAATGTTGAAAGGAAGACATTTACTTAATAAAACCACCACAGGGCCCACCACAAAATCAGCATTCGGAATACATCATCCAGAGCATCCTACTGAGTATAACCACAGGAAGCGATCATGTAAACATTAGTGGGGGAGAAACAGAAAACCAATTACAGAATTACAAATGTGAACTAGCAGCTTCATACGGAATCAAGTAACGAAAGCAGTGTTGGCGAACCTATGGCACAGGTGCCAAAGGTGGAACTCAGAGCCCTTTCTGTGGGCACCCGACATTGCCCCTTCAAAGCCACCTGTATTCAAGTTAAATTGCTGTATTGGCACTTTGTGAAAATTTAGTGGATTTTTAATCACAGTTTGGGCACTTGGTGTCTAAAAGGTTCGCCAACACTGGCCCAAAGCCCTACACTAATGATATGCTCTTCAAAAAGAAAATAAAAAAGCTCTTCTTTTGGAAAATTGCAAGGTAGACTGCAACTGAATTTTTCTGAGGATGTGGAATTCCCAAGGGGAGAATCTGTACTCCAAGAAGCGCCTCTGAAGACGGCCTTAGAGACAAATTTGTGAGGAGAAACCAACCAGACCAGCTCTCTGGGTTTGGAAGCTACGATGGAAATCTTGGTTTGTCTCGTCTTTGCACTTGAGGACAAGGAAAGTACGAGAACTTGCTCTGTGCTAAGCAAGATGTATTGTGCTACTTTTCGTAGGAGAAGAAAATGAGAACTATTATTGCAAAAATCAAGCAGAACTGTGCAAATAATACTTTAAGCAAAAATGAAAATGAAACAAGGTATTCAAAAATGACGGCATCTACTGCTTCAGTACATGGACATGTCATGATCAAAAGCACAGGGTGGGTGTGGGGTGGGTGTTTGCCAGTCTCTGGCTGTGTGTGCACACTCCCTTCTGGAAAGCAAAAAATAAAAATAAAAATTAAAAATAAATAAATAAAAGCAATAGCTCGATGCAGAGAAGGCTGCTCAAATTCATTTAGATGTGAACGAGGCATGGGGGGGGAGGCACTTTCTCTAATGTCTCAATATTGCCCAGAGGAGAGGAAATTTGCCGGGCCTGAACATTCCGACTCTCCCATCCCAGAGACAGCTTCAATCAATGAGGACAAAAACATTAGCACATATTCTGTAGTACTAATCTGGGTCAGAAGATTGTGCAAAATATGTGTTATGGAAAATATTTACTAAGGTTACAGAAGGCCAGATTGCCCCTTTTTTGTGGGGGAAAGGCTTGGAATTTTTTTGAATAACGATTTAAATCATGATTTAAACCATTACACTTGTCCAAGGTGAGAAACGTCCCATTCAGTCAGTACTGGACAGTAATCCAGGTACTAATTTTTTTTTGACAAACTGCAGGTTCTAGTACACATCCAAAGAGAGATCTATCAACAACACATTACAATAATAAAACATGCAATGCAGCTAATGGATAAATGTTGACAGCCTATCTGTCTGGGGTGTACATGCATATATTATCTGAAGCTGGTAGAAGAGGCTTCCTACCACAGGTATTGATCAGGCATAGCTGAAGACCTGTTTCTCTGGAAGGAACACAATCTCATTTAGCACAGTTTGAATGTAACCCTAGTACAGTGGTGGCAAACATTTGGCACTCCAGGTGTTTCGGACCACAGTTCCCAGAATTCCAAGCCTGTATTGCCAATGACAAAGGACTGTGGTACTTGTGGTTCAAAACATCTGGAGTGCTGAAGGTTTGCCACCATTGGCCTAGTAGGTCAGATCATCCACAAATAACACCTTCTTCTTGGCTGGTTTAATTTCTGTTTGCTGGCCTTAATTTAGTGTGCTAGTGATGACTGATTGAGTACTTCCAGTGCCTCACCTGAATCTAATAAAATAGAGAGTTAGGAGTCATCCGTGTAATGAAAGGATCTTTCTCTAATGCTTTGCATGACTTTGCCATTGGTTTCATGTACAGTATGTCTAAAAAGCAAAGGAATAAAACTAAGCGCCTGGAGGAGCCCTTAGCCTATTAGGGGTGAGAAAACCATAACTGGGTTAGAAACCCTCCCAACCAGACAGAGAAGGCAGGGGCCATCTACAGCCTGCGTCACTTTAAAGAATTCCAGTAGAATTAGCAAGGCTACACTTTCACTGGTTCCCCCCAGCCCCCCCGGCCAAGTTCTTCCATTGTTTCTGACCCAAAATCAGGTCAGAAGCCAGAGCAACACAGAGTCAAATCATCATTGTCATCCAAGGAAGTCATTAAGCCATCTCAAAAAGTTCCAGCTCCAGAATATTTAATCCATCTACTCACATCTTGTTTTGTTTTAAAATATTGCTAAATTATCTATGCCCAATTGTATCAGTGACACTAACTACCCCAGTCCCTTTCTGAGAGATCACACATCCTTTCTTTATGATGCATATGTTGCAGTGATCTGGTAGTCAGGTTGGTCTGTATGTTAATGATACCTTAAGTTTCCTCTGAATAGTAATTGCCTAGTACACTAAATTGCACAATTACTAAATTACACTAAATAACACAGTAAATTGTAACACACACTTTATAATTCCACTAGGTAAGTCCGAAGAACAAGTCACTTAATGGCCCAAATTGTGTTGTGCAGTCTCGCAAATGGGGCAACCTTCGGAACCAAATTGCCGTAAGTTAAGAAATATTTGTACACATTATTTAGTCAGTGCATGCTGAGTGATGAAGTCCAGTTGACAACAAATAACCTCTGCAGCAATCAGTTTCCAAAAGCTACACCATTTGTCTAACTATGTAAGAGGATTTCAGTTAGTATGTCCTCACTAGACAGATGATTTCAGTTTTTACATTTGCCTTTTCTAGATTTTCATGCAATTCCTAAGATTGTTTCAATTATCTCTTTTAAAAAAGAGGAAAAAGGAAAAGGAGAACCGCAGTAGCCTTTTAGCCCTGTATGGCAATAAACGGCTTCTTGCAAATATGTATATTTGTTTTTCCACCAACAGGAAAACTTGCTGTGCAGACAATGGGACACGGACAAGTTGGAAGCAGGGACCTGTCTTTTTTTTTTTTTTTTTAAAGTTAGGAAAAACTCATAAACCCTGAAGCCAATAAATAAGGCATGCTGTTTTTGGAAATCAGCGATCACAGACCAGTGAACAAATGCCTGAGGAATGTAAATATCTTAAGACATTCACACTTGTTACCAAGAGGATTTTATACCTTTATAAAAGAGAATCCCTGAAAACCGTATCACATGGATGGCTATGGTTATTTTCCCATCTCTGAGAAGCACCCGTTGAGAGGTTCTCCCAGGTACTGTGGTGTTCAGAATCAGGCTGAGTCCTTAGTAAAAACATAGCTTATATCACATGGCATTTCCACACAGATGCTGCCCCACAGCGTCTACTGGTGCTGTGGGGGTGACCTGCAAGCAGTCCCACATTCCCTTAATCTGCTTCTCACACATTTATTTATTTATTTTAGAGTATTTTTACCCCACCTTTCTCCTTTGAAAAGGAACCAAGGCGGCTTAAAGTAATGAGGGATATTTAACAGCATTAACAGACAACATTACATTAAAGCTGCAAGGTTATAAGTACATATAAACACCAAGTCCATGTGAACCTATACAGTGGACCCTTGTATAACAAATAGTTTGTATAACATAAAATCTGTACAACATAAAAATTCCGGAGATAGGGGAAATTTGCTTAACATAATTGCCTATGGGGCAAATCTGTACAACATAAAATGGGATTATTCCATTTTCAATGTATTCCTATGGGAAATTTGTATAAAGGAAAATTTGCTTAACATAATTTCATTTAGAACGAATTAATTTCTTTATAAAAGGTACCACTGTAGATTCATATAAAAGACACATAACATTTGTGAAAACAACAACTTGTCTGTGTGCCAGTTTGCAGCCATTAAGCCTCTGAGGTATTGGTGTTGTGGAAAAGAAGAATGTCATTAAGCTTGCATAAAGGAGCTGATATAACCCTCTTGTAATGAGATGTTCATATTGGGATTCTGATCTAATTATCTACGAGTATCCAGCAACGATAGTAGAATGAACAGAAAGATGCCCATGCCCCAAATGCAAGTGTCAGTCCAGTTGCCTCAGCCTGTGCATGTTACCTACTGCCACATCATATCTGATTTATAGCTACCCCACCAGGGGTTTCAAGGTAAGTGAGATAGTTATTTGAGGAGCTGCTTTACTAGTTCCACCTCTAGCCTTAAGCAGAGATTCAAACCCAGGACTCCCAAATCTCAGTTCGTCACAATATCCTCTACAAAACATTGAGTATATTTATTTATTTTTTTAGCATAGAAACATTCTTATTCCACCACCAACACCAGGTTCAATGTAAACAGTTTCATACCCTTTTGCCATGGAGCCCAAGCCCAATGTGGCAGGGAGCAAAAATGTTCAGAAATACTCTCAAGGCTTTAGGCTCAGAGTACAATGTGGATCCATTCGATTAGACAGTGCTTAGGAATCAGCCAGGTTCTTCAAATTTGCACTGGAACATCTAATCAGCAGCTACTTTCTTAACATATTGACAATGCAGTGACATATTTTGCTAGCTAGGGGTGGGCAGATTTGCACAATTCTGTTTGAGCTATAATCCAAACAGATTTCTTTATTCGGTGTTTAAGGATTAGTTAAAGGTCGCTGGATGGTTAGTGCAGAAGTATAAATGGCACTTCTCTGCTCAAAGTCAAATTTTTGAGCTAGAAGGTGGGGGTTCTTTCCCTCACATTTGATTTCCTTCAAAGACCTCTACTGCTTCTTACAAAGCTCTCCTCCATTGTGTGATTCTTCCTTCAGAGAAGGCAGGTGTGTGGCAGTAAATTTGCTGCTTTGGTTTGGCTCACCAGAACCTATCAACATTTAACAATTGCTGACATTTGGGAGGAAGCCCTGTTGACTGCATGTTCTGATCTTCAAGCGTTTGGCCTGTCTTTAAAGCTTTCCCAACTCAATAACGTTTAGCTAATGCCTCCTGCTATATGAAGAAATGTAAAAAGTCTAAAAATCACCTCCTCATTTTCTGCGAAGAGCAATTAGGATACATTTCAATTCCTAGCAGATTATCCTATAATAAATATTTCAGCCTTCCCTTCAGAAACTCTTAGATTTCAGAGGCCTGTCTCCTGGCAAAAATAAAATCAGATTAGATTTTGTCCATTCTGATTAGAAGTGGACAGTGTGGCTCTGTTCTGTTCACAAGGCAGCGTCACCTCTGAGATTGCCTATAGCTAATGACAGGAGGAGAAAACACATTATCTCAATGCACTGGTACTTCCCTCCATTTCTTTCTCTTTTGGTTATAGCTTAGTGCTGCACCATCTGCTAGCAAGTCAAGCAGTTTTGGTATTCCTCAATTGACTTTATAGAATCTACGAGGAATGCTATACAATATCGTTTCACAATGCAACCCATGGAGAAACTAGTTCAAGAGTTGCTTTCCATCCTGCGGTAGAACACCTCTGAAATGTCTTCACAGCCACCTGTGTGGCTGCTTTACAAAATCTCTTTGTGATTCCTGAGACATCCCACTTCCTGCAAGCTAAAATCACATATAGCGGTTGCTTTTATAACTGCTTTCAAAGTAGTGTTATTGCGGCTGTCATTATGCACCCAGCTGAAGCTCATGTATATAGACGTGGATGTAAGCGCTTTCTCTTAATACGTGGAACTCAGTGGATACCAAAGGAAATGGCAATTCTATTCGCGAAGTACAATGGGGCTTTAAAATGTCTGCATGGAAAAATAGAACAGAGGCAATTTCCAGTTCAAGCTACTATTTGCAGGGTGGCTTTTTTAATTCTTCAAGGCCATTCAAACATGTCTCCTAAAGTGCTGCTTCCCAGATAACTCAGGCATATGTTTTATGTGCTCCTCAGACAATAAAATTTGTGTGTTTGCTTCTTTGTATTTGCAGTTTATGATTTTGTTCCTCCGATATTCAGGAGGACCTCTTCTACTCTAAGCAGAACAGACAGGTTTACAAACTGAAATACCACTAATGCATTTATTGCTGCAGTAATGGTAGTGTGATGATGTCAGAAATCTAACGTCAGCCTTTCAAAAATGGAGGCCGGGTTAAGGATGAGCACTCTAGCGTAAGCATGCAACATATTAAATTTAGAGGGCACTAGCGAGATGAACCACAAAATCAAGTTCATGGCCCCTCAGGAAGGCTTAGGAGATGGTCCCCAAAATCTGTCTTGTGCTACAATCGATCTCTATTGTACAGAAGAGTTGTCTGAAGCCCCAAACTAAGAAGTATGAAAGGGGAGGTTGCTAGGTCAGGACACAAGGCAACTCAATGTCCCTCACAGCTCCCTGCATTTCTCATCTTGCTGATGCTGGTCCTGACTCACTGGATTTGCACTTCAATGCTGGGGTAGTTATGGTATTTGCTTACTTCTGCTGGTATAACTCTTTAAATGAGTATAGGGCACTTTATTATGTATTTATTTTAGAGTATTTTTACCCCGCCTTTCTCCTTGGAAAAGGACCCAAGGCAGCGTACAGAATGAGGGATAGTATACAGTCCAGTACAATTAAGACATGTTCAAGTATTTGAGAAATCCACAGGAAACATGCTAGTTTTTTTTTTTTACACTTTCCGTTTCCTCTTCAAGGGTAGTTTTTGATTCATTTTAGTTTGAACATTATGTAGTCAACTGGCAGCGTTGGATTTTATTTTATTTTATGCATTTGAAAAAGGCTACCCCTCACTTGTCTCTGCAATCCTTTGTTCTCAACTTTCCAAGCCAGGGAATGGATTA
Organism: Phrynocephalus versicolor; assembly: GCA_023846285.1. Taxonomy (NCBI): domain Eukaryota; kingdom Metazoa; phylum Chordata; class Lepidosauria; order Squamata; family Agamidae; genus Phrynocephalus; species Phrynocephalus versicolor. The sequence continues at coordinate 11,417,286 of JAHTLZ010000074.1, read as the reverse complement.
ATTGTGGACAGGTTACTGGACAGAAATGAAACAAATGCTGGTACAGTGGTACCTTGTATAAAGGAATTAATTCGTTCCAAATGAAATTATGTTAAGCAATTTTTCCTTTATACAAGTTCCCATAGGAATGCATTGAAAATGGAGTAATCCCATTTTTATGTTGTATGGATTTTCCCCATAGGCGATTATGTTAAGCAAATTTCCCCTATCTCTGGAATTTTTATGTTGTACAAATTTTATGTTATACAAGCTGTTTGTTATACAAGGGTCCACTGTAGTTACATTTTGCTAGATGCAAAAGGTACACATCAGGTGTAACTGAGAACTAGCTTGGCGTCTTACTACTGCAATATGTTCGAGCACTGTTGTGCCAAAGACTACATGAAATGCTATCAAAACAAGATTAAGGAGAAAGCATTGTTTTGCTGAGGCACTTTGTGGTTGCTCGTGCTGCTGCTTTCAAGTCAGCTAAATATGGAATTTCTCTCATTCCCCTCCCCATTCCCCACCCTAAATTAGAAGTGTTAGATCTTTATTTCACAGCTCCCACTTCTGTGCTTGTTCCTCTCTCACAGTTCTTAAGATAGCAAGAAACTAATGCAGAGTGCCGTCAGGATCATATGGTACATTCCCCATGACTTTAAACTGCTATAGCTTGTAAGATAATCTTAAGTAGGCAGAGCAGTTATAGCAGAAGAAAACAAAATAAGGTAGCTTCACAAATGCCGAAGAAGAGCTGAAATCTACTCAACAAAAACAACACAAAAAGAGTCAGTTAGGTCTGAATCACTTTCAGGTCATGAGTCCAAACAGACAGGAAAGGAGAGCTACATAAATGGATCTAAAATTTTTAATCCAGTAAACTTTCTAACCTAGTCTCTTTCACTTAAGTTTCATAAAAATAAAAGGAACCAATTTAGTCCAGTTTCTGGAGAGTGTACCTGTATATACTCGAGTATAAATCGACCTGAGTATAAGTCAAGGTCCCTAATTTAAACCCCCCAAAACCCCCCAAAACTGGGGAAACCTATTGACTCGAGTATAAGTCTAGGGTGGGAAATGCAGCAGGGCCTGGTAGTTCCTCCTTTGTGACCTGGGAGAGACGTGTGTGATCTTTAAAATGACTTTTAGCCACTGAGGCACGTGGTTGCCGTGGTGGCTAAAAGTCACTTTAAACATTGCACGTCGCTCTTCTGCAACGCGGGGGAGGGCTCAGGAGAACCGGAGCAGAATTTTAAAAATGACTTTTAGCCACCGACCCAAGCACTTGCCTCAGTGGCTAAAAGTACTGACCCAGATATAAGTCGAGGGCCCCCCCCTTTCAGCCCAAAATTAGGGATGAAAAAATAGACTTATATTCGAGTATATATAGTAATCAGTTTCCCAAAGAAGAGCAAGTAGGCCTAAGGAAAATAAGAGCAATTTACTAGGCAGAATTCAATGGGCATCATCAATGGTATAATTTGGAGTAACTCATGTTGTGTCTCTGTGTTGTTTTTTTAAAGCATTAAGCATGTAGAAAGCAAGGTTCTGGGGGAAGAACACCAATTTTTCTCCTGATTCCTTGATGCATATATACATCAGTTTCCAAAGGGAACTTAAATGTCCTTGCTTAAATCCTCACGGAACCTGACTTGTTTAAATCTAACTATCTGGTTTACTAACTTGTGAGAGGCAATGAAATGAGATCGTAATATTCAGAGCCAAATGAAATGTAATGCTTGGCACCAAGTTTGGTACTCTCTCTCTCTCTCTCTCTCTCTCTCTCTCTCTCTGATAGCAGAAAGTGAGGAATTAAAGAACCTCTTAATGAGGGTGAAAGAGGAGAGTGAAAAATGGGCTGAAGCTCAACATTAAAAAAAACCCACACTAATATCATGGCCACCAGTCCCATCACCTCTGGCAAATTGAAGGGGAAGAAATGGAGGAAATGACAGAGTTTATTTTCTTGGGCTCCTTGATCACTGCAGATGGCGACTGCAGCAATGAAATTAAAAGACGCAAATTCTTGGGAGGAAAGCAATGGCAAACCTAGGCAGCATCTTAAACAGCAGAGACATCACTTTGCCGTCAAAGGTCAGGATAGTCAAAGCTATGTTTTTTTCCAGTAGTGATGTATGGAAGTGAGAGCTGGACTATAGAGAAGGCTGATTGATGCTTTTGAGCTGTGGTGCTGGAGGAGAGTCTCGAGAGTCCCCTGGACTGCAAGGAGATCAAACCTATCCATCCTGAAAGAAATCAACCCCAAATGTTCACTGGAAGCACAGATTTTGAAGCTGGGGCTCCAGTACTTGGGCCACCTCAGGAGAGGTTGCAAGTTTGTTTCCCCGCTGAGCTTCCTTGGCAGGGCCTTGCCTTGATGTCCCATAAGGTCTCTTCCAGCTCTGCAGTTCTAAGATGATGATAATTATTATTATTATTGTCTTGCCTTTTCTCCATATGTCATACATGGCTCTCCTCTTCCCCCACTGATCCTCATTACAAACCTGTGAGGTAGACTAGGCAGGACATGACGGGTCTGAAGCGTCCCCATGAATATCACTGCTCACTGCAAGAAGATGAATCTTTTGAGTCTCTGTCCAAACATCTAACCCAGTGGTTCTCAACCTGTGGGTCCCCAGATGCTCCTGGACTGCAACTCCCAGAAGCCTCCACCACTCGCTGTGCAGTCCAGGAACATCTGGGGCCCCACAGGTTGAGAACCACTGGTTTAACCAATACTGCATATCTTACTGTCACTGATACCTGGAATGGGGGTAAAGGGTTCTTAGTGAAAATATTCCAACTTAAAATAAAAAACTAGGAAGTGTCCTGGTTATGCTCTCTTCCTGACTCACATTTTTTTTTAAGGCGGGCATTAACTGAACTAATAACAGGAATGTAAGTGAGATAGAAATTCATCTGGCAGGAAGTAAAAAAGACATATTTCTGTTAGGAGTCTGAGGCAAGCATTTTTTCCAGAGCTACCGTATTTGCAAAGATGATGTATGGAGTGAAACATTTCAGGTGATGCTACCTATGAGGGGCGAGAGATGCCATAATTAATGTCTTGGCCATGGAAGAAAAGGGATTTTCAGCCCAAAATTGACAGGACGTCTGAAATGAAAGTATATTGAGGTGTGTGTGTGTGTGGGGGGACAACAACCTTCAGCTCCTTTGGAACTTTCTCAAAGAGATGACTATCTCCGTTAAAAAAACCCCAGAATTGTAAATATGCAGCTGTGGCAGATGTTAGGGTATGAATATTTATATTTCTAGAGGCCTGGTGGACATTCTGGGCTACCCCACTAGGTACGTTAATATTTGAACAGATCAATCAAAGCCCCCGGTGCACTAAACAATGACAGGCACAGCCCCTCCCTCCCCTTCACATTCCAACCAGACTGACTCGCTTTAATGCGCTCAGTGCAAGAGCTCACATCTCTCAGGCCTTCCAAGATGAAGCAATGTGCGCCCCAGGAACCACAGCTTGGCTTTCTAGTGACAACAAAAGCTCAAGTTTTGTTTCATGCTGTGCTATTGCCTATAGGCAGCTTAAAAAGGCAGATCATTTTTTAATTGAAAGCCCATTTAAAAAAGAAAGGAAAGGAAAGGAAAGGAAAGGATTTTTTTAGAAAACACATCACAAGCAGTGGTCAATACAATTTGAATCGAGAATAAGCACAAAAACTAGCAATAGTAGATATTCCCACGGAGGCAAGGAAAACATGCTTGGAGCCAGCTGCCTAGATAAGATGCTTGCTTTCCATTCGACATTACAGAATATGAGCAAGCTCACGTTTCACATAGAGTAACCCCCCGCCATTTCACGGATCAGGTACTGTGGTCCCACTATATCGTGGGATCGCAGTACCTGCCCGGGCTCCAGCTGATTAGCGCTGGGGTGGGGGAGAAAAACCTTTATTTCCCCAACCCAGCGCCAATGAGCTGGAGCCCAGGGTGTAGGGAAGGGGGGTTTAAAAGCCCAGGCTTTTAAAAACCTTTTTCTCCCTTCCCCAAGCCCCGGGCTCCAGCTCGGTGGTGGATCAGATCCCACAACACAGCTCGCCCAGGTTGCTCCCAGAAGTCTTGGAGCAATGGTGGGGATCAGATCCCCCACCGCCGCTTGCTCGTGCTGCTCTGAGAAGTCTCGGGGCAGTGCGGGCGAGTGGCAGCGAGGGTCCAAGAAGTTTTGGAGCAGCCTGAGCGAACGCCGTGGGGGATCTGATCGCCCCCGCCCCGCAGGCCCCACCCGACCCGCATCTGCATATCACTGATTTTCAGTCACTGCGGGTCGGGTGGGTCCCTAACCCCTGTGATAGGCGAGGGCTTACTGTATGTAGTATGTCTATGTAAAAAAAAATATGGCATCTCCAATGTACACGATCCATGCATTTGGAGCAGTTGCAAAAGTCATCTCACTAATTCACATTATGGTGCAACAATTTGAGATTGTCCCGAGAAAGTACGAAGCCTCAGTTAATTGGTGTCCATCTGAGCCCTGTCACTTTCCATCCATGGGAACCACTGGGGCAGCAATAGGATAGCTGTTTTGCAGGAGTTACGGAAGTTAGGGTTGTCGACTATGATACATACGCTTAAATGTAGCACCAAATAAGTTACTTTCTAAACATAAGATGTAATCAAGCTCGTGACTCCTTTATCATTAGTAGCAGTTTTTGGTTCTAAATTAAACGAAGACGGATCCAGAGATTACATTACTCATCTTTCAATAAAAACAGTTCTAGCCAAAGTGGTCCATTAGTGTATTTACATTCCCGTGAGAAGAGGCAGTGTCTTTTCAGTAAGAGTATTTCACGCAAATCTTTGTTGACAGAAATCAGACAACTACACGGAAAGGATCTGACAGGCTAAAAGGTGCAGCACAGGTTGTGATAAGAAGCAAACTATTCAAGTTGTGGTGTGTGAAAACACTGTGGGAAAGTAGCACTGGATGGTTTGGGTTATGGAAATTTCCTAGCAAGATGAAAGTCTTGGTCGCACTCAGTCACCTAGCTGATGTCTGGGTCATTGGAGTGATTGTGCCAGTCACTCATAAAAGAACAGTAAAACCAGAGGCTGTAAACAATGCTGTGGTTGCTAACAACTGAATATATGAAGACTATCAACTCTGTATTTAGTTTTGATGTATCCCTCCCACCCCCAGTAATGTGACTTGGAGCTATCTTCTTGAGTGCCTCAAACGCAATACATAAATAATCCTTTGCTTACACACAATCACTTCAGAATAGAAATACAGTGGTACCACTGATAACAAATTTAATTCGTTCTCAGGGGCAATTTGTTATCTGAAAAATTTGTTATCCAAAACGTGGTTTCCCATTGAAATGAATGGGAATTAATCTATTCCTAAGGTTCGAGAAAGGGCAAAAAAGCTGTCAGGCGGGTGTGTGTGTGTGTCCAGACCTCTTTATAAAATGCACTTTAAAGGCTTGCACTGCTGGAACACACACACATACCAGAACACCCCACTGCAGTGCAATGCAAACATGGACAAGAGAAACCAGCAAGACTACTCCAGCCTGTCCCACCCAAAGTGCAATGGGGGAAAAATGAAAACAAACAAACATAACCAGGAAGAAAAATCCAGCCCATTTTTGCCCACAGAGCAATGAAAAAAAGACTGCAAATATGGAGAAATGAAACCAGCAAGACTACCCCAGCCTCTTCTAGCCAAAACTGCAAAGAAAAACAGTGCAAAAATTAATAAAAGCTAGCTCTCTATCTTACCAAGTTTGAAAGGTCCAAATCCCTTAGCAAAACATGTCCAGAATGGCTGCAAAACACCATTAAAAATATGCTAACCCCTCCCACCCCTCCACAAACTATGCATCCTGCAATGCATGCAGGGTACACATTTTTTGCAAGGCATTATGAAATATTTGTTATCTGAGGCAGCCCATAGGGAATATTCGCTATCCAAGGCAGCGCTATACCTGGAAATGTTCATTTGTTATCTTAGGCATTCTTTATCCAAGGTATTACTGTATTCAGAAATTTATTTTGTATAAGAAATTTCCAGTCACCTTCTGTAGAGGCTATCTCCAAAAATCCTTTTAAATAAAATTTCCACAGATTTTCACTGGCTCTCATTTTGTCACTTACTCCTTGTCCACTGAGTAGTAATAATAACGATGACAGATGCACTCTTTCTACACATTAGCAAGATAGCTGACATCTAGAGGTGCTAATTCAGAGAGGACTCAAGTTACCTTTGGTCGTTAGTCATGGAAATGTCATCCCAGAGGTAGCGCCAATATTTATGAAACAGCACACAGCAGCCCTACTGAATAGAGATGGGCACGACTCAGCGACATGTTTGTTTTCATTTTTTCGTTTCGTTACGTAATGAAACGAAAAATGAATTTTGACTCCAAAATGAAACGAAACGACCCGAAACACGAAAAATTTTGTCGACCGCTTCGTTTTCGTTACGGCAAATACATTGAATTGTGCTAAATGGTAACAAAACAGCAATTTTTCGTTTTCGTTTTCTCGGGTTGTTACGTAACGAAATGAAAACGATTTTTTTTGCAAAAAACCTCACGAAAATGGAAATGAACCGAAACGGACCCCTAAACGACCAAACGACAAACGAAACACAATTTTTTTGAGTCGTGCCCATCTCTACTACTGAACACCACCTCCTCCTCTCCTTTTTATCAAAGTGGCCTTTCATAATCATACACAGGTTGAAGATGAACAACTGGAAGAAGCCACTTTGGCCAACTCTAGATTCCAAAGATCCTCTGCCTAGCTTTTCGGTTGCTCAAGAAAGGCAAAGATATACAGAGGAATGACTTTTATAAACCTGTGATTTGAAGTTTGTGGAACTCACGTGCGCGGAGGGCTCTCCCTCCATCATCATCCCCTTCTATTGGGATGATGGATATGAAGGATAAGCTTCCTTAGTTAGTCTTTCCAGGTAGCTAGAGCCCTGATTTTGGAGAGGCTACTGAAGAGGGCAGCTTAGCCCT
>JAHTLZ010000074.1:11375888-11410299 GCA_023846285.1 Phrynocephalus versicolor | reverse complement strand
AAAAAAGAACCGCTGAGACAAAGATGGGGAAGGGAACTAAGGTATCAAAATGAAAGAAGGATAATCTAAAAAATGCTAGTTAATTTATCAGGAAAAGAGGAAGGATTCTAACAACCCAGTTACTGCTGGGAGTTTTATTTACAACATCACCTGTAGCTTGAGGGACTGAGAGGGGCTTTTCTGGGCTTAGGTGACTGTCTACCTATTCCAGCTTTTTAAAAAAATTCAAAGGGAGCCCTGCCTCGCTGACCAGTGTTCTATCCCTCTCTTTTGTCAATTGTTGGCAGTTGTTTATTACTATTGATCTGTTCAGTCAGATGCTAATATGTAGGCAGTAAAGAAAGCAGCATACAAAAGTTTGTAATTTGAAGCAACTTTTGATGCTTTTGAGTTGTGGTGCTGGAGGAGATTCTTGAGAGTCCCCTGGACTGCAAGGAGATCAAACCTATCCATCCTGAAAGAAATCAACCCCAAATGTTCAATGGAAGGACAGATTTTGAAGCTAAGGCTCCAGTACTTTGGCCACCTCATGAGGAGAGAGGACTCCTTGGGAAAGTCCCTGATGTTGGGAAAGATTGAAGGCCAAAGGAAAAGAGGACGGCAGAGAATGAGATGGTTGGACGGTGTCATCGATGCAACCAATATGGATTTGACAAAACTCTGGGAGGCAGAGGAAGATAGGAAGGCCTGGGGAGCTCTGGTCCATGGGGTCATGAAGATTCGGACGCAACTGAACGACTGAACAATAACAAAGAAAGCAGCATACAAAAGTCTGTAATTTGAAGCAACTGTAAGTAATTCTAGTTTAATACAGTGGTACTTCAACTTATAAATTGAATCCGTTCCAAATGCATGCTCTTAAATCAAACTACTCTTAAGTCGGGCTACCTATCTAAAAAATTGGAAAAAAATAGTTAAAAAATAAAAAATTGAAAAAACATATTTGTAAGTCGAGCAGACCATATCTAAAATTAAGGCTCCAGTTAAAACGGCAACAGTTTTCTGCTCTTAAGTCAAATTGCTCTTAAGTTAGGGTACCACTTTATCTATCTCCACTTGTTTTACAGCTGAGATCATAGTCAGGCAAGCCACGGAACCCGAACCTAGGAGGCTACAATGAAATGTTGGGAGGCATCCATTTTCTCTCCCCCCTCTTTTCCTCCTGCTGTTGCAGCGGCTTGCAAAACCGTGAGGGAAAGCATTTTCAATCAGATCAGAGCCACGTCAGGCATCCCAGAATGGCCAGCAGAAACAAAAAAAGCCTGTTCATAGGCATAGACACAGCACCATATTAGATTTCATTAGTTTAAAGGCCTGACAAAAGTACCTGACATGAGCTGCAGAAAAAGACTGTGTGGATCTCAAATTTAAATTGGAGCACTCACTACCTGAATGCCAATCTTTTAAGTAGTTCTTTCACATCACACTGCCAGTGCATTAAAAAGACAAATAAATGATTATGAAGCAGAAGTTTGACATTCTGTCATCGTTGGAGAACATTTTTTTTCACACGAAATAAAAATACTCCCTGACACACATACAGTAGGAGATTTAAAGCTGTTATGCTTCTTTGTTGTGAAGGGTTCTGTGGTATCAAGGATTTCTTCTGGACAGCTGCTGAGAAAACAAGGGAGCAAGCAAAAAAAGATTTTGCTATTTTACTTTTAAACCAGTGTTTCAGAGGAAACACTGGTCGAATCTGAAGGCAAAGGGGGACTATTTTTTGTAGTTTAAAATGGAAGACATTATTTTATAATAGAATGCCAATTCTGACCAGTTTGTGTTTTTCTAGCAATGCCTTGTTTCCAGAGAACTATCATGAATTATTGTTCATGATAGTTCACACTGCAGTAGTCATTCTCAGGACCAGAAGATCCTTATTTAAAAACTTCTATGGATTTAACCCCTCAGACCTATAAAAGATGCCAGAGATTAAATCTGGGACCTTTGAGATGCAAATCATATGCTTTACCACTGAACAGATAGCAACACTTCCCTGGACTTTAATTTGCTCCAAACTGCATGAAGCTAGAAATTGTTCTCAATCACACACCAGCATCTTGTTCCTTGATCATTTACACACCAAAGGGAACTTAACATGAAAACCCTAGTGAAGACAGCCATGTAATTTGTATTCTGTGCCTAAATATATGTTTGCCTTTGTTGTTGTTTTTACACCTGAAACTCAAGATGCTTCTTCTTGGCTCCTCAAATTGTCAGTAGAAGTATAGGAAGTTCTGCCAGCTTTTTTTTTATCATTTCCACTCTTAAGATTGTCCAGTGGGCATAGTCGGAAGATTGTACAGTACTATGCCTGCTGCTATCTTCCTATAACATACAAAAAATGCATGGTGGAGACTTGTTGATATGAACGAGACTTAAGCATATCAAATGAAGTGCAAGATTACAGCCACGTCCCACCTGTTTATCACAATGCAGACAATGTTTTCCTGTTTGATACTGGAAGCATCCACGTTTTTCCATTTCTGCAGATGGCTTCCAATCTTATGCCAACCAATGTTTTTGGTTTCTTTGAGGCAGCTTCTGTCCTTCCAGGCAACCATATGCTACAGAAAAATCACCCTCTCTCTATGCGTAGTATGAAAGGCCTTCTTTTTCCACATTCACGAGCGTATGCCCCTCAATCCAACCTTGGTATTAAACTTTTCAGTCCCTTTTAAACTTTTAAATTTTAGTTGATCAGGAGACAGATTCTGCCCAGGTGAGGAGGCGGGTGGTGGTGGTGGTGGGGAACAGATATGCTTTCTATAGAACTGGAATCAGTGCAGTTTGTAATCTATTTAGGAAATTCAACATCTGAATTTCCCATTTAAAAATAAATATGCTGCAAGCAACAGCTCTGACACACACCAAGTATTTACTTCATTTGAGCATCTGGTAGTAGTTTAGGAACCAATCAAGACCCTGCCCAAGAATGTGTACCTGTATTACCGATACTGTATACTGTTTCATACAATCCCAACAAAACATATGGCCAGTTATTTCAAACTAGGAGAAAGAATCCCATCTCAAACCCTCCTAAACAGCCGGCGTTGTATCTAATGTTTTCTCTGTGTCTCACAGATTGCATCCGATACAGTATGTATTCTACATATTTCATCATGAAGCAGATGCTTAGGGGTTTGGACATTTCCTTTATAATGACATCCCTGACATAACAAATAGCAAATCATTGTGTGGCTTATGGTGACCCTTGACAGGGTTTCCTAGGTAGAGAATTTCCAGAAGTGGTTTCCAATTCCCTTATTCTGGGAGTAACTTGGGAGTGTGTAGCTTGGCCAAGGACACAGAGACTGGATCTTCTCCCTGAACACACAGCGGAGAATCAAACCCGCAACTTCTGTCTTCAGAGCCAGACACTTCACTCGCTGTGCTATTCAGCCAGCTGACATCACAGAGACTGTGCAAAACCACTCTGGTGTCATCTCACTATTTCCCCGTTGTCCTCACTGATACGGGACATGTGACTGACAGCTGTGAGCAACTCCTCTCTGTGTATTGAATGCCATCCTGATGATGTTGGACAACTACTTGCCTGTCCATGTCCCACTTGATACTTTTCTGATTATCTGCCTTTGAGTCAAGTCTGGAATTACAGGTTTTGCCCCTCCTATCTCTTATCGGTCCAATTTCAAAAGCCGAATTGCTCCAAGAAACAACTCACTGCAGAAATAAAGTGTTTCCGACCGACTCAAGTCCTAATATATGTCACTGTATTGATTAAAAAGAAAAAGAGTCGTGATCCCTTTGGTAAAGATGTGAAGGAAAAGCAAGCAAGCAAGCAGGTTGATTAGTATGATACTTTGTCTGGATTCCCAGCTCTGCTAATCATTGCCAGCACATACAAGGGGAGCATAATGTTCAAGGTAAGAGTAGTGGTGAGGGTGAAATGATGAATGAGCTGTAGAGGCAGAGAGAATTCACTGCACATCCTGACCAATACAGGCGGAAAAGGAATCAATCCATTTAGCTCGCTACACAGAGAGAAGCAGCAGTGAGATAAGAGGATAATGAATGCCATGCCGAAAGTGCAATACCGATAAGAGGAACACTTGAAATGACCATCCTGTGTTTAAGAGCCCTGACAGAAACAGTGACAGAGGAATAATTTATTCATGGAGTAATGGCCTTTGCTGCTTGAATAACGGTAGACATTTAATACAAGTTAGTTCTCTTACTAGTCTCCCATTATGCAGTTGCTGGCCACTGAATATACAGTGGTACCTTGTACAAAGGAATTAATTCATTCCAAATGAAATTATGTTAAGTAATTTTTCCTTTATACAAATTTCGAATATGAATGCATTGAAAACAGAGTGATCCCATTTTTATGTTGTACAGATTCTCCCCATAGGCGATTCTGTTAAGCAAATTTCCCCTATCTCCGGAATTTTTTATGTTGTACAAATTTTATATTATACAAACCGTTTGTTATACAAGGGTCCACTGTATTATGTTTCGGGAACACATTCTATTTGCTCAAACTGTCTTGTCTTGTAAAAAGCAGGCAGGCAAAGGGAAGGCAAGTCTACAGCATTCCATCGCATGAGAAGTATTTCTGGTTTACGAATGTCTTTGGCTCTCATCTTGTCATATTCATTTGTAAATATAAAAAAGAGCAACATGCTCTTACAGCCTCAGTCAAAAATTGCATTTTGCCCACTGGTAAGAGGTCTAAGGGGTTCCATGCCAATTTTCATAGGAATGGCCATGTTAGTCTGTGGAAGGATATTGGACAGGAAAACAACAGAAAACCCCCAAGAGACAAAAATGTCATGGCACTTTAAAATGTAACTATTCCAATTTAATACGAAGTTTCATGGATCAAGTCCATTTCCTCAGATGTTAAGGTTGAGACTACTTGGTCCACAAAAGCTCACAATAAAATAGAGTAGTTAGTCTTTACAGTGCCTTAGTGTTTTTGTCTCTTTATCTTTTGCTTTTGTTTGTCTGATGCACTAATATTAAGGTGGACTTAAAACTACAAGTAGATGCCCAAATGGGGAAGAATGAAATTAACGACTGAAAATGGAAGTGAAACAAAGTTTTTAAAAAAACCCTGACCATCTCTACTTTTGTGCTGCATTCTCTTTTATATTCTAAACTGCTAATTTTTAGTCTTGGACTCCTCTGTGTGAAGAATGTGCTTGTATGGCATTTTAATATTCCTTTTGCTTTCTTTCAAACAATTTATATCCTTTTTAGAAGGGTGAATCTTTCTTTGTCACACATTTTCACTTTATTAATTATATAAATAGGAATAATGTGGCAGCTTCATCAGCTGCAGTCCATGTCATCTTGTGGAACACTGGACTCTCTGTCAGGACATTTCCAATAACAAAGCTATGTGATTAGTCATACATGTTTTTAAAAATATATATTTTAATGTATTCTTAAATATTCTTAGCATTAGTCATAAATACTATTTTTTTTTAAAAAAGAATACTGAGTCTTAGTCTTTGCTTCTGTCAATATTTAGAGGACATCCAAATAAAGAAAAGATGAAGAAGTCAATGGGATATGATCACCACTCCTCTTAAGGGTCTGCTTGCATATAAACAGGCAGAATAAAAGTTGCACTTTTTTAAAGGAAGAAGACAAAGAAACAAGCAAGGAAAACAACACACATCTCTCTAACTTAACCCATCAAAAATATGAAAAGAGATGAAAAGATAAAGGATGTACACCCTAGAATGAACATAGAAGCTTTTCTCTAGAATGAAGAAAACACATCCTCTGTTCAAACCACTTGGCTCAGCTAGACCCAGGATGGCATACAGACTTTCTCTTTAACAACATTCGGCTCTGGACTAATGGGGCTTCCATATACAGTACCTTATATATGGGTCCCAATGTAAAATCATTTCATAGTATTTCAGATTGGGGTGGAAATCTTCAGGGCTGCAGCCAGCTGTCTGATGTCCTTTTTCTGATGCCAGGAGGCCCCTTTTATTTATTTATTTATTTATTTATTTATTTATTTATTTATTTATTTATTTTTATTAATTCTCTGTGGAGGTGGGGGAAAATTGCTTCTCTAGAACAGTGATGGCGAACCTTTTAGAGACTGAGTGCCCAAACTGCAATTCAAAACCCACTATTTTTTTTTTGCAAAGTGCCAATACAGCCCCTTCATAGCCACCTGTATTCAACCTGAATACAGGTGGCTATGAAGGGGCGATGTTGGGTGCCCACAGAAAGGGCTCTGAGTGCCACCTTTGGCACCCGTGCCCTTGGTTCGCCATCGCTGCTCTAGAACAAGAGGTCTGTTGCCTTTGGAATTCCCTGAGACTGGGAAAATGAAGCTTACCCACCCATCTTGCATCATCTAGATCAGAGAACGTGAATTTAAAAGACAGTCATTTCCAAAGTATGCTAAGGAAACCTTCGGTTCTGTATCTCAGCAATATACATATAATATACAAATTAAAATACTCAGGCAATGCAAGGCAGCCAACAAGGGAATGTGTTGTGGAACTGAATCCCTGCATGCTATTCAAACCCCTTAGGGAATCTGAGATGTGGGTCAGCTGCAAGACAGTTTATTTTAGGGCCAAGCAGATGCTTCATTTCAAGACTACACATTTAGAGAGAAGGAAAACATTTTACATATCACTGCACAAACGTTTTCTAGTCCACATGAGTCTGTACAGAGAACATGCACACACTAAGGTTGGGCATATGTGTGGGGGGCAGTACCAATGAATGGTCTCTGTTGTCTTAACATTTATTACTAATTTTAACACTGGTTCGTAGTCTGCCATTGAATACAGTGTCAGGCGGACTTCCTTCAACTCTTGGGAGCCATTTGCATCAATTTGTAAGCATAGACACTGCATAGTTAAGAATATGATTATTCAGCCAAAGAACAGAAGAATATCAGCTCAGGAAATCTGTGTTTTCTGCTTCCCCAAGAGGACTTAAGAATATACTTGCATCTGATAAGCTTCTAGGTAATTTCAGTTGATTCTTAACTTTGATTGTTGTTGATTTAAAAAATCCAAGAACAATGTGGGATTTATAGACTGAGCAATCATGCATTATATACATTTTCTAAGATCATGGAAATTCATCCCAAGCACACCTGCACCAGAAATTTTGAAAAATAGCTAATACGTCTGGTCATTTTGTTCATCATTTCCAATTGCTTTCTAGATACAACTATTGTTCTCTGTTCAAGAGTCCAGCACTGATCTTAAACATATATATATATTTAAAATTATTTTTAGGCTGCCTTTGCAGACAATTTTTCTCAAGACAGAATCCCTAAGCAGCCCACCACTAATATCTAAGTGGCTGCATTCTGCAGATGCTGCTGCTTCTACTTTGTCTTTTATAGGCAGCTCTACGCAGAACCAACTCATCCTCAAACATCAAACATCTTTATTTTTTTCCCTGAATCCTTCAAACACAGCAATGCATAAAGGCAACCAAACTATATGTATCCATCAGGCTTGAATATCTATCCCCCTTTTTAGAAAGAACAGCCCATAGGGACCCAATTCACAGATTGCCATATTTTTTTCAGGCTCTCATGTGTACATTGTTCGCAAAGTTGCCAAGTTTATAATTAAAGTTGCAGCTTTAAAAACGCAATACATTTGAGCTTCTGTCACTAGCCCAGAAGAGAGATGCAGGTGGATTTCAGCCTGAAAGGGCTGTGAAGCACACTTGCAGGCACTCACAGGTCTTGAGGAGGCACAGCAAGCGCTAGGCCAGCTGGCTCAGATGGTCACAGCAGGCAGATGTTAATGCTGGAGTTCCAGCCAGTTCAGGAGGCCTCACAGATTAATGTCCTCTCGCAGGGCCCCTCCCCTCTTGATGCTCCTGACTCTCCCATCTGAGCTTCTGCCAACAGCCCAGAAGAGAGACGCAGGTGTTTTTCAGCCTGAAAGGGCTGTGAAGCACACTTGAAGGCACTCACAGGTCTTGAGGCCCAGCAAGCGCTAGGCCGGCTGGCTCAGATGGTCACAGCAGGCAGATGTTAATGCTGGAGTTACTTACATAAAGGTAACCAATGAGTCCCCTACCTACTACTTTCTATCAAGATTACCCCCGCCTTTTTTTTTCTTTTAACGCTGTCAGCTTGTGAAGGAAGTGTGGTACGACTGTTCTTGTCTTCTATCTAGGACCAGTAATTCTATGGGAGTGAACAGTAAGCTTTGCAGGACATAAATTTAAACAGTCCTGGAAGAATGTTAAACTTTGCAATAGATTGTGCATTCATCACTGCAAAGCCTTCTAATTTAGAGTGCAGTGTAGACCCAGTTTATTGTAAAAACCTGTGGATGTTTCCAACCCTCAGATTTAGCTTTCTGTATCTCTAAAATGTGTTCTGTATTGGTAAAAGAAAGAGCTATTACTTTTTCAGGAATTGTGACCCTTTGGCACGCTGGCTGTTTTGGACTGCAACTCAGCATGTATTGCCAATGATAAAGAACTGTGGGGTCTGAAGTCTAAAACATTTGGAATGCCAAAGATTCTTTAACTGGCTGAATTGGTTAAAAATTCAAATAAAAGAGCCAGCTGATACCTCACTGAAATACGTTAAGTTTTTGGCTAATACTGCTAGGATGGCAAATAGCTTACCTATACTGCTGTACTGTTGACGCTGCTCCTTTATTTTCAAGAAAATTTTCAAGGATTTCTTTGCTCCTCTGCTGTTTCGGTTATCAGCCATTAACAGGCCTTCCTGTCCTCCACTGCCTCTCGGAGTTTGGTTAAATCCATATTTGTTGCATCGATGACACCGTCCAAGCATCTCAAACTCTGCCCTCCCCCTTTCCTTTTGCCTTCCCCAACATCATGGACTTTTCCAAGGAGTCCTCTCTCTCCTCATGAGGTGACCAAAGTACTGGAGCCTCCGTTTCAAAATCTGCCCTTCCAGTGAACATTCAGGGTTGATTTCTTTCAGGATGGATAGGTTTGATCTCCTTGCAGTCCAGGGGACTCTCAAGACTCTCCTCCAGTACCACAGCTCAAAAGCATCAATCAGCCTTCTTTATAGTCCAGCTCTCACTTCCATACAACACTACTGGAAAAACCATAGCTTTGACTATCTGGACCTTTGTTGGCAAAGTGATGTCTCTGCTCTTTAAGATGCTGCCTAGGTTTGCCATTGCTTTCCTCCGAAGAAGCAGGCGTCTTTTAATTTCATTGCTGCATTTGCCACTTGCAGTTATCAAGGAGCCCAAGAAAATAAACTTGCTATTACCAATAAACATTTTTCTGGCTCATTCTAAAGGCACAGATCCTTCAAATATTTTAGGCCACACGGATGCTTTGCTCTCTGAGAAGAGAGGGATTACACTCCAATCTAGGGTGTCCCTTGTGAAGTGCCCTGCAGATACAAAGGACTTGAGGCGTGCCTGGCATTCTGATCCCAAAGACAGCTAACCCGTCACCACATCTCAACAACCTCGGGGGCCTCTGAGCAAAATAAAATGTCCCCTGCCAACATAAGCACCGGCCTTGAAAATTCTGCTTCAGAGTAGCTCAAAGGAGAGACCTCGGAAAAGTGCCGAGGGGGTGGGTTTGAAGGGAACAAGTTCTTCCTTCCGATTCTGAGTGTCATCCAGGTGAGGGGGAAAAGACGCCTCCCGAGACTGCAAGTCCTCTCTGCCTCTTTTAGCAGGCTGTGAACAGCAGGAGGAACATCAACATTAAATATGCATTCCAAAAGCAAGGGCCCAACACACCTGTCATAACAAAGAGATTGCCTGTCATGCTCCTCTCCTTATCATAATTAAAGTGGCACAAAATCTAGAAAACTGGGTGGGAGGGAGCCTGTGGGAGACGGCAGGGAGAAGCCGATGGAGAAGAGGCCCAACCCACGGACCTGGCTGCTCCTCTTCTGCACTTAGAGCAGAACACAGGCCTGCCTTCCCTGGCCTTTCCAAGCAAATTCATCCACCATTGCCTATGAAACAAAAGGTCGTCCGTTACTGCAGCTTCAGCACCAGAGTTTCCCTTGTTCCTCGTTCTGTACTAGGCACAACACTGCCAATACAGATGAAAGCAGTTAGAGTATAACTGGGTGGCTCAGTGGTTTAGTTCTCTGGCTGTGGCGCCATTGGCTGGCAGTTCAATTCCCCCACTGGGGACCAGACCCAATGATTCCCTACTAGGATCCCATTTATAGCTCTGAAGTTCCAAGACTCTTCCTCCCACCCACCCACCCTCTCTCTTTCTGATTTTTTAAAATTCTGCTTTCCTCCGAAATACAGCTTCAAAATGCACAGAGAAACACAGGCTCTAGCCTTTCTGCAGTAAGCAACACCTTGCCAGCTTTCGCAACAATCTATAGACTCATCCCAAAACCTATAAACATTCAAACACCTTTCTCACATTGGCTGAAATCCTGTCGCTTGGTGCAGCAAGTCCCAGCTAGGGCAGGCCCACTGAATCAGTGAACTCCGTTGTACATTCCACTGATTCCACGGGCCTATTTACGACTTACTTTACAAAGCAACAGGATTTCAGGCATTGGGGCTACAGAACAAAATAAGTCAACCCCCCAGAAACTTTATGCCAAGTGGTCAAGCAACTTGACTTCATAAACCAGAAAACCAAAGAAGAGGTACAATTCTTCTGATGGCCTGGTCATGTGCTATGGATGATCGTGTTATCACATTTCCAATGGAAGAGTGAATCGCTATGTGGGCAACATTTGTCTGTAATTACATTGGCTGTGTCGATTATGACAGTGCTAGAATGCCAAGTTTAGCTTTAGCCAGCAACAATTGTCTGATGGGACATGGTTCTGCCTTGTACAACTGCTGTCCAGTATCTCATAGTATATCCATATGTCTTCAGTTGTTCATCTGCTTCTATAAACCATAGCTTCTATAAACCATTACTGTATAAAAAAAACACATCACAATTATTCATGCTTGAGATCTTCGTTTAAGGCTCTTCTCAATGCACGAACCAGTTTATACACTTGCAAATTATTTAAAGGGTATGATCAGGAACTCAAAGCTATAATCTAAATGCTGGGATATTTTCCCCCATCCTTCTGCCTACACTAAAATTCCCTCTTTTATGGTACATTATGAATTCTACTCATTGCATTTACTGATGGGAAAGACAAATTGATCTGATTTTTTAACTTGGTAGAGCATAACTTTTCTTAAGTACCAACCCTCAGGCATTAGTTTCTTTATCTCCAATATGCTGTGTGCTAACACAACAGAGACTCTAAATATTGGTTAATTAAAACAGAAGATAGTGTCAGATAAAATAATCTCCAGTATATTGGAAGTATAATTCAGATATTCTGGGAAAACAAAGCTAGGCGGCTATATATGCTGATAATGTAAAAAGAAATGGCTGCTTTTCTAGTGCAAATGCAGGAAGAGACAGGTATGGACCACTCAATGGTCTACAGATGTAACTCCCACCAGTCCTATGAGGTAACAGTGAGGGATGCTGGGAGTTTTGCCTCTAATATTTGGATGACCACTTGTTTCCTACTGTGGAATTACAGAGATGGAATGCGTCAGCCTCTGGACCAGAGGTAGCGCCCCCCCCATTAATTTTACCTGCCTCTTAAGAAGGGATAGCAAAAGAGAGAGCCAAAAGATGGTAAAGGTGTTCTCGACACCTTCAAGCAGGCATGTCCAAACTTCAGCCCTCCTGATGTTTTGGACCACAACTCCCAGAATTCCTAGCCTGTATTTCCAATGGCAAAGGACTGTGGGAGTTGTGGTCCAAAACATCTGGAGGGCTGAAGTTTGGACATGCCAACTGCATACCTTAACAATGTACACTGCATGTTTCACTTCCTTCCTTCTGCAGAGTTTGTTTTATTATTATTCAAGGCTGTCCCCAAACATATTGCTGGCAGAGGAAAAGGGACCTCCCTCCCCCGACCTTCAAATACTTTACCTGCAGAATCCTGGTATGAAGTAACAGTTGGATCTTATTGCGAAACTGGTGAAGGACTGTACTCTTGGGTTACTTGAAGGCCAAGCCAGAAAGGGCTGGCGTATCATTGGCACTGACATTACTGCTGATATGTGATGTCAAGTCATAGTTTACCATAGCTGTCTACCCCCAGCTGGCTTCCAATGGCCAAGTGGAAATTTGAAGCTGGGTCTTCTCAGTCCCAGCTTCACCCTCTATCCACTGTGCCACACCAGTGGTCTCCTGCAGAATGGTGTCTTGTTATGTCTCAGAGGCAGGCCAGAAGCAAAATTTATCTTGTGAGTCCCCACCCCACCCCAAGGAGGGCCCACCCAAAAGCCAGTCCCTGATCTGCTGTGGCAGGGGAAGGATGTGTCATTAGCCAGGGCTGCCACTATGGCTTTTGGGAAAGCCAACCATGCTGCCATCTTGGCATCTGCTTGTCCTCTGCCTCTAGCCATTAAATCAATACTATGCTAAACACCATGTGAGGGTACAGCTTAGGACAGGCATGTCCAAACTTCGGCCCTCTAGATGTTTTGGACCACAACTCCCAGAATTCTAAGCTTAGATTGCCAATGGTAAAAGGACTGTGGGAGTTGTGGTCCAAAACATCTGGAGGGCTGAAGTTTGGACATGCCTGGCTTAGGAACATGGGCCAGTTATGCTCCGTATAAATGGAAAATCAAGGAGTGCTGCTATTGTCTCCTCCGCTCCACTGGGCACCAACCAGTCCAGGTGAGTTTCTTCCTTTGCTTGAGGGGAAGCTGGATGCCGTACAGTTTCTGTTAGCCAAGATTTCCCAGCGTGACTAACCGGAGCTTCAAAGGGAACAAGAAAAACCAGCCACCATTTTCTTAGCTTACATACCACGGCAATGGTGTCTGTAATGCAATTAAAAGCATAAAATTGAAGAGCACAATCAAATAAAGAACATTAATTATTAAATTAATCCATATCTTCTGCTGGATTCTTTTCGAAGCTCTTTACACCTTCAACACGTTTGCCTCATGTGAATTTGTTCAAATTGAGTAAATGTAAAGAAGATGATAGAAAGGAGGACAACAATGTGCAATAAACTTTTATTTACTGAATTATGCTTTGGAGCTTCCCTTATTTCATGGATCCAAGTATTACAGCATTTTAATTTAAATCATATCAGTTTTGACAATCAGTCTAACTTGGATGTCTTGCATATATTGGGTACCCTAGTAACGGATTTTTTCTGCCTTACCAGGAAACTGCATTTCATGCAGAATACCAGGAAATCACCAGTGTTATCATGGGTGGCTGACACTAATATGGCTCTGGAAACAAACTGTAGGATAAACCTAAAGTTACATGTGGATGTCCAATGTGAATGCCCAATATAGAGCAGCTGACAGACTGTAGGTTTTGGGGTTTTCCTACAGGAGGATTTGACTTGGGAGTGTTAACACTGAAGCACTAGTTAAGAAGAACAGAGATTATTTTTTTCTGAGAATTCTCAGGAGGGAACAACTGTCTGAGAAGCTGTTGGTAACTTTCTACCAGGGCTTACTGCCTTTGTGTCTGGTTCGCCAGTTGCACAGTGGCAGATAGAAGGGTGCACCAGAGGGTTATAAACATCGCCCAGAGGATAGCGGGCTGTCTTCTTCCTCCTTTGGAAGAATTATACAACTCCAGATGCGTAAGTAAGACATCTAGAATTGTGAGAGACTCTTTGCATCCTGGCCACCAATTTTCTGAACTGTTGCTGTCTGACCTATAGGACTCTTAGGTCAAGGACAAATAGACTAAAGAACAGCTTTTATCCTAGAGCGGTATCTAAGTTAAATGTGATGGTTTTAGCATCATCTTGAGCAGTTTTCAAGTTGTGTTTTTAATTTTGTAAGTGGTTTGAAGAGTTTTTAATATCTTGCATTGTGTTTTATGTGTTTCATGTGTTTTATATGGTGCCTTGTTGTTCTGAGTGTGTAGTGGAACAGCACTCTAATTTCGTTGTGCATATCCTCCATATACATAATGACAATAAAACTCTATTCTTCTATTCTGCAACCAGCAGCTCCTCTCCTTTCTCTCCTTTTGGGGTGGAAAGGGAGGGATGAGATGAGGGAGGAACCAGTGGTCCACCGGCAAAACTCATTGTTGGGAGCCTACTCCTAATGTCCGTCAGAAGGCACTGAGTCTTCATCTTCACTGTACAGATGGAAGGGACTCTATGGTCCAGCTCTTGTCAAGGAAGCACAGTGGGGAATCACTCTTCCACCCTCTGGCTTTGCAGCCAAATAGTAAACCACTGTGCTAGCCATAATGGCTTCTAAGAAATGTCTCCTATCCTAGGTTATAGGAACAAATGATCTTGGGTAGAGCTTAACAATTTAAATATTATACTTTTGGTGTAATGTATAAAGGTACATTGAAGCAGTAACACTAAAATGCACTGTAAAACACGTGCTCCCCTAAATACATACTGTGTTCTGTGCCATTTAAATTTAGAAGCTACAGTCAAGTCACTAGAGAGAGCTTTTTCATAAATTATAAACAAATAATATAACCTTTGATTGTAATTATTTATTCCAGTTTTCCACTCTGAACAATAGAGCATTTTAAATGATCCTGGGTGTTATTTAATTTAAATGTCATGTGAAGTTAAATGTTAAATGCCTCAAGAAATAGCACTCTTAAACGTGGTGATCTTTCTGCTATTTGTTTTCTAGCAATTGTATTGTAAGTGCTTTATTACAGGAACAAATATGTCATAGATTACAATATTAACTACTGTATAGTCTGATGTATGCCTCAACTCCCAGGCCGTTATGAGAAGAAACAACAGAGCTTAATAATTTATGTTCCAAGTTTTTAACCAGAATTATCAATGACAGGCTTTGAGCTTTTTCTTTTAGTAATATATCATGGTAAAAATGCACAGACAAGCGATGTGTCAGTCTGATTTTTTCCACCTGATTCAGCAACCCAAAATTCAGACACAGCAATTTAAGCTGAGTTGCCCACTGAAGAATTTAACTCTAAGCATTTAATCTGTTCTTTCCATAAATTTTTGCTGCTTGTGCTATTAGAATGATGCTACCTACCAGTGGAAGTTTATTTATATATCACAAATTCTTGCATCAGCATCTTTGAAAGTAATCATTCAGTCAATAGTTAACAGCAATATAATAATATCATAGACATGGAGGAGGGGGGAGGGAAGCAGATAGACATCCAGATGAAACGTAGCTGAAAGTAATTACTCACTGTGAGCTTATAAAAAACCCCAACTTTATTAAACAAAACAAAAAACATTGTTCTGTGATTGGACTTTCACATGCTGCTTCAATACAGGTTTTAGATAAATGAAACAAAAATATTTCCCCACCCACCCCATTATGAGTATGATCGAATGAGGCTTCCATTATGGAAGCAACCCAGCTCATTTTTGAAATTGCACAGGAGTTTGCATCCAATACAACCTCTACTATGTTTTCCTACCATCCTGTCTGGTTTCTTTCTTTCTTTCTACCACAAAGAGAAAAAGACAGATAGACAGATGGTATAGCTGCAAGGTGACATTCCACTGGTAGTCCTCCCATGTGCCTAACTCCCCCCGGGGGGGGGGGTGTTGAAGTCGAAATTTAATACATGATTTTTGTATTGGAAGGCACCCACATTTCAGCCACTTGTACAAGAAAGAAACCCAACCTACGTGATTCTCATCCCCTTCCGAAAGAACGCAGGGGTCAGGAGGCAGAGGGGCTGCAGGTGCAGCAACAGGCACTTAAGCTATTGATCGACACAGCATCCCTTGCCCAGCCACTCGCAGAATCAGAAATGCTTTCAGAACATTTCTAAGAAATCTAAAAAGTCAAGTGCACTTAACCCTGTTTAGCCTTGCAAGACAATTATTCCTGAAGCACAACGTTGTGATTTTTTTTTAAAAAAAAAACTCTTCCTAGATAGTAAGCCAGACCTGGTATCATTTTTTTCTGCAGCAACTATTTAATGCTATGGCAGAATTATGTTTTATCTCACACAGAAAGACAGCAATCTGAACCTATGAAAGACAACTTGACCGGTTTTATTTCCCATTTTCATTTTTTTAAACTACTCCTTCTTCTTAGAGGAACCTTGCGGAACAGTGGTTAAACTACAATACTAGAGTCTGCCCATAACCTGAGTTCGATCCCAGATGCAGGCAGCTGGCTCAAAGTTGAACCAACTTGCTCTCCTTTTGATATTAGTAACTTGAATACTCAATTTACAGGGCTGTGGGGTGGGGGAGGCAATGTGCAGCTTGCCCAAAATGTACGTTGCCAAGAGAGTGCTTTAAGCACTATGGAGTGATATATAAGCAGCAAACTTGGCTTTTCATTTTAATGGTTATTAAATGATTACGTTACAGTATTAGGCTGTTATCACGTGTAAATATAAATGGGCATGACAATTTATTTTTGTCAGGCATGCCTGTCTCCTCCATAGGCAAGGGAAATAAGACTTGTTTTCTTTCTCTTTTGAGATTCTTTTCAACCCAAGGTGGCAAACTGGTTGCTCCTGCAGTCGAAGTGTTTTCAAGAAAGATAGTCCCCCAATTAACATATGGGGCCGAAATCTGGGGGTATACTAAAATACCACACCTCGATGTGGTTCAAAATTCTTTTATCCGATCTCTCCTTGCTGTACCCCTTGGCACACCCTCTGCATATTTAAGAGCTGAAGTAGGGCTAACTCCTATTGAAACACACGTACACATTGCCTTGGCAATGTACTGGTTGAAGCTGGCCGCCATGAGCGACTCCCGCTTGCCAAAGAAGTGCTATATAGAACAACTCCAGCACCCCTTGCGGGAGTCCTGGGCAAAGCTAGTCAGACCCATATTACATCTTTATGGGATCAATACTGAATCTATCCCCTCTTTTGTCTCCCCCAGTATCAAAAAATTGGTCAAAGACAAGATTTATTTATGTTCCAAATGGAAGGAATTGGCTCCGGTTTCATTATTGTCATTTTCCCTTTATTATCCCTTGTATAAAACATCTTTCGGGCTGGAAAGCTATTTCCACAATTTAACCTCAGCTCCCTTGAGGACAGCTTTCACAGCCCTGTGCTTTCAGACCATGCCTTCTGCTTTTTTAGTGGGGAGACATGATAATATCCCTGTTTCGGACAGACTTTGCCCTTGTGGCTCAGGTGAAGTCGATGACGTGCCCCATTACTTGCTCAGGTGCCCCCTTCACGCCCAACCCAGAGGCAAATTCCTTGGTGGGATTATTAGTTCACTGGCCGATAGGTCCCCTGGAGCCCAACTTAGTATGCTACTTGTCGGTACAGACAGGCTTGTTACACAGCAAGTTGCAAAGTTTGCGCTGGCAGCTATGAAAATTCGGGTCAACCTCTAACTTTGGGAGGACTATATTGCTCTGCAAATGTCACATGGTCTTTTAAAGTTTTAATTATATTTGTCGGGGATGTAACTTTATAATTTTTTTTAAATCAAGATTGCGATGACCAATGGTTTTTAGCAATAAACTATTACCTACCTACCTACCTAGTTAAAATTTCTTATAGAGAAAATTTAAGTTCTTTGCAAATATCGTCTGTCTCCAAGATGCAAGGGGCATCCCAAATAAGCCATTATTATTTATTCCTAGCTCCATTCATTTCAAATGCCAAAAATGGGGTTATAACTGATACAATCTTTAAGACCGTAACCCTATAGGCACTTATTTAGTTGTACATTCTGCTGAACTCAGTGTGACGTACTTCAGACTAAAGCATGAATAGGAGTGAACATATAGAAGTGCTTATCTTTGACCGGATAGAAGCTGAGTACTGTTTCTCTATGCATTTTTTCTGACTTTCACTGGTATTCCAAACGCAATTACCGCTGCGGAAATGTCAGACCCTTTTAACTAAATACAAACAGCTAGGCAGAACCAAATCAAGAGGCTTCAGCTTTTCAATTAATTGAGACCTTCACAGAATAAGTGCCTAAATAAACTCTCCCTAGTACAGTGTTTTTCCTTTCTGCATTATTGAGACTTCCCCCAAACTATGGGATATTCCTCTCCCTCCAATCACCTGTTGCGGGAAGTTAGTTGCAGGAAGAATCTAACTTCTTATAAAATGGGTTTGCTTGCAGAAGTGTTTAGAAGGGAGTGCTTATCACTACCATTTCCATCATTGCTTTGCTCACATGAGCAGCCAGGAGTCTGAAGAGAAGGATCCTGTTAGCTCATAGGCTCCACACACCAACATCATCTTGGATCTTCCTGAGTGACCTGGTGAAAAAGTTACTTCAGGAGGGGCATGTTAAGTGCTTATGTGGCAGGACACACATTGAACACTCTTTCCTGCCCCATTCTCTCACCAGTTTGTCCAAGCTGGATCCCTTTATGGTCCTAAGACTGGCCTCCCCAGAAACCAGCAGCCATACCTGGTTCTTCATCCCACAGTCATTTTGTTCAGCATATGGGAGCCAAAAGGAGGCAAGTGGTTTTACTACATATTTAAACAAAGTACCTACAGTACAGTAATACCTTGCTTTACGAGCATAATTTGTTCTGGAAACATGATTGTAAACCAAGACATTCTTCTATCAGCAAATTTCAGAAGATTTGTTCTGGGTTCCCCATACTGCACACACAAAATACCAAAACTCACAAAAGAAGTTGGCTAGAAGTCCTGCTCCAGTTACTTGTATTGCAAGACATTGCTTGTTGATCAAGGCAAAATTTAGAAGAAATGTTTGCTTGTCTTGCAAAACACTCTTGAACCAAGTTACTCTTAAACCAAGGTATTGTTGTATATGCCTCATTAGGATTTATTTATTTATTTATTTATTTATTTATTTATTTATTTAAGAGTATTTTACCCTGCCTTGCTCCTTGGAAAAGGACCCAAGGTGGCTTACAGTAATGAGGGACAATACACAGTCCAATACAATTGAGACATATTCAAGTAATTGAGAGCAGAGAATTGACGGACACCTTACAGCCTTAAAAGACAACATTACATTAAAGCTACAAGAGAATGAAAACTAACACTGAAAACACAGTGTCAATGCAATCACAAAATCTATAAAAACAATGTCTATGTGATCATGTACGGCAGATTCACATATTCACATAAAAGTCACATAATAGGTAGTCCATCATTTAGGGAAAGCTTGCCTGAAGAGAAAGGAATCACAACTGCACCCTCCCTATGTTTTCATGCAGAAACTGTACTGCTAAATGTCTGCAATTGCAGCAACTGCACTTTCACTCTCTCTCCAAAATTCTCAACTTTGCTGTTGTTGGAATAGCACTGATATCCTGTTCGGAAGGTTCACCTCTTATCATAAGCACTCTAACATTTCACACTGCACATAAGTACTTCATGCAGGTATGCTACACAGTTTAAATATGCAATAAATAGCACCTAGTTGGCCAATTTAGGAGGGGGTATACAAATCTAAATAAACATATAAGCAAATAACTGTGAGAAGACAGCTAAAATGTCTGTAAAGCAACAGACGAGTGGCCTGTTTACAGGAAAAAGAACAGCCACACCTCATAAAGCTACTGACTTTACAGACAAAACCTTATTACAGCTAATCAGCAGTTTGCCAATGGCATTTTAATGGAGGAAAGCGTTTTAGCTGAAGACACAGAAAAGGGTTATGAGGCGAAAAAGGTGCAATGGCAGAGTGGCGAAGAGGGGGATATAATTTCACAGACTCCTGGCCTCTCACCTCAAAACAGCAGCTCAGCCTGAAAGCAAATATTTCACTTCTGCTGGAAAAAAATTCTAAACAGGAGTTCAAATGGAACACGGTAGCAGGTGAAATTGAAAACTCTGGACTGATAAGTGCCTGCACCGCATATATTCCCCCCAGCACTGTTTAATCAGGAATACAAGACTCTTAGGTAGACGTAATATAACAATGTTACATGGGATCATATAGTGCTAGTATTAACCTTGAATTGGTAATACATCCCCCCCAATATTTAAAACAGAGACATCTGTGCTGAAGGCTATGGCTAGATGTAGCCAAACGAAGATGCATGCCTAATGTAAAATAAGCAGCTAGCCCCCTGAGCAGCAATAGCCCAAGACAAAGCCTATCTAATAAACCTGCTGTAAATACTCAGAAAGAAGAGACAATGCATTGAGCCATGCATGGAATTAGCTTAATACGAGCCAGATGATTCCAGTGTGGATACCAATGTGGAACTCATGTTTAAGAAGCAGATAAACGCTGTAAGAAAAGCAGGGAGGGGTATGAGCAAGCAAATAAGTAGCAGTTAAACTCAAAAGAGTGATTTCCAGAAATCCACAGACCCAGTTTCCATTATATTTCAGAATTTCAAGGCCAACCACCTGGCCTTGCAGAATCTAGAGACAAATTCCTGGCAAAAGAGTGCTCTCAAGTCCAAAGGATCCTTTTTTCTGCACACCCGGCACAGTTTGGCATTGCAATAAAGTTTCCAAGAGGGGTTTAGGGCGTTGGGAAAGGGTAGAACCACTTACGATTGAAGCACAAAATTTGCACGCAAAGTTCTGAGAGTCAGTCACTGGCAGGCCGGTGTCTCCTCCCTGGAATCCTGGGCTCAGCCATTGCCACACTGCTGTTCTAAAGCGGATCAATGGTATGGCTCAGAAGAATGGAGCCATGATAACACACTTCAAGGCTGCAAAGTTTGTCAGGCAGAGGTGGGGCGGGATCCCTTCATAATGTACAGGCCATGTAACAATGGGCTGAGGTTGTACAAAGCTAGATTTCAGCTGGAGATGAGAAAAAGTTTTCTAACTGTTAGTGCAGTATGATAATGGAATCAATATCCCAGGGAGATGGTGAGTGCTCCAACATTGGAAGCATTCAAGAGTAAGCTAATCTATCAGGTATGCTTTAACTTTGGTCGCAGCAAAGAGCAGGAGGTGGAATTCTATGGACTTGGAGGCCCCTTCTAACCCCATTACTCTAAGATCCTATGTTTTCTAGATGACTAGCTGAAGGTACCGTACAGTTGTCTCTAAGTTTAAATCCTCGTGGATTCAAGCACCTTGTAAAGCCTCTTATATTCAACTCAAAATTGGGCTCTTTTGGGTGCTATGTTTTTGGCAAAAGCACAATGGTGGACTTTGTAGAAATTTATAATATGGATTACATCATAATAAATCTTTTCTCCATTATCTCTCAGAAAAGGTGGACTAAAATTGCGCGCTAGGTACATTCGGACATAATACTAAATAAGGATTTAACAAAATGAGCACTTGTTCCAGGTTCCTGCACTTCATTCCCTTTGTCTGGCACATCTCCAAGAAAGAGAGAGGGATCTCCTGCTTCAGATGCACTGTTGTTTTATTTTGTTTGCTTAAACTCTTTTAAAAATACAGCTCATTACTGCGGCCTCTGAAATGGGGAACAAATGTTATCAAAGTAAAAAATAACACAGTGAATACATTAAATCAACAACAACAAATTTATTGATTAGCCCAACAGGCCATATCAAATACAGAAGAAGAAAAAAGAGAATGAAAAACAGTTAAAAACACAGTTAAAATAGTAAGATTAAAAATTTCTCATTCATATGTTAGCATCTCCCCTACAGGGAACACCAATTTGATCTATGAAGGTGGATCTTACCCTAGCAGCCTTATGTACAAAGTTAGCAACACCACGGACAACCTGCATCTTGGAGCTGTTGAGCAGGAAATCAAGCTGAAAATTTGTGTTCCAGTTGGCAATTTTGACCATCAATTTTGATAAATGTGATTGTCTTAATGCTGTATAAAGCTCACAATTAAATAAAATGTGAGCCGTATCCTCTATGCGGGTAGCACCGCATATGCAGGATCTGTCTTGATAGGGTAAGTTGTGAAAGCGCCCATATCTATTCATGGACTCCAATAGATCAAATCTCGCTCTGGTATAGGTTCTTCTAAGGGAGTGTGGTAGACTGATTGTTAAGCACTTTTCGCACTGGAAGACCTGTTTATTTTTTGCTAGCCAGCTTAGTGCTTTATTGTTAGAGAGGAGCTCCATGTCCTCTTGGGCACTAAGATCTTGTACTCTTTGTTTAAAAATAACTTTGGCTAAGTGACCATTAGAAAGCAAACATTGGACTGACAACCCGGAGAAGGCAATCATAATACCGATTTGTCTGGCCCACGAGTTGGGAAGGGTGGAAGCGGCTTGTTCAATTAGGCAAAGCTTGGGAAGTGTATCTTGGCTCATCGACTGGACCCTCAGCCAAAATGCAAATGCTCTGGTTACTGTATGGCTGGCAAGAGCAAATATACCTGTTTCTGCCCTTACGGCATAAGCGGCCGTATTTTTGTCTGTCCCTAATAAGTTTCTTAAGAAGTTGGTCTGTACTAATTCAAGCACAGGTGCTTTATTGAGGCCCCAAATTTCTGCTCCGTAGGTCAGCATAGGCACAATTTTGCCCTTAAAAACACTCAATATTAGGATGAGGGAGCCAGGGCAAGTATAACTAATTAATTTTTGGATCTGCCTTATGCTTGTCTGTGCCTTTATGGCAATTCTTTTAAAGTGGTTTGACCAGGACCCTGTGTGATTGAATGTAATTCCTAGGTAAGTAAATGAGCTAACCTGCTCAATGGGCTCCCCACTGACATACCATTTGTGTATTTTATTACATTTACTGAAAACCATCACTTTTGATTTAGTTTTGTTGATAACCAAGGAGTTGTTAACGCAGTATAGATGTAACTTTTGTAATGCTCTCCTTAGTCCGATCTGTGAGTGGGCCAGCAATACCATGTCATCAGTGTACATCAAGATGTTTATAAATTTGTTATGGATCTTTAGCATGTGTAGCCTGGCGTTGTCTAATAACCTGGCAGGTCGTTAATATAAAGATTAAAAAGTATGGGTGCTAAGATACAGCCCTGTCTGACACCTTTGTGTGTGGTAATCGTCTTAGATAAGGTACCATTTGCACCAATATGGACTTTCAGTTGTGTATTAGCATACAGGGCCTTAATCAGAGCCAGGAGTCTGGGTTCAATATTTAAACTAGCCAGTTTCCTCCATAGTAGTTCTCTATTTATGGAGCCGAAGGCAGCGCTGAGGCCAATGAACGCAGTATACAGCTGTTTACTCTTAGAAATTTGCCTGGTTGCCAGATGGTGAAGGACAAAGCAGTTGTCCATTGTTGATCTGCCTGCTCTAAATCCCGCTTGCTCTTCCACTAAAATATTTCTTTCCGTGGTCTAATCGGCCAGTTTATTCCATAGATGTTTAGCATACATCTTGGCCACTATGCTAATTAAGCTGATGGGCCTATAATTTCCTGGATCATATCCTCCTGATAGGAACAGAAAAGTCTGCAAATACCAATACCAAAAAACAAAAAACAAAAAACAAAAAAACAAAAACAAAAAAAAAACGGACAAAATTGTCAGAGTCTAGAGACTATTAATCTTAATCATGATTGGTTGAAACAAGATAGCTTCATAAACCATGGTTTGAAGATAGTTTGTTTCAACTCATTACAGTGATACATCGGTTTATGAATTTAATGCATTCTCCAGGACATTTCATATTGTGAAAAATTCATAAACTGATACAGGGTTTATTATAGGTACAATGCATCCTGGAGAAACTTGCTTCATATTGCTAAAAGAATTCATAAATTATTTTCAATGGATTTTTATTCACAAACCTAAAACTACAGTGGACCTTTGTATAAAAAAACAGTTTGTATAACATAAAATTTGTACAACATAAAAAATTCTGGAGATGGGGGAAATTTGCTTAACAGAATCACCTATGGGGCAAATCTGTACAACATAAAAATGGGATCACTCTGTTTTCAATGCATTCCTATGGGAAATTTGTACAAAGAAAATTTGCTTAACATAATTTCATTTGGAACAAATTAATTCCTTTATACAAGGTACCACTTGTACGTTAACCGAGGCATTCGTAAAATGAGGTACCACTATATTATTAAATTTAATGGCCACATTTGTGGGGATGATGTGACATGTTGTGATTAATCTAAAATGAAGAGTAGAGCTTGCAACACCTCATTCTTGGATTATTTATCATTCATTTAAAACATTTTATATCACCTTTTCCAGCACATAACAAGCTATAAACACTGTGTCTCCCTCTATGAGCCTGCCTTGATGATTAAAATAATCAAGGGGAGGCCTTTCTCTCAGTCCCACCACCTTCCAAGGATTGCCGGTGGGGATACAGGAGAGGGCCTTCTCTGTCGCTGCTCCCAGACACTGAAACTCCTTCCTACAGGAAACTAGGCTGGCTCCATCTTTGCTGTCCCTCTGCAAGCAGGTAACATCTTTTCTCTTCAGGCAAGCTTTTCCTTAGCAACTTGAGAGTGTTTTTTAAATAGTTTGTTGTACTAAATGTGTTTTTGCCACTGATTTTATTCACAGTTGTTAATATACTTATTTAATTATTTTTAAATAGTTGCATACTTCCTGTTTTGTAGTTACTGTATATACTCGAATATAAGCCTAGTTTGTCAGCCCTAATTTTGGGCTGAAAAAAGGGGTCCTCGGCTTATATTCGGGTCAATACTTTTAGCCACTGAGGCAAGTTTGGGTCGGTGGTTAAAAGTCATTTTAAACATTGTGCGCCACTTCTCCTGACCCCCCCATGTTTAAAATGACTTTTTAAAAAGTCATTTTAAAACAATGTTTAAACTGAAAAAAGGTAAAGCCCCAGGCCCTGATATAATTCCATCTGAAATTTTGAAAATTAATATGGACTGGTGGGCACCCCGTTAGCACATTTATTTACTCATATTAATAATTCCTCTCAACTTCCTTTGACCTGGTTAGAGGCCATCGTAATTCCAATTTTTAAAAAAGGTGACAGGGAAGATCCCACAAACTACAGGCCAATTAGTCTTCTGTCCACAGTTGGTAAACTATATGCTAGCTATTTAAATATTAGACTTAATACGTGGATTGAAGAGGAGAAAGTTTTGGGGGAGGAACAAGCGGGTTTCAGGAAGGATCGTTCAGCCCTGGACCACTGTTTAGTACTCAGCCACTTGGCTGAGAAATATATGAGTTCTTATGGGAATGGGTTGTTTGTAGTATTTATCGACCTAAAATCGGCCTTTGATTCAATCCTGAGAGACAAGTAATGGAACAAATTACTTCAGTCTTCTATTGACAAAAGACTTCTTCATCTTATTAGATGTCTATATCTACACAATACAATTAGAGTAAGACGCGGACCAGATGGTAGTTTAACAAATCCGATCCCTGCAACTAAAGGTGTTCAACAAGGCTGCATCTTAGCTCCTACGTTATTTAATCTTTATC
Source organism: Phrynocephalus versicolor (assembly GCA_023846285.1). Taxonomy (NCBI): domain Eukaryota; kingdom Metazoa; phylum Chordata; class Lepidosauria; order Squamata; family Agamidae; genus Phrynocephalus; species Phrynocephalus versicolor. The sequence goes on along the minus strand of JAHTLZ010000074.1, from coordinate 11,385,081 downwards.
TTAACGACCTGATCAGTAAGTGTTTGGCACCAGAATTTCATGCACCTAAATTAGCAGAGACCAGGGTTCCGTTGCTATTATATGCAGGTGATGCTGTCCTTATGTCTCTGTCAAGGGTAGGACTTAGGCAGCTATTCCGAGTCTTTACAGAATACTGTAAAGACAATGGATTGACAATTAACTATGGGAAAACTAAAATCATGTTTTTTTCTAGACGTCACCAGGTAAACAACTGGACAATTGCAGGACATAATATTGAACAGGTTAGGAAGTTCAGGTATTTGGGCATGGTGTTTTCCTACACTTTATCTTGGAACAGTCAAAGACAATCAGCTCTTCAAACAGCTCACAACACAAGCAAAGCAGTTCTTCGATTTTTTTACTCTAAAGGGGGACAGTTCATTCCTGCTGCTTTGCAGGTAGTTAAAATAAAGGTTTTAAGTCAGCTGTTGTATGGTATTCCAATATGGACCCATGGATTCAATTCAGCTGTCAAGAGCGTTCTCTCTAATTTTTTACGCCCCCTTTTTGGTATGCCAAGATGTGTGTCATCTGCAGGCTTGCGTCTAGAGGCAGGACTCATATCTGTAGAATGTAGAGCTTGGTCCCTTGCCTTTTGTTACTGGTTAAAAGTGGTGTATGCTGACCCAACATCTGGATATCGTTATCATTTGAGTAGAGGTGTTTTTATTAGCATTTGGTTTAAGGGTTTTATACCAAAACTACAGTTATGAGGGTTTTCCCTTGAGTTTCTTTGCAAACGGACTTTTCATAAAATTAAACCAATTATCAAGCAAAGAATTAGAGATATTGATCTCCAGTATTCCTTATCAAGGGCTCAAGGCCCTTGCTCACCTAATTTCTTTGGATTAAATTGGGAGTTCCCTAAGTACGCAGGATACCTGGACAAACTTACTATCCCAAAATATCGTTATGCGTTTTCCAAAGCCAGGTTTAATTGCCTCCCATCAGTTGTTTTAGAAGGTCGCTATTGTAATATTCCCTATGCTAAGCGACTATGTGCTTGTGGTGATAACACAGTTGAGTCTTTGGATCATGTTTTGTTTGAATGCAGTTTTTACTTAGAAGAACGTAACAGATTTATTGTGCCAATTTTGAAGAAGTGTCCTGGAAAATCCAAAACAGAGCATTTGTCTCAATTATTGGAGGGCAAAAATCAACTAAATACGGAATCTGTGGCTAAATTTTTTGCTTCCGTGATCAAGTTTAAAAATAAGCAATGTCCCAATTATGCTTGAATGATGATGACAATGTTCAAAATGACTTTTAGCCACCAACTCAAGCACTTGCCACTTAAACATCACACACACACCCAGCTCACAAAGGAGGAGTTGCCAGGCCCTGCTGCATTTCCCACCCTAGGCTTATACTTGAGTCAATAAATTTTCCCAGTTTTGGGGGTTTAAATTAGGGGCCCCAACTTATACTCGGGTCGACTTATACTCGAGTATATACGGTATTTAAAATTGTCTTTTAATTGTTGTAAGCAGCCTTGGGTCCTTTTATGGAGACAGGCAAAGTAAAAAGATTTTTAAATAGTAGTAGTAGTAGTAGTAGTAGTAGTAGTAGTAGTAGTAGTAGCAGCAGCAGCAGCAGCAGCAGCAGCAGCAAGGTTTAAAATAACTGCAACAGGCATAAAAGATTTAGAATTTCAATTCAAAACAGCCTGGACCTACCAAGAACTTTAAAGGTTTTTGAAAACATTGAGAAGTCATCCCCTAACACCCTCATCTTAGGACAGGGCATTCTACAAGTTAAGACATCTGGAAGTTGTGTCTTGGCTACTGGACTTCTTTTTTGAGAGATATAAACGTTTTGCTGCTCATCCAAACAGCTTCATCAGTCTGAATACAGCTAGTGTGAGTCTTCCATCTTATAGTCAATCAGCTTTGACCTCTTGTTACCCTGGTCTGAATTAGGCTCATAAGATGAACAATGGCCTGAATAGGCTCGTTAGGGAGACAATAGTATCCATAGCATTAAGGTGAACAATGGCCTAAGATGCTGAAACCTATAAAGAATGGGTCATTAGCTATGGCCTTGGTGGTGAAGGCTTTTTGATTTGTATTGTTGAAAGCACACCCTGATAAGTAGCAGATAGACTATGCCTGAGGCCCCCACCTCTGTTGAGGGAGGGGGTTTCAATGCTCACATTAATGGCTTCCCTTACTCCTCTCTCAAACCACCTCTCTTCTCTGTCTAATATGTGTACATCCTCATCTTTGAAAAAGTGCCCTTTGTCCTTGAAATGGAGGTGTACTGTGTTCAGACTGATGAAGCTGTTTGGATGAGCAGCAAAACGTTTCTGTCTCTCAAAAAAGAAGTCCAGTAGCCATGACTCAACTTCCAGATTTAAGGTAAGACAGTTTACTGCTGTTTCTAAACCAGGCACTAGAGAGAAATAAAATACTGCAACATGCAGGTTCAGTTCAACAGGGTATGAACCATACCGTCTTTTTATTAATTTATTAATTTATTTTTGAGTATTTTTACCCCACTTTTCTCCTCGGAAAAGGACCCAAAGAGGCTTACAGTAAGGAGAAACAATATACAGTCCATTACAATTAAGACAAAATCAGTTTGAGAAACAGGGAAATGAGGGGCGTCTTAAAGCATTAGAAGGCAACATTAAAGCTAACAATTGACAACATAATGTCAATGCAATCACACGAGAGATATAAACACAAAGTTATAAGTGGTTATATAAACACAAAGTCTTTGTAGCCATTCAATCCCTATGTTCTTGTCTGTTTCCAGTGACATCTAAATGACTTAACTTCCAAACCAGAATCAGAAACCTTACTCAAATCCACGGCTTCTAGTTTGGAGGGAAACTGCTGACTCAAATCTGAGTTCAGAATCACGTCTTTAAAAGTAAATTACGAGTCTCAGTTAAGAGCTTCAAACCATGTATTTTAGCGGATGTTCTGATTTTCTCAATGTTCATGTAATCTAGTACAGAATTAGCATTTTAATCAAGACATTTAAAGTACTGTACTGTTAAATTTAACTTTATTTCAATAATATACAGTAATGAATTTAATTGTATTTTAATGTTTGGAACTTGACTGCTTGTTATTTTTCTATAAATTTCAGATCATATTGAAAGTTAGTTAGGGCCCCAGTTCTGGGACAAAAGTAGCATATTATTTTTCTTCTAAAAAGTACTACCTTAATTTTTTTTAAAAAAAATAGCTATTGCTAAGTTATGCTGTTTCCCTCCTCTATATCCTATATTCATTGCTTCTGAATTTCAATTTGATACAAGGTATCTTAATATCAACATATATTGCCTTATTTTCATTAAAATTATTCCATGCTCTTGATTCAGACACTAGAATAAATGGTGATTGCTATTAAAACAGCTGAGTAAGGGAAGTGTTATCTCCTTTCTTTAGTGAGTCACAAATAACCTATGTAATTAACTAATGTATTGTGGCAATGCTCATGACTTACATATCTTTTTGAAATTTTCTATTCAGCACCCCACAAAGGCATACGAAATAGAAATGCAACTGCAGAATACATAAGAGGTAACAAACTACTGTATATACTGTAGCATAATTCTTTTCCAAGTGGCTTTTTAAAAAGGATGATGAAAAAAAATTTTTTTTTTGTCAAGACAAAAGCCTTAACGCTGGGGTTGAATTTCTGTGCCATGTCTAGTACAGAATGACTTATTATTTTGCATTCTATTCCACAGGGTAGAAGACAGGATAATGCTGAATAACTAATCGACGGAATTCTCCACACAGCAGACTTCTGTACTGGATCCAGAATTTCTGAGCAGTTCATAATTCAACTCCCATGTTAAACAAAAAGAGACAGCTGCGATAATGAAAAAGAAGGCCACCCCGGGGACACAGGTATGTAACAGGCATGACTGGCTATGTTGTATTACAGTTCCTCTCCAATAAGGCAAGGCTTGGTGTTTTCTTTTTAATTTCTCGGCAAATAACTAGAGCTCATGCAGGTCAGATACCTAAACAAGACTAGAAACAACCAAGCTTGTATCTCCTTTTACCTCAGGGGATAGGAGAAGAAGGTAGACTGCAAACAAACACAGACAATACACTTTAACTCGGTCATGCAAAACCCATTTCAAAAATAAATAAATAAACTCAGCTTGTTTTAGAAATTACATTAAAGGGATTTACAAATGCAAGTGACTGTATATCACAATCAAACACTAACCCTGCTTAATAACACATTCAATCATGGAACCACAACTTGGGGGGGGGGAGAGAAAGAAGTCTCCGTTTTGAAAAAGTTAAGTAATTTTATTTTCAAATAACCCATGTTCATTCCAATACGAGAGGAAAGTATATTTTTTAAAAAATCAGCTCTCCCAGAGGATCAGTATATATAATTCAGTGGTTGATCTACAAATCAGTTTCCAAAGTGCAAAACACACAAAAATACAACCACAAAAGTCCAGTGCACAGTAGAATTTAGAAAAGGCAACATGGTAAAAACAGCCTTTCTGTGTGTCCATGGTTGGTATCAGTAGAGGCACCCATGAATGGCACAATGTCCTACTTCTTACACTTCTTGTCCCAGATACTGGAATCAATAGGGGCTGACATCGCCCACCTTCTTTATAAGTTCTTTTCTGACCTATACCATAGCATTGTACTGCTCAATCAAATTGTTAATCACCTAGAATAGACAGTAAAATCAAAGGTTTCCGGTGTTAGTGATGACCTTGTGGATTTGGCTTTTAACCTTGAAACCGATACATACGCCATCTATTTTCATTTCATTTCATTAATTTTTATACCATCTATTTCCAAGTCAAGGAACCCATGGCAGATCACAAATTATTCTAAAACCAAGCCAACTAAAACCCCAGCAATTACACTAAAATTTAACTGAATAGATTATCTCAACAATTAACTTACATCTGTTCAAAATATGTTCAAATCACATTGCTACAGTTTTTCAAATGGTGTTGCTTCTGGAAGCGAATTGACAGAAGTTACAAAATCTCCATAGACATTATCAGTGATATACTGAATCACATGACAGCTTGCAAAAGAGGTTTCTTAACTTGCAGAAATTTATGTCTAGAATTATGGTATTTTCATAACTGTGCAGCAGGATTTCAACAAACACACACACCACCACCACCACCACCACCACCACTACCGACAACAACAAGCCAGTATCTCAAAGTTAAAAAACTGATAAATAGGTACTGTAACGGTGGGAAAAAATCAAGAATAAACAAAAGTTTGTGGCATAGATCTCAAAAATAAGGAGGATTAGGTATACCCGACCTAAGAAATTATTACATAGCTAATCAAATTAGTTGTTTGGAGGAAATTTTATTCAAACCAGAGAAGGTAATATGGTGGGAGCTGGAGTCATAGGACATAAAGGGGGATATAAATAAGTTTTTGTTTAGTGATTTTAAAATTAAGGTAGAGATTGAGAATCTCCTCCTGAATGGTTTAATGACTACATGGAGAAAATATAGAAAATTTTTATCACTGAAGGGTTCCCCATCATGTTTAGTAACAGACTTGGAAAATTTCCCTACGAATTTGAAGCATTATTTAGGGTTTATTAAAGCTAAGAAATAATAGCTAGACTGGTTGGGCAAAATTAGAACAAATCAGGACATAAAAACCATTCTGCAATCTAGTGATTTAATATGGATAAACTATATCCAGTTAGAAAAATGGACAAAGGACTGGGTCAGAAGAAACAGTCAACTTAGAGAATGTACAAAGTTTGAACAGTTTTTATTATCGCTTGAATCTGACCAGGATAATATAGAGAAAGGACTAGTACATAAAATATACAAAATAATAGGGGACTCATTGGAAGAGAAGGAGTTAGATTCTCTGAGAGAGGTCTGGAAACAAGACCTTAATGTAGAGATAAAAAAAGAAGACTGGGGAAAAATCTGGAACATGAGAATCCTGAGATCATTATCGGTCAGGATAAAAGAAAATTATTTTAAATTGGTTACTAGATGGTATCTGACGCCAATTAGGTTGAATAGAATGAACGCTGAATATTCTAATGATAGGGATTGATGAACATGTCTCAAAATCAAAATATATTATAAGCAGACCCAAATGTGCTGACAGGGTACAAGGTCAAATTGACCCAGCAAAACTTGGCATAACAGCTGGGACTTCGCACAATATCTTACAGTACGTGGGCACCAGTCTCAGCAAATATTTTGTGGTTAGGAAGTAGGAGACAAGATGACCCATGTTGACACTATCTTATGGTACCGAAGTGTCATTTTGCTGAGAGCAACATATGGCGGTTAGCCAGGAACAAGGAACCAGCTTTGAACTAGGAAAATAGGGTCAAGTCATTCTAGGCCTTGACAGCCAAATGGCTATATAAGCCAAGAACATGAGCTGATGAACAAGCACATGAAAGCACATGTAGGCACGTGTAGAGACAAACGAAATACGTCAGTACACCATGCAAAAGAGTATAAAAACCATCAGAAGCCATTACTCCTTTGTCCAGGACAGCAGGGCCGCCTGGCCTGTATGCTGTGCCTTGGATCCTTAAACTAACCTATTTTCTGTACTGTATTGTTCTGTGTTGTATCTCTATCTGTCTTTAATAAACCTTTTGCTATATAACTAACTCAGCGTGGCAATTTTGATGAACCACCAATGATGCATTGACAATTTATATTGTCCCTCTCCCTTGTATGTGTGTGCAAAAATAAAGGTCTGGAAGTGGGCTTGTGTAGCCTGGAAGAAACGTTTTGTGTAATTCAGTTGTTGTTTAAAATATAAGAATTTTGTTCTGAGATTTTATGGGAAAAGAGTTTAGGGACATTTTTAATAGAATTTTTAGGGAATTTTGCTTTGTTTTGGGGTTAATTGAGGTGTTGTAATGGGGAAGTCTATGTGACATTTTATTAGGTAATTAAGTACAGGAATTTTGTTCCTGTCCCTGCATAGGGTTTCATAATTCTGCTGTGGAAACTGGATATTTCTGCTTGTGCTGATTTTGACAGCACCAAATCAATTTAGTGTGATTTTTTCAGGCCAGCACTATTTTACTCCAAACTTTGATTTATGGATTCTTTTCTTCTAACTACTTAAACTTAGAACTATTTTTCTTCTGCATTTTATTCCAAACTCTCTCTCATTCCTTCTGCACACATATATTTTTTCTCAATCTCTGTTGTGTGTTGTTAAAGACTGTCATTTATGTTGTGTGTCTTTTCCAAATATTTGTCAGTTGTGTTGCTTGTCCCTTGTATTGTCTCTTGTTTTAATTATTTTAGCCATGAGTGGGATGAATAAAGTTGTATGTCACCGAAATTTAAACCCATGACAATTTAACTCTTGAATGAACCCATGACTTATAAATATTGTACTGTAATGACTTAGACCTTGATATTTTAACTGATGCTATCTTGTTGATTTGAACTTAGATTGTGAAAAGCCTATGTGAAGGAGAAATAGTGGTTACTATGAAATAAGGAAAAATGGAAGAGATAAAATATATTTCATGTAAAATATATGAAGGGAGATTGTATAAAAGAAAGTGTTAATTGTTAAGCATGATGGATTTATAGGAAGGAAAATATAGGGCATATCTAAGTTGCTGAGGGTCTGCGTAAGTGAAAAAGGTGGTGTTGTGAAATGTTGTGGTTTTGATAAACTTTAAAGTAGGAAGACAAGTTAACAAGATACCATGAATTGTTAAAAAAATAGTCCAAACCAGCTTTCAATTTGTTTAAGGTGATCAAAATGTAAAAAAAAATGCTGTTAAAACAGTATTGCTTGATTGGCACAGCAACAAGCAATCAGCTTTTTCTATTGGATATGGGAACTTATTTTATTCTCATATAAAACATTCTGCTTCTTTGTGTTTTGTGTCCACAGATGTGTTCATGTTTAGACATGAGACATATCTGAATGCCACCATAACTGTTAATTCACTTAGAAAATGTGTTAAGTCAAAATACTATTTAGTAGATTTAAAATTTAGCACTTTCATCTTGTTTGTTTGTTTGTTTGTTTTGTTTTGGTCTTTGAATCTGCCTTAGCTGGCCCATTGTAATTCTAATCAATTGCCCTGCAGTTTATCCTGATGCTCATCAATTAGTGTTGTTCTATCAAAAATAATAATATATTTGATATGTGATTTTGTGTACTCAAATTTGGACTACAGTGCACCCTTGTATAACAAACAGCTTGTATAACATAGAATCTGTAAAACATAAAGATGGGATTGCTCCATCTTCAATGCATCCCTCTAGGAAGATCTGTATAAAAGAAAATCTGCTTAACATAATTTCATTTGGAACAAATTGATTCCTTTGTGCAAGGTACCTCTGTATTTTTAAAAGGGTCACTCTTTGTTATATTCTGAGGCAAACTTCCTCTGACTGCTAAAGGAAATGGTTGTGTAAAAAATGGTTTTGATAAATGAGTCAAGTAAATTTAATTTGTATAAGGCTTCAGTTGTGAACAATGGATGCCATCCTGGAGATTTAAAACTTAGTGGTCTATTATTAATAACAATATGAAAATCAACTACTGACATCTTGGGGGAAAATGAGGAATAGCTGTGTTAATGTCCTGTTCTTGTGTTTCAAATAAGGTTTCAGAAATTAGGTTTCAGAGAATTTTAAAGTGTAAATTTTGCTATTACCCCCACTGTGCACTGTGAAAAAGATCTGTTTCAGATCACGCTCAATCAAAAGCCATCCTCCATTGATTGTAAAAAACAGTACAACTGAGCTCTTAATTCTTTACTTGTTTCCCATCTTGTATACCATACATATTGGCCAGCATTAAATAATTCTAAATAAAGTTGAAGCATTTCTTTATTTGTAATGACTCAATGAGTATTTTTAAAATTGAAGGATATACTAGTTCAATTAAAACACATTATGTCAAATTAAAGCATGTTATGTCAAAATTTGGTAACTGTGATTTAATGCTGATTTACTAACTAGGACTGGGAACTGTAAAGCATTTCTGAGTACTCTCTACTTTAAAAAGTGTAAAAAGCAACACTGCAAGTCAGAATTCACTTGATGGCAAAACAACAAATTACTACTACTACTACTACTACTACTACTACTACTACTACTACTAATAATAATAATAATAATAATAATAATAATAAGTAGTAGTAGTAGTAGTAGTAGTAGTAGTAGTAGTAGTAGTAGTAG
>JAHTLZ010000074.1:11301663-11375878 GCA_023846285.1 Phrynocephalus versicolor | reverse complement strand
AGTAGTAGTAGTAGTAGTAGTAGTAGTAGTAGTAGTAGTAGTAGTAGTAGTAGTAGTAGTAGTAGTAGTAGTAGTACTCAGATGCTGTTTCTCATTCAGTTCAACAAAGAGAGCAATCCACTCTACAGCAATGTTTTTTTTCTTGAGCTGAAGAAGGTAACAAAACAATTTGGGCAGTGTATTCTATCTCCATGCCACAAAACAACCCCAGGATCTCTGTTTCAGAAGAACATGGTTCACCTAATTAGTTTTGAGTTGGAGAAAGGACCGTGCTTATCAGAAGTAGCAGCTTGATATGTATCCAAGGGGTTTACATAGGATGATATTTAAGACACGCTATCTTTTTTTGCTGGAGTCTGTGGCGATGGAGCTTCTCTGCTTTCAAGAAGCGTCCACCTCTTTTCCATATTGAAGTATAAAGGCAAAGGCAATCACAGCCAGGATTTTTACCCACCTGCTCAGTAAGGAACAAAATCTGCTCCTGTTGTCCAACCTCCTGCTCAACTAATGCGATGCCTCTGGATGACTGACAGGAACTTATTACTGAAGGTTGCAGAATTAGTTTGTTTTTGAAATCTTTGGTTTAACTGTATGGCATTCTCAGGTCTCTTTCCCCCTGTCTAAAATAAAACCATTTAAATGTGTGGCACTAGCTGTATTTAAACTTGGGCTGCTTCTTTTCAACCACTTCTGCCCCCCTTCAAATGCTGAGACCCCGTTCTCAGGAAACTGCTTCCTGTGATAGCAAGGCCTGCCATCCTATGCCCTGTGGCCCTGAAAGCAAAGCCCATTCAACTCAGTGGGGTTTAAGCCTAAGTAGGCATGCACAGGATTTTATTGTGACAGCTAGTTAACCACAGCAGTGAATTCCTAACGAAGTCTGGACTTCAGTTCCTGCACAGCAGGTGGCACAGCTAAGCCTCTTTGCAAAGTCTGCACAAATTCTGAGCCTGCTTTGGAGGGGGAGGGAGGCAGGGGGGATCCATTAGCTTACATCCTTCAGCCCAAGCTGGAGATGGCCACTCACTGTGCTGCATGCACAGAACACAATTTGCAGGAGTGTTTGATCATTGAAGAAGATCCACATCACAGGAAAGATGCACCTCAACAGTTATAAGAAAGGGGGGCAGGAGGAGAAGGGAAAAGGAGCAGCTCTTTAAGACCCACAGGGATTTCTTCGAAGCCTGTGCTCAGAAGGGCAAGCGATTAAGAAACGAGGAAGAGGCAGAAGGAAAAACCTTTCATGTTCTTTTCATAACACAATCAGAAAAAAAGAGATCAAATGTGCCCACGCTGCTGTCGCTGTTTCTTTGGACAGTTTCCTCCCCCAGGGTGGAGGAGGAGGAGGAGGAGGAGGAAGATAGTAGTAGTAGTAGTAGTAGTAGTAGTAGTAGTAGTAGTAGTAGTAGTAGTAGTAGTAGTAGTAGTAGTTTATATTGACCTTACACCAGAGTGCACTGCAATAAAATCAATGATATTCAAACATGCAACACAAAATTTAACAACCATATTATATTATATTATATTATATTATATTATATTATATTATATTATATTATATTATACATTAACACCTCGGATAACGAATGCCTCTGACAACGAATATTTCAGATAGCAAATGGATGGGTGTTTTTTTGGAGCTTGGTTTTATTGGTCTTTGAACTGCTTTCCATTGCATTTTTGGCAGGAAAAGGCTGGGGTAATCTTGCTGGATTCTTTTGCCCATGCTTGCATTGCACTGCAGGGGTGGGTGTTCTAGCACTACAAAGCTTTAAAGTGTATTTTATAAAGAGGTCTGAACCCCCCACCGCCAGCTTTTTTGCCTTTTTTTTCAGTTTCGGAAGTGGTTCGTTTATGACACGAAATGTTGGAGCCCACCTGGTGTTCGGAACTGGTCCAACCCTCTGGAACGTATTCAGCCAATCGCTTACCTTGCGTTGGGCTTGCACTGGAATAAACTCCAACAAGGAAGAAGCCTCCAACATCACCTTTCCTTCTCCCTGGTGCTGGCCAATCAGACAAGGAGGCGGGATGATGCATTTTCCTGCACAGCTCCTGATTGGCCAGCGCCAGGGAGAAGGAAATATGACATTGGAAGCCTATTCCTTGTTGCACCCCGTGAAGGGATAAGGGATTGGCTGAATTAGTTCCAGATGATTGGACCGGTTCCGAACACCAGCTGGGCTCCTTTATTTCGTTTCATCCTTCCCCCTTTTTTCCATGTCAGCCCTTTTCTTTCTTTCTTTCTTTCTTTCTTTCTTTCTTTCTTTCTTTCTTTCTTTCTTTCTTTCTTTTTTGACTGTGGTTCGGCCCTCAGTGGTGTCTGGGGTGGTGGTGGACCGGCCCGCTGTTTGAAAACTTTGAGGAACCCTGTCCTAGGCGATGGAATACATTCTTTTCTGAGCTCTTATCTGTTTCTTCCAACCCAAAATTACAGTTTTGCAATGGTGCAGTTCTCTCCTCGGTTTGCTTCAGTGTACAAGACGACCCTAAATTTTTGGTCTAACAATTTTAGGCAAAAATATAGTTCTACGTGGAAAAATATGTCCCATTGGAAGTTGTCTTCTAAATTTTACAAGAACGATGGCTGCATTGAAAACTTACTCCACTGGAATTCAGCTTATTGAGAAGGTTCTGAAGAACTGTAATTATCCCTTTGAGGGATGGGCTTTGCGTCACAGACTGCAGAATGAAGTAGAAGTTCCTGTCTGTCTTTTACTCTTAGGGAGAAATCAATAAGAAATAACACTGCTTGTTATTTAGTGACCTTGGAATCTGTATCTAACAGTAGCTTATATTTTCTTTAAACACTTCTATGAAGATTAATAAAGTGCTCTATAATGAAATGTTTTGAAAATGAGGGAGGGTCATTAACAGAGGCTGACAGTAAAGAAAACAATAGAAGGCCTGGATTTTGGACAAAAAAAGACAACTGCATCTTCCATTACTCAATTGCTTTCTTTCTCTCGCTATGTTTCAAACCCTTCTAAAAAGCCACAAAGACATAATACTTCGGCTTGTTTTGAATATCCTGAAACATGATGGCCTTTCCATTGTCTTTGAAAGATAAAAAAGGATATAAAGCAAAGCCCAACACAACAAATACAAACTAGATTTAATGTCTTGAAATGATAATGAATTTAAAGGAGGGTTTTTGGTGGTGGCACGAGGGGGCTTGTGTGTATTCAAGATTCAGAAAGAGATGACTGTAGTTTTCAGAAGCAATAAAATGTACTGAAGAGCCCTTCATAATCCATTCTGATTTGTAAATATGTATAGGTACCTGGCATGACGTGAAGCTTAGAGTTCAGACAAACACTGCCACACTTACTAAACAACTGTTCCAAATTTTAATTAATTGGGCACACTTTCAAACCCTGTGCATTACTCAGTTGACATTAATAAGATCGCAATGACAAATTCCAACCTAGGCTTTCAGATTTTTTTTTTATCTGCTACTAGCAATAGCACTGAGGATGACTTTCAACTGAGGATAAAGTCAAAACATGCTGAAAAAGGAAAGCAAATTATCTAGAGTTCTTAAATGCCTGTTTCTTGATCAGCTAGAACGTACTTTCCCATATATTCCCTGACATTAAATGTGTCAAGAGCCCCATGGAGGCTGCATTCCACAAAGACAATGTGAGACAATGGAAACCATGGCAATTTGATTCTTCATTCAACACGTTCCAGGACTGTTGAACATCTAATAGCAAACCTTCTGTGTTGAGAACTGCATAGAATAAGGGGAGTTGCACCCTCACATTAGGCAGCTAATATATGGCTAATACAGCGCGGCTCACCTATATGGAAGGGCAGCCCACCCCCAATGCAGAGATCACCTGTCTAAAAACTGATTATATTTAATATATGCATGTTAGGATCTAAGCATTAACTCTGTATACATATGTCGCTGGATCATGGACCTTGCTAAAAACGCCAAGCTTGGGAAAGCTACTTTTAAAAAGTAACTCATATTTCAGCAATGCTGCTGCTGAATGATCTTGAAACAGTCCCAGTCTATGTCATCCTGAGCTGCGTCATAGGATGGTTTTGAGAGTAAAGTGGCAAGTGAGTGGTGATCCCTTCTTTGAACTCCCTAGAGTAATAGTAGAGTAGAAACACAACAGTCTTCTCAGAAACAAAAGTGCCACTCCCCATTTCACTAAAGCACAACTGCAGGAGATCTAGTCCAAGATATTCTGCAGATGCTGAAAACCACAGATAGACCAACCGATATATAAGTCTTTGGCTTCCTCTAGCGTCCAGTGGTGGCAATATTTTTCAATTCCATTCAATTTTTATCCCACCCATTGTGTGTGTGTGTGTGTGTGTGTGTGTGTGTGTGTGTGTGTGGGTGTGTGGTTATTTAATATTTCCAGGCACTGGGTAACTTAAATTGTAGTTATGTGGACCCTAATGATGCAGTGATTAGACTGCTGTAATGCAGCCAAAACTCTGCTCTTGACCTGGATTTCCATCCCACGCTCACTCAGCCTTCCATCCTTCCAAGGTTTGTAAAAAGAGTATCCAGGTGGCAGGGGTGAGGGTGGGGGAATGTGTAGTCCACACAATTACTTGTAAACTGTACAGAGAGTGCTTTAAGTGCTATGGAGTGGTATATAAGGAACACACCTTGCCTTTTTTTACAGGTGCTGATCACACATACCAGCAGTCCTACTGTATTTACCACTGATAAAATAAATAGAAAAGGGCTGCAAACTTTTGGTCCGTCTAATCATGATGAACTTCTATTCCCATTATACCTAAGAATTGGTCAGGATGGTGGGAACTAGCAAAGGATAGGAACTGGAATTCAGCAACACTGTTGCCTGGTTCTGCTATTACAATGCTATGTGAACAGTTGGCAGATCGAACTGGGATGGTCGTCAGATGGATCTGATTGCAAATATAAGAAGCCCAGTTATCTATCCATCTGTTCATCCATCCATCCATCTATCTATCTATCCAACCATCCATCCATCTGTCTGCTGTCTGCCTATGCATCTATGTTAAGACATGATACCTGAAAGCTCCTGCTTTGACAAAATATGCATAAAATATACTTTTTTTAAAAAAAAGAAGCTATTTAAAAATATTAACAAGAACCTTAGATTGACTCATATAGTTTAAAATTTGTCAGAAGCATTATTTCTGTAGTAATGCTGTAGGGATTCTGAACAATACCATAACTTATCGTTTTGCTTACAAGATAGTGAAGAAGATACTCTATAATTTTGAAAGGTATGGAAAGAAAACTTTAAGCTGGATGCATATAGCATCCAAACTAAGAATCACTTGTTTTAAACCTAATTACCTAAAATTTACATTCAGAAACTGATGCTTTTTGAATGCATTGGATACACAAATCCCAAACCAAGCCAAAAAATCCCACATTTTTAATTCAGCTGAGGTAGCTTTTTGATTTTTAAATCAGTTCAAGTTTGTATCAAAAACTACTTACTTATTACATACTGAGCATAAGAACAATACAGTAATACAATGATTTCTCTTGTGGGAAAGCTATTCAAGGATAATGCAGCAAGGTCTATGTTTAGTAAGTCTGTATCAATACACAAATTTAATAAGCTTACATCAATATACATATAAGCCTCTGTCAATATAAATTTCACAAGCCTTTACTGTACAGTATTCTCTTCCTCCAACCTATGTTGCATGAGCTCTGGATACACAAGTGGCAACAAAACAGGATTTATTAGAACATGGCAGAGATTATCATACAAGAGCTTAGCTTTTTTCCTGTTCAGTTGCCTGCACTGGTGCTGAACTCTTTGATCCATTGATTCTGTTCCCCAAGGGCTAAGGAATGTCTCTTCCAACTTCAGTTCTATTTATCGACATCAGGATGGGCACTGGAGCTGAGGCTCCTTGTCCAAATAGACGAGTTAATCATTCATACCTCAACAATGAGGGATGGTATCCTTGCAGTGAGGGCAGCGGAGCTGAGAGTCCCTTTGGGATCGTCTCGGAATGTTTGTGTACTTGACTTGCTTTTCCTGGTTCTGGCATTCTTGCTGTCTCCCCACCACCACCACCAGCACCACCACCAGCACTGGGGTTGATGGCCAGAAGGTTCCCCAAGCCCCTGACCTAACTGCTACTCCTTTCAAGCCTTCCTCTTCTATCCCACCCCCAAGTAGGGAGGCTTTTAGAGGAGCAGAGGATTCTTGTGACTTCTTTCCCTCTCCCTTCGGGACCTTCAACTGGACCAAGACCTACGCTAGGGGTCTGCTTTATAAATGTAGCCCCACTCCCCCGGTAGCTCAGGGTCTTTTCCGGGACAGACTGATGCGCAGTAAGTTCCTGCGAAACTCTCGGGGAATCTCCCCCGTCCTTTTTCTTCAAGGTTAAAAAGAAGTGGATGTCTCTCCTCTCTCTGGCACATCAGTTCTTTCCAGTTCCCCCTGAATGCGTGAAAATACCTCTTTTATATCTCCTCATTTTGCCTTCCTGACTGAGAGCTTTTAGTTTTGTCTCCAGATTTGTCCTGGGCCATAATCTTCTTTATTTTAATTGAACTGGACTATAAAAATAAATATATAAAATATAACTGATACAAGTGTGGACACAGCAAGCATTCTGATGAATAAACAAACAAACCATTCACACAGTATAAACTGTATTGTCCCTTGTGCATGCTTGTGCCAGCCGTTGAAAATAAATGAAACGATCTGTTGGACTTGGTTAAAAACATTGAGGAACTTTTACTGATGAAAGCACATGTTGATAGAATAGCGTAAACTCACAGTGTGCAGAGATATTAGTGTTGTTTCATAAATGTGCATTTGACTTAAGTATGTTTATACAGTCACCCCCACCATTTCACGGTTCAGGTACTGCGGATCGCAGTACCTGCACCTCGGAGCCGCGCGGGGAGGCGACGGGGGGTGATTGGGTCGCTACGTGCCACCCTCCGTGTTCCTCCGAGAAGCCTTGGGCTGCGTGGGGAGTGGTGGGGGGCGATCGGGTAGCTCGGCGCTGCCCCTGGGCTCCTCCAAGAAGCCTCGGAGCCGCCGGGGTGGGGGGCGATCGGGTTGCTCCATGCCGCTCCCCTGCGCTCCTCTGAGAAGCCTCGGACAGGCACATGATGCCCCCCAGGCCCCACCCCACCCGCTTCCGCATATCGCAGATTTTCATGCATCACGGGTGGGGTGGGTCCCTAACCCCCGCAATTGGCGGGGGGTGACTGTATATCATTCTTAAATTTGATGGAAATAGTTTCCTTAACAGCTCTATCTCAAGTGCCGCATCCCATAAACAGTGTTAAAATCAGCTACCTGGTCTGGTCAGCTTCTTTAGACAGAGGAGGAGAGGGCGCCATCTTGTCCATTGTCTCAGGCAACAAATTGTCTTGCAATGGCCCTGTCGGCAACCCCATGATTCAGCTGGTAGTGGGGAATTTCCCAGAACAGCAAAGCCGTACAGCTGCTTCGATACTTGGCAGGGACATGGCCATGCATGCTTTCCCCTCTGCTGCCTAGTTCTGATTCTTGTGCCTTCCTCTTTTTCCTTTCTGTCTAATTGATTCCAAGCTTGAACAGCCTTGGAATTAATTAAAACGGCATGGTATCATCAGCATAAGTAGCATGACAGGCAAAGACAGCATGAACAGCCTTGGCCCTGCATGAAAGAGAGCTGTTGGGGTGAGACAAGAGCATAACAGCCAGATGTCACTGCAGACTGGAAAGAAAGGCAGAGCACAACCGCGCCGAGGCACCCACGAGTGACTTTTCAGTATGCCATCACCCTGTGCAAAGCAGCAACACAACTGCTCATTAAGACAGTGGATTAGCGACCAATATTTTCACCCGTGTGTTTTTATGAAAACCGGGAACATTCGCACCTCTGAACTTCATCAGCACCACCAACGTATCATCCCAAAGTATGAGAATTTACCATCAGTCCAGACCAGACAGACCATCAGTACCGTGACTGAACATTTACAGAGAACAGAACTTGGGCAGGTTAATGAAGACTGAGATTAATCTTCCTCACTTGAGCTTTATATCATGCCGCACCTATTTCTAGTTGCAAAATCCAGAAATCTGCAGTATGCAAGAGGAACGTTTTGATTTAAGAAAGCAAAGTACTCATTTACGAGAGAGAAAATGGTTGTTCATTTTCAACTCCCCAAAATCGATGCTATTTCCTGTGGCTTTTTCAAACATAAATATCTTCAAGTCCCTTTTCAGATTTTGTTTACAGGAACGCTTATGGTAAAGCAAACATCCTCATTTGTTTTAAGCATGGGCAGTTTTACCAAATCAAAAGAGTAAATAAAGGTGATTTCAGGCAAAACGAAACAAGTTTCGCAAAACTTAAACCAATCCTGGGAGACACCAGGGCCAAAATCCTGTCAAAGTTTATTGGCACACATAAGAGTAATCGTGGAAGTCCTCCCTTCAACACACACACCACTTTTCCAGCTGTCAGATGATCCATCGTACAATCGGGATACAACAGAAGAGCCTGCAAAACGCTAGTTGTGCCCTTGCCTTTATTTGCTATGTGATCCCAAGAGCTCTGATATGTTTCAGTTCTTTTAAAGTTTTATAGCATTAGTTTCTTCTAATCTGATTTTATTGACTGTACCCCATTCTTTGATCTGTTGTTGCAGGCTGGATAGGAACTAGTTTTGGAAGGAAGGAAGAAAGGAAGGAAGGAAGGAAATAACTTCATAACAGAAGACAGCTCCAGTCTTTCACTCATTTTTGAGCAATGAGATCAAATGCTGACATTTCCCCAAGAACGCTCTACCCCATGTGCCATTCATGTATCCATTCCAAGTATTCTGTACTGAACCACTACATGAACTGGTGCATCAAAGCATGCCTTCAAATAATTTTTTTTCCAGAGGGGTACTCTTCTAAATTGAGTCAATATTCTGTTCCAATTTGCACCTCCGAAAGTATGCACAGCTTACTTCTTTCCCAAAGATGAACCACAGATGGGTAGGCATGGTGATAGTTTAAGCTTTCTAAGCTCCCAAGCTCTTTGTGAAGGTAGCCAATATTTAAATTTTTATTCATTAATTTATTTGCACGGAGCCTGACGCCCGGTGATGGTCGTATCATTTTCGGGGCTTTTAACAACCCGCTTTCAAAGAAGAAGGCCAACTTGCATTTCTCAGCTGTTGCTCTTATGTGCTGTCTTTTTTTGCTGTTATATTTATCACAGGTTCATGGCTTAGATTTCCTCAGATACTTTTAAGTGGTAATGTGAGAATAAATGATAAAGATGTCACTGAAACCCTACGCTGTTCTGCATCTGCCAAGGACAGTTCCAACCCACAAATTATTGGACAAGATAATGTGCTTCATTAGGGAGCACTTCAGGGCCCTTAATACATCCATTACTGACAATTTTGGAGGAACAGCGATACAGTGTGTCATTTCCTCCTGAAAAGGAGGGAGAAAGCCTGAAATTAGAGGACTCCTAAATGTACAGTAACTGGCATCTACATGCTCGCTTGAATGTTATATGGAGGGGGGGGGGAAAGGTTATAGGACCCACTTAGACAACCCCAAAATGTCATACCTGATGAAAGTTCAAGATTTCTGTTTTTTAGTAAAAAGCAAAATAATTTTTAAAATAGAGAAGACAAAAATATTGTGGCACCTTAAAGACTAACTGCTGTATTTTAATGTGAACTTCCTCGTCTGTTAATCTTCAGGGTGCCACTATTTTTATTTTTATTTATTTTTTTATTTTTGCCTGAGATGCTAGCACAGACTAACATGTCTACCTCTTCTAAATCTACAACTCTTTCCCCCTGCTATCCCAGTCTTGTCTTTTTAATTGTAAACCGCCCAGAGTTCCGTCCGGAAGATGGGCGGTATAAAAATACAACAAACAAATAAATAAATAAATATGACAGACTTTCAGCAGAACTGAGATAACTCTGCTTTGATACTTCCAAGATGTCCCTCTTTGATAAGAAATGACAGATGTGCATTTCTATACCCTCTTCTCATCACTGTGCCTCAATTCTTCCGTGTTACAGAAAGACAAGCCTTGTGATTCTCAAGCTGGACAGGCCACTTACTCCCAAATGCCCATACCACCTGCTGCTACTTTTCTTCTATCCAGGACAAGGCACACAGTTACCAAGAGTTATTATTTAAGGATATGGGAAGAGACACGTTTGACCCTAGTCAGGTCCTCCTTTCCTAGAAATGGATGCAGCTGGTGGAGCAGCTGAACAGTTGTAAACACACTCCTGACCCCAGCCACCAAATAATCCAGCTGCAGATCTAGCTCTTCCAGAGAGGAGGGAAAATCTTCCTGTAATGATTGTGGCGGCAACAGATGTCCCTACCCCAGTAGTTAAATGGGCAATGGATACTCAGTGTCTTCAGGTTGGGAGCAAGATAATCCTTGGCCAGACCATTGCATTTAAATCTATTTATTTAACATATTTCTATCCCTACTTAATCCCCAAAAGGACCCAAGGGCCATTCCGTGGAAGATACCCTTATAGATGCAAGTGTAGCTCTCTTAATCTCTTACAACTGGATATGCTGATTTGGGTTTATGTAAGTTGAAGACCAAAAAACAAAACAAAACAAAACAAAACAAAACAAAACAAAACAAAACAAAACAACAACAACAACAACAACAACAACAACAACAACAACAACAACAACAACAACAACAACAACAGACTAAAACAAAGCACTAGTGGTCGGGAAAGCTGAAGTTGTCCACTCCTGTTCTAAAGAAACAAAGCTAAAAATACAAGCCTGTGCAGTTAATCCTTGACCATATGGTATATGGTATACGGTGGTACATCAACTTACTAATTTAATCCGTTCCAAAATCATGCTCTTAAGTTGAACTACTCTTAAGTCGGGGTACCTGTCTTAAAAATTAGAAAAATAAGTTTAAAAATAAAAAAAATGTAAAAAAAATGGTAAGTAGAGCAGACCATATCTGAAATTTATAAGGCGGCAGTTAAAGCACCAACAGTTTTCTGCTCTTAAGTTGAATTACTCTTAAGTCGGGGTACCACTGTATTTCACTAACTAACTAACTAACTAACTAACTAACTAACTAAATCTGATTTTAAAAACTATTGCAAAGATCCTGTTTGCAATTCCACACACACAACCCTCTGCTTGGTTTAAGGGAGCTCCACTCCACAAGGCCTGCACCCATGAAGACTGTTGATCTAATTTAGGTGTTCTCCAAGGTTTCACTCTCCTACGTTAATGCCTGCCTAAGCTTCCAGGAGCAGAAGACTGTGGCACAGGTAAACAGCAAAATAATTTCCCCCTGGATTTCACAGGTTTATAATGACTCCGGTGTCATGAGATATTCATGATATGCTACAGCTAGACAATGTGCTTCCAAAAGCAGGTAAAATTAGTATTAACCTGATAAGGATAAACATCACTATTAGTTTATAATTTATAATTTATTTCTCTGATTATCCTCATTTCCTTCCAAGAAGGTTTCTATTAGCTTCATTAGATTTGCTAACAATTTTGTAAAAATCCAAACATTAGTGTACCAATTATGGGGTTGGTTGGGAGAGGGAGGTATAATAACTGGTCTGGGCCCATTATGACAGCCAATTTCCTGAGAAATGTGTGTGTGTGTCTAGTGTTTTTAAACCCACATACCATTAACTCCAAATTTTTGGTGAGGTGTTTTTAAAGTAGTAACAATTAAAAAGCCATCTTCTTCTCAAAATGCCTTTCAATGCAAAGTTAAAATGAAAGTTTTAGAATGCCAGTTTATGATATCTGCATACAACTCTTTCATATATCAGAAAACATAAGGGCTTTGCTATTAGAATATCCAGATTATAATACTCTCACCCCAGAGAGGTTCATCTGCTCCTTCTATTGTACAACCTTTTCTATTTTACCCAGCTTTTCTGTTCAATTTGAACTATTTATCTCCACTGCTGATTAAATAGTGACTGTATTATTGTGACTTGGCTTTATTGTATTTTTATTTATCTGGTTTTTTTAAAAAAATGTTTTTATTGGAAGCTGGTTTTTATTTATTTATTTATTTTTGAACTTATATCCCGCCCATCTTCCCAGACGGGAACTCTGGGCGGCTAACAAAGATAAAAACACATAAAACAAGCAGAGAAACCTCCGAACAAAAACGCGACGGAGGGCAAGATGGCGGCAAGGCGGAAAGGAGAAAGAGGGGTGAAAGAAAGAAAAAGTTTTCATGTCAGCAAAAGGGTGATGTGAAATATCTTATAGCAAGCACTGGTCCTATATCACTGATTTATTTATTTTAAATATTTTCTCCCACCTTTCTAATTGGAAAGGACCCAAGGGAGCTTGCAATGCCAAAGGACGATATTCAAAGTTGGAGACAATGAACGTACAACAGTTGCCACGAGAACAGTAAAGAGCTCCCTGAGCTCCTTGCCCTCTGAGGATGCCAGCCACAGAGTCTGGCAAAACGTCAGGAAGAAAAACTTCCAGAACACGGTCAAACAGCCCGAAAAACTCAAAACAACTATCAGATACCGGCCGTGAACGCTTTCGAGAATACTGTGCTCATGACCTGGGGTTCGATCCCAGGTAGCTGGCTCATGGTTGACTCAGCTTTCCATCCTTCCAAGGTCAGTAAAATGAGTTGCCCCCCTGCCTGGGGGGGGGGGGGAGGCAATGTGTAGCCTGCATACTGTTATCAAAACTGTAATCCGCCCAGAGTCTACTTGAAGTGGCATTGGGCAGTATATAAGCAGAACACTTTTTGCTTTATTTACATCGAAAATACAGTAAAGACAATATTCAAAGTTAAAAACAATTACAGTGGTACCTTGTATAAAGGAATTAATTCATTCCAAATGAAATTATGTTAAGCAAATTTTCCTTTATACAAATTCCCATAGGAATGCATTGAAAACGGAGTCATCCCATTTTTATGTTGTACGGATTTTCCCCATAGGCGATTATGTTAAACAAATTTCCCCTATCTCCAGAATTTTTTATGTTGTACAAATTTTATGTTATACAAGCTGTCTGTTATACAAGGGTCCACTGTATTGTGAAGAAGCATTTTACATTGCTAAAATGGATATATTAAAAGCTAAGAAGAATAAGAAAAATAAAAGAAAAAATGCCACTACACAACCAGTATTACAAACTTAGTCCAAGGAGTAATGTATAATAATTCATCTAAATGTCACAAACAGGTAGTAAGTCACTCAGAGAAAGCTTGCCTACAGCAGGGAGTTCCAAAGTCTGGGAGCAGCAACAGAGAAAGCCCTATGTGTCCATATGAGACCCACCTGTGAAGGTGGTGAGACAGAGTTGACCATAGCACCAGAGCTGAATCATACTGGAAGATACAATCTCTGAGGTAATTTGGACCCAGGCCTTTTTATGGTTTTATACATTATAACCAACACTGTGAACTATGCTTGGAAAATTATTGGCAGCCAGTGGAGCTCCTGTAATCAGGCTGTTAAGTGATCCTTGTAACCATCCCCGGTCAGCAATCTAGCTGGTCCATTTTCGGCTTGCTGAAGTTTCCTGAGTTGCTCCTCGTAGAGTGTGTTACAGTAACCCAGCTTGGAAGTGACTAGCATGTGCCACAGCAGCCAGAGCAGGTATTTAATGAAACGGATGTAGCTGGCACACTTGTTTTAATTGTGCAAATGTATTCCTGGTCACTGCTAAAACCTGAGCATCTAGACAAAAGGACGAGCCCAGGAGCAACACCAAGCTGAGTATTTCTCTTTTTCAATGGGAGAGTAATTCAGTACAGGCTGTACCCCGATTCCTTGCTCTGCCTTCTGATTTACCATTAGCACCTCTGTCTTGTCTGGATTAAGTTTCAACTTGTTCACGCTCATCCAGTTCATTACTGATACCAAACACTGTTCTAAAGCCAAAGCAGCTTTCTTGGATCCAATTTGCAAGGAGTGATAAGAGCTGGATGTCATTCACATACTAGTGACCAAACCCCAAAACTCCAGATAATCTCTCCCAGTGGTTTCATGTTGATGCAAAATAACACAGGAGACAAAACAGGCCTCTGTGGGACCCCACAGGCCAGTGGCCGGGGTGTCGGACATCAATTTCTCAGCACCACCTTCTGAGTTCTCACCTCCAGGAAGGGCTTGAGCCACGGTAAAACAGTGCCCCCAAGTCCCATTCCAGAGAGCCAGTTCAGGGGGATATTATGGATGATAGTATCAAAAGCTACTGAAAGGTCCAATAAAACCAACAGGGACATTTCCTGACATAGGTCATCTACCATGGCAACCAAAGCCATCTCTGTCCCATAACTAGGCCTGAAGCCAGAGTGAAATGGATCTAGGCAATTTGTCTCATCAAGAAACATGTCCAACTTTCTAAACCCCAGGCATGTTAAAAGCCAAATTCATTTACTTCACTCTATACTCTGCTTTTATTTCACTGTAACAGCCTATAAAATAAATATTCATTCCAGAGTGGTTGGGTAAGCTGTCAGTTTGCAGTACACAGATGTTGGGGAGCTGGCACCCAGTCTATTAAAAACAGTCAGGTGACTTTGAAGTCTAAACTGTCCCAAATCTTCTGCATCTCTCCAGATTCCACAATACCAGCTCAAAAGTACCTCTGCAAGCATGTCAACAGGACAAAACAGTCTCTAAAGGCAAAA
Organism: Phrynocephalus versicolor; assembly: GCA_023846285.1. Classification (NCBI taxonomy): domain Eukaryota; kingdom Metazoa; phylum Chordata; class Lepidosauria; order Squamata; family Agamidae; genus Phrynocephalus; species Phrynocephalus versicolor. The sequence goes on along the minus strand of JAHTLZ010000074.1, from coordinate 11,361,235 downwards.
AAGTTTGAAAACTATTCTATCAACCCTATGCCATTACTGCCTTTAGGTCTATCAGTGTATTGAAGACATACAGTATGAAAGTAGCCAGTTATTTGATTTGATTTTTTTAATGAGAAGGTTATTTCTTCCCATTAGGAGAGCTGGAAGCAGCATCTCACAGATGCAAAGCTTTCATTATTTCCAAAACAGGAATGATACTAATTATAACATCTGTCTTCATTATAAAAGCTAAACAAAACTTTTCATTCATAGAGAACTGCTATTTAGTCAATTAACAGGTAATGACCCATAATACAGAGAAGATTGAAATTGGGAATTACATTTGTGTTAGTTTGCTTCCCAGCTCCCTGCAATTTTGTTCCTTCAGCGAATGGGAAGAGAAGTCTCTTTGCTAATTCCTTTCCATTAATAGCTTCTCACTACCCTTGGGAGTTGGTCCAAAAGCCAGTATAAGCCAAATGAGAAGAAAATTGACTTTTAAAAAGATCATTCAGTCCAATGATATAAACAGCTTGCTAAATCAATCTGCTGCACGGTCAAGAATTAATTTGGCAGTGGAACAGAAATTCCTAATTTCAAAGTTCAGAGTTTCAAGCCGTGTTAAGTACACAAAGTGCACCTCCACACGATGACCATGTGGACATCATGTCCGCCATGGCGGTGTGCTTATTTAACCCGGAGAACTGTATGTTCAAATTAGCAGTAGCCTTCTAATGGAGGTGAATCCCTGACAGTGCGTACCTTGTATTAAAATCTGACCCTTTGTGCAAGCAACTCTCCTGCTTAATCCTGCAGCCGCTAAAATAAATGTCTGCAAAGAGAGACTTCAGAACTCAGGAAATGTTTAAACTAGCTGTGTGTGTTTGCCGAGAGATTGCAGATCGTTCATTAGTGCCTCCCATTTTTGAATCAAATCGAACAAACAGCAAAGGATTATTCTGAGGAATACTAGACCACCTTTGAATGAGATAGAATCACCAGGATTCCACTAATCATCCAACGGGAAGCATTAACCACTTGTTAAAAACGTGAATGTTGATAGCTTCATTTATTTTTATTCATCTTCTCTCCACTTCCAATTCTACATTTAGATGTCCTCCAAAAATTAAATAAATACAGTGGACCCTTGTATAACAAACAGTTTGTATAACATAAAATCTGTACAACATAAAACATTCTGAAGATAGGGGAAATCTGCTTAACAGAATTGCCTATGGGGCGAATCCATACAACATAAAAATGGTCGCGATTAGGGATTACTCTGTTTTCAATGCATTCCTATTGGAAATTTGTATAAAGAAAAAATTGCTTAACATAATTTGATTTGGAACACATTAATTCCTTTATACAAGGTACCACTGTACATCTTTTTCAGACCTTCTTCATGAAACTGAATCACCTGGGACAACTCTACATTGATGGACAAAATGCTTGTCATTTTAATGAGCTGTGACACTGAAGCAGTTTATCCAAAGCTAGAACCAGATGCTGGTAAGCCTACTGGACAATAACACTGCTTTACACACAGACTCAGAGGGTAGCCACAATATAGTGGTACCCCGATTTAAGAGCAGCTCAACTTAAGAGCAATTTGACTTAAGAGTGGAAAACTGTTGGCATTTTAACTGCTGCCTTACAAATTTTAGATATGGTCTGCTTAACTTAAAAATATATTTTTTCAATTTTTAGATAGGTACCCCGACTTAAGAGTAGTTCGACTTAAAAGCAGACATTCGGAACGAAATAAATTCGTAAGTCGAGGTACTGCTGTATGTGCCTACCACCACCAGTCTGTGGCCAAACCCCACAGGGACAGCCGTGGAGTGCCTGTTACTATTCTTACAAAAGAACATCTATTAAACCTCCAGACGTCCAGTGGGAAAGCGGTTCCACACAAGACGGTAGCAAATCTCTCATATTACCAGCCAGTCTGATCTAAATATGGCCATCCAATTTCCATACGGCAGCTGGTTAGGTAATCAGGAACATGTAAGGAAGAAGAGCCATAGAAAACAGATTGGCAAACCTTTCTAGATAAAGTGGTTTTCTAATCTATGTGATATATGAATACACTAATGGCAATTAATCAACAGAGAATTATTCTTCATTAAGCTTGTCCACGTCAGCTTATACACTCCCCAAAGTACACAAGGCAGATTTCTCCAACTGTGTGGAGTTTTTACCAATTCTTATTTGGCCAAGCTGATATCTGCTGTGTGATTCCCACTCTGATATAACATGCTACCATTCAGAAATGTCTCTGTCCCGCTTTGATTACTGTATGCATAATTACCCACTAGTCATTTTTGCTGGTGTCAATGGGCCAAGGAAGCATCTTTAACTTCACCAGCAAGATTTTTTTTAAAAAAGACAAAAGTGTTCAAAAAGGTTCAATTAACTCGAAGGATATCAAATTAAGGTGACAGTCTTTCCCGGCAATCTTGTACTACTTTTCATTTTCGATTCTTCCATGCCCTTTCCCCCCATTCCACATTGGTTCTAAGATGTCCCATTTCTTTTGAAGTTTGTGAATGCCTTCGCACTTACCAGGCTCACTTTTTATTCCTTTTCTTCAGACCAAGCTCTGCCTCTCTTGAAATCACAGACAGAAGCTTGCACTTAATTCATCTGTAGGCTCCAACCTGCAATTTCAAGCACCTGCTCCTATTGTATTCCCAGATTTGATCCGGAGAAGCTCTGCCTGCACAGCTTCTTTCATTCCAGCCATATGTGAGCTTTTAAACTCTGCCTTAAAGGCTTAAAGACCGGATGTTTTTTTCATCCATACCTTTGGTCACCGGGCAGTCTTTCAGCCTGACCTTCTTCCATCACCTCCCTGCTTACCCATTCGCAATTTTCTTTTCTTTTCTTTTCCTTTCTCCCTAATCACAATAATTGTAGAGCAGGTCTGCTGTTCTTTCGCCACCTGACCCTCAATGTCACTTAGGAGTGCTGTGGATCACAATGGGAACTTAACGGCCAAGATGGACTTCCATTCCCTGTGCCTGAAATAAAAGTCTGTTTTCTCAGAATTGCTTAATACTGTTGGGAACAATGGGCCGAGATGCAGCTGTTGTCTGGAGTTTTCTTCATTCAATCTTTCCTGAAAGGAAGCTGAGCTCCTGGGGAATGGCGAGCTGAAAAGAAGCACATTCTATGCCCCCATCGGTCATTTAGAAGAAGACGAAGAACCCAAGAAAGAAGAATGAGAAGAACTGTTTTGGGTGTAGACAATCGGTGAGGCGGGTTGTATGTGTGTGTCAACTAGGCTTCCATTCTTCTAGGATTTTGTTTTTGAGCTGGATTTTGTTTTGAGGACAGGAGACTCGTAGGAACAGGACCCGATGAAAAACTGAGTGAACGAGGTGTAGACCTCCTGCAAGGGCCCCTCAATGTTTGCTCACTCAAGACTTGATCTAAGAGTAGATTTTTCATGTTCACAATTATTCTAAACAGGCAGACACAATTTTTTTAGAAAAGAATAAAAATGATTGAAAAATCATGGTACTAGACTGCCTGCAGCTGTTATTGTTGTTGTTCAGTCGTTCAGTCATGTCCGACTCTTCATGACCACATGGACCAGAGGTCGACAGGCCTTCCTATCTTCCACTGCCTCCCGGAGTTTTCTCATACATCCAGCGTTATCACAAGGAGGTAAAATTCATTGGGAAGGACAATAATGCTAATAAAAGCTGGAGGCAACAGAAAAAAGAAAGAGACCAGATATTGGATGGGCGGACTCTATTAAGGAATCCACACTCTTGAATTTGCAAGAGCTGAGTAAGGCTGTTAACCACAGGCAGCTGCAGAAGTCACTCACTCAAAGGGTTTCTATGCCCAGTTTGACAACACACAACAATAACATGCTCCCTGAAAAATGGTAACATATAGTCTTGAAGAATTAACTTTGCATTATGCGTTATACAGTAATACCTTGGTTTACAAGGATAATTTGTTCCAGAAACATGCCTGTAAACCAAAGCACACTTATATCAAAACAAATTTCCTCATAGGAAATAATGGAAACACAGATGATTCGTTCTGGGGCCCCCACAGGCCATATACTGTCCACACAAAATGCCAAAACTCACAAAAGAAGTTGGCTACAAGTCTGTGTCCACATCATGGTTTAGGTACTTGGCTGTGGAATCTGCTCTGCTTGGGATAAGAATTGGATTTTACTCTGTTTTTTTAATGTGGCAATAATAAAGAGCAATTTATCGCACTTGACTAGCTGCCCCATGACTAGAAAGGGTTTGAAAAAAATTAAAATGTTGCAAACAAATTAAATACAAATATAAAGATAAAGAAAAATAAAATCCTACCCTGTACTCCCCTTTGAAAATATTCCTCCCTCTGCTTTGGAGGCTGTCTGAGATAAGACTGTTTGAGGCACCCACAATGTAGCAGGGGGAGGGAGGGAGAGAGAGCCACCATTGGCTCACTTGGGATCATGTGACCTGCTCCAGTGCTTGTATATCAAGACATTGCTTGTTGATTAAGGCAAAATTTAGAAAAAAATGCTTGCATGTCTTGCAAAAGGCTCTTAAACCAAGGCATTACTGTATTTAAATTTAACTTCTTCCTTTATGCTTTACTCTTTATCATTTTGTTATAGTTGAATTTTTCTACCCAGCCAGCAATAAATAATCAACGTTGTCTAAAGTAAGAAGAAACAAGTTCATTTATTCTTGTTATTGTGATGGTGATTACGTCTGAATAAAGATGGAGATACAGTGATCTAAAAAATGTACCCTAAGTTTCACTTTATTGCTTTCAAGCAGTTGCTCTTGTCACAATCATCTTTTTTTCTGGAGTAGCTACTATATCTCCCCCTAGTGCTCAAAGAACTCTCTGGGCAGTTTACTGTTCAATTATGCAAGTGAGACATTTTCCCCACCACCACCACAGTGAAATGGGTACTCATTTTATAGACCTTGGAAGGATGGAAGGCTGAGTGAACCTCGAGTCAGCTCCTCTAGAACTGAACCCCAGTTCATGAGCACAGTTGCAGTTGCACCACAGCAGTTTAACCACTGCACCACAAGGCTCTTTTGAAAAGAAGAATAGAATAGAGACGAGAGCTGGGAGCATTTATTTTGTCTCTGCCCTTCCTTACACTTCTAGCTTGTACATTTCTCCCTGCAACTGGGATCTGAAACAGATACTTCATCCAGCAGTACAGTGAAGCTAGTAACTTGCTGTGCTTTGCAAATGGCAATGTGCCCTGCACCCGCCATCCTACCATGGTCATCAATCTTCAGAGGGTGATTCAAAACATAGCTTTTACAAAGGGGAATCATTCCTCAGCATGTGGAAACGGGGGTACAAAGGAGACCAAAAATGAAAGAAATAATGGCAATGACAGACATTTAGGGTAGCTGAGGGGGTGACAAGGGGGTGACAAATGGGGGTGTGGAAGGGGCAGACAGTCAACTGGTGAGCAAACAAGAGGCGATCCTGTACCACCTGGAACGGCAGTGTAAAAAAAAAAAACAGAGCAGAAAATAACAGTATTGGGAACCATATGGGACTGCTGCATAGCTTGCTGTTATGAGCTGTAATAGGAATTCACTGGAAATTTGATCAGCTTTTTCTGAGGAGTATCGTTTCGGCCTGGGGATTGGCAAAAATATATATATCAAACTTGGGAAACTGATACTGCTGGGAATCTCAAAAAAAGGGGGGGTGAGACAGTTCAAGATATTAAATTTAGTTCATCTTTGAAGAACAATGAGAAAAATAACTTTCAGTCAAGATGATTCCAGCAGTAAGAATGGCTAGAAGACTCTTCATCATCTGATGTTTATCTTCTGCTATATTTATTTAAACGCTGAGCCAAATGTGCAACAATGAAATAATGTTAAGAGGTTTAAAGGAGTGGAAAAAGGGACCTGACAAATCCACTGAATTTCATAAACATGCTACATCTGTTGTCCATATTGTTGAAATGTCTGTGAAGAAGGAAAAAGAAAGCTGACTCTCAGCTGCAAATACTCTATCCACCTCGTTAATTATTATAATTATTGACAACAACTCATAGTGTTTAAATCCAGTTGATGTTATTAAGTTTTTAGTAACTGATGATTTAGCTATGTATATTGAAGAGGGGCAAAATTGAGAATTGATTTAGACATTTATTTGAATATATTCTAAAAAAGAGATGGAAAAACTAGCACAAGTTAGTACAAGTAATGCAGAAGATGGAAATCATTGATTCCTATAAACACCACAGCAAAAGTTGCTTGAGAAGACACAGTAACAAACATAAATTCTAGAGGTGGGCATGAACAAAAAAATGAAACACTGCCATTTTGTAATGATTAACCACTTCCTGACTTAATTAGAACTGGTATTCTCCTGGGGGATCCTCTTTGGACATTAATAACTCAGACCCCTGAACTCCAAACATCTCCAAATTTGGGGGGCTTACAGGGAAGAGTCCAAAGAAGTTACCCAGGAGAGCCATTAATGAATAATTTTGTTTTATTTCTTTCTGAAAATTATTTAAAAAAATGTTACTAACGAAATGCAACAAAACAAAATACTACATTTTCATTTCATGCCCATCTCTAATAAATTTTTCAGATGCAACATTTTACTAGAGATAAAACTCATGGTGTACCCTCCGAGATGACTGTACCGGTATAAACTTCTTGAGAGTTTCTGCTTGACACAGTTGTTTTAGGAAACTACAGTGGTACCTTGTATAAAGGAATTAATTCGTTCCAAATGAAATTATGTTAAACAAATTTTCCTTTATACAAATTACAATTTCCCATAGGAATGCATTGAAAAATGGAGTAATCCGTTCCAGTTCAGAGAAAAATGACACAAACTACAGTACTGTACATGTATAATGTTGGGGAAGAGAAATGCAAAAATGCAAACAGACACCCCCCCACACACATTGATTTCAGGCGGAGTGCTGCAGCACAAGGGTTAATTCTTCCCAGGCCAAGCCTAGGAACCATCTTCTATTGTCTCCTCCTTCCCTGCGCGCACACGCGCACACACACACACACACACACACACACACACGCACACACACACAGGCACACACACGCACACACACACACACACACGCACGCACACACACACACACAGGCACACACACGCACACACACACACACACACGCACGCACGCACACGCACACACACACTCCCCTCTCCCTCTCCCTCTCTCTATCTGCTCCTGACCTGAGCGCGCAGCAAGGGACGGCAGAGACGCTTCTCTTCTGCTGCTGCTGCTGCTGCTCGGGGGAAAGCGAAACCGCCCGGTTAGGGGGAAGGAAAAGAGGGACGGAAAGGGGGAAGGGAAAGAGGGACGGAAAGGGGGAAGGGAAAGAGGGACGGAAAGGGGGAAGGGAAAGAGGGACGGAAAGGGGGAAGGGAAAGATGAGCGCGCACCCCTGAGGAAGTTTTGCTGTGAGTGCCTAGGCAAGCCGAGCAGGCTGACCTAGCCCTCCTCCTCCTCCTCCTACTCCTCCATTGTCAGCTTGCATCTTCGGTAAGGAGCCCCAGAGAGTGCCTGCACCCATTTTGGACAGGGAGGGGAGGGGGAGGGGGGATGGAAATTTTTTCCGTTGCACGGATTTTTCGTTATACAAGCTGTTCGTTATACAAGGGTCCACTGTAGTTGATATGAAGTTCCAATGTTTATGGATCTATGAGGCATGCTAACTATTTCCATTTTTTATGCAACACCCTTGATCCGACTGACACTGGAAGTGTTTGAAGAAAACAATCTGGATGCCTCCAAATTGCCAAGCCAATGTTAGGATAGAGCAAGAAGCAGAGAGAGAAGTACATCTTCAAAAGCTTTAGATAAAAATTCCATATGTCCACTGCATTAATCACCATCTCCATCTGGTTGTTGTAAAAGCCAGGGCTGATAAAAAAAAAACCTGTCAGGCAATATTTTAACTGATGTGTTATGCTTCATACATTTTAAAAGCACATAATATTTTGCACATTTGAAGGTCAAAGTCTGTTTCACCTTTTAGAAATTTGCAGGACAGATCGCTTGACTATTATGAAAGATGTTTGTGACTATGATACATTTTTAATACAAGGAACCTCTTTTTTTAAAATAAGATGGAAACTTTTGAAATAGGAATTTATCACAATATATCAACAATTTTGGGGATCAAAAGGTGACTAATGAAGAAGTACTAAGTAGAATGAATAAACTTTGATAAATTATAAAACACATGAAATGCTCAATGCCAGAGTATTTTAGTCACATAAAAAGAAGCAAATAGCACAGAATATATAGCTGATAATTCAAAATAAAATAACAAGAAAATATATGCAGGATGAGGAATTTGGGGAAGGGTTGGAATGGAATACATTATCACTGCTTAGAGCTGTCTCATTTAAAGTTGGTATAGCCATGGTGATATGCCTTCTTTGCTAAGTAGTGAAAGAAGAAGACAAAAGAGGCATAAAATAATAGCTAGCTGCAACAACACATCTACACAATACATTTTGAAAACCATTTATTCTAGATACCCTTGACATTTATCCACCTGGTCATGAGTTCCATAATTCATTTACTTAAAAGATACTGCAGGCCTCTCTGTACTATGTATTGTAGCAAATGAATCTTTTAAAAGAATGCTTTTTATGCCATAAGGAATAATTGTGTGGTGTTGCTTTGCAAAATACTTTCTTATTCCCAGGGCTTTCAAAGAACACCAAAAGAAAATAAGTTAATTTCTTGAAGCAGCAAATGTAATGAAATGTAGCCGAAAGGATTCTTTCATGTCCAGTGACCTCCGTTTTCAATCCTTATTCCACGTGATTGGTCTTGAGAGAGGAAAATCGTTTAAATGATTTCTTGGTTTTGACTTGACTTCATTCCTGAAGTCAAGAGGCATCCTCTGTAGTGCTTTATCACTGTGAAAGTGAATTAAAGAAATCTTTGATAAATAATGTCAGGAGTTCACTTCTTTTTGCTATACGTGGCATGTCAAAAAGGAACATCTAAGGAGGAAGGTAAAATAATGATTCCAGACAAGCAGAACTAAACGGCCTTCTGTCAAGAAGTGGAGAGCTCAGTTAAGTTTTCATGGGAAAATATATATATATCATTTGGCTCTGTAACATTATGCATTGCTGTTCTGGGAGAAAACAGTATAAGTCATATTGAGCACACTCACACATTAAGGGACACAATATTAGTGCTGAAAATATATTAATTACTTTCTGGAATGCTACTTCTTTGCACACTTGTATACATTTGTGTCTGCCTAAGTATTTCAACTCTGCCTTTGGAAGAAGCAGTTAAAGCTCTAGTATCCTTGACACCATCTTATCTATCCTCATATCCCTCTAACTGCAGTTTTTAAAGATGCTAGCAATAAAATATATAGGACTATTTCACACATACCACCCTATGACCAAAAGTAGTAGCAAGTGGAGATGCTAGGATCAAAGGAACTGATGCATCTATACATAAGCAGACTACATTATTTTCGGTACACACATAGATTCCTTAATAGAAGACATGGATGGGAAACATGCAGGTTCTAGTCTGAACAATAAAACCTTGGTTTACAAATACCTTGGTTTAAGAGCATTTTGCAAGACGACCAAACATTTCTTCTAAATTTTGCCTTGATCAACAAGCAATGACTTGCAAACATGAGCACTGGAGCAGATTCTCACAAGTGAGGCAATGGTGGTTCTCTCTCCCTCCCCCTGCTGGATTGTGCGTAACTGTCTGGAACGTTCCTTCTCAGGCATCCTCCAAAGCAGAGGGAGGAGAGAGGAAGGGAAGAGCGCCTGCTGGCTCACTCCCTCAAGGAAGGAAGGAAGGAAGGAAGGAATATATTTAATTTGTTTTATTTTTATTTTGAATGTTCTTTATTATTTTATATTAAATTACAGTTTCGTTGGACTGTAGAACCAATCATTTGATTTCCTTTATTTCTTAAGGGGAAATTTGCTTTGGTAAGTGCTTTGGATTACAGGCATGTTTCGGGAACAAATTATGCTTGTAAATCACAGTTTCTTGCAAGTTCTGCTGCACAGAGAGATGCTGCATTTTTAGAGTTTTTGCTTACATTCAAGGTCGATGTGGAGCATGCAGCTTGTTTAAAGCTTAAATGTCATGCTCCTAGAACTGTGAATTTAAAATAAGGTATACACCCATGTACTTAGATTTAAAGGAGGAAGGCACTGAAATGGGACAAGTATTTCCCCAGAAGCCACTTTACCTTGGTTGCATGCAATTTCCTTGGCCCTGACATAGATATCAGACCATTTCTCCAGCTAGCACAATCTTGCCTATATTCGCAGTAGCTCTTCAGCATTTCAGATAACACCATTTCCTAGCCTTATGTGGTCTCAGCAATCTTGGTCCTATGGATTTTGTTTAGGCTTTAATGTGGGATTTCATTAGATTGTGGTGAGTAACTTTGTGAATTGGGGCTGAACTGTGTGCCCCACAAACTAGCTGTGGGCTACACACACTCCAAACTCCGACAGCAAACGAATGCAAGAAGCTTCAGAGGCCACAGGACATTCTTTTCTTTCATTTTTTCTTGTTCGAAAAGGTTTTTTTACCAGCTTATCAATACATTCTGGATGTGACATTTTCTAGGGTGTGTTGCTGTTGAGACTTGTCAACAAACAAGCAAGCTACTTTGGGGCCACATGCCATCCATAGATTGCATGTTGACACATAATATCAATAAATTCATTTCACCCATAATCAGAAATCTATCTTAAGTTTCTGTTCCTAAAGCCACTACAGGATTTGGGGGGATTTAAATAAGCATACTGAAACATTTCAAAAAATAAACATATATGCTAGCTAAAATCAGAATGCAAAAATGGCATTATCAGGAAGACTGTGGCAATGGACTGAAAAATGTAATGGTCAAAGGTCTTCTTAGACTCAACAAGACGAAAGGCTTTAGGCTTTCTTAAAACTGTGTGTGTGTCAAGCCCCGCACACAGAGCACACACACAAACAGGGTTCAGTTCTTTACCAAGATCTTTAGTGGAAAGCCAGGCAAGTTCAAGTCCGTTGCTAACAATCAAGTGCCAGATAAATAACAGAATCCAACTCCCAGCAATTAACAGTCCAAGTCAAAACCAGAATATCTCTCGGAAACCAGACACCAAACCCAAGGGAACAGATCAAGTCGTTGTCCAGGAAGCCAGTCCGAAATCAGAAAACAGAGCCAAGGTCACAGACAGGAATGTGGTTGCAAGTTCAAATGACGTGTTGCTCCCACAGAGAGCTCAAGGTGAGCTTACCAGCTTTATCTCAAAACAGGGAACACACCCTAACTTCTGGAAAGGCTCCTGCTAGTACTCAGGGCTTCCTGACCTGATTCCCCGTCTAGCATCAAAGACCCTTTCCCTAGCTGTTCTGGTAGCACGACTTTGCAGAATCCTGCTCACAGCCCTTCTAGGGGGAGAAGATATGTTTTCAGCTGAGTCATTAGACCCAGCTGCCTGCTGACTTGAGCTGCAAGGCTCCTCCAGCAGCTCTTCACCATTTAACCCCTCAGAGTCAGGTTCTGTGACAGTCAGGGTCCTGGCAGCGTGCATTAAGAATTTTAGACTGTAGGTAAATTAAGTATGCAGTGCATCTCAGGAATACATCAGGATTGTTTTATTTTCTAAAGTACACATGAAAATGCAGAAACATCAAAGCATGCTTTTCTGCCAGCTAGGAATGAGGACAATGTGTCGTGTTTTATGTTAACGCAAGGAACATCTTACACTGCTCTCACATTACCGGGAAACACAGATTTAGATCTTAAGATCTGCAGCTGGTGTTCCACGTGCTGAATAGGGCTCCCAGGTTATTGTTGTTGTATGTTATTTGTTTACTTGTTGCCCTCCAAGCCTCTATTTGAGGCTTCTTCTGAAGGGGAGGACGAATTCACAATAGCATTTATCCAGCATGGTTGACTATAGCTGGACAGGAGGGGAAATCAGAAACCCCCCATCATATGAAAACAGAATCAGCTTCCTTTATACGCGGAGGTCTGCTGGACCCAAGGCACATACATATCCCAGCCGGGAAGTATGATATTTTTCCACCCTCAAAAGTAAGGGGAAATGTCTGTGCATCTTATAGAGTGAATACAGCAGTCCCTACTACATATATATCACAGATTTTTATTTAGAGATAAGATACCTGCATAGAGCCTCTCCCATCTCCTGCTGCAGCCAGGATTCCAGTTCCAATCACCTGGTTTGCAAAGAGGCTTCCTCCAGGGAGCCTCTCCCCACCCCTCCCCTTCTGCAGCCAAGATTCCCCAGTCAAAAATCACCTTGTTTGCAAAAAGGTCTCCACAGAGCCTCTGCTCTCCCCCTCTGAAGCCTGGGTTCAACAGCTCCAATTACCTGGTTTGCAATCCTTCCCTTTTGCAATTTGGATCCCACAGCTCCAATTAACTGGTTTGCAAACCTCCCCTTTTGCAGCTTGGATTCTACAGCTCCAGTTACCTTGTTTGCAACCCTCCCTTTTTGCAGCTTGGATTCCACAGCTCCAATTACCTTGTTTGTAAGCCTCCCCTTCCCTCGCCATAAAACCTTAGGGTGAACATTTTTTCTTGGTTTTTCTCCTCTAAAAACTATATGTGTCTTATGGCCTGGTGCGTCTTATGGAGCGAAAAACACAGTAACTAGTCACACATAATATAGTTATATACTGTATATAATTAATTACTTTTCACACTACTAATGGTGCAACCAGGTTGCCTTCCAAAAACGTGTAACTCAAGGAGCGGTATCCACAATTGTATAGTGTAACTGCTCAGCAGGCAATTTGCTCTAGGAATCTTGGACCTGTAGTTATACATGCTGCATGTATAAACACCTTATACATGCTGCATGTATAAACACCATGTGCCCACAGATAGGGATCCACACACAACAGGCAAATGTGTAGTGGAGAAAAATGGATTTTAGATAAGAAGTAAATACACAATTACATTTTAGAGCAATAAGCAGTATATTCCACATGGTTTCGGAATTATGTTAAAAGGACATTCTAAGTCACTTTATAGTACGTTTTGATAGGACATTTTCAAGCTCAATAGTCTACTTTTGCCAATGTTGAGTGGCCAGAGAAGACCTTTTTTGGTGATTTTTAAAAAAATTAAAATGTTTAACAAGATACAGTATACCAAACCAAAAAATAATTATAGATCCTCGTATCCTATATGATAAGCATATCAAATGGTATTACAAGTTAACATAACACATCTTTCCATAAATCAACATGAGTGATGGGGGGATTGATGTTGGTAAGAGAAGCAGTATGATTACTACAATACAGAATGAAGGGATGCCAGGTTTTATAAAACAAATATGCAGCATACCAGAATTCTTGATACTTCAGTGGTGAATGGGTAGTGATTTCCCCCCCACACCAAAGTTAGTTTCCATATCATGGATTCCCAAGCATTCACTGACATTTCTGCAGAAATTGTTTTTTCATTTGTATGTATTTTCAAGGAGCAATTCCAAAATTGTCCAAAAGACTCCCCCCCCCCCTTTCTGGTATACTGATGACATAAGAGATATGTTGATAAGAATAAAACATATAAAACAGCATAAGACATTCACGAATGCATTTAAGAATGGTAATGATAATGATAATCTATCTACCATAAAGTAACAAATAATGCAAAGAGTTCCTGTTAAAAATTAAAGTTGTCCAGAGTTTGGAGGGGTTTAAGTGCTGCCAGTATGTTGATGACATTCAATTTCTCCTTTCCTGCCAATGTTAGGAAAACTGCTTTAACAATAGCATTTTTAAATCATTTGGAAGCTGCTTTGAGTCCCTCTACAGGGAGAAAGGCAGGGAAGAATTTAATTAAATGAAAGAAATAAAGAAATAAGATTCAAAGCCATGGTAGACATCTGAAGCAACCTTATCCTACTTTTCTTCCCTCTAACACAGAATTGTCACTTTGGAATTTCTGGTGCTATTGGAAAGGAAGTGATGAACCACAACCTCTTGAAATTTGGGCTCAAACTTAGCTCCCCTTCCCTTGTCCAGCATGGGCCAGAAGCATGAACAGCAATCTACAGACAACTGGGTGAAAGGAGCCAGGCATACAACGTTACTATATGCTTAAAGGATTCTGAAGTTTCCTCTTTCATGTATTTTAATTTTGGAATTGTATTTCTCTTATATTGTACTGCCAATCCAATGGCTTATCTTGATACTATTTCGTGCTATGAGTCTGGGAATCTTCAATAAGCCACTCATGAAATTGCAATAGAGATGAAGTAGGTCTCAACTCGACAGTTTGGGAACTCATTAAAATAATGGAGGTCTGGACTGAATCCTACACACAGAAAAATCAAACTTACCTTGTTAATTCCTAAAAAAAAAAAAAAAAAAAAAACTGTGATAGGACAGACTAGCTTCTATTCAGTTCACAGGCTATGGTTCAGAGGTCCAGACTCCAGGCCTTGTCTGAATCCCCTTCCCTGTATGGCTTGACATATGAGTAGTTAATGAACAGAGGAATGTGGATTTTGAAAACAGCACTTCAAAAGCACATAAAACAGTAGAAAACATCCATGATTTTGCTGTAACCAGATAAGGCATATCACACATTTCCCCCAAGGTTATCATTACTTGTTTTTTGTACAGCCCAATTTTAGGGCATTTGCATTCCAGAACTACATGCATAAAATGGTACTAGGGTTCCGAGGATGAATCACCAGCTGCTTACCTGATCCTGATGCTTTCTGAGTTGCACGTATCTTACGAAGAGCTGTAACAGTGCCAGGTCAAATTAAAAGACTGAAACGATGACACAATCAGCTGGGCATGTTTGCCAGGCTGTTTTGATTTTAATTAGCGCAGATGTGCTCTTAACCACCTGACATCATGCTGTGGGTCGCAGACACAACTACCATGATAGTGCAACAAGCATACTTCATTCTATCTGATTTTTGGAAACTAAGCAGGCTCATGCCTGGTTAGTACTTATTTATTTATTTATTTATTTATTTTACAAGATTTTTTAGCTGCCCCACTACCAAGAGGTCTCTGGGCGGCATACAACAAATATTAAAAACTATAAAACAATAAAATTATGAAAACTATAAAATACAACACAGTTAAAACAACATACAGTATAATTATAAATTATAAAACCCTGCTGCTCATGTGTCCAACCAAATAATCTAATTAAAATGCTGGCCAAACAGCATTTTGCCTGGTGCCAAAAAGCCGAAAGTGTTGGTGCCAGGCAGATCTCCATAGGGAGAGCATTCCAGAGTTGGGGGGCAACCGCCGAGAAGGCCCTGCTTTGACATGCCATCCCCCCCTTACCTCTTTGAAGGATGGTACCTTCAGCAGGGCCTCCTGGCCTGATCTCAGAGTACGGGCAGGCTCATATGGAAGAAGGCGGTCCTTTAGATACTTGCATGGGAGACCATGAGGAAATACCAATCACGGTAGTAGGGGACAGTAAAGGTGGGAAAAGCCCTGATGGATTTAATAAGCGAATGCCACTATACCTTGGACTGCCCCCAAAAAACAAGCATATGGATCCTAGACAAGGTTCCCTCTAAGGCAGGTGCAACTCTGCCCTCTTCCATGCAGGACTCCTTTCCCCCATGCACCAACAGCGATAGTTTCTGTTCCAAATGCGATGGAATCTGCATGTTTTTTTTTTTTTACATACTCGCGTGTGTACAGGTGATGTTGTGTACACAAGGGAAAGAGCCCTGCCCAGAGGGGCTGAAGATTGGAGGACATGTTGGTCCTAGAGCAAATCAAGCCTGAACAACCTCTGGAGGCAAAAATGTTGAAGCTGAAGTTATTCCTCCTTTGGTCACCCCATGAGAAGGCAACAGCCCCCGGAAAAGACAAGAACACTGGGAAAGGCAGAAGTCAGCAGGAAAAGAGGAAGAGGAAATGTGAGGCAGGCTGAATCCCTAAAAAGAAGTCACAGGCTTGAGTGTACAAGAGCCGAGCAGGAAAAGTGATGACAGGAGGATATTTTGGAGGGTCGCTATAAGTCAGAGGCAACTTGACAGCACACAACAACAACATGGGGAGGGTAGAAATCAATTTCAAACTATTTAGAAAATGGTTAGATAGAATAAAAGGACGGGAACAGATATTAGAATCTCCCTTTCTCAGTCCTAGTTTAAAAAAAACCTCTAACTGCTATACAGCTCTGTTCTTTAATGTACTTCTTCTAACAAACATTCATCACAACACACAGCTTGACTCTAGGAATATCTGACTATACAGTGGTACCTCAACTTACGAATTTAATCCATCCTGAGTGCATGCTCTTAAGTCGAACTACTCTTAAGTCGGGGTACCTATCTAAAACTTGAAAAAATAAGTTTAAAAAATTTAAAAAATGAAAAAAATATTTGTAAGTCAAGCAGACCATATCTAAAATTTGAAAGATGGCAACTAAAATGCCAACAGTTTTCCGCTCTTAAGTCAAATTGCTCTTAAGTCGAGCTGCTCTTAAGTCTGGGTACCACTGTATATGCATCAGGCAACCCATGCTTGCTCCTAAATTTAGCCAACTAGGGAAATTCTTTGCATGCACTACCTCTCTTTGAGTTTTGTGGCATTTATAAACGACTTTATTTTTTTTAAAATTTGTTTCTTATATGGTCTTGGTAGGACAAGGATTTGGAGATTTGCACCTTTCAAGAAAACTCCATGGACATGGAGTCACGAAGAGTCGGTCACGACTGTAACGACACAACATGAACACACACACACACACACACACACACACACACACACACACACACACACACACACACACACACACCTTTACACTGGCCACATCCGATGAATCTATCCTGTTTGTGTTTGAAGTGAAAAATGTATTTATAATATCTGCTTAATAATCAGGCGGGGAAAGTGAAAGGAGTGAACTATGGGTTGACCTACACTTTGACACTGAAACCAATTCATTCCATCTGGCTGACAAGCTAAATTAACATTATTCCCTGTGAGAAATCAGATGATGTCTCAATTTTGGTTTACAAACCAAAATTCACACTCGGATTTACAATCCCTTCCTTCAAGCCATTACAAATGAAGGTGGGGAAAATAGGACAGTTTTTACTGCCCCCATCTCTTCTGCCATGCTTCTGTAATTCACCCCAACAGTCTTCTGCAAGTCAGAAGGATATTCTGTACAACAAGGAGTTGGGTTTGCCTATATAGGCTTGGTGCAAAAATTTAAAAGCCCTGACTGCCAAGTTGAACGGACCCTTGTGGTGCAGTGGTTAAATGCCTGTACTGAAGCTAAAACTGTGCTCATGACCTGGGGTTCAATCCCAGGTAGCCAGCTCATGGTTGGCTCAGCCTTCCATCCTTCCGAAGTCAGTAAAATGTGTACCCAGCTGCTGGTGGTGGGGGGACAATGTGTAGCCTGCATAAATAAATTTTAAACTGTCCAGCAGAGAGTGCTTTAAGCACTACGGGGCGGTATATAAGCAGAACACTTTGCTTTGCTTTAAACAATTATAGTCTTTAGCTATATTGCTAATATGCTATATTTGTCTGTTGGATAAGTGGTGCATATGAGGGGGACTTTAAATATTTAAACTATGATTTATTTTCAGGTGCTATAGTTGTTAATAAATGCCACAGTTTAGGAATAGTGCACTAGATGTAAAGCACAAAAACATTGCTTTAAGAAAGTTACATTTAGTAGATTAGATGGATCAGTTGTCCTCCTCTTTAGCGCAAAAGGAATTATTTTAACATTGACGCATGAACACTTTCAAGTTATATCCAAACTGTGACAACTGTATGAAGTGTGGAGCAATTGGCTCACCTGCTAATTAACACGTGAGTTGGACCATTTATTTCTGTTACGACCTGTTCTTCAGGCAGACATGTCTCCCACTGTATAGGGATTGTGAACTGTCTATTGTCTATTTGTTCTTCTCTTTCCTTATGTAGAATCATGAGAGAGAATTATTTTTCAAATCATGTCTTGGAACTGTTCCATGTGCGGAAAAAGTAAGTTAGAGAAGTTTGCTAAAACTTGGGGCATGGGAAAAAATTGTTGAAAGTCTGTCATATGTAACACTGGGAAATTAGGTTGTTTACTGCAGCCTTTCCCTTGTGATTTATAATTAGTCTTAGGAGGATACAGATTTTTAATACAAAATGCTGTTCCTCTCCAGTAATTATGTGGATGTATTTTCTCCCCTTGAGGGAAAAAAATTTCCAACTGTTTCTGCTTTTCAAAATGCTGTGTATTATATTAGTCCTAATACAAACAGCAGGAGAAGGAGCCATAATGCTAATTTTGTGATATCTTCCTTCCTAGTATAATTAAACATTTAACTAACAGGGTCACGCTGTCCTTGATTTAAGCTATATTTGGTACTCCTTGACCTCACAGTTTTGTGATTTTCATCAACGAACACAGCCTCTCCAAATAGAGTTTCTATAGGTCATTTGCTTAAGATGTATAGATTAGGAAAAGTTTTATTTAAAATCTTTCTCATTATTATTTGGGAAACAATAAGTACTGTATTGTTTACTGCTAAGTTCTAAAAAGAGAGATTTGGAATTTCTTGTCAGGTATTGATTTTTTGGGGGTGGTCGTATTAAAGCAAAGCAAAAAGCAAAGTGTTCTGCTTATATACCGCTATCTGGGATTGAACCTGCGGGTTGTGAGCACAGGTATAGCTGCATGTCTGTGAAGATTCTCAGTCATCCAGATGAGTTTATTTGGAAGTTGAGTCATGGCAACTGGACTTCTTTTCTTGCGAGATTGAAATGTTTTGCTGCTCATCCAAACAGCTTTTGTCAGTCTGACGAAGCAGTTTGGATGAGCAGCAAAACATTTCAGACTCTCAAGTACAGAAGTCCAGTTGCCACGACTCAACTTCCAGTTAGAGGTGCAGTACAGCAGTTTAAGCACTGTGCCACGAGGCTCTTAGGAATCTAGTCCAGGTAGGGATATGGGTTTACTAAGGTAATGTTATGATTTAAGTATCATTTCTAGAGGAAGTTCTTCTCAGGCTTGGCCTGTAAAATCAGAATCTGCACATGCTCAGTCAGCTTTCACAGGCTTTGTCTGCAACTTGTAGATAAGGACATTCAATTTAAAAAGTCCCATTCACCGGACAGCCAAACAATAATTCAGATTCTGAAACTGTTCAAGGTATTTTAAATCTGAGACTTAAGCTTTGGCTAAGAAAAGGAAGTGCATACATCTTCAAAAGAAATATATTGAATAGATGCCTGTGTTATCCAGGAAATCTGTTGAGCTTTCTAGGTAGGAAGAGCACAACCATCTCTGAACAGGTCTGTCTTATACTCATGAGATCACTCTCACTCATTCCTTTTATGCTATTTCAAAGTCCTCCATTTTGCTGATTTTATAACTTTATAGTGAAACAAAATGTGTGTTATATATATATATACCAGATGGAACCATTATCCCAGTGCTAGCAGGTACAAAACATGCTTTCATTGAGTAAACAGCATGGTGCTGGAGCACCAAAATCATCTGTTATAATTTATTATTGAAATTGTGTATCACAAATTTTATTTTCCAGGATAATAATTTTCCCGGAGCCTATTATATGAGAACAATGGGAATGGAACACAGTAAGACCCCCATAGCCACAGGGTTTTGGTTCCAGCTCCTCCCCCTACAGATGCTGAAAACCATGAATAATAGCAAATGCTATACATAACATGACAAAAATATTAGTGGTGTATTACCAGAAATGACCACTAGAGGGATCATTCTTCAACAAGCCAAAGACGCAAGTTATCTGCTTCCCTCTAGTGGCCCTTTCTGGTGAATACATCATGAACACACATATTTTTAGATTTTTTTCTTTTTTATATATATTTTTAATATTTTCAGACTGCAGATAAGTGATGCAGTTGTCATAGAGATAGGTGTCATTCCAGTTATAATATTTTTACTCTGCATGCAAAATGTTATTTTTAATTGTCCCATCCTCAGAATATGGCTTCTAGCTCGGTGAGACCTGCTGGAACAAACAGTTTAATAAAAACACCCAGCAATGCAGGTGGGGTGCAGAGCTGTCACTGTGAAATACACAGCCTTAAAGTATTTTGGAACATGACATTAATTTGCAAAGATAAATCTACACTTCTTGCATATTGAAGAGCTGTGGCCCACTCTTAACATGCCCTGAGCCAACATATCCAGTATGTAAAACAGTGTCTTATGAGAATGTTGTCTGGAACAAGCTACTTGGTACCATCTAAGGAAATTTAAAGGTGTGTGAATGCTATTGAAAATCAGTGGACTGTATTGATCCTGCTTTGAACTAAAACGTAATTAATGTACAGTCTAGAGATGGGCATGAAATGAAAAATGAAATACTGTTTCATCATTTCATTACATAATGAATTACTTTGTTACGTAACGAAACGGTAGGACACGTTTTGAAAAAGAATTCCAGTTTTCCCCCTCAAGAAATGAAACAATTCATCCTAGAAGAATCAATAGCAGGGGAGCCCAAGCTCTTCCCGGTACGCCTCCAAAATTTAGAAAGTTTGGGGAGTCAGGGGCTGAGATAAGGCCAGAGCTTAACCCTTTGTTCACTGCAGGAATCCAGATCATAACAGATCTGACAGATGGTTGTTCAATCTTCTCTTCAATACCTCCAGCATTGGTGCACTCACCAACTCCCATGGTAACTGTATCCATGGTCATACTAGTCTAACAGTTAGGAAGTTTTTCCTGATATTCAACTGAAATCTGATTGACAAAAGATTTAGTGTTACCACAGTGGCAACACACAGGAATGGTTTTTTTTAATTGGAAGAAGCAACTTCAGGGGTTGGTGACAGAACACATTTGCTGCAGGAATTAAGTTGGCCGTGAAAATAATGGTGATACTGCCCTTCTTTCAAAATATGAGCTGAGGAGTAGACAGTACAGTATTGTTTAACAAGAAGTTAACTGAATGCCATCAGGACAACTTCCTTGAGAATTTTTTTAGTGGCTTTTGATGCAAGAGATTGAGATTAATAGCCTTGAGATAAAAGAGATGGCAAGATAAACTACCCAGGTGTGCCTTATATTTAACCTGGCTATGGTGCCAGCTGATGGTTAGTATAACCACTTTGGTAAGTCCTATCCATACATGCCAACTGCTTAAGCCATTCTAGGAGATTGTTCATTAGGGGCACATCAGGTAAATATCTGCATTCCTGTTATACGTGTAACCTTACTTTCATTTCCTACTTATTAGCCTTAGAAGTTATTTCTCAAAATTGTCATGCAACTACCTACTTCAGTTCATAGCAGCCCCAACAATTTTAACTTCATGAAATACCCATGAAATGGCACCAAGTCACATTTGCCCCACCTAGGCTTATGAAAAGAGAAGGGAATACTTTTTAGGCATAGCTTACCAAATCCTGCTCAAATGAAGTTAGAAGGTAAGAGAAGCCCAGCTGACTAAATGTTAAAATTTCTAGAAAGGGTGCTGCCCTCCCGCTATTGTATTCTCCAGACTCTGTGCACAGCAGCAAATGAGCACATATTTTCAATGCTAACTTAATGGGGAAAGGATATTAATTTTCTATATTTTCGTACTCATTCAAAAGCAATCTGTTTTATTCACTATATTGTGTTCATGCTTCTTATGTAAGACTAAAGAAATACTAGTCTAAATTCCACATCCTGCAAAGAACAAGCTTCAATTTTTTACAAATTAATTAGCATTTTCTAAAACCAAACACCATAACACTCATATGATCAGAGTAAAAGGGGCATTTAAGGCCAGAGTCCACGACCCTTTTCAATGCAAGAATCCAAATCAAAGTATATATAATTTTCTTTTGGATGCCTCCAGTACTGGAGCACTCACCAAGTCCTGAGGTAATTGCTTCCATTTAGAGATGGGTGTTTCATTTCAGAAGGCGACTGGTTCCAAAACGAAACACGCCAGCACATCTGTTGCTTGGAACCCAGGCCCACCCTCCAGAACAAAATCAACCACTGTTTTACCTTGCTTTACCTCGCAGGGGGTGAAACTCTAAGCTGGAAGCAGCCTCCATCATGTCATCTTTCCCTCCCCCTGGTGCTGGCCAATCAGGATATGTGCAAGGACATGCATTATCCCACCTCCCTGTCTCATTGGCCAGCACCAAGGAGAGGGAAATATGACACATTGGAAGCTGCTTCCTGTGCCGCTTCCGAAATGAAACACCCATCTCTAGTTCCACTGCCATACAATTAGGCAGCTTTTCCTGATATTCAGCTCTTATCGGGCTTCCTGTCACTTGAGCCCTTTATTACATGTCCTGCACTCTGGTATGATTATGAACAGATCCTGCCCCTCCTCTGTATGACTACCTTTCAAGTATTTGAAAAGTGCTATTATATGTTCCCTCAGTCTTCTTTCCTCAAGGTTAAACATGCCTGGTTTGTTTAATTTTTTCTTCATATGGCTTTGGTCTTGGTTTATACTCAGTTTGTCGCGTTCAATAATTCCAAGATCCTTCTCACATGTAGTATTGCTGAGCCAAATATTCCCCATCTTGTAACTGCATTTGTTTGTCTTCCATGAGGTGTAGAACTTGACAGTTTATCTTTGTGAAATTTTATTCTGATTTCAGCTCTGTGCTTAAGCCTGGGCTGTAAAACAGCAGAATAAAATATCTAGGCCTTTTTAAAAAAATGTAGTTCCTGTCTTCCAAGGTGTTAGCTATTCCATTCAAGACTGAGTTATCAGCAAATCTGATAAGCATTCCTTGCACCCCCTCATCCAAGTCAGTGATAAAAATGCTGAAGAGCACCAAGTCAAGGACAAGCCTTGGGCTACCCCACTTGTTACCTCCCCTCAGTTTGTGAAGGAGCTTTTGATAGGATCCAGTAACCACCTGTGTAGCCACTTGAGAGTTGTGCTATTCAGCCCATAGCTGGTTTGAAGGCTCTTGCAGAGAGAATGCTTTATCCTCTGCTCTAGAACTTTCCCCTCGGACTAATGCCAAGGTGATTGTTCTGAAGTTCTCTGCTTCTTCTTTTTTGCCATTTTTCATCCAGCACTTCACCTCTCCCTCATGATTTCAACAAAAGACTAGACAATGGCTCAGCCAGTTCCTTCAGTACTCTTGGATGTAGTTCATCCAGCCCCTGGAAATTTGAATTTGGCCCCTTGACTTGTCATTTATCAATATCTCAATTGTCATATTGAAGAGGGAACAGGTTTGTTTTCCATGGCTTCAGAGAATAGGACTCGGGGCAATGGTTTCAAACTACAGGAAAAGAGATTCAATTTAAACATTAGGCAGAACTTCATGACAGTTAGAGCTGTTCGGCAGTGGAATATGCTGCCACAAAGGAGGGTGGTGGAGTCTCCTTCTTTGGAGGTTTTTAAGCAGAGGCTGGATGGCCATCTGTTGAAAATATTGTGATGGGGTTCCTGCATGGCAGGGGGTTGGACTAGATGACCCTTGAGGTCTCTTCCAACTCTATGATTCTATGATTCTATGAATTTGTATTTCACATTTGCCCAGAGTCACAGACTCCTCCTCCTCCTCCTTCTTCAATCAAAATTATAAAAAACATTTACTAGCATTATATAAATCAGATACAAGCTTTTACCAGCAAACTAAGTATCTGTTAAGAATCAACGCAGCACATGTCCCGTTCCTAATACTGTGTTCCCATTGTGTGTGTAGCACCAACTCTGAAAATCAATTTTAAGAGAATAATCTTTGTAATACTTAAATGTTCTTAAACTATATTTTACATAAGAACGTAAGAAGAGCCATGCTGGATCAAGCCAAAGGCCCATCTAGTACAGCTTCCTGTATCTCACAGTGGCCCCACCAAATGCATCTGGCAGCACACAAGACTAGATATCTGTCTCTTCATACCACTCCCCTGCCTCTGGCCCTTGAAGTACCCTGGTTTTAAGCCTGGAGATTACACATCTACATCATGGTTTGTAACCTGTGATGGACTTTTCCTCCATACAATCACCAGTAATGGCTGAAAGAGGCCACTTATGTTTCCACATGTTACCTAGTTTTATGGTGATTAAAAAGTGAAACAAGTGAAAGATCTATTCCTTAAAATATAATAAACTAAATGGTGGACATAACTTTGGGAGCAATTTTAGAGTAATGTGCTGGGTGTCAAGTCTAAGGCTGAACCAACCTGGATTGGAATTCCGTCTTGGTCATGGAAACACATTGCGGGTTGGCAATGACAAACCACTTCTTGAACATTTCACATACCTTGAAAGCCCTTATTAGGGCCGCTGCAAGTCAGACACCACTTGATGGCACATAGCAACGCCAAGCATGCCTCCACTTTAAAATTTAATCAGACCTACATAAACAAGCTAATTTTCAACTATATGTCAAAAAAGTTGCTGATCCATTGCAAATGGGACATCATTCCTACAAACTTTTTTTGTTTTGGGATTTGATTATTATTATTAGTATCAGTATGTCATGTTTTTGTTTACTTATAAGACAGAAGCAGGCTATTAAGAAGAAACATTTGAGCGAGTACAATCTAGTGCAGACCCTACAGGGATACAACTCAGTCAAATGAAAAATAATTAGGGAAAGCAGAATGTGAAAATTTAAATCAGTTCACTAATGAAGTATAAAAGCATCAGTATCCCTTGTTTTGACTGGCAAGGCATGCTTCTTCTTCTTTTTTTTCATTTGGGGAATTGTGAAATAAATACTTCCCACCAGAGCAGAATGTCAAGTAGAAATATGAAAGGGCGGGTGGGTGTTGTTTCATGGGAGGGGGGCAACCACGGGAATGTAATGCAAAAAGCAACTTCTTGTTAATACAGGTTAAAGCGCACCCCAAACTGAAAATCTATTAGGGAAACAAGCTTGTTTGAATCACCACTTGACACTGTCCCACTGCCTTCTGAATTCCTTTATTTGAGTTCAGAGTGTCTGTCGCGCACAAGTTTGGAATCTGTCTGTCTCCAAGAATATGAAATTACCTAACAGGGAGATTAAAACAAGTACTCTCTTAAAAACCCCCGAGAGGTTTTATGTTAGGGATCTTGATATTAATAAGGCCAAATTTTAAGGCCTTGTTGTTTAATTTAAGCCCTGTTATGTTTGAGTAGATTATGTACCTTCTTATTTGACATTAGATCTGACAAGAACAATTACAGTCTTAAAGCAAAGGCTTTTAAGGATAATAAGAAAGAAATACTTTCCAAATATTCCCCAATTGGTAGTTCTGCTTTTGTCAGGCGTGCTTTGCTCTCTCTCTGCCATTAAATGAGGGGAAATAAATCAGATGCTGATGACTGTAAACAGATAAGCTAGTAAAATCTAATTCACAGAATAAGAGCAGCCTCCCTG
Organism: Phrynocephalus versicolor; assembly: GCA_023846285.1. Taxonomy (NCBI): domain Eukaryota; kingdom Metazoa; phylum Chordata; class Lepidosauria; order Squamata; family Agamidae; genus Phrynocephalus; species Phrynocephalus versicolor. Next base: position 11,335,896 of record JAHTLZ010000074.1, on the reverse strand, counting down.
ACAATTTACGAGATACTGTAAAGCTAATGTACTGACAGCTGCCATCTGTCAGAGGTAATATCTCATTTTCATGTAAAGCATGCATTCTAAAAATGGAGTCCATTTTTGGTTTGAAGTTAATCTAAAAGAGCTGTATTAAAGCCATGATAGAAAATAATGAGTAGCAAGCTTTTTTGTTGTTGTTGCTCTTGGTTTTATTTATTTATTTATTTATTTATTTATTTATTTATTTATTTATTTATTTATTTATTTATTTATTTATTTTCAGTCTTATATACTGCGTCCTATTTCCCTAAGGGAAATTGGGGTTGTTGTCCCCCCACAAAAATGATTTTAGAAATAAAATAGAATTGCACATTTGAACAAAATGAGAATCCTGGGCCAATGAAAGTTCTTTCTGGTGAGTTCACGTTGACAAATATTGCATAGCCTGGGTAAGCAACATTTATCTCTAAAAATAAAGCATGTGGTAAATACTGGTCCATAATATGCAAACATCTTCATAATCTAAAACGTATAATACCAACGTAGAAATGTTATTCAATATTTTTAAAACCAGAAAAAACCACCTTGGTTTTTAAAATGACTCATATACACGATGAGGTAACAGACTATTGATGCCTCATATTCATTACGGAGTTTTTTTAAAAATGCTTGAAAACAGTCAAAATACTTGATATATGCAAGTGAAAGCGTTGTGCTTAAAAACGTGGCTTTTGATATGGATCAACTCATATTCAAATGGAACTTATTCAACAGTAATGAAGTTCTTTGATAGCAAACTGCAGAATGGTTTTAGCATATAATTCAAACAAAGGCTTTGCTCATATGTACAAATAGCTTTACAGACTTACTGGAGCCTTTGTGGTCCTAAATGCTGATTTAATAGATTTTTCTAAAGCTTCATTCAATTTCAGATATATATAGGGAACATTAGTATTTCTCAAAGAGAGATATGCTAACTCGAAAAAAGGAAAGAGAAGGCTGGGATTAAGTTAAAATGGCATTTCAGTGTCTCATATAAGACTGAATGATAAATACTGTACAACGTTCTGTTGTGCTTAACTGTTGCATTCAAGAGCTGTCACCAAAGTCACAGAATCGTGGTGGGTCAAAATATCTGCCAACCAACCGCTGCATTCCAGGGAGAAATCTCAAGGTGATATGAGTTATAGCCAGAGCTTTGAAAAGCAGCTTCTTTGGTCCACAGCTCTCAGACTCAGGAGAATCTAGGAGCTGTAATCTAAAGAGAGAACTTCGGTAAAAAAACTTTACATACAGCAATATTCACAGTGGTGACACCAATGGTTTGTGTTTGTGTATGTGTGTTAAGGGTGCCACCTTCTTCCACTACATGGTCTTCTTCCCCAGGTAGGGGGCTCAGAAGATTCTATGGTCCCAACAGGCTCAGAGCCTGCCCCCAATTGTCGAAACATGAAAAGGGGTCAAAATAAATTAATGCATCGTGTGACGTGATCCTAATGTGGGCTGTTGAGTATTTCTCACTTGACCTGGGGAGCAAATTTGAGAACTGGACTGAGCAAAGCAGCCCATAATAGGGCGAAAAATAATGGATGCACACAAAAGAGACAGGACAAACCTGACACACCCCACTGGGCATTCCAGTGGTTACCACAATGTTCACTCATTGCTATCGTGACCTCCCAAGACAGGTCTTAGCAAGAGCGAGTGCCCTCATAACTATTTGACGGATAGGCTGCCAACATTTCCTTTGAGTTAAAAAAAAAGACCAGAGGACAGTGTGCTGCACCATGGAATAAAGGTCAGTTAACCATACTCCCTGTCTAGAGCCGATTGGCATATCAACCTGTTTCTTCTCAAAACACTGAACAAGAAGAAATCCTCAAATGCAACGCAAAGGACCGTAATTCAGAAAACAGAGCCTAAGTCAGAAAGACAGTGGTCTGACTTATGAGTAAGTGCTTCCCAACAGAGAGAAAGAGAGAGAAATAAACACTCTGAAGGAAAAAGGGACAGCTGTCTCATGTGTTTTCAGCTGTGTATCTCTGTTCTCGAAGTATCCTAAGGAAGCGTCGCTCGGAGCCAAAACGAACACACAGATTTCCTCTATCTTCGCAGAGGAACCAGCTTGTCATCTTTAATTCATGAAAAGCTACCCCAAAACACAAGACAGGAAACTGATGCCGGAGTGCTAGCAAAGGAACGTTAACGCTCCCGGTGCTGGAAGTGGCACGGACACCTCTTATTGCTGGCTGGCTGGCAGGCAGAATTTGAATACGACAAACCATGACATCTCCAAAGAGTGTCTACTCCCCGAGTGCCATGTGCCAAAGACAGGAAAGCGTTCTGTTGGGCTGACTTACCTTTTGGATGCCAAGGGTCTGTGAACTCGTACTTCCCCACACCAACAGTCCGTAGCATCTGCACCCCGTTTGTGTTGTCCTGACTGCCCGTCTGGTTAGGAGGAAGCTGAGGGGCAGCTTGCCCATTGGTGGCTGGGACGCTATTAGGTAGGGCAGCGGAAGGCAAAGCAGGTGGTGGTGGAGGCAGGAGAGGGCAAGTCATGTGACCGTTCCCTACCGCACCGTGGCCTGGGTGAGTCACCTGGCCAACCCCTGTCATAGTTGACATAGGGATGGGTTGGCTGTTAGTGTACAAAGGCTGGCTTTGCAGGTTCACAACCATGTTACTCAGAGGCTGTGAAGGTTGCTGCTGAAGCTGGTAATGAGCTGCCATTAATGGAAGTTGGGGGGTAACGTGTGGAGGGAGTGAGGGTGTAACTCCAATGACAGGGGCTTGGACGTTGACGGCCGGGCTGAAGGTCGGAGGTTGAGTCATCCCATAAGAATGAGTTATAAGAGCTGGCTGGCTACCTGCGGCCACTGTTGTAACCCATGGAGCTGTACCTGGAAAAAGGAAAGCTAGCAATAAGAACAATTTTGGCAAATGGGATAGTCCCCATCAACTCTTCCTCTCCTCTCCTCTTTCTTTCACTCTCTCCCTATCCAAAAAATGTTTCTAAACATTCTGTGACCTAACTATTCTGCTGACACTCTTTTCCTTACATCTCAAAAGGAGGTGGTATATGGTCTGGAATCATTCCCGACCAGCAAGTACCTACAAGTACCCGAATAGGGCAGGAAATGTGAAAATGTTAAAAAATACTGATCGACTCCCCATTTCCACTGTGTTTACCATTTTACGCGTTTTCAGCTTTGTGGAGTTTAAGTATACGCTTCCAAGAAAATTAACCTCTTTCCCAAACGTGTTTTCATGGCTCCCTGACAAACACTCGGCGCGTATAATAACCGTGTTCCAGCCACTACAAAGAGATTGTAATTAGGCGTCTGGCAAAGCTGCACAATGTATGATATGTGTCTGGAAGCTTGAAATCGTTTCAGGTGGCTCTGGACATAAAAAGAGGCCTTAAAGTATTATGAAGCGGTTCTGCTTTTTTTTTTTTTTAACCTTGGCAGAGATGGAGAGGGGAATGAACTTGCCGGCATCTTAATACATTTATATTAGCCCTGACGTATGAGTTACCTGAGGGGTCTTTACAACTCCAAAGAAAAGCCAGCTGTAGTTTTTTTTAATTTTAGAAAGAGAGGGACTCATGATAAAGTCTTATTTAGAGAGGTAATTGGAGAGAGCACATTGAATTTGCTTTGAACCATTCCCCTCTCCACCCCACCCAGAAGAATTACAAATGAAGCAGAAGGCATACCTGGGTTTTCCGTCTCCCTCATCTGCTTAGAAGGTGGCTCATCGGTGTCCCAGGGTGTAGACTGATTGATGGGTGTCTGTCCCCACCTTACACTGGTTGCTAATCCTTGCGGCTGATTCTCCGTCTTGGAAATGCAAGGTGTCTGCCAAAGAATGAGACAAAGCATATCGAATTTAGACTTGTGTACATAGAATCCTTATGGCACTCATACAGGGTTTCTCTAATAGCTATTGGAAGCTTCATATCTCATTTAGACAGGCTTACATTACACCAGTGGAGCTAATTGTTTCTATACCTATGCGCCTGCAATATTAATTCAGCACAGACTGCTTGGCTAAGCCTACTGATTTGTTGGCAATGACCATTTTGCCACCATATTGTTTAAAAAAAGCCAAGCCAAGCCAAACCAACCAAATGAACAATCAAGAAAAAGATTTTTGTTTATTACTTTTTTAGGGGGGCTTGACTACTTGTTCTTGCCGAGAGAATTTCTGCTTGGCTACATTTTCCAAAATACCAAAACCAACCAAACAAACAAAAATGCCAAAAACTGCTACATATGAATTTTCTTTAGAAATGAATTGGAACAAATTACTGTAAAAACACTGGTACTATATATTGTTCATCAACTCCCCTGAGCTCCAAATCGGCCAAATCTATAGCAAAGCATCCCTTACTGGCAAGGCATCAGAGCTGTTAGAATAACTCTACAGTGCTGGAAAAAATCATAAATCCACATTATAATGAGAAAGACAGCTCTGCATGAACCGTCACACAAAACTGAACGTCTATCAAAATACCCAGTGAGCACCTGGGGGGGAAAGGGAGGCTCTCAGAAATGTAATAAGCACAGACCTCCAGCAAAACTACTGTTTTACTACAGTGGTACCTTGTATAAAGAAATTAATGCATTCCAAAAGGAATTCTATTAAGCAGATTTTCCTTTATAAAAATTTCCCATAGGAATGCATTGAAAACGGAGCAATCCCTAATCGCAACCTTTTTATGTTGTACGGATTCGCCCCATAGGCAATTCTGTTAAGCAATTTCCCCCATTCTCTGGAATTTTTTAGGATGTACAGGTTTTATGTTAAAAGAAACCATTTGTTATACAAGGGTCCACTGTACTTAAACAACCCTTCCCCCCCCCAAAAAAAGAACTATTACTGCTCAAAAAGAAGCTAAAGGAGGACATATATTACGCACGCTAATTTGTAGCTGTGGGTGGAGATGAAGAAGCAATTCTCAGAACTGAAATAGAAATATAATACCTCTCAGCACAGTGAAGAAGGCTGTGAACAGGTGAGCAGGATGCCTGCTCAAGTTTGCCATCCAAAGGCTAACTGTTTAAGGACCCTTCTCTCCCTTTGATGGCTCTTAGTTTTAAAACCAGACTTAGGTTTCGAAATCTTCAAACCCAGGTGCCTTTAAATAAGAACACTACCTTCTGAGAGCTCATCATGTCAGTCTCAAGGTGTTTTGCACCACGGCCATAAACACGATAGGGAAGAAATACGGGTTGAATCAAGATTGTGCAAGTCAGCAAATCTTATAAGGAAGGAGGTATGTGAATAGTTCCAGTCTGTGGCCTCTTTCAAATGTGCCAGACCCCCCACCCCAAGGGTAATACTGAAAATGATTGCTTCAGGAAAAAGACCGTCAAGGGCAGAGACTGAAAAGGTTGCTCTTTGTGGACTATAGCTCCCAGAATCCCCTAGCCAGCATGGCCATCCCTAGACAAAAGGATCGCTGTGGCCACCCTTATGGTCAATCTAAAAATGAATGGGTGGTGTCTGCTTAGGTAGGAACTACACATTGCAGAAGCCATGTGTCTCCCCCCACCTCAAAAAAGTGTCCACCAATTTCTTCTTCACCTAAAGAGTAAGAATGACTTTATATTTGCTTATTCTCCTTACTTTTTGCTTTCTTGGTTTCTTTCACCTCTTCCTCAATATATGCCCTGCAGGGATATTCAACCCCACACTACTCAGCCAGAGAACTGGGGTATTATACATAACGGGTAGTACAAGACAGAAACATGGGGGAAAAGTACATAACCATCTTGTCAAATATGGCTTTAGCATCAAGTTGTTTGTTTATTTATTTAAAGGGCCCGCTGAGATTACAGTAACCCCCGCCGATTGCGGGGGTTAGGGACCCACCCCACCTACAGTGCATGAAAATCCGCGATATGCGGAAGCGGGTGGAGTGGGGCCTGGGGGCGCAATTGCGCACCTCTCCGAGAAGTCTTGGGGTGGCGCGTACAGGTGATGTTGTGGGATCTTACCTCCACAGCCCGCTTGCGCGGTCCCGAGGCTTCTCGGGGGAGCATTGTTGGGTGGTGCGGAGCGACCCGATCACCCCCCCGCCGCACCTGCGGCTTCTCAGGGGAGCATGGTTGGGTGGTGCGGAGCGACCCAATCGCTCCCCGCCCCCATGCTGTCCCGAGGCTTCTCGGGGGAGCCTGGTTGAATGGTGTGGAGCGACCCGATCGCCCTCTGCACCCCCACTGCCCCGAGGCTTCTCGGGGGAGCCTGGGGGGTGGCGCGGAGCGACCCGATCGACCCCCGCCACCCCCCCACACCGCCCCAAGGTGCAGGTACTGCGATCCCACGATGTAGTGGGACTGCAGTACCTGAACCCCGAAATGGCGGGGGGTGACTGTACCTGGAATACCGGTATGTGTGGCTGATGGGGTGGCATGCCCTGCCACCTGTGCCACCATTCCTAGTGGAACAAGGAACTGGCAATCCCTTCTCTTACTACTGGATGCCGAAAAAACAATGGGAGTGTCTCCCTATGATAAAAATGAAGCAAATATTAAATGTCAACCCTAGTGGATAAAGTAATTTATTTTAGGTGTCTGGGTGAGAGAAAGGTTCTGAGTTCGTTTCCCGGGCAAAACAGGTAGCATCTTCTTTCAAGGTTTACAGCACCTACCATCTTCAACAGGGATCCTGTGGACCATGCCAAATATGGTAGTCCACCCACAGGGAATGCACTTTTTGTAACTATTTTTAGCACGTGCTTCCCGACACACTTGAAAACCACTTCTGGAAAGGGATCAAATTCTCTGGGCTGGCAGCAGGAAACGAGGACATTATGCTTCAGCCAAATCTTCATCCTTATTTCAGGCATGCCTCTGTAGAGAACACTGCCTGCCTCTTAAGGACTCCATAATGGCTCAAAAAGCACACATCAAACTTATGAGGATCAAACTGCACTCCTCAACAAGCACTTGTTCAACCAGAAATAAACCACAGATTAAGTCAGAATAAAATCATAGCATCCAGTTGTGAGCGACTGTCATGCCAACAAAGCAACCTGGAAAAAGACTTATCTGATCTAAAATTATCTTTGAAAATCTAATAACATTTGTAGGATTAAAGAAACACACAAATAAACCCCAGGTTATTCATCACACTAAACAAAAGTGGGGCAAAGGGATAGTTGGAAATATTGTCCAACTTTACCCCAACAGTAGAAATAATTTAACACTGTACCAGTGTAAGTGTGTGTGTGTGTGTGTGTGTCTGTGAGAGAGAGAGAGAGAGAGAGAGAGAGAGAGAGAGAGAGAGAGAAGGTAGAAGCATCTATTTTCTTTTTAAATATCTGCTACGCTCACCGGCCACTGTAGAAAATGTTTGCCAAGAAAACAGAAACTGAATGCATTATGCTGTACTTTTCTCTTTAGATATCATGCAAGAGGCTTGTTTGGATTTTTTAAAAGGAACATACAAGAGGCAGAGTGCTTGAAACACTATCAGGAGTGTATTTCAGCGTAAGGGAGACAAAGAAGAGGAGTGGGGAAGAAAGACCAAGAGAGACCTGGTATGTCCTTGCTAGACCCCATTAAAACTTGAGCATGTGCGTGTGTGTAATCCATGCACACTCAGGCACGAACACCTGTATGTGCCCTTATACCAGCACTTGTCTAAGAAAAATATGGGGGGGGGGGGAGTTGGAAATGTGAGCATGAAATATGACATGACCAATGAGATCATAGTCCAGTCGAGAGGAGGAACATCTCACAAGAAATGTGCTTTAAGTGCTATGTGGCAGTTTATGTATGTATGTATGTATGTATGTATGTATGTATGTATGTATGTATGTATGTATGTATGTATGTATGTATGTATGTATTTTATAGACTGCCTGGCGGTTTACAATTAAAACAAAACAACAATATAAAACAGCAACAAAGAGCAAGGAGCACTTAAAAAAATTGAGAAGCAGGGAGGGAGCTTCCACAAGAGACGAGGCGGACGGCAAAAGAGAAAAAAGAAAAAGAAAAAAGAGAGAGAAAAAAAGAAATTAAATAATAAGGTCACCATATGCCTCTTTAAAAAGGAAAGTTTTCAGAGCCTTTTTAAAGGTGGGCAGGGACTGTGCAAGGCGCAACTCACTAGGGAGATGATTCCACAAAGTGGGGCCCACCACACTGCTTTTTGCTTTATTTTTTTTTAAGAAACAGAAAAATAGCTTTAGAATTAACTAGGCTACTAAAGACGACGACGACGACGACAACGACAACGACAACGACAACGACGACTACAACGACGACTACAACAACAACAACAACAACAACAAGGGCAGTAGGTTTATGCCCATTTATTCTTTGCTTGGGTAGCCTAAGACATTTTTCAACTTGAGGTAAAGGACTAAATGGCATTTTCCTCCATTACAGATTCCTCCATTACAGATCCAGAAACTGTACATCAGTGAATCTTATATCAGTCAGTTACTGGTATTTTGAAAAAGAAATCCATTCCAATTACTTGTCACAGTATATTTTAACTCATTGCTGTTACTAATTTCAGTATTTAAATCATAATTTTTCCTTTACTTGAGGTACTGGTTGTCACTTCTTCTTATTTTCCTTTATCTTATTTTCCTAAAGATTGCTTAGACTGAGAAGTGCATTAAACTTGAAGAATTCTTGCTCAAGCCAAAAGGAGGCAGAGAAAGACGGAAGAATGAGGAGGAAAGGAGGAATGTAGTACTGTATATGGCTATATTTTTGTCTAAAATTGGGACTAAAAATTGAGGGTCCTCTTATACGTGGAAGTAAGCTGAGGATAGAACTGCGTGCTTACGAAACTGTAATCTTAGGTTGGAAAAGTGGGGGTTGTTTTATACATTTTTAATATTTTATAGACAAGAAAATATAGGTATATGATCGATGGAGGACTCTGAAGAGAAAGTAGAGGAAGAGTGGATCTGGACGGTGAAGAGGGACTTCTGGACAGGCAAGAAGGTCCATTTTAAAATCCCTAAAGAGCAAGGAAGGAGGGAATGGCAAATAGGATCCTCCAGAAAACCTTCATATTGGGGTATGAGACACTGGAGGGAGCAGTTGAAAGAGGAACTGGAAAGGACAGAGAGAAGAAGGGAACAAAGGGAGAGAGGAGAGCGAGAGACTAAAAGAAGAGAGAGAAGAATCAGAAGGAAACCCAGGGCTGGGAAGAGAGGCTGAGGGTTGAGGATGGAGTGGGGACCGTGGAACACTTCTGATTTATGTAGAGATGTAAAGGCCTGGGGGGGGGGGAGAGAGAACAGAAAAATTCGGTGGGAAACTGGTGGTTTTCCCCCCCTTTTTTCCTGAAGCCTTTTTGTTGTTTTTCCAAAAATTTAGAAAAACTGAAAAAAGAAAAAAATGATTATGGAATGTTTTATTTTTACATGATGAATAAAATATTTTAAGACAGGATGTTCAATTTTTTTTCAAAATCATTTCTAAAAAATATGCCTAGTATCAGATTATTCTAATTTCTGTGCACGGAGGACAAGCAAGTCCTAGGTTACAAATTGAACTCTCCAATGAAAGAACAAGATCCATTTCTTCCTTTGGGAGGTGCTACTATTGTCACAAGAAAAAGAAACAGGTTTCACTTTTTTTACACGTGGGTGGGTGTGTTTGGTTCTGTTCTGTCCTCTTCACTAGGTTTCAAAGCACTGGAAGAAGTCAAATTGTCCATAGTCATATTTTATGTTTCTAAAGTAACATAATGAATTTCAAGCTGTAAAAGGGGGGAGGGGTGTGCTAATATTGCATTTTTTTTCCAATTTTTCTGAAAATGTCCATTTTGTTCTTGGAAAAAATGGAAACAAACTAGTTTTTTCCCCGAGCTTCCAAATTTCTGGAAATTTTACATCTCTAGATTTACCGATTCAATAGAAAGAAGGTGTGAGGAATTGGAGGAAGACATTCCTGCCTTTAAAGCAGGGGTCCTCAACCTAAGGCCCCGGGGCCGGATGCGGCCCCCCCAAGGTCCTGAATCCGGCCCCTGGGACCAATTGCGACCCCCCACCTACCCCTTGTTTTGTGAGCAAGCCAGCATCCGCAGCTGCTTTTGGACTGTGATCCGGCCCCCAGTGGTGTCTGGGTGGTGGTGGACTGGCCCACTGTTTGAAAACTTTGAGGACCCCTGCTTTAAAGGATCTAAATTTATTCCAAGAAGCTGCCTTGAACCCAACCCTCATGATGATTCCCCCCCCCCCATTGAATCCAGGACGATGCCAGGTTCCTATGTTAAATTGAAACATAATCCTGATTTGTACGATGACTCAGACGAGGTTGTGGTGGGAAAGTTACCCATTTAGTTAATAAGCCCTGTTACGTTAAAGGAAAAAAGGTGCTGTCTGTCTTTCGTTTTTTTTGGAGGTCGACACAGATCACACCAAGGAAGATAGGAGCTCTACTGTCTACCACTTTGAGGAGGTTGTTGCCCATGTTAAAGACATAGGGGTGCCAACGTAAACATAGTAGCTTTCCTAACTCTCCAATGGTAATAGGGCAAACGCAAACATAAATTAAGAAAAATAGCTCCAAAGTCTTGGGTCACCTCATTTATCTCACTGTGCGTTTTGATGGTCACTATGGTTCATGTCCTCAGAGACACAATGCACAAGCCTGGACCACATGTTTCTTTATGATGCATGTGGCAACAAGGAGGGGACCTGCAGAAATAAACATGTTATAGGCTCAAACACATCACAGTACCTAATTTGTTGTTGTTTTTACTGTCTGTGGAACAAAACGAAGCAAAAAAAGTTTTCTGCTTATATACACTGCCCCACAGCACTTCAAGTACTCTCTGGGCAGTTTACAATTTAATTATGCAGGCTACACATGCCCCCACCCCCACCCCAGCAAGCTAGGTACTCATTTTACCAAACTCGGAAGGATGGAAGGCTGAGTCAACCTTGAGCCGGCTACCTGGTATTGAACCCCTGGTCGTGAGCACAGTTTTAGTTGCAGGACAGGCATTTAACCCACTGTGCCACGAGGCTCTTAAACAAGCTAACATGGCTGCCTCCCTCACTACCCCTCCAGTGGTAGTTTGGCCTGAGCACCTTAGAAATATAGTAGCCAAGTTCAACAATCCAGGAATGTTACTGAAGAGATGCTTGGGAGAGAGAGGAAAAATAAAGGATGATCCCTCTACCTTTCTCTTTACAGGTGTTCAAGTCAATATTATTTCCCCCCAGGCTTATACAAAAACAACAGTTCTCTGACCTGTGGGCTTATGTTCCTCTGTTTACTTATGCCCAGCTGACACTATTAAATTTTGTTCTTGAGGTTTGCTATTTACTTTCGACAGGGAGTATACTGACAGCACTGGGGAAAATGTACCGATTTTGTGAAGCAATTTAGTAAAATTAAAAATAGCCTTTGCCTACAAGTCCAATTTTCCCCCTAGACCCCAGAGAACATTTTAATTTACTCAAGCTTAGCACGTGGAATGTAACGGCCAGCTAGCAAGTGAGCATAAAAAGCAGAGCAATTAAAATGTTTCAAATGCTCCGATACAGAAGTATAAACATATAATTGTACACAATAGCATATGAGCAACACATAATAGCAAATGTAATGTCTGAATAAGATGCTGCTATTCTAACATTAAGTCATGATACTGATTTTTCAGCTGTAGGATTCCTATATGTGGCATTTTAAAAAAATAATAATAATAATTTATGATACTGCCTCTGCGGCTCCAACTGTTAATACTATAGACAGTTTTAATTACTTTGTTTGAATTACCCAGAAATTCAGTCTTAAAAACTAAGTACAACTCTAGAGGAAAGTCACAGAGATGTTACGACAGTGATAGACCTCGTGGCTGAAACCAAGCTTCCCCGGGAGAAAATAAAAAAAATAGAAAAGAAGCATGTTTTGAGAGAAACAGAGAGATAATGGTTTCCCTCTAGAGAGACACTCAATGTGCACAAGAAACGGGAAGATGGAATGAGTCGAGTCACAGCCTGGAGGTAGAAGACATCTGGCAGGTGCTTTAGAACTACAATATACTCACTGAATTATTTTTATCTAGGCTGAGCAAAACATCTATACCAGGACTGAAGTAACTATTGAGGGATGAGACAGGGGATAAAAGCCAATTATCTTAGCTCCAGAATACATACTAATCTTTGTCAAGACAGAGTATTTGGAGAACAGCCTCCTGGAGCTTCTCCAGCCCCAGTCCTTGGTGGCACATGATATTTTCACACTCCTTTTCTGTCTCTACATGAGACGTCTCTCAATGGAAATTGGGCTCTTTCATGTGGCAGACGAAACAGGGCGACGCTAGTAAGATGCATGCCACTGTGTGGCTAGAGCTGTCTAAAGAACCCAACCTGTTATGGGCCTTCTTCATGGCGGCACCAACTCTGTGGAACCAGCTCCGGTACCTCAGAGGGGGGCCCAAGCCCAGTGGAGTCGTTCCTGGACCACTTCGCTTCTAACATCTAGAACAGGCCTGCCCAACAGGTAGACCGGGGGCTACCAGTAGCCCGCGAAGGGTTCAAAAGTAGCCCGCCAGCCATGAATGAAAAAGTGAGGGGATAAGTTCTCCACCTCTCCCTCCCGCATCCCAAGGACCACCACTGCCCCAGCAAATTTCTGGGTTTGCCAGTCCGCTGTCTCAGCCGAGTGGGACAGCTCAAGGGCCATGTCACAGTCCACTGCTCCCCCTCCCCCCCCCACCGGCCAGATGATCAGCACCTCAGCCTCTTAAAAGTTGGACAGCCCTGGCCTAGACAAACTTCTTCCTGATAATGAAATAGGAATCTCCTATAACATGTTGAAGTTTTACAAGTATGCTATACATTGTCTTATTTTCAGTGCATTCCTACGGGAAATCACTGCTCTACGTACACAATTTTTTACTTATGAGCATGTGCTCAGAATGGATAAAATTCAGAAGTAGAGGTTTTAGTGTAGTAGCCCTCAGGCACTTTGGGCCAGAAAAAGTAGACCTTGACCTGTTCAAAGTTGGACAGCCCTGATCTAGAAGACAGCTCAAATATTGCTTTCTAGGGAGGCCTTCCACAAGGGCCTTGCTTGACTTCACGTCTCATGTCCTGCCTATCACTGACCTAATATACCTTTGGGTCGCATTTCTTTCACTTCTTTGATTGCTTATTCATTGTTCTATGTCTATTTTGTCATGCTGTATCTTATCATCTCTGTCTATTTTATCAGTGCATTGCACGGATGGGGTGGTATACAAATTAAAGAAATAAATAACAAAGAAATAAATTAAACAATTGGCAGAAGAATAATTTCTGCATCTAAGGGGAGCCCTTCCTATGTTTTAGACCAATTAATTCCTTCACAGCATCTACATTTCTGTCCACCTGGATGGTTTATTTGGCAAAGAACATCTTTAGACTATACTGTACTCTAAAGGCAAATGAGAGTGACTTCTTCTTCAAGTACCATGTTCTCATAGAACACTGGCGATCAGTGGCATGGTCTGTTCTTTATCTAAAGCTATTCTAAATAGAGACACTATGCCCACTGTGAACCATTTGGCTTAAATTCTTAAGCCAGAATGTTCGTCTATGCCCTGGGCCATGCTTCCCATCTATTTTTCCTTGAAGAATGACTAGCTTAGTAGTTATTTTGAATTACACCAGAAAAAAATATTTCACAATAGGTGCTTGTGCTTTCCTATTTAATGCAGGAAAACTTTAAAAGCAGGTCTCCAAATTTTGCTGGGATCCAAGTGGTCACTCCTCCTTGGGTATATGACAAGGGTAGGAAAAACATATATATAGCAGGATAGCAGCAACTGAAGGGACATATTAGTGAGACCAAGCAAACAGCTTTGAGAAATGCAAGGTCTCAAGAGTCACAGCTTGTGTTTTCTGCAACCTAACGTTTAGACTACGAGATGCAAAGTGGCATGATTACTTCCTCATAAAAGTTGCACATTTCACAGAATAGTTTCCTCTATTCAATTGTTTCCTGAGATGGTCCCTGATGTTTTCACATTTCATCTTTGTAGCCATCTTCTTTTGCAGGAAAGGGAGAATTGACTCATCTCTGCACATGGTTCTGTCTCCACCGTTAGGGAATTTATAAATCATACATGCTAAGCAGGACACATTATTTTGCTTACATTTTACAATTTACTAAAGAGACTTGCACAGATTGCTCCTCCCACTTTGTTTCTGTGACCACTTTAACCACATACAGTACTGATAATCTCAAGTAAACACATTCCAGAGCCATAAGTGCATGTTATACCTCAATACAGTATGTTATGAGAGACAGTGCCATGGTAAAAATATTGTGTCAGGACTTGTGGCAGCAAAGCTGTAACCCTCCTGTAATTCATGTCTCCCCCCCTCCCCAACATCTCTCTGCTTGACTGGTTTGCTGGGAGTAATGAGCACAACATTTCTAAAAATTATCCTTGGTACAAAAATATGGCTATAATTGGTCCATATATTTTGTTTAAATTATTTCCAGCTTTAGTATGTCCCTTACTATTATTTTACTCATTATGCTTCCATTTTTGTTTTTTATTATACCTCTAATAACCTTTGCAATCTGCTACTTGGCAAAGAAGAAAACAGAAGTATTTTTCAGTAAATTCAGTGGCTGAAATCCAGTAGTAAATTGCAAGTGAAGTTAGGCTCATCGAACGGGGTTGATGAACATCAGTATAGTAGTTTTAAAATTTAAATCATGATTTAAATCAGTTTGATTAAAATAAAATCTACCCTACCATTAAATCATTGGGGCCATTGTGATTTGATGAGCCAACCCCTCCATAAGTTCTACAGTGATTTACAACTCTACTTGCCATGTACCACTGGATTTCAGCCAATATTTATTTATGCCAAATGTACGCCAGTGGAATGTATTTCTACACCTCAAACCAGCGGGACACACCTGACTATTTTCTTTCCTTAAAATAGGATTGTTTGAACTGATCCCATTACTGCTATCAAGAAGCATGCAACACAATGACAACATGCTCAGAACAACAGAATCATAGATCTGGAGAGCTGGAAGTATCTGAAACAGTGGTTCTCAACCTAGGGGGTCCCCAGATGTTCTTGGACTGCAACTCCCAGAAATGCTGGCCAGCTCAGCTAGTGATGAAGACTTCTGGGAGCTGCAGTCCAGGGACATCTGGGGACCCACAGGTTCAGAACCACTGATGTAAAATGACACCTAGTCCCCTGCTAACACTAGATTATTCATGGCCAAATCATCTCTTGACAGTCACCAATCCAAACTGTTTAAAAAATCATCAGTAAAGAAGTGCTCACCATAGACAGTCAATTCCACTGTTAACCTAATTTTACTATCTAGAACAGGCATGTCCAAACCTCCTCTTTAGTGATTTGAATCTACTGGGTTGAAGCCTACCTCTGGAGGTGCAAAGAGAAATCCTCAGTAATGTGACAGCTCTTCAGGTTTCTTCAGGTGTCTACCATACCCCTGTTGATCTCCTATTCTCCAGGCTACATGTATGCAGCCCATTCAACCATTCACATAGGGCTTGATTTCGATATTCTTTATTACCTGGGTTTCTTTTTTAGGACATGTCAATGTTCTTCTTAAACTATCCTTCCTATTTTGCTATCTACAGGTCATAATTTAAAATAAGTAATTTTTATTCTAAAAGTTCCAGATGGACTTCTCATGATGTAGGTCGCACTGCACATCAAAACAAACTAAGTCTCCTGCATATACTATGAATTCCTTATGCCGGCTGAACATATATATAAACTCTAATGAGCAATGAAAAGATAATATTCATTTTTAAAGTGTTACATAAAAGCTTGTGCAAACATGACCTCAGGATGTTGGGTCACTGTTCTCTTGTAATGTTCTTCCAGTAAGTCAGAAACTGCCCTTCTGTGAATGGAAGGCCTTTTCTACTTGTGAACTTTTTAGATGGCACCTTTACACCCCAGCTATTATTTTGAGAAGCAAGAGGTTAAGACTCAGATGCATTTTTCTCAGTAACAGGAGACAACTGCTGACCAAGAGGTGTAAGAAAACAAATTGACCCAATGGAGTAGGGCACCTGATAACCTCAGTCTGGCTTGCCTTAGAAAGTTAAGCCCAATTTTCTGCCAAAATCAAGCTCTTAATGTATATGAAAATTGCCAACAACAACAGAAAATCTGTGGTATTCTTACAAGCCGAAGACACAAAGCAGTTTCGCCCTGCAACAATGAGAGTATAAGAGTGTACTATCTCCATTAGAATCACAACTAAATAGCACAGTAAGAACTGCATCCATTTTAGATGTCTGGCCCAGGTCTTTTACTTGACAGGCTAACAGCAGCAGAATTACTGAAGAATGAATCATCTCATAGGGCTACACTATTACTGTTCAGACCTCAGCTCGCTCAGTTACAAAGGTTCGAGTAATGGCTTTCAGGCTGTCATTCGCTATCATGATTTTTTTCCATTTCAACTACCGAGCAGCCGTTTCCAGAGGTGGCACAATCAACCCAGCATTTTGTCAAACATCAGAAAGGTTTTACAAGGCAGGATAGCATAGCTTGTTCATTTGATTTCTTCATTAATAAGGATGAATGCATGATGACCCATGAGTGCTTGGGACTTCTGACATTAATTTCTACTGATTCAGCTTTATGATAGTTTCCAGATTGCAAAAAGTTTGGTTTATAGCTTCTTATAGCCTCATGGCGCAGTGATTAAATGCCTGTCCTGCAGGTAAAACTGTGCTCACAACTTGGGGTTCAATCCCAGGTAGCAGGCTCAAGGTTCACTCAGCCTTCCAGCCTTCCGAGGTCGGTAAAATGAGTACCCAGCTTGCTGGTGGGGGGGGGCAATGTGTAGCCTGCACACTGTAATGAAATTTGTAAACCGCCCAGAGACTACTTAAAGTAGTATGGGGCGGTATATAAGCAGAACACTTTGCTTTTGCTTTAACGATAAGCACCAGGCATTTTGCCACACAATGGCATTTCACCGACCAACGCTATAAAGCTAGATCAATTCTATTTTTACATACAAAGACTGGACTTGTGTTAACACCTGCAGTATCTTTTCTTCATTCTTACCAATGGCATCCTTTTAAAACCAAGCATCCCTCCTTCATTTCATTATTTTCCCCACAGTTCTCATTATTATATTTCCTAAGAGGAAGTGGGACATAATTAGACAAAGCTTGGGCCTCTATCTATAAAGTGTGAACGAAAACAAATCTATTCATACAGATGACTACATTTTATATGCACTCTTTCAAAAATAGTAACAATGTCAAGGACACAAGAAATGATACCAAAAATACAAGCTGACGCTTTCTACTCACACACATTTACAATAATTTTGCAAATGGAAGATAAGTAACAGATCAAAATGTAAATTTTATTCTGTTCACAACTTGTGTATCTGTATTATGATAGTCCCTAACAATTCCAGCAATTGATAAGAACACAATTATGGATTTCAGAGGCACTTAAATACTGGAAAAAGCAATTTTATGCAAAAGAAGTTCAAGAACATGGTTCAGTTATTTTAAACAAGGACTGTGGGAATGTGTGCATGTACAGACATACAAACACAAATACACATGAAAATACATGCCAGAAAGAATTTAATGCTTAACATGGAAATTTCCCGAGTGTCGAAGGACTGAACCATGAAAAACATCTCTTAGCAGAAAATGTACTTGGTAGCTTTGTTATAATCATAATGGAGGCACATCTGCAGCAATTCTAGCACCCTTAGCCTCCTCCTGCTCATGGCCCTGCAGACAATGATGCAAACTACCAATGACAGTTGTGTGGTAGAAAAATCCAATCAATCAATCAATCAATCAATCAATCAATCAATCAATCAATCAATCAATCAATCAATCAATCAATCAATCAATTATGACCTGGATATCACAGTCCTATTCCTTCTGCTTTACAGTAACAGAGGCTCCATACCACTGTATCAAAATTAAGACCAGATGTGAGGTATGGAAACAAATTTCCTCAAAATTGTCAGGGATATGGACCAGTGAGGTACTAAAACAATTTATTTCAACAGTAAAGGAAACACTCAGGCAAAACAAAAGACTGAACAACTACTTGTCACAGTGAAAAATCCTTCATAACACTTTCTTATCAAAAATCAAAGAAACAAAATGAAAGGCAAAAAGTGTGGCACCTTAAGGACTATATTTTAATATAAACTTTTGTAGACACGTCCACTTCTTCAGACATATAGTGGCAGAATGAGATGTACAATATAATATGCAATGGAACTTAAGTTTCATACCACATATTCATTGGCTGTTGGATGTACGGTTACAAAAATTCCTCAAGAGACATAAAACAGACACCAGATTTTTACAACAGAGCCCTAAATCAACACAACCCAAATCACTGCATGCAAATGCGCCATACATCCAACAGCTGATGAATGTTTGGTATGAAACTTATGTTCCACTGTATACTGTATTATACTGTGCACCTCATTCTGCCACTATATGTCCGAAGAAGTGGATGTGTCCATGAAAGCTTACGTTAAACTATGATAGTTAGTCTTTAAGGTGCCACATGTTTTTGTCTTTTGTTTTCTTTTCTTTCTCTGATTTTTGCCTGGAATTCTTTGTTACCATTAACAGAGGGAGTCATCTTTCACCTCTCCAAACTTATTCGTCTCCAAGGGTGGGGAAGTGATGAGACCAGACATGGGAGAGGAGGGCTGGAGCCCTATTTGCTGATGAAGGGACAGGGCTTTTTTCCCATAGGAATTCTATAAATGAAAAATAGGTTTGAATCAAAAGGCCTAACAAAAAGAGAAGCTGTCTGAGAAACAAATGGGAAGGGTTTGTAGTAAGATATACCAGTGCCGTGGGGTTGAAAACACCCCTTCATGATGCTTACCAGTCAACTTGGAAAACAAAAGCTGGTTTTCAGAAATTAATTTTCCTCCATGAGCATTATTTGACTCCTTTGACTCCAGTTCTCACAGCTGCAATATAAGATTAATCACATTTGCCAGAATGCACACGTGATTTTCCATCCATGGCTCCGATTTTAATTTTATTATTACGATTGCTTGGAGAGTTATACAAATAATGCTTACTTACGTACATTAGTGCGCTTACATCAAAGCTGTTATTTAGTGCCCGAGAAATTCATTCCACGCACTTCCATAACAGATATATTTGTCTAGACATGATTTAGTTTCACTTAAATTAAATCGACAATTGGAGGATCTTCAGTGATAATAAAAAGAAGATACAGCTGAGGTAAGCTGTCTTGCCAATCTCAAGTTCTGTGTATGTGTGCTGGGTGTGTGGGGGGGGGGGGGGGGGGGGGGGGGAATCCAAAAAAAGAAAGCAACCAACCAAAAAGCACAAACCCCTGAAGGCAAGAAATAGAACAGAGTATTATACAGATTAGAAGGAGTTCCAACTTCCCTGT
Organism: Phrynocephalus versicolor; assembly: GCA_023846285.1. NCBI lineage: Eukaryota > Metazoa > Chordata > Lepidosauria > Squamata > Agamidae > Phrynocephalus > Phrynocephalus versicolor. Next base: position 11,316,488 of record JAHTLZ010000074.1, on the reverse strand, counting down.
TTAAAAGAATATGTCCTTGGACGAATGTTTGACATCAACACCCTCTTAATTTTGGCGAGACTGATGACCTTAATGGGCTTCAGCCCAGGAGTCTTGGCAATCATTCATGTTTCCAAGCCCCTACTCGGCCTCTGGTTTATTTCATACTTCACAGAGACACTCTGAAGCCTTTAAATTATGCTTTAATTCTACTAACTGGCAAGGTAATATAGGAAAATAAATTTGCGATGGCAAGAGTCTTGTTTCCCTTTTAAAGAAAAGAATACACAGACTTATTATTCTCTTTTTTAAATTGCTAATTTGAATGAAACTGATTCAATTTTTCTACATGTTTTTCTGTCTAGCTGATGCATAAGCAAACCCCTCACCTTGAGTATATAGGGACACTGAGATTCTGAACTACCATTGGCTTTTGTTAAATCATGCATTTCATCTGCCTAGACTGCAGATAAAGGTCTACCTTGTCTCAGGCTTCTAAGCGTTTCACAACATGGCCATGACAACAGAAAATTAAATATGTTTCTTGGACAAATCAGTCACACAGTCTGCCAGAAGTACATTCGTTTCTCTACATATGGGTCTATATTCAGACTTCCAGGCAGATACATATAACCTATCAATTGAATAAATATATTTCCAGACCATTGACTGGCCAAATGCCCGGTGCAACACAACTTTAAATTAAGGTGGTGAAGATTGTACTTAAAAAACAAAGCAAGCCTCCCCCTCCAATCCCTTCCTCATCTCATTTAGCCAATACTATTCTTTCATGGGGTGGGTGGGGTGAAATGCCGTTTGCATTAATAAAAAAACAAAAACAAAAACAAATATGGGTGAGAACGGAATAGTCATTTATTCAATAATGCATTTGGGAAAACCTCCAAACAGTACTCAGTGTACTCTTCACTCAGGAAGCTAACATTTTATGCTCAGATCTATGCAAATTAAGATAATCTGCATATATCTGCTTTCCCTGAAAAAGTTACTCACCTTCCAAAAACATGTTTTATAAGAATTTGCAATGTGTTTATGATTAGCAGGTGGCAAAAAGGGGTACAGATGGGAAAGTTTAGTGCAAAAATGCTAGGAGTTACGTGTGGCAGCAAGACTTGTAAAAAAGGATGACAATTTTTTTAAACAAATCCAAACATACAGAAAGTTGTGTCCAAAGTTCAGGTTTCTCAAAATTCTACGTGTCTAAATATTTCCAGCCAGTCACTGCAACCATGAGTGCTAGAAAGCTGTTAAATTATCAGTGAAAATGTTGGATTCTTCGGAAGTCAAACTCATTGCACGGTAGAAGTGCAGACAATTCACAAAACCTTGGTAATGAATAATTCCAATATATTATTCAATGGATATCTTTCAACCATCTACAAAAATAATCTTGCTGAATAATTTATTTGATAGGCAACAGCATTATTATATTCATCAAATACATTATTCAAGTAAAAGTGTTCGACCAGCATTAATTAAAAGAATAAAAAGTAATTTTTGCATATAGGCAGTTTGGAGGGTAGTTTTACCTTCCATTAGAAAAGATGTCATTGCTGTATACTATTCCAGTGTATCTACTTTAATAGATGATGAGGTGTGTGTGTGTGTGTGTGTGTGTGTGAGAGAGAGAGAGAGAGAGAGAGAGAGAGAGAGAGTGTTGTTACAGTCGTAACCGACTCTTCGTGATCCCGTGTCCATGGAGTTTTCTTTGCAGGAATACTGGACTGGCACACCACTCCAGTATTCCTGCCAAGGTATGAATTTTAAAAATGGTGATTCATCCTGATCCATCAGGACTGATGAATCAAAAAAATTCATGAATTTCTAGTGACAAATCAATGACACAACAAATTTATTTCCACTTTAAAATAGTCCAAAAAGAACCCTCTGGGATCTGGATGCCCAAATTTGGCGGGGTGCTTCTTCTGGCTGTCCTCTACATGCCCTGAAAGTTTGGTAAAGATTGGTTTTCAGACATATGAGCTACATACCCCCAAAGAGCCTGCAGAAAAGTGCCCCCACGGTCCCTAGATACACCATACTTGCATAGACGCTTCCCGCACCCAACCTTTATAATCCTTCTAAGTTTGGTGAAGATTGGATTTCAGATATTGGAGTTCTACCCCTACTAAGTTTCCCCCTCTCCCAGGAAAGTGCCCTTTAGTGTCTGGGTTGGGAAAACCCAATCTTCACCAAGCTTGGCACAACTGTAGAGGAAAGCAAGGTGATGCTTCCCTCCAACTCTGGAGTCTCTAGGTGCCTTGGGGGTCATTTTATAGAATGATGAATTAAGGAATCAACATTTGCTAAAATTCATCAATTCGTTTTCAACAAGGGGAAACATAATGACGAATATAAATTGACAAATTTTAATGAACCAGCCAAATTTGTCAGAAAAGTTCACCTCCATCTCAAATGTTGGGCTATTATGGTTATTTGCACTAAACATTCTTCTTCCTTACTTAGAAAAGCACTTAAACTTCTTAATATAAATATGATGCTACTTGTTTTTCTGCCTAATGATAATCCTTTATCAGTTCTTTTTCTTTTCATTTGAATTTAATTTTAAATTAGTGAATGGTCTTGATTTATTTGTTCTTATTTGTCCTTGATTGATGTTATGGTGGTCTTGATTGATTTGTTTTGTTTATTTACTATTGTATGATGTATAATGTATTTAAATGTGTTTTGTTCATGTTATACACTGCCCAGGGTAGATGGTTGTGGTCTATAAATCAAGCAAATAAATAAAATAAATAAAAGGCACTTAATTGTGGAGGTATACAATAGCCATCATGTGACAGGGTAGCTAGCAATTTCTGCAGTGCTAGATGAAATTTATGCAGGTAGAACAGGGTTGCAGAACTTTAGCCTCTCCAAATGTTTTGGACTGCCACTCCCAGAATTATGAGCCTATGTTGCCAACGACAAAGGACTTAGGGAATTGTGGTCCAAATCATAGGTTCCCCACCCCTAAGGTAGAAAAATAATTGTTAAACTCTTTCTGTCCCTGCTATCCCCAATCAATATCTTTCCTGCAAAGCAGTGCTGTACTGGGGGTTACCAGCACATGAAGCAAGAATTCCACCTCCTTGAGGTTGTCTTTAGTGGCAGAGGAGGCTGTTGCCTGGTGCCAAGCTGCTCCATGCCACCCTTTGGCCTCCGCCCTGAGGCCCAACATAGGGAGAGGTGTGGGAGGAAGGCAGGGTCCTGAGGGGTACATGTTGTGCTGTCTTCATAGGGAGAAGATGCGGTCCCCACCATACCCCAAAGGCTGGGGGTACTGAGCTGCATTTAGAGGTGTGTTGGGGTGTGGGGTGGGGATGCCCTTCCCACTTGTGGAATGGAAGTGGGCCAGGGTGGTGCCCCAATAGGGTGAGAGGAAAGGAGGGCAACTTGGCTCGCTATTCTCTGTAGACCCACTTGCATGAATGGCAGCCAATGATGCGGAATGATGGGAGAGAGGAAAGTATACACCAGAGGGCTGCCACCTCCTCTCCTGCTCCTGTTTTATCCTGCCCTACTCCAAGATGGGACTGGTACAAGAAGGATGTGCGATGGGGTGGGGAAAAGGCACTCCTTCACCAAGGAGAGGGCCTGGTCAGCCCTCTGCTCTTCCAGTGGCAGAAGCTCCACTCTGCGGAACTGTAGGAGCCTTAAAGAAGAGCTTCACAGAAATACACGCATTGCCAGTTGTGGGGAACCAGATGCTGTTCCTCAACTGGGTCTGGGGAGGGATGAGGTGGGAAGCCTTGTGCCTGGAGATAGCTGAGATCAGGGCTGGCCCATCTCCAAGCCCAAAGCCTGATGAGTGTAGGCAAGGTCTTCTGTGGGTGCCACCCTCTCTAAGGAGGTGGGTCACCTTACATAAGAACATAAGAACATAAGAGCAGCCTTGCTGGAACAGGCCACAGGCCATCCAGTCCAGCATGCTGTCTCACACAGTGGCTCACCATTTGCTTCAGGGTATTCTAATGCAGATGTTTTCATCTGCTTGTGATTCCCTGCAAATGGCATTGAGAGATATCCTGCCTATCTCTCCAACCCAGAGGTTGTCCTTAGGCATCCCTAATGATTGGCCACCCCCAAACCCAACTATCTGCCCAGAGAGGGAAACAGAGCAAGCGGGTGAGGCAGCTGCAGCCAGAAGAAGGGAGGTGAGGCTTGCTCACTTTTTCGACTGCTGTAGGCTTTGCCTTCCCTGATAGCTCTGATCTGAAATCTTTCACCTTGCAAAATCTGGCTCCCAGGGCCACTGCCCCTGTCCGGGGGGGGGGGCTGCTAGGCCACTGCTACAAAACAGTGTTTCATCATGGTGAACCCTTCTGTTGCTTCTGCCCTGCAACTCACAAGTGTTCGTGACATTTGTTGGAAAGATGGAATATAAATAGCATGAACAATATACACTACCAATGCTGCTGAATTTTGGAAATGCGGCTTTGGTTAATAAATATAGATTCCGTCTCCCCCATCCCCCGCTAAACAAGGCACTCAGGTCAGCTAAAAGTAGCAACATGCAAGTCTTGCAAATATGTTTAAAACATAAAATCAGAATAAGAGCACAATTAAAAACATATTAACAAAATAATATAGTCCAGGTGTCCAAAAGATTATAGTCTATGCGGCCAAAAGCTTCTTGTGGCAGCAACTCGGTTTTCAGATGCTTACCCAAACAAAGAGTTACAAAAGGACAACAGAAAGGGCATCAGCCTGGTCTCCCTTCACAAGGATCTCTGGAGTTCTGGCAACAGTGACTGAGAAAGAATGAAGAATGGGCCAAATGAATGAAGGTACCTACTCCGGAGACTGGGACATCCAGGCATGTTCATAAAGGAAAGGATGTATCACTGTTATCTAAACAGAGGCAAGCTCGTAAACCAACAATAACTCAGAAAGGGGACCCCAACCACTGCCAAAACTTGGGCAAGTACAGTACCAGTAATTATGCATTACAGTGAGATTTTGGAGGAAGTTTGTTTCTTTTTCTTTTTTTTTTAAGAGCCTTACAAAATTCTTTGGCAGGTGTAGTAGAACCTTTTCCCTAAGAGGCATTTGTTGTTATACTCTTACCAAAGAAGTTAGTTTTTGACTGATTTCATAAGGCCTGAACAAGAAGTATCGCTCAGGATCCAGTCCATACCCCTGGGCCATACAAAGTGAAAAGCAGACACCCAAGTTACATCCTCAGAAACAAAGGTGTTTTAATAGAAGATGGGAGGGGGTGAGGTAACCCCAGGTAAACAACAGGGATCTATGTCACTTGGACCAAACATGGATTCTACATTCCCCCCCTCCGGGAGGGGGGGGAACAGTATATTACAAAGTACAAATGCTATTTTGTCCTGTTGGTGTCTCCTCCAGTGTGGTCTCCACCTGCCTGCTCCCCCACTCCCCCAGTTGCAGCTTTGGATAAACCTATCAGCAACACAATCCCGACTGGATTGCACAGGGGGTCATGGAAATCATTCATCCCAAAAGTACAAAGAGGAAGAAGAAGAAGAAAATTCCTCTAGCTTATGCAATTATATTGTATTATACTGTTGCCTGCTTGCTACATGTCACACAGATTCCGGGGGCCAGAGTATGCTACTTTCAGCAAGTATGTTCCTTTGGTACTTTCCCCCAGGGTAGCCGACACCAATACATCCTTTTGGAATGGCAAGCTTGGGAATGAACCAAGGCAAGGGCCCCATGTTAGGTGAAAGATAGTCACTGCAGCCCATTTGAGATATACAGTAGGACAGTAGGCCGTATCCCTGGACCTGAGTGGGAAGTTCAAAGGCCAGTTGGCCAGGCGGGGCCTCTTAAGTCCCCACCCCACTCCACCGGAGGGCAGCCAGCATGTGGCAGTGGCAGCAAGGAGCGTGGCTGGCTAGCATTGGCATTAGAAAGTTTTCCTTCTTTTCCCCCTCTTTGCTGCCAGGCTCGGACCTCCCCTGCACCCTGATCACCAACCACAGATAACTGAATCAGTGGTGAGTGAATCAGGGGATGCAGGGTTCGGACTGTATTGCTTTGACTCATGCTGAATAAATAATTCGTACTGCAACACTATACTTAGAGTAATGGAATTAGGAATAGGAATAGGAATCTTTATTGTCATTGCCCCCTTGCAGGAACAACGAAATTTCATGGTTGCTATATTCAACTCATTTAAAACATTCCACATAGATTTAAAAACAGCCACAACACATAAAATATGACATATAAAATAAGCTGACTTCAAAGTCCAGAATTTCCGTTTAAGGCCAATATTGCTCTAAAAAAGAAGCTATTTTTTGAGACGATTTGTTCTTGCCCTCAATACTCTATATTCTCCATCCTCGAAGAGGTGGTGACCAGGATGTGATGGACCTCTTAATATATCTAATGCTTTACAGTGGCACATGGTAGTATAAATTTGTTCTAGGCTGGGGAGTAAATAGCCCACAATACTCTGTGCAAATCTTATGATTCTGTGCAACACTGTCCTATCCCGATGGGTACAACTTCCATACCACACACATAACCCGTAAGTAAGCGCACTCTCAATTGCACAATGATAGAAAGCCAGCAGCAGCTTTTGTGGAAGATGGTTTTTCCTTAAAGTTCTCAAGACAAATAGTCTCTGCTGAGCTTTCCTTGCAAGCCCCCTTGTGTTGACACTCAAGGACAAATCCTCCTGTAACTCAATGCCCAAAAATCTAAAACCTGTAACCCTCTCCACACCAGTCCCATCAATCACCAGTGGTTGAATATCAGTTTTCTGCCTCCTAAAATCAACCACAAGCTCCTTTGTTTTCTTTATGTTTAGGTGCAAGTTATTTATTCTACACCACTTACTGTATATACTCACATATAAGCCTAGTTTTACAGCCCTAATTTTGGGCTGAAAAAAGGGGCCCTTGGCTTATATTCGGGTCAATACTTTTAGCCACTGAGGCAAGTCATCTGTGGCTAAAAGTCATTTTAACCATTGCATGCCGCTTCTCATGACCCCCCTCTGCATCACAAGGGAGCGGCACATGATGTTTAAAATGATTTTTAGCCACTGACCCAAGCACTTGCATCACACACCACTCCCCCAGCTCACAAAGGAAGAGCTGCCAGGCCCTGCTGCATTTCCCACCCTAGACTTATACTCGAGTCAATATGTTTCCTCAGTTTTGGGGGATTAAATTAGGGGCCTCGACTTATACTTGGGTCAACTTATACTCGAGTATATACAGTAGTCAACCTCTCCACTTCATCTCTGTAAGCCATCTCACTCTCCCATGAGTGCTTGAATAGGAGGAATTACGGAGAAAAAGCAGGATTAATTTGTACGCTCTTTTCACTAATATAATACTATGCCTTTGTTGCTGTGGAGTCGCCTTCGTTCTGATTTAAGGACATTTTGATTAAATGTTGAGTAAATGTCTTACTATGTTTAATGTTATATTAGAATATGTCTGCTTACTTTTATATTATTTTGAAGAAACCTGGTGGAACGTGGAGAACCAGTGGGATACAGCAATCCCAGGCTATAAACTCTATAGAAGGGATAGAGAGGGGCGGCTTGGAGGAGGAGTGGCCATCTATGTCAAAGAAGGGGTAAAATCCAGCAGAATGGAGATTGACAGAGGGTCTGACTCCACCATAGAATCACTCTGGGTTAAACTACCAGGTCCCAGGAGTGATGTGATAGTTGGGGTATTCTATCGTCCACCAGATCAAAAACTTGAGGGGGACCTTGAAATGAGGAGAGAAATCATGGAGGTGGCTAAGAGGGATAGGATAGTAATCATGGGGGACTGGGCCAATGCGAGCTCTGGGCAAGAAAGAGAAACTGGGTTTCTCGACTTGCTGAATGATTGTGTCCTAGAGCAACTTGTCATGGAGCCCACCCGAGAACAGGCAACTCTGGATCTAATACTGTGTGATACTCAGGACCTGGTCAGGGATGTGAATGTCACTGAGCCTCTGGGGAACAGTGACCATGCTGCAATTTCCTTTGCCATGCATGTTGGAGGAAGAGTGTCAACCAAATCAGACATAAAAACCCTTGATTTTCGAAGGGCAAACTTCCCTCAAATAAGGAAACTAGTTAGAGAGAAATTGAAGGGGAAGGTTAGAAGAATCCAATCTCTTCAGAGTACATGCAGCCTGCTTAAAACAATGGTAATAGAGGTCCAGCACAAGTGCATACCACAAAGAAAGAAGAGCTCATTTAAGTCCAAGAGGACACCGGCATGGTTAACGAGTGGAGTTAGAGAGGCTCTAAAGCGCAAGGAGAGGTCTTTCTGTAAATGGAAATCCTCCCTAAATGAGGAAAATAAAAAGGAACACAAACTCTGGCAAAAGAAATGTAAGAAGATGATAAGAGAGGCAAAGAAAGATTTTGAGGAACGCATGGCTGGCAATATAAAGAGTAATAATAAAAGCTTCTTTAAATATGTTATAAGTAGAAAACCTGCCAGAGAACCAGTTGGCCCTCTGGATGGTGAGGGAGGAAAAGGGGAGGTTAAGGAGGACTTGGAAATTGCAGAGAAATTAAATGAGTTCTTTGCATCTGTCTTCACGACAGAAGACCTCGAGCAGATTCCGCTGCCTGAACCACCCCTCTTGACTAAAGAATTAAATCAAATACAGGTTAAAAGAGAGGATGTTTTAGGACTAATTGATAAATTGAAGATTAACAAGTCACCGGGCCCAGATGGCATCCACCCAAGGGTTATTAGGGAACTGAGAAATGAAATTGCAGATCTCTTAACGGTTATATGCAACTTGTCTCTTAAAACGGCCACAGTGCCGGAGGACTGGAGGATAGCAGATGTCACACCAATTTTTTAAAAAGGAAGGAGGGGGGACCCAGGAAATTACAGGCCAGTTAGCCTTACATCTGTCCCAGGGAAGATAGTAGAAAGCCTCATCCAAGAGAAAATCTTAAAACACATAGAAGAACAAACCTTGCTGAGAGAAAATCAGCATGGCTTCTGTAAGGGTAAATCGTATATGACAAATCTTTTAGAATTTTTTGAAAAGGTCAACAGGCATGTGGATTTGAGTGAACCGGTGGTTATAGTCTATCTGGATTTTCAAAAGGCTTTTGACACAGTCCCTCACCAAAAGCTGCTGAGAAAATTGCACAGTCAGGGGATAAGAGGGCAGGTCCTCTTATGGACTGAGAACTAGTTGAGATCCAGGAAACAAAGAGTAGGTGTCAATGGGAAATTTTCACAATGGAGAGAAGTGAAAAGCGGTGTGCCCCAGGGATCTGTCCTGGGATTGGTGCTTTTCAATCTGTTCATAAATGACCTGGAGACAGGGATAAACAGTGAGGTGGCCAAGTTTGCAGATGACTCCAAACTTTTCCGTGTGGTAAAAAACCAGAGAAGATTGTGAAGAGCTCCAGAAGGATCTCTCCAAACTGGGGGAATGGGCTGAGAAATGGCAAATGTGTTTTAATGTAGCCAAATGTAAAGTAATGCATATTGGGGCAAAAAATCCAAACTTTATCTATCAACTCATGTGCCCTGAGCTATCCGTGACGGATCAGGAAAGAGATCTTGGTGTGTTGGTGGACAGCTCCATGAAGGTGTCTCCCCAATGTGTGGCAGCAGTGAAGAAGGCCAATTCCATGCTAGGGATTATCAAAAAGGGGATTGAAAATAAAACAGCCAACATTATAATGCCATTATACAAAACAATAGTAAGGCCGCACCTGGAGTACTGTGTACAATTCTGGTCACCGCATCTCAAGAAAGACATAGTGGAACTGGAAAGGGTGCAGAAGAGAGCGACTAAAATGATTACTGGGCTGGGGCACCTCCCTTATGAGGAAAGGCTAAAACATTTGGGCCTCTTTAGTCTGGAAAAAGGCGCCTGAGGGGGGATATGATTGAGATGTACAAAATAATGCAGGGCATGAGTAAAGTGGATAGAAGGAAGCTCTTCTCCCTCTCCCAAAATACCAGAACTAGGGGGCATACTCAAATTGAGGGCTGGGAGAGTAAGAACTGACAAAAGAAAATATTTTTCACCCAGCGCGTTTTTAGTCTATGGAACTCCCTGCCACAGGATGTGGTGATGGCATCTGGCCTGGATGCCTTCAAAATGGGATTGGACAGATTCCTGGTGGAAAACTCCATCACAGGTTACAAACCATGATGGAGATGTGTAATCTCCAGGCTTAAAACCAGGGTACTTCAAGGGCCAGATGCAGGGGAGTAGTTTCAGGAGACAGATTAGTCTCATGCTCTTCTATAGAGTTTATAGCCTGGTGGGGCCGCTGTGAGATACAGAAAGCTGGACTAGATGGGCCTTTGTCCTGATCCAGCATGGCTCTTCTCATGTTCTTATGTTCTTATCTAATTTAAGTATTGTCTTATATTTCGGTGATGGTGGTTTGAGTTTGTTGTAAAACCACCCAGAACAGCCTCTGGCCAGATGGATGTTATATATATTCAACCACTCAATCGAACAAGCAAGCAAGCAAACATTTTCTTGCCATACGTAGTCCCTTCTTTGCACATTGAGGTACTTTGTTTTTTGATGGGTGTGAGCTAGTAATGGGGGAGAGATAAGAACGGGCACTGCTGGACACTAGAATTTAAGATATTCATCTTCTATTTATATATACATACACTACATACATACTCTGCCAGTAAAGAGGGTGCATGCCTAGTAGCCCAATGAAACATAGACCTGGGCATCATAGAGAAATAAGTTTTGCATCACATTCATTTCTATGGTTCAACTTCAGAAATCCTTCATCTCATAGATTCCTCAGTTTCATAGTACCACGTGCAAGTATTGCTTAATTTTAAAAACTTTAAACACAGACACATCCCCCCAACATCATCCCTTATTTTTAAGCAGCATTGCCCTCACAAGGCTGTTTAATGAAAGGTGTCAGATACCCAGGGCCTATTACTGGGGCCTAGTTATGGTTCCTTGAACAAGTGTCTGCTCGATTTAATATTTGTATTATCTAGGCATGCAATACCTTTCTAGCCTTTCCAGCAAAGAAGTCAAGCTTACTGCTGGAAGCAGACAGGGGTTATCACATTTTAAACCTCTGGAATTTGGAAATGACTTTCAGTATACTTTCATTTCCTTAGCAGATGCTCTTCCTATCTTTCCTTGGCAGCTTACTCCATGTGAGGAGGAGCAGCAAAAACATTTTTTCCCCAGACAACACAGGTCAAATGAATAAAATGCAGAGGTCAAAGACTTTCCAGTGAGCTCAGGACCAAACAGAACAACTTCTCTCCTTTAATTTGGGTTACTAAACTAAGCACACAATGATTTTATTCACTTTTGACTCTAATACTCTATCCATGATTTGAAGTGTGTGTGTGTCTGAGTAGAATTAATATGATGAAATGCAATGGGATCAGTAAATTTACACCAATTGAAAAAGACACCAGTTTCACCATGTAGTATTCCTGAGATGATGGACTTCCATTTTAGAGCATAAAGATGGTATGCCTCACAGGCCAGCCAAATATCTAAGAATACTAAGCAATGATGTGTTAAATTGAGAAGCTTCCAGCTCAAATGCCAGAGGTTTCACTATGATTTAAGTTATCTGTGATTACTTTACTCTGTCACTTCACTGTTAATTCATTGCTTCTGGAACTACTCACCAAAAAAGTGTTCTTATTTAAATTTTCAACAGCATCAGCGCTTGTCATTTTAAATATAAATAAAATACTCCAACTCAGTTTCATTTCTTAAATATAAGTACAGATGTTGGGCAATTAAGTCAACTGAACCAAGAAGACACAACCTAGAGTAAGGGAAAAATCCGCAGGTACTTCAGCATATGCCTGACAAGAAAAATAAAAATAAAAAATTTAATTGCTAAAAATTGCTGCACTTTTATGACACCACAAAGGTATTGGGGGGAGGGGTCATCTCAACTTGTCCAATGCCTAACCTCTTTGCCAGGGTTTGGAATTTGTTATGAGTGAAACATTGGAGAAATGGGGTGGATGTAGAGAAAAGGGAACTCTGAGAATGGAGTTGTTGAGAATTACAGAATAAAATAGTTTCCTATAATAACAAGAAGTTGTCTCTGTAGACAACAAGACCACAGATAAATTAAATAAACCTATGATAGTTGAATGTTATAGTACACCCTAGCTGGAGATGTAAAATTTCAGGAAGTTTTGAAGCTCAGAAAAACCCTACTTTTTTACAGTTTTCTTCCGGAAAAACCCCAGAAATTTTTGGGGTGGTGGTGTAATGCAATACAGTGGTCCCCCGCCCTATCGCGGTTCATATACTGCGGTCCTGCTATATTGCGGGACCATATTATATGAGAAAGCCCCCCTTGGGTAAGGGGCAAAGGCTGTTTCTGGCCTCCCATACTTACCCCAGGACTGGCCTGCCCCAAATGGGCCTGCGGGGACCTTCCCAGGGGCCTCCAGAAGGCCTGGGAAGGTTCTCGCAGTCCCATTTGGAGCAGCACCAGGCTGGGGGTAAGTACAAGAGGCCCCAGTTAGGGCCCCCACACCTGACCTGACCTGCATCCACATATCGCGGATTTTCAGTTATTGCGGGTCGGGTCAGGTCCCTAACCCCAGCGATAGGCAGAGGATCACTGTATTAGTATTCCTCCCTTTTATAGCATGAAAGTCATTATGTTACTCTAGGAGCATGAAATATGACTATGGACATTTTGATTCGGCAAATTTTTTACTCTGTATTTTCTTCCAGTGCTTTGAGGCCCAGTAAAGAGGACAGCACAGAACTAAACATACCCACCCACATGCAAAAACAAAAAAGTGAAACCTTTTTCTTTTTCTTGTGACAATAGCAGCACCTCCTCAAGGAAGAAATGCATCTTCTTGTTCCATTGGAGAGTTCAGTTTGTGTAACCTAGATCTTGCTTGTCTTCAGTGCACAGAAATTAGAATAATCTGATACTATGCATATTTTTTAGAAATGATTTGGAAAAAAAATGAACACCTGTCTGGAGGCTATCAAAAGATACATCAAGGAAGTCATAGCATTTGGTGCCAGAGATTGAGGAAGGGAGAAAAAACCAGGGCAGCCCTCTAGGGAAATTATAGAGATTATAGACTAAAAATGCACATTTTTTCCAGTTTTGAGACCCCCAGCAGTCAGATTTTTTTTAAAAAAGAAAATGCCTTAAAGAAAACTTCAAAACTCTCCAAAGCAGCCAATTATAAATTATTGTTCAAAGAAGACTTTTAAACTGGTCATCGTGTAGCGAAAAATACAAAAAGAAGGCAAAATACTGTGACAATTGAAATAGGCAAGCTTGTTTCTGTGTGAGTTTTTTGTGGATATAAAACTGAACTTGAGGGTACCTGAAGAAATAAATGCTAAAGAAACAGACTGTATATAAATTTGCATCTTCCAACATAAGAGGTGAGTAATGCAAATGTAATGGCATAAAAGTAAGAGATTTTAAAATACGTTCTATGATTAATGCCCCGTTTAGCTTGGGTATTCACAGCTTTCAGCTGATCAAAATACACCAAGCTCATTAGTTCTCTTTTTTGCGATACTTGCAGTTTTGAAGCCACAAACCCTAAATAATTTTGGTCCTGCCAGCAAACAAAGAAACAACTGAGCAGCAGAAGATAAATTAATCCCTGTTGCACACTCACTGAAAGTTACAACAAGATGTTACGCCAAGGAAAGAAAGCTCCTTAAAATTCTAAAGGCAAAGTTTAATAGCGAAGAGCTGAAGGGTGACCTGCCAATGTTAAAAACTACCAACAGAAGACTACAGCAGCTGAAGAGGAATGCTGCAGGCAGTTTTGGGGGAAACTATGTGTTACATGTGTACAGTAGTGGAGTGGAGCCAACGGCTGTGGGTTTGAAAAGCCCTGGGACTCTGATTAGCAGGGACCATGACTCTGAGACACAGGCAATACTTGTGCAATAGAAAACACTGGCAGAGATTTCTTGTGTGTGTGTGTTGTGCCATTACAGTCGTGACCGACTCTTTGTGACCCCACAGCCATGGAGTTTTCTTGGCAGGAATACTGGAGTGGTTTGCCATTTCCTACTCCAGGCGCCTACAGCACCTGGTATTCCCTGGTGGTCTCCCATCCAAGTACTAACAAGGGCTGACCTTTAACTTAATGGAAAGTTGTGTCTACTCCAAAACCTACATGATGTATGGGATGTCAGCCATTATCTGCTACCCCAACCAATCTTTCCTGTTCCCTTTGAGTCTAGCTGCAGTCCTCCCAGCAGATGGGAGAGAAAGGGGAGTTTCCCAAGAATCATATATCGTTGCCAAGTATTTTGAGAATGATTTGGGCATCATTGGCAATCAGGAACCACCCTTTTTACAAGGAGCTACTTCTTTATTTGTTAACATGGGCCCAATTCAGATGCTAGCATTTTTGCCCCTCTGGGACAAGGGCACAGCGAGTATTATGATGAAAAGGAATGACTCTTCCAAATTTATCGCTGATTCACTTAAACCCTAGTAGGCCTGAGTTTACTTGGGTTTAACGAGGCCTAGGCGATTTTTGCAATTGAACTATGCCACTGAGGAGCAGTCTGTCACCATCTCAGTTTAATCCAATACTGTGCGAAGGATAAAACAGAAAGAACAGGATGCAGATGCAATGGATGTATAGGTGTATCCCCCCTCCCTCTCACACAGAACTCAGACATGCAGAACCGGAGCATCACCAAACCAGTAAAGCTTGTGGAAGGGAGTCATGGGAAATGTCCCTGAAAATTTGGTGTCTCTAGGTTACTTGGAGACCATGGTATAGACGTTTAAAGAAAAAAAATATATAATGCAATGTTTTTATAATTTTGATTGAAGAAGAAGAAGAAGAAGAAGAAGAAGAAGAAGAAGAAGAAGAAGA